>JALGPY010000005.1:97052804-97652804 GCA_023055425.1 Linanthus parryae | reverse complement strand
CCTCTCCAAAGTCTTCATCCATTCTTAGGATCGCCTTTTGTAGACAGTGCTTTCTGAGCTAGCAGATCTTGGCCACGTGGCAACCATCCAGCACACCATATTGTGCTCCACACACACTGGATCACCAGCCGAGCTGATCCATGTGGGGGCTGCGAGACAGGGCCCTCGCATACCACTGCACGGGACTTGTAGGGACTTAGTGGTTTGGAGGCTAGAGTAAGCCCTGTCGCGTGCGAGCCAAGCCCGCACGCGACCTTTAGTAACTGCTTTTGAGAGATTTATGGCACGAGCTCCATAAACCCGGTCAATCCGGTCAAACCCGGTCAACCTCATAACGGTTCCGGTATTCGCGCATAACGTGCTGTAACGGTCCCTATATAGGCGGACGAACGTGACGTTGTGGTTAAGCTAATTAAGCCGCCATTAATGGGCGCATTAACCACACTACAACGGTCACATTCTCTGTTATATATAGGACGTTAATCCTTCCATACAAGGAGAACACACTAGCCATACGCAGAAGCTCTGCCAAACCCCTGTCTCTCTCTGAGACATTACTACTGCCTTACTCTCTCCCTACACACAACCCAACTCTTCATGTGCCATCTCTGATCCTCTACATACGGTGTACACGGAGGTCTCCCCGCCGGAATCTCTTGTGCACATTTTTGTGAACCCGACGTGAACTTACCAACAAAAGCAACCATGTCTCAAGAGGATGATGTTAGCAACAGATCGCCTTCCACTGAAGCTGCCTCGGGAGAAGAGACCCGCCGTACTCCTACGACCCCCGGCGAGGCACCGACGCTAGAATCCTTGGACGCCACTGTCCAAGGTCAGGCGAAAGCTCTCAAAGCTCAGTCTGCGCAGCTAGAACGGATCCTGGCCGTTCTGGGCACCCTTGCGCCAAACTCTTCACCAGCCACCGCCGTCTCTCAAGGAGGAGGAGCCTCTACTGCTCCAGGACTGGGAGTGTCGACCACACCTCCCAACCCTAATCTGCAGATTCCACCGGCGACTACGCAGCTGCCTTCAATTCAGGGGTCAACAGCTCAGATGTTGCCTCTCACTGCTCATACTCCTCAGCCTCCGGCTTTGGCTTCTAATCTGGCTTCGCAGTATCCCTTGCCTCCGCCAACGGCGATCTGGGGCAATGCGAACAGCCAATATGTCCCCAATCCTCCGGCGGCATACGTGTCGCCTCCGCCTGCGGCAACCCCTCCTCCTGTTACCAAGGGAAGTATTCCAGAATGTATGACGTCTCTGCAGAAGCGCATGGACACTATTCTGGCTCACCAATCATTCGCGGATACCATCATCCCGAAGCTAGACAACGATCCACCCATCCCGCGGGAGATCTATCTCATGCCTAACCCGGTGGGGTACAAGGCTCCTAAATGGGACAAGTTCGAGGATGTCAATGGGAACGCTCATGAGCATGTCATGCGTTTCATCGATGTCATGGGTCCATACGGAGCCGATTCCAAACTACTGATGCGAGAGTTCCCAAAATCCTTGGGAAACGTAGCGTACAAGTGGTACCGAACGTTGGAGGCTGGATCCGTGAAGACTGGGGACGACATGGTCCAGAAGTTCTATACCAAGTTCTTCCAGATGGAAGAAAAGGTGACGATGATCCACCTCTCGCGGATGTATCAAAAGCGCGAGGAGGATGGGATAACTTTCATCAAGAAGTTCAGGGCGAAGTCCTTGGAATGCAAAGATCCAATGCTCGAAAGCCGGCTTGTAGAGATATGCCTGCAGTGCATGCGAGACGAATACAAAGGTATGCTTATCAATCTGCAAACACCTACGTTTTCAAAGCTGATCGAATGCACGAAGAACATCGAGCCTATAGTTGAGAGGCTGAAAAAGAAGAACGCTCCGGAGCGATCTTCGAGCGGCACGACCTACAAGATCGGGAGATTCAGTTACAAGAGGGGACGCGAAGCTGAGGTCAATACAGTTTCACCCCAGAAGCAAGCGAAGGTTGTGAACTTCGACGTACCACCTCTGCCATGTTCGGTGGAGGAGGCAAGCGACCTCTTCAGGCAGTGGCGCAAGGACGGTGTCCTACCGCCGCTCGAGAAGATACCCTCCAAAGAAATGGTGAGGGACCCGAAGTTGTGCGAGTACCACGGCAAGGTCATGCATCCCACAGCGGAATGTAAGAAGCTCAGGATTGTATTCAATCAGAAGATGAAGAACGGTGAGCTGATCGTCAGCGATCACAGGAAGGATGTGCGCAACAATCCACTTCCTGCCCATGCGGAGCAAGACTCAAAAGGCAAAGAGGTCGCCATGATCTCGATTGTGGACTTGGAAGAAGTCGCAGAGGATGGTCTACCCATCATTGCCGAAGTCCATGATGACGAGGACTACAGTGTAGACACAGAGGATGAACGTGCCGATCGGATGAAGGGGTCGCACGGCTTTAGCAGATTCTTCGACGAGATATTCTCCGAGAAGTGCCGGACAGAAATGACGAAAGCAATCTTGAGGATAGCAGAGGACTACGAGGAGGATCTTGTAGTCTCCAACGGGAAAGTCATCAGGGCGTCTCGCTCTACAGAAAAGATTATGACCTTTTCTGCCAGCGACAAAAAGACAGATGCAAGCCACCAGAGGCCTCTGTACGTGACGGCCATCATCAATGGCGTCGAATTCAAACGAGAATTCGTCGATGGAGGAGCAGCGGTCAACGTCGTCTCGCTCCACACACTGAAGCTAGCAGGGATCCCCGAGCATAAGATTGGCAGGCGTCCATCTCCGCTGATGGGATTTGGAAGCGATTCTAGAATGACGATTGGATGGATCCGCCTGGGCGTGCAGATCGGCAAAATCAAGTGCTCAGCGAAGTTCTATGTCATAGATGCGAACACTACGTATCACATGATCATAGGTCGAGCCTGGATTCATCGCTTTGACGCGGTCCCTTCAACAGCTCACCAAGTCATGAAAGCTATTTAGAACGACAGAATAGTCGAGATACCGGCTTCAACGAATCCATTCAACATGGATGAAGCGCATCTCAGCGAGGCGGTGTGGTTCACCGAGATGGCGGACGAGAAAACACCGGGGCCGTTCAACCCTACTCCTTTGCCACTTTGGGAAGATATCAAGGATCAGTCACCTGCGGGAGTGATGGTGACAAGGGAGGATGCCAAGGAAAAGCCGCCCACACGCGAAGAGGCGCCGCGAATCGCTTACCAGCGAAAGAACGTGTACACTTTGAAGAGAATAGCAAAGCATGACCCTGAGGGCAAGGAGATAGAGTGCTTCTACGCCAATGGGAAGAAGTGCTATCGTATATGAAGGTGCGCGGGGATGTCCTCACACGGGCATGGGGATATCCCTGGGCAAATCAACCGAATCGAGCAGATTGCGGTCACAGAAGGGCCAATGCAGAGCACTCCAGATGAGAAGCTCAAAGAAGCACCCGAATGCATGGAAGACAGACCCAGACCACAGAAGCAAGAGCTAAAGGAAGTGTTCCTCAGCCCGAACGAGGAAAAGAAGAGGCCAGTCTTTCTAAGTGCGGACCTCACAAGAAAGGAGGAGAAAGGACTGCTACAGCTCCTGACTGAGTACAAAGACGTGTTCGCATGGGAGTATGATGAGATGCCCGGACTGGACACAAGCATCACTATGCATCGTTTAGACATCATCCCGGGTTCTAAACCGATAAAGCAGAGCAGAAGAAGCTTCAGGCCGGAGCTTAATGTGAAGATCAAACAGGAGATCGTCAAACTCTTGGATGCCAAGTTCATAGAGCCGAATCATCATCCAACATGGCTGGCCAACATTGTGCCAGTGGTAAAGAAGAACGAACAGCTTCGCATCTGCGTGGTCTTCCGAGATCTCAATCGTTTCTGCCCCAAGGACGATTTCTCGCTCCCGAACATCGATTTGCTAATCGATTCGACAGCGGGTCATCGCATGTTCAGTTTCATGGACGGCTTCAGTGGGTACAACAAAATCAAGATGGACCCCGAAGATGCACGAAAGACTGCCTTCATCACCCCAGTGGGAGTGTTCAACTACACGGTGATGCCCTTTGGTCTCAAAAACGCAGGTGCAACCTACCAGCGGGCCATGATGGCCCTATTCCACGACATGATGCACAAGGAAGTGGAGTTTTACGTGGATGACCTCGTGGTTAAATCCAAGCAAGAGGCAGACCACCTGGCAGACTTGCGGAAGGTGTTCAACAGATGCAGACGCTTTCAGCTGAAGATGAACCCTATGAAATGCGCATTCGGGGTAACATCGGGAAAATTCTTGGGATGCGTGGTACATCGCCAAGGAATAGAGCCTGACCTTGCGAAGGTTTCAGCCATCTTCAGCATGACCCCACCGCACGACCAGAGTGCCTTGAAAACATTCTTGGGGAAACTATCATATCTGCGAAGATTCATCCCTGCGATTGCCGAGATTACTTTCTGCTTCAGTAATCTTCTCAAAAAAGATGCTGCATACAACTGGACCCCGGAGCACGAAGTTGCGTTCGGGAAGCTGAAAGAACTGCTGACGTCTTCAAAAATAATGATCGCACCTCAGTTGGGGTCACCGCTTTTACTGTATCTGACGTCAACCAGGAAATCCATAGGAGCACTTTTGGCTCAGGAGTACGAAGGTCAGGAAAGGCCCATCTATTACATCTCTCGCATTGTGCAGCCCGCATAATCAAGGTACACAGACATCGAGCGTCATTGCCTTGCCTTATTCTTCATAATAGAGAAGTTTAGACACTACTTCGCGTCGCACAAAGTGGTGGTGGTTACAAAAAGTGATCCCATACGATATCTGCTAACTCACACTACTCCTGGAGGAAGATTGGCGAAATGGTATATGACCATCTCTCAATACGATATCACATGCGTGCGACCGCGAGCGATCAAGTCGCAGGCGGTAGCGGATTTGTTGGCACAATTCCCCGACAACAGTCATGAGCCCGTGATCGAAGAAGAACTCGAGGGACCTGAAATCTATGCAATCGATGTACCCTATTGGACGCTCCATTTCGACGGGTCGTCAACAAGGAAATGCGGAGGCATTGGGATAGTCTTGACCAAACCAGATAGGGAGGTCATACAGATGTCCGCAAAGCTCGATTTCGCAGTTACCAACAACGAGGCAGAATATGAAGCCCTCATAGCGGGGCTGCGTGCAGCGAAGGCTTTGGAAGTAAGCAACCTGACGATCATGGGAGACTCCAAGTTGATCGTCAAGCAAGCCTCGGGCGAGTACGGTTTTGAAGGAGATTAACCTTCTGTCCTACCGCACTCTGGTACAAAAGCTAGTGAAGCAATTCTGCGATGTGAGGTACGAGCACAAGCCCCGAGCAGACAACAGACATGCAGATGCTTTGGACACCTTGGGATCCAAGGTTAGTACAGAAAAATGTCCCGCAAGGATCTCTATTGAGGTGCGAACATCGTCGGCGTTGACAGAAGACGCGTGCGACGATGAACATATGGATGATACGGACTGGAGAAAAACAATTTTGCGAGCTATTGCAGAAGGCACAAGAAGCGAAAGCTGGGCACTCACGAGGGGGAATTGCATACATGACAACACCCTTTACTACAAGGGCCCTGGCGGAATACTCATGCGATGTGTTTCCGAGCAAGAGGGACAATTGCTGCTGGAGAAGATTCACCAACATGCTTGCGGAGAAAGCGAGGTGTCAATCTATCGGAAGGCTCAGAGATATGGCATTCATTGGCCGTATATGTCAACAGCCGCCGCCATGATACAAGGAAAGTGCGAGAGTTGCGCACTGATCAAGGATTCCTTACTCATCGCTCTAACCGACGATGATGCGGATTGGAGGAAACCACTCTTTGATTTTCTTACCCAGGGCACCGTACCCGAATCGAGAAAAGAAGCGGAGAAGTTGAAAAGGAAAGCATCCCGGTATGTGGTGCAAGAGAACTTACTTTGGCGAAGAGGTCATGAAGGCAACTTGCTGCGATGTCTAGACGACAGGGAAGCACAAGAAGTCATGGACCTTTCCCATCAGGTAGAACACCAAGGAGGTGCGAAACTATGCAGGCAGCTCCTCTCAATCGGATATTTCTGGCCCACGATGGAGGCCGATTTCCGCACCAAAGTAAGACGTTGCCAGGAGTGTCAATTCAAAGGAAACCTAGTGCATGCTCCTGCTGTGGACCTACATGCATTGGGAACGCCATGGCCATTTCACACATGGGCGTTGGATTTCATTGGTCCCATCCGACCAACTTCGCACGGGAATCATTTTATTCTCACCGCAACTGAGCTGTTCACCAAATGGGTGGAGGCGATACCATTAAAGACGGCAAATGCGCTAGCTGTGGTCAATTTCATCCAAGAAAACATTATATGCAGGTTCGGAATTCCCAACACCATCCTTTCGGATAATGGTACTCCTTTTGTTAATCGCCAGGTGGCTGCAAAGCTAGCAGAATACAATATCAGGCAAATATGTTCCACCCCCTACTACCCGAAGGGGAACGGGCAAGCCGAAGCGACCAACAAAACGCTGTTGAGGATTTTGAGCAAAATGGTCGCAGATGACCACAAGAAGTGGGCTGATTCTCTAAGCATAGCCCTGTGGGCTTACCGGACTTCTCCAAGGACACCCGCGGGGGTCTCACCATTCCTCCTATGCTATGGAGCTGAGGCCGTGGTACCTGCGGAGGTGAGAGTCAATTCGGCGAGATTGGCCTTCCATGCATTGTACGACAATCAACGCGATCATGACTTAGTCTTGCTGGAGGAAAAGCGAGAGCAAGCTAAAAGGACCAACAAGCGGTATCAAGAAAGGATCGCTCGTGCTTACAATAAGACGGTCCAGCGAAGAGATTTCGCAGTTGGAGATTTGGTCCTGCGCGCATCTGACCATTGCATGCGAGAAGCGGCTCACCCAAAGTTCGCAGCTAATTGGGAAGGACCCTTCGAAGTCACATAAGTCTTCGACAGTGGTTACTGCAGCATACGGAGGTTGCACGGAACGACCTCAACCCCAAGCTCAGTCACATGCGCTGGATTAAGAAGTACTATCCTTGACTTCTCTCATTTTATGCGTTTTATTATAACGTTGCCTCATGTATTGTATGGCTATGATTCACACAATCTTCTCTCTCATATGAGGGCACTATAATAAAAGGATTCTCCCAAATGAGAATTTCATACTTCTAGCTGTTAATGTTGCTTTATTTAGTTTGTTATTACTGTGCAACTACGATCTTAATTGATCCCCTAAGCCTATCTGATACGATAGCAACCTATGCGAAATGCGATCTTAACTGATCTTTTAAGCCTATCTGATACGATAGCAACCAATGCGAAATGCGATCTTAATTGATCATCTAAGCCTATCTGATACGATAGCAACCTATGCGAAATGCAATCTTAACTGATCTTCTAAGCCTATCTGATACGATAGCAACCAATGCGAAATGCGATCTTAATTGATCATCTAATCCTATCTGTCACGATAGCAGCTCATGCAAATGCGATCTTAACTGATCTTCTAAGCCTATCTGTTACGATAGCAACCTATGCAAATGCGATCTTAATCGATCTTCTAAGCCTCTGTCACGATAGCCGCCTATGCAAATGCGATCTTAACTGATCTTCTAAGCCTATCTGTCACGATAGCAGTCTATGCAAACGCGATCATAATCGATCTTCTAAGCCTATCTGTCACGATAGCAACCTATGCAAATGCGATCTTAATCGATCTTCTAAGCCTATCTGTCACGATAGCAGCCTATGCAAATGCGATCTTAATTGATCATCTAAGCCTATCTGCCACGATAGCAGCTCATGCGAAAAATGATCTCAATTGATCCTCTAAGCTTATCTGCCACGATAGCAGTTCATGAGAAAACAGTATTAAGTGATCTTTCAAGCCTATCTATTGTGATAGCAACATATGCGAACGTGATCTTAAATGATTCTTCAAGCCTATCTAACGTGATAGAAGCGTTATACGAATGCGATTTAAAATTCGTCCTTAAATCTGTCTAAACTGATAACGACATCATGATCTTAAGTGATCTCCAAAAGGTCTATCTAATGACATAGCACCTGAACTTGAATCTGAAGATGAATCACAAGCCCATCTGCAAAGATGGCACAGCTACACAAATACGATCTCGAACGATCCAATAACACATCTGCGAATCTATGCAACAGATAGCAGATACGAAATGTGTATATGGCACTACAAAAGGCGAGATATGCCGATACGCATGCGAAATTGTATTTTGTTGTAACAAGACAGCAGATAATACAAAAGCCATTTATCATTATGAGTCGAAAAGACTTACAATTTATCTGTCTAGATAGCAGCTTACAAGCGAAAAAGCTCAAATCTAACTACGCAGCCAACATGGCTTACAATGCATTCGAAAAGTAACTTACAAGCTCGAAGTAACACATCGAGGGAATCCTAGCTGGAAAAGGATGAACCTAACAGTCCTAACACCGGCTATGCAATGCACAGATCTGCGGCCAAAGATCTGTAGCAAGTAGGAGCTTCTGCGAAGAGATCAACTCGCCATTCGCTACATCCCTGGCAGCAAAGATCTGGGTGGTTCTACGTCCAAGATCTCAGGATCTGACGAGACCCCTGTCTGATCAAGATATGTACCAGAGGAACTACCTGTTCCGACGTATGCAGTCGTGCAAAACAGGGGAAGCAGTCATTCCTCTGGTACTGGGTTCCTTGTCCTGATAGACAAGGGCATTGGCGAGCCTCCTGAGTTCAAGAACGAAGAGGCAAGAAATCCTCCTCCAGGGATGCTGGAGGAGAATTCCGCCATTCATTACGAGTCGGTAGCAAGGTCACTACGGCGCTGCACCTCACCGGGAGGCGGCCGGAAACATGACCTGCAAACATAATAGACGAAGAAAATTCTTCGAATACACATGAGATATCATCTCCATTTTCTTTATGAAGGTTACAAAGATTAGTAAGCCTCATAAAGCGGATCTTGGAAACTATTTATATGGCACAAAGCGCAAACTCAGGTCTCATGAATTGGAGTTGCCATGAATCAACGAAAAACAAGCGTTGAAGCCAGCAGTCGTAAGGACTCACGGCAAAGCACATTTTTGGGATGAAGAACCCAAATGACAAAGACAGGGTTTATATAGACCTTGTGGAGACTCTTCAGTTGCCAAGATGAGTCAGCAGAATTCGAAAAGAGGGTAAGGTCAATCACTTACGCCTTGAAAAGCGGTAACGATCAATTACCCTACTAAAGGCTACGACGATTCAGTTGCGTATCCTAATAAATGACGGATGGTCATGATTCGGATGGACTTCCCAAGGAAAGTGTGCTTATCTTATGAGAAATTAGCGTGAAAATCAAGCAGAATATCAATTGCTGATGTCATAATTAGATATGCACAGAGATATTCCATCAAATCCCGGAAAGGGCAAAACGGGCATGTCGATTCTTTTGTTAAAAAAAGGGGGGAAAAACCCTAGAAACATTACATTAATGTTTCTAGTAACATTACATTAATGTTTCTAGTAACATTACATTAATGTTTCTGCTATTTGTTTGCTACTTTACAAATTCAAAAGTCAAAGTAAATTCTTGATCAAGGAGTCATTAAGGGTGAACTGACGGCTCAGATTCTCTACCTGCTCCACTTCTTGCTTCAATTGCTCGCACTTGGCATTCATCTCATGATAGAGCTTCAGAGCCTCTTCAACCTTTTGCTTTTGCTGCTCCACCTTCGCTTCTCAGCTGCGAGGTTTTGGTGGCCGAGTTTCAAAGTTACGGCTGCGCGAATCAAAGTAACTCTTTTCATAAGAAACATGAAACCCAGTCTGCCTTGAACTTTAGTCAGAAGATTTTGGCACATGCCAAAAAGCAATTCAGCACTCTGAGCAGAAATGGTCGCAGGCGTGGCCGCAGACAGCTGCTCCAAAATCCAAATGGCCTCGGTAAGAAACAGCCTTCTGTCAAAGGGCCCTATCTCCAGAGATCTCACAAATGATTGGGGATAGGTGAGGCGCATCCGAACTAGCCAGTCCACATCGGCTTGCTTCAAACCTAAAGCAATGTCAAAGCTAAGTTATGATATCAAAACTCGCAAATGAATAATGCGAGATGCAAACAGCAAGCCACGACTTACCAGTTCCTTCAAGGATCTCACGAAGAGAAGGAATGTGCATTGCTGGAGTGGTCGAAGACTGTCCACGCTCCATAGCTCTCCTGTCAGCTGGGAGCTCTAACTCCTCATAGTTAGAAGGAAGAGTATAAGCCGCACCAGTTGCGATTGCAGCCCCGACCTGCGAGCCCCAAAAGCTCCACGCAGGAAGTGGCGTCACAGACTCAGTCATCGCTGGAGGCATAGTGGCAGTCGAAGTTGCTTGGCGAGGGACACTTTCAGATGCAGTAGCATCGACAGTACTTGTTCTTACTTCCTCAGCGCCAGCATGGGCATCTTCCTCCATTAACACAGCGTCAGCTTCGGCATCATCAGAAAGTTCGATGATGTCCCCAAAAGGCTCTCTTGCGTATTCAGCAGCTGCGACAGGCTTCTCGGTATGAGAACTCGGCACTGGGACATAGGACGCAGAAGTATGACTTCTTTGCTCCAACACGGGTTCATCAGCAGTGCCTGCGATACAAAATGCGATGATGTGAGGTAAATTGTATCATACGTTATTTTACTATCTTCTGCTAAAGCTAAGAGCAAGCACCTCCACGCGAAGGTGGGATTGCAGTGTCTTCGTCATACACTAAAGATGTGGAACCATGCCCTATTAGTGTGTCCTCATTAAGCATGTCTGTAAAAGGAGCATGACCTGGGGCGCGAAGAAGCTAGTCATGATTATGCTTCGAGTTACTAATCTTAGTTCACGCATATCGATCAAGTGATTACCTGAGGGTTCACTGCACTTGCCTACTAGCCAACGGCGAATGTCGGCCTTTGACACACCATGATTTAACGCACCCACAATAACATCTCGATAAGTTACTGCGAGATTAAAAATCTCACCTTTATTGCCGCCTGCGATTTCTTCAAAATCTGCCTGGGCTTGCTCCAAAGCTGCCGCATCCTCTTCTGGGGCCGCATCCTCCTCCTCAGCTTGAGGAGTCACCTCTTCGAGAAGCGCATCTTCCTCATCAGCTGGACGCACTAAGTCGTCGACATGTTGCTCTTCGAGGCTCCGCTGCCTCACACGCTCGAGCTCCTCCTCTTCTCGTTGCCTTCTCCTTTCAGCAGCTTCCGCGGCTGTCTTCCTAGACTCGACGAGAACGTCCTCGCTTATGGGTTCGTCCGAAATGCCAGAATGAGCATCCCTCTTCTGCCTCTTGGCCAAAAGGCCACCGATGGTCTCATCATCATCATCATCTGCGAAGAAACGATTGGTTCAAGATCAAGTTGCAAAAGAATTACGATAGTGAGAAGGGAAACGCGATGGAGGTACCTCCCGATTCTTCCTCATGTATCACATTTGTTCTTTCTTCTTCTTCTTCATCACCTTCTCTGGGCTCCTGCCTCTCCTCTTCTTCCTCCTGGTTGAATGGAACGAAGGTCTCAACTGCGAGCTCCTTCGGCGCTTTACTGGGCATGCGACCTTTGCCTTTGTCCTTGGCAGAAAGGGACTTAGCTGGAGGGGAAGTTGGAGCGCTCCTAGGGGAAGATATTGTAATTCCCTTTTGCCTGGGTCTCTTCGCTCTCGGCGCTGCATTCGCTGGAGGAGACGGATTATCTCCGGGTGGAGACGAGGCCGGAGCATTATCTATCAGCGAGTCAGCAAAAGCATTCATGACTGCGCGAATCCTGGTTTCGACCTCGGGGTCCATCCTCGATGCTAGCAGGAACGACTGTCCTTGTCTTCTGGTGGCAACAATGGTGTTAACCAGAGACTTGGAGCGATCACCAGATGCGAATCTCCGCACATGACACTACAGCAAACAGTGTAGAATAAAGACATCAACATGTGGAAATCAAGAAGCATCACGCACACGGAAAAAGTTGCTTACCTTAGCAAATGTCTCGCTATATCTGATGACATGCGAGTCGCCTTTCTTAACTGCGACGATCTTTTCATTCAGAATGACGTCAGGGCACAAATGGTTCTCATGATCCAACAATGAGTAGCAACCATATTCAGACTCGCTCAGACTGCAATTGGGACGAAACGGAAAAGAGTTTCTTTGATCAAAGGAGCTCTGCTTGGCTGAGGAGCCGACTGCGTCTCAAACCTGACGTGCTGGGCGATCCAGTATGCGAGCCAGTTCTTGGAACAACCACCCTCGCGGTTACCTGCGGGCTGCTCAAAAGGAAGATTGTTCATAAAGACTGTTTTGCACTCCTTTGTCAGCAAGCGCTTATAGCAACCTCTGATAATGGATTGTGGCCAGATTGAGGGTACCACTGCATCAAAGTCGAACTGGGGAGAAACTCGAGTGGGGTCAACATCCACGGTAATCCTCTCATACCTTGGCGCAAGCTCACGAATATGCTTTGCGAGAGCAGGAAGGGAACCTCGCAGGCACCAGCAAAAGAATTCGCGATAGCGCTCATGGAAATGCGATCCCTCTTCGAAGAGGAGCTCTTCTGAGAAGACAATACCCTTAGAAGGGTACAGCTTTGGAAACCATCGCACGTTCTCAATACGCACGGCATAGGGTCTGGCAACGAACTCTTTCCGGTTGTCGCATATCAGGCTCCAAACGCACTTGGTATTGTTCGCTCCGAACCACCTCGCAGCTCTGCCGCAATTACGCTCCTCCACCTCGCCTGGGGGACACCACTTGTTGGGCTTGGAGGCAGTTGGGGCATAATAAGGCCACCGCTCAAAGACCCACATCGTCAAGAAGGCAATGTTGACAAAGGTCAGTATGTCGAGGCGGCCACGCGACTCCTTCATGGCCACAACCAGCTGATCCAATCTATAGTACAATGTGCCCAAGACCAAGGGTCCGAGTGCGACTCTCTGGCCAAGGGCCAGTTTCACAGCGAGCGGCAGAACATGGTAGAAGACCCCATCGTGCGGGTGACCATCGATTAAGTACCTCGACAGCCAGGCACAGAGGAAAGCACAAAGGGTCAAGTGATAGCCCTTACCCTCCACGTAATTCTTGGCCTCCGGGTCTTGACTCAGAAGCTTCTTGGTGATGCTGCTGTTCGCGTAGTCACGAAAGAATTACTGTACCCATTTATTCCAAGTATTCTTCGCAGACGTGTCAACCAACTGCCAATTGGGAAGGGCTTTGGTAGTGGTCCACCGGGTGGAGATTTTCTTTACCTCTGATAGACACTCCTCCATCTGCGTGTACAAAGCGATCTCCGCATCCGTCCTCAAGGGACTCAAAGGGTCCACTTCACCCATGGGAGACAGATCGTACAGCATGTGCACATCCTCGAGTGTGGGGGCAGCCTCGAACTCAGCAAAGTGAAAAGTGTGAGTCGCAGGCGAGTAGCGGGAAAGAAGGTTTTGAAGCATGGACTGGTCCAGCTTCACGACAGCACCCTTCATAGCACGAACAGCGAAGTATACGCCGGCCTCATTAAGAGTCGCAGCATGATCGGTCAACACATGGTCAATCCACTCATCCATGTAGTCCAATTTCTGGACAAAAGCTTGGGTGGAAATCGCAGCATAGGGGAAGTACCCATTTTCGATTCACAATCGAACCACGTCCTCGCAGCCAATAAACTCGAGCAAGGCTGAGTTAACTGGAGGAGTCAACGTTAGCAATCCCTCATTGGGGACAGAAGCGGGCAGTTTCTTCGCCTTAACCCTCGCGTGGTAGAAATCTTTGCCACCCAGATAGGGGGCTTTTCGCCACAAAGCTTGCGGAAGATCAGGTATCTCTTTGTCCTCCTTGGTGGGTTTGGTTCCTTTTGTCTTGGCCATTCCTGCGGAAGAGCAAGAAAAAAGGGGGGAGAAATATGCCACACTTCAGTTTGAATTTCGAGATTCAAGATCCATGGAAAGAAAGATGAACAGTCTCTGGTATCAATTTCAGAAATTAGCAGTTGGAAATTGTTCGCATTATCAGGGATTTCAAAACCCTACATCCAAGATCCTTATCATCGAAGTATTAAGCCAAAATTGGGTCCAAAGCTTGAAGCTTCTTCACAAGTTTCAACAGATTATATGTCATGGGTTTACAGATTCAACGCAGTTTGAAGCATATACTAGTATTGTAAATCGAAATTGAACAAGGCCAACCTTGTTCTCGTGAAGCCTGCTTGGATACACACAGTTGAAGAAGACGATTTGCAGTTCTGAACTGGTGATTGATTATCTGAATCTGCTCTCGAAGACTTCCGGGTACCATTCACTTTAAGATAAAGAAGTGATGCATTGCAACAATGGAGAGTACAAAGTATTTATCCAAAAACAATGAAGGGTTGCGTCCTTTCAGTAGTCGAATCACAACCGTCACCGTCGAATCGCGCAATCACAGGACAAGCTGACGTCACGCCTAAAACCCTAAAGGCCAGACGGCACGACTCTAGGGGTTTTAGGTCATAATGGCACGCACGGGGGCTGAATTTGCTCGTGTTTGAATTGGTGCGTGGCGGCGACGCGCATGTTGGTTTCCGCGCATTGAAGTCTATACAGCTATGAGCCTTCACGCGCAGAAAGGGGGCTAATGTAGACAGTGCTTTCTGAGCTAGCAGATCTTGGCCACGTGGCAACCATCCAGCACACCATATTGTGCTCCACACACACTGGATCACCAGCCGAGCTGATCCATGTGGGGGCTGCGAGACAGGGCCCTCGCATACCACTGCACGGGACTTGTAGGGACTTAGTGGTTTGGAGGCTAGAGTAAGCCCTGTGGCGTGGGAGCCAAGCCCGCACGCGACCTTTAGTAACTACTTTTGAGAGATTTATGGCACGAGCTCCATAAACCCGGTCAATCCGGTCAAACCCGGTCAACCTCATAACGGTTCCGGTATTCGCGCATAACGTGCTGTAACGGTCCCTATATAGGCGGACGAACGTGAAGTTGTGGTTAAGCTAATTAAGCCGCCATTAATGGGCGCATTAACCACACTACAACGGTCACATTCTCCGTTATATATAGGACGTTAATCCTTCCATACAAGGAGAACACACTAGCCATACGCGGAAGCTCTGCCAAACCCCTGTCTCTCTCTCAGACATTACTACTGCCTTACTCTCTCCCTACACACAACCCAACTCTTCCTGTGCCATCTCTGATCCTCTACATACGGTGTACACGGAGGTCTCCCCGCCGGAATCTCTTGTGCACACCTTTCTCATTTCCAACCGGAACTTGCTTGAGAAGTTCATATCATCGAAGAAATTCTCGAATTTGCGTGAGCCCTTCATTCGCTCAGCTCGAGAGTCCTCCGTGTCTAAACCATAGTCCTCATCTTTGCAGATTTCGGCCACCACCGGGACTCCTGCATCTACGACTTCTTCAAGGTCCATAATTGAGATCACCGCTATCTCTTTCCCTTTGGGCTCCTGTTGTGCATGGTATGGAAAAGGGTTACTCCGCACATCCTTGGGTGGCTCGTCGATGACCAATTGCCCTTCCTTGATATTCCTATCCACCAGCTATCTTAGCTTCCTGCATTCCCTTGTGGGGCACATAACTTTCCCATGGCAGTCACACCATCCGGCGTCTCGCAGCTGTTCCCCAGAGGGCTTATGCTCCACTGCCGGTACAATTCCATCTTTTCGCCACCGCTTGCACAAGGTTGTTGCATCCTCAATCGAACATGGCAATGGGGGTGTCTCCATGGGTGTAGGTCGTTGTTGCTTCTTAGGAGACGAGACCGCACCACTACAAAAAATCCGGTTTATTACGACGATTCAACTCGCTGTTATAACCCCCAAAATTCGTTGTTAGAATGCAAAGACGACGAGAAATATTCGTAGAAAATGCATCGGAGTAGCTCCGTCGTTAGTTCGACGGGACGACAACATATCCAGTGGTCGGTAAAAGTTTTTTACCGACCACTTATTCCGACTGTATCTTCTCGTCGTTGATCTTTTGTCGTCGACTTACCGACCATCATATTTCGTGGTCGACACTTTTGCCGACGAATATTTCGACCAAATTATATAGTCGTTGATCTTTTCCCGACCACATGCTGACTATTTTCTTTCTTTTTTAAAACTAATGCCGACGAACTTATCGACTACTTATTGTTGTCGTAGGTATAATGCATACGACTTTACTCGTCGCTGTTAACTTTTATTCGATTGTGTCTTTTTTGTAATTTCATTTCCACGACCGTTTTGATTGTTGTAATATGTATTTTTGTCGACGGATTTCCTCGTCGTCTTTTTATTTTTGTGTTCCTCATAGATGACTACTAACGTAGTCGCCTATCTCACAAATTTCTTAAATACCTGCTCATAAAATATAAGAAAAGAACCAACAGCTAGTCAGGTGATCATTTTTGATCACCCATGCATACACACATACAACACCAACAGTTGCAAAATACTACATTTTAATCGAACCGTAATCCAAACTTACACTAACAGTTGCAAGAATTCAATTGCTCGAAACTTACACTAACAATACCCATCCACACACAAACTTCCTTCAAATATTAATTACAATGCATGTCCACAACAATTCCTCCAAATTCAAAACATTGTTCAGATTTCTTTAACCCCTGTACCTCATAAAGATGGCGGAGAAGCGTACATTTTGTTGGCGCATTGAAGACGGGATGAGCATATGGATGTGCTGCTGCTGCTGGAAGAGGAGCTATAATCGATGTCATTGTTGCGATTTCAAAATAAAACAGAAGAAAATAAATAATAGTTCATGAAAATTGAACACAACGAGGGAAACAAAACTAAAATGTTGTTTTACTGTAGTCAATATTTTGTGAAAATTACATTGTATGCATGACATTCAGTAGCTCGCAGGCCCAAAATCAGAAAGAGTATCAAAACGAAGTATTCACAAACACCGGACGTTTTAGAACAATATGTGGTTCCACCTATTATTTGAATTAATGTTCAACGAATTCCGAGAACTGAAACTGATCACATACTCGCCACTACCTCATCATGAATGAACTTAATGCATGCCTCGTAAATGAACATCATAACAACCACCAACCAGTAATAACCATGCATATATGCACCCACAAACACTGAATTGCAACTGTTCGAATTCCAAAAAATTAATGATAAGTTAATGGACCTACCCTTTCTATTTAATTTGTAACCTCCATTTCATTCTCAGACACAACAAATCCCCTCCCTGGAATCTTCTTACCATGGAACCCATTCGCAAACGCCTGCGTGAAGAGGAGGAGGTCACCAGTCCTATCACAGGACTGCCAGGGTCTTATGAGGATGTTCCACTAATCATCTCAGATGATTATTCAAGCAGTGACAACGAGCCTGCTGTTGGGTTGTTTAAGAAGAAGAGTGAGGCTTGAGGAAAGCCCGCTGATGAGATATGCAAGAAGATACGAGATACTGCGGAATATGAAGAAGAGATACACAGGAGAGAGGGGGGATTCCGAGACAAATCTTTGAGACCCCCAACAGATGAACAACTGAAGGACGACAATGCGGAGCCATCAAACCCCAAGCTCGAGCACTAGCCAGACTTCTATTTTTTGTTCTTTCTGTTCTTTTATTTTATGTTATTTTCCTGAACTTTTTGTTTAATTTTGTCCTTGAAGACACAACTACTTAAATTCTCACAATTCCTCACAACTGTTGCAACCACAGAAATAGCTATCAATCAGCCAACTGGTGGAGTTACATGTTCCACACGTAATCGACAAGAACGACACAACAGTAAAAAAGTTGTCAAGTAAACGAGACGCAAAGAGTTATTTCACCCGGTAAAATGAAACGCAATAAGCCAAGAACCATGGTATACTTTAAAACTTAGTTTTGTAAAAATGAATTTGGAGGTCACATTATCAACTAATTGTTGACTCAAAGACTTCTAAGTGTGTTTTGAGAAGTAAATTTCTTGAGTGATGAAAGACAAAGACAAAGTATTTCTAAGGCTCCAAGGCCTTGAGATACTCATCAGAGCTTCAAAGCTTTCAGAATAGCTTTATTATACTGTACGATCTAATAATCTTGTGATGCAGGTTGTATATCTGATCTTTAAGATCAGAGATCTATTGCAAATATTTGTGTTATATATATATATATATATATATATATATATATATATATATATATATATATATATATATATTCTCTATACATCTATCATAATTGCAAATATCCTGATCAGAGTGAATCAAAGATTTCTGGTCTTAATATTGAAAGACTGTGAAGCATGTTCAGAGCTTCAAGGCCTTGAGATGTGCCTTAAGCTGCTGACAGTTTTACAGAATTAATTTGATTCTCTCTTGCAGGATTTGATCTTTATTATTATGGTTTTTTAATGACTTCTATAAGTCTTAAACTAGTTTATCATGAGTTATATGTTTCAGAAGTTAATCAGATTATTGTTTAATTCACTTAATCCAGTTTTTATTTAGAAACTGAAAATCCAAACAGACTTAGTGCTGTTACATTTCTGGATTTTGTTGTTGCTGTGTTTTAATGTTGTTGCAGGTTTTTCAAACGTGCAAATGAAATCTCAACAAACTCCAACGGATATCTAATCAAAGCTGTTTTAAATTGCAGTTGGAAAGGATGAGGATTTTCAGGAACTGAGATCCTAAAATCTCTCATTCAGTTGCAGAGAGTGGATAAAAGACTGGTTTGAATTTTGAAAGACAGAAAGCTTACAGAGAACTTAGAGAGGTGTGAAATATTCGTGGAAGACCAGACATTCATACATACACACATTCAGGCTTCAATTAAAGCTTTCAGAAGATCAATAATTCCAGTTTCCTGAAGAACACATCCAGGCCTTCACAAGCTCATTCTTCTACTGTGTTCTTCTTCTGTTTTGTAATATGCTTATCTGTTGTATATCTAAAACCTCACAAAACCTAGTGGTTGGTTGTTCAAGTTAACAACAAGATGTTCTTGTTAGCTCAACAGTTAGTAGCTGGTACTAGATAGGTTTGGAACCACAAGCTGTATAGGTATAAGGGAATTCACTTAGGCTTGGAGATATAGGGCTGTTTCTGTGTGAGTAATAAGAAGTGTTTTCCCAATCCTGGTGTGATTAGATCCCTCAGGCAGAGATTAGGTCCATTGGGAATGAACTCTGTAAATTTCCTTGTGTTCTTTACTTTCCAGTTTTGTTATTTTCTGCTGCAAGCAACTCAAATCAAACTAGGATTTATAAACTGTTTAAAACTGGTGGTAGTTCAAGGCCTTGAAGCTTTCTGTTTGCCTTATAAAGTTTCTAACTAGTTTTCTAAAATCTCAAGGCCTTGAGATTTGAGTTTCTTACATGTTCACTTAGTTAAAATTTGTTTTTAGCAAAAAGTTTCCATACTCTATTCACCCCCCCCCCCTTCTAGAGTATTTTGGCCCTGTATTTAGTCTACAGTACAAACTTTCAATTGGTATCAGAGCTTGGGTCACTAATATAGATCTAACAATCTTGTGACTATGAGTAATGTAGGAGATGGTGGATTCTCACAAGGAAGGGCAGCAAACAGACCTCCATTGTTATGTGGTGATGACTTCATGCACTGGAAGGCATTAATAAAGATGTTCATCATAGATCTAGACATGGAGCTGTGGTCAATAGTTCAGAATGGCCCTCATGAGTATTACACTACCATAGATGGAGTTAGATGCATCAAGTCTGAGGAAAATCTCTCAGTTACTGAACTGGAAAAGGTATCAAAAAATTACAAGGCTATGAATCTGTTATACTGAGCTCTTAATGCAGATGAGTTCAACAGAGTGTCAAATTGAAAAAGTGCCAAAGAAGTATGGGACAAACTGGTTCTGACATATGAAGGAACAAGTCAGGTTAAACAGACCAAGAATAACAAACTTCTGAGGCAATATGAGCTGTTCAAAATGAACTCAGATGAGACCATCAAGGAGATGTTCAAAAGATTCACTGATGTGGTGAATAATCTGTAGTCATTGGGAAAGAAGTTTTCAAATGAGGAAAATGTCAGGAAAATTCTGAGGAGCTTGCCAAAAGCCAAGTGGGAGCCAAAGACAACAGCTATTGTGGAAGCTCAGGATTTAAGTCTTCTTCAGCTAGATGATCTACAAGGAAAGCTGCTCACTCATGAAATGTCTATGAAAGATGTAGAAGGTGATCTGAGTGAAAACATCAAGAACTTATCACTCAAGGCTAAAGACAATGAAAAATCTCAAAGCCTTGAGACTTAAGATGAGCATGATAATGAAGAGGCTTTAGCATTGATCTCCAAGGCCTTAGCCAGGATTCTCAAAAAGAAAAGAAACTCTGGTAACAGGGACTACAACAGAGAGAGATCAAGACCTTCAAGCAGCAAGGACTACAAAGGTAAGTCTTCATCACAGTCAGATAAAACTAAAGTAATGAATTTTTTTGAATGTGGTTATGCAGATCATTTAGTAAGGGATTGTCCACAAAAGAGGAAGAGCAAGAACTTTCAAAATAGAGACAGGGACAACAGAAGGAAGAAAGCCATGATGGCCTCTTGGAGTGATTCTGATTCATCAAGTGACTCAGACACAGAAGAAGACCAAGCAAATTTGTGCTTCATGGCTAAACATGATGAAGAAAAGTCTTCATACAGACATATTGAGGAAAAGGATGTCACCAAGGCCTTGAAAGATCAAAAACGGATATTAGACAGTGGCAGTTCCTGACATATGAGTGGAAAGAAATCTCTTTTTACTGAGCTCACAGAAAAATCAGGAGGAACAATTACACTTGGTGACAAAGCAAAATGCAGTATTATTGGTATAGGTAGTATTGGTAATGATTCTACCAACTCTATCTCAGATGTTTATCTTGTGGATGGACTTAAATATAATCTGCTTAGTATCTCTCAGTTATGTGATAAAGGTTATAAAGCTATATTTGAAAAGGAGAAATGTGTGGTGCAAGATGAGAAATATGGAGATTGCATACTCACTGCTCCTTAGATCATATAATCTATATGCCATGAGTACTAACAGTATTGCAGGTGACAAGTTAAAATGCCTCAAGGCCTTGAAGGAAGATTCAAAGTTTTGGCATAGAAAGCTTGGGCATATTAGCATACACACCTTGAATAAACTCATCTCAAAGGATTTGGTAAGAGGATTACCATCACAAAAAAATTCAGATGATGAGGTCAGCAAGGCATGTGTACAAGGTAAACAAACAAGAAGCTCATTCAAGACAAATAACTTTGTAAGTACTTCTAGACCCTTATAACTGTTGCATATGGACTTGTGTGGTCCTATGAGAGTTCAGACCCCAAAAGGTAAGAGGTATATGCTTGTTATAATAGATGATTATTCTAGATTTACATGGGTGATGTTTATTAGAGACAAAACTGAAGCTTTATCTGAATTTTCTAGATTGTGCAAAGAGCTTCAAACTATGAAAAATTTGCATGTTGCATCTATTAGAAGTGATCATGGTAGGGAGTTTGATCAACTTGACTTTGATTTATTTTTTGCAAAGCATGGCATTTCACACAAATTTTCTTCACCTAGAACTCCACAGCAAAATGGAGTAGTTGAAAGGAAAAATAGGACACTTGAGGATGTCTAGAACCATGCTACTTGAAAGTAATTTGCAAAAGTTCTTGTGGGCAGAAGCTGTTAATACTGCCAATTATGTGCTGAATAGATGTTTGATTAGGCCTATTTTGAAAAAGACTCCTTATGAACTGTTGAAAGGTAGGAAGCCTAGTGTCTCTTATTTTAAACCTTTTGGTTGTATCTGTTTTGTGCATAATAATGGTAGAGACAATCTTGGTAAATTTGATGCTAGAAGTGATAAAGGTGTATTTCTTGGATATTCTCAAACTAGCAAAGCTTATAGAATTTACAATAGAAAAAACAAGATTGTGGAAGAGAGTATTCATGTGTTTTTTGATGAAAGTACTAAGGATTCTCTGAGTGAAAGTTTTGCTGATCTAAATTTGAACAAGCATGAGTCTGATGATGATGCTGTGAAAGAGGACAAATGCAAAACTAAAGTGCAGAATCAATCAGTAGAATCTCAAGGCCTTGAACCCCATGCAGAGCCAAAATCTCAAAGCCTTGAGACTGAAACTGAGACTTTCTATGATTCTCCCTCTACTGTTTCAAGAAATCAAAGCCTTGAAGGAACATATTGCTGGATACCAAGGAAGAAGTTTAAGTATCTTGCAGATCATCCAGCTGACAATATCATATCTGATCCAACAACTAGAACTCAGAAAAGATGACAGTTGAAGAACTTGTGTGCTTTTACTGCTTTTGTATCATTGATTGAGCCTAAGAATACTAAGGAAGCATTGGAAGATGCAGACTGGATCATTGCAATGCAAAGTGAGCTGAATGAATTTGAAAGAAACAAGGTATGGAATCTGGTTCCCAGACCAAAAGAGAAATCAGTTATTGGAACCATATGGGTGTTCAGAAATAATCTTGATGATAATGGAAAAGTGGTATGGAACAAAGCCAGACTTGTGGCACAGGGATACAATCAGGAAGAAGGTATAGATTATGAGGAGACATTTGCTCATGTTTCCAGGTTAGAAGCTACTAGAATACTTCTTGCATTTGAAACTCACAATCACATAAAGCTTTATCAAATGGATGTCAAATGTGCTTTTCTGAATGGTTATTTACAAGAAGATGTTTTTGTAGCACAACCTCCTGGTTTTGAAGATGAATCTCACTGGTCATGTTAAAAACTAGACAAAGCTCTTTATGGTTTAAAACAAGCTCCAAGGGCTTGGTATGATAGACTCTCAAAAATTTTACTTGACAATAATTTCAAGAGAGGTCTAGTAGATAAAACTCTTTTTATTAAATATCATGAAACTAATTTGTTAGTAGTTCAGATCTATGTGGAAGATATTTTGTTTGGTGCTACTAATGATGCTCTTTCAAAAGAGTTTTCTAGTCTAATGTGCAGAGAGTTTGAGATGAGCTTAATCGGAGAACTGAATTTCTTTCTTGGACTTCATATTTTACAAATGAGGAAAAGGGATATGTTTACATCAAGGAAAGTATACCAAGAACTTGTTGAACAAGTACAATATGACACAGTCCAAGGTACTTAAAACTCCTATGAGTTCATCACTCTCATTAGACAAGGATTCAAATGGTAAGAGTGTAAATCAAAAGGAATGTAGAGGTATGATTGGATCACTTTTGTATTTAACTGCTAGTAGACCTGATATTCTGTTTAGTGTTTGCATGTGTGCAAGTTTCAGGCAGATCCTAAGGAAAATCATTAACTGCTGTCAAAAGAATTTTTAGATATTTGAATGGAACCAAAGACTTGGGGCTTTGGTATCCAAGGAGATCTAATTTTATGTTGAGTGGCTATTCAAATGCAGATTTTGCAGGATATAAAGTAGATGGGAAGAGTAATTTTGGATGTTTCCAATTTCTTGGATCTTCACTTATCAGTTGGCATTCTAAGAAGCAAAATTCTGTAGCATTATCAACTGCAGAAGCTGAATACATTGCAGCTGGAGCTTGCTGTTCACAAGTGTTGTGGATTGCTCAAAAACTTAGAGATCTTGGCTATAATTTCAGAAATGTGCCTATTCATTGTGACAACACAAGTGCTATTTCAATCTCTAAGTACAGCACTCAAGAACCAAATATATAGATGTAAGTCATCACTTTCTTAGAGATCATGAAGAAAAAGGTGATGTTGTTCTATCTTTTATTTCTACTTCTATGCAGATTGCTGATATTTTCACTAAACCTCTGTCAGATGATAGGTTTTCATCCCTAAGGCTTGAATTTGGTATGCTAAACAACGATGCACTGGTTTAGGGAGTATTAGTACTTACTTGTGTTTATGTATTGAAATCTCAAAGCCTTGAGATTATACTTTCCAAAGCCTTGAAAGTATAATTCAAAGCTTTGAAATTTCTAAAAAATGCAAAAAATCTCAAGGCCTTGAGATTGTTCTCCAAGGTCTTGAAACATCTGTATTTTTTTTAAAAAAAATGGATCATCAAATATTATATGTTATCTCTTTAGATAATTGTATAATATTTGAACTACTCAGAGAATTTTCTAAAATATCCAAAAATATTTTAAAGATTCTTTTTGCATGTTGATTTCAGTAGAGTCCTATTATAACTCATTCTTTCAACCTACTTAAGCTGAAAGTCAGGGTTTTTTCTTCTTCATTCTCTCTCAATTCTCTGTGTCTCTCAGCTCTCTCTATAGTTCTCTCATTCTCATTCTTCTCTCAAAACCATAAACCCTCAATGGAGCGCAAATCAGCCAGGATCAACAATAGGGAAAGTCTTCTGGTAGATCTAAGAATAGGGAAAATAAGAAGGAGAAGATTGTGATCTCTGATTGGAATTCAGAAAATACTCAAAGTTTGCATGAGAACTCACCTCCTGCAAAGAAGATCAGAACAGAAAAGGGAGATGAAGGTTCAACTATTGATCCACAGAAGGAGACAGAGGCTCAGGGTGATGATAACCTATGTCAGATAAGAAGAAAGGGGGTGAGAAGAAAAAGGCTAGTGAAGAAGAAAACGAGGAATCTGGTAAGGGAAAAAAGAAGAAGTCCACTGAAGGAGAACAAGAGAAGGAGAAACTTGCTGAGAAGAAATCAATGGTTAAGCAAGTTTCTGCTGCAAACAAAAAGGGTTATCAAGGTAAAAATGTACTTCCTTCAGATTGGTTTGTTAGTTCTAAACTTAGGACAGTTTGGATGCAAGGGTATGCATCATCTAAGGTTGCTTTCTTTAGTTTGATTTCTGAAGAGTTATTAGATAAACTGGATATTGACTGTATGAGGAAGTTAAGGGATTCTGCAGTTTGGAAGGTTTTAAATCCTTGTTCTAAAGCTTATCCTAGGTTAACTAGGTTGTTTTATCTGAATTTGGTTCATGAAGGGGAAGATAAATTGGTGTTAACATCTAAGGTGGCTGGGATAAACTTAAGGCTAGATCATAGGACTTTTGTCAAAGTCTTAGGCATTCCTGAGAAGTATAATGTTGGTGATCATCCTAATAGGAAGGAGTGCCTAGAAAAATACAAAGCTATGTTCTTCGTTGATGGTGTTCCCTTTGGTCCCAAACAGTTGACACACTCTGTGCTCAGCTGTGAAGCTAAAATTTTGTTTACAATTCTGATTAGAAGTGTTGTTCCTAGGGAAAATTCAAGAGAGTTGGTTACTGATAAAGTTCTTATCCTGATGTACCTGATATGCCAAGGGTTTGAGATTGACTTGCCAACAGTGATTATGGAGCATATGATCTACTGTTCTACTAGAACTAGAAACCATCCTCTTCCTTATGCCAACCTTTTACCACTTTTCTTAGAGCATTTTGAGGTACCACTAAAAGGAGAGGAGAAGATAACTGGTGGTTTTGGGTTAATTGATGAGACTGCTTTACAGAGGATTGGAGTGGTTCAGACAGGAAAAGGTCATTGGAAATTCTATTCAGAATTGTCCAAAGCTGAGCTTGAGGAGAAAGATTTTGTCAAACCTAAGGGGGCTACAACAGCAAGGGGACAATCAAATGATGATTACTCTCTATTGGTTGAGAAGTTTGAAGAACAGCAGGTTGAGATTGAAGATCTTAGACAAAGGTTGTTTGATCTATCTTCTGAGTTTAATCAGTTCAAGGGTTTGATGAATGTGATGAATGGCAAACTGGATGTTGTCATCAAAGGCTTAAACTTGGAGAAGATTCCTTCTGCTACTAGTCATGACACTAGTGTTGATTCAGATGAAAGGCTAGCTGAATTCTTGAAGAAGAAGAAGAAGAAGAAGCATATTCTAGTGGTGCTCACTTTAAAGGATCTATATGAGCAAACGTATGAAGAAGAAGTTGGTGAAGACACACGTGTTGATGCAGCTACAGAGGGTGATTCAGTGCAGATTAAGAACAAGAAAGTGGATGAGATCATTGAGGAAGTTTTTGCTGGGGTAGATGCTAAGCAAGAAGGGAATCAGTCTGCTGAAGATGCTGAAAGTGATGAAGAGGTTGGAGAAGGCTCAGAGAAAGGCCAAGCATCAAAGAAGAAGTGAAGATTTGAGAAAACCAAAGCCTTGATCCTTTCTTTCTTTCTTTTTTTCTTTTTCTTTTCTGTTCTCAAGGCCTTGACATTCAGTAGGATTTTTTTTTTTTTAATCTGAGTAATGATCCAACATTTCTTCACCTTTATTTGATGAAAGTCAAAAGGGGGGAGAAATTATGTGCTATTTGTGGTTACTCTTTAGTGTTTAGATAAGGTTAGATAATAAGATTTTGAGTTTTTGTGTTAATCAATTGTGTTCTGTGATTATTGATGATCTGTGATTACTGGTTATCTGTGTTAATTTTGGTTTGACTGGTATTACTGTTTATTGTTTCTGAAAATGATGATATCTAATTCTTACAAGAAGTTGCAGGGATATTTACACAAGATTATGGGTTTTTGTCTTTCATCAAGGGGGATATTGTTGACTCAAAGACTTCTAAGTGTGTTTTGAGAAGTAACTGTCTTGAGTGATGAAAGACAAAGACAAAATATTTATAAGGCTCCAAGGCCTTGAGATACTGATCAGAGCTTCAAAGCTTTGAGAATAGCTTTATTATACTATATGATCTAATAATCTTGTGATGCAGGTTGTGTGTCTGATCGTTAAGATCAGAGATCTGTTGCAAATATCTGTGTTATATATGCTTTATACATCTATCATAATTGCAGATATCGTGATCAGAGTGAATCAAATATTTCTGGTCTTAATATTGAAAGACTGTGAAGCATGTTCAGAGCTACAAGGCCTTGAGATGTGCCTTAACCTGCTGACTGTTTTACAGAATTAATTTGATTCTCTCTTGCAAGATTTGATCTTTATTATTATGGTTGTTTAATGAATTCTATAAGTCTTAAACTAGTTTATCATGAGTTATATGTTTTAGAAGTTAATCAGATTATTGTTTTATTCACTTGATCCAGTTTTTATTTAGAAACTGGAATACAAACAGACTTAGTGTTGTTATATTTCAGGATTTTGTTGTTGCTGTGTTTTAATGTTGTTGCAGGTTTTTCAAACGTGCAAATGAAATCTCAACAAAATCCAACGGATATGTACTCAAAGTTGTTTTAAAAGTGAAGTTGGAATGGATGAGGATTTGCAGGAACTGAGATCCTAAAATCTCTCATTCAGTTGCAGAGAGTGGATAAAAGATTGGTTTGAATTGTGAAAGCCAGAGAAGCTAATAGAGAACTGAGAGAGGTGTGAAATATTCGTTGAAGACCAGACATTCAAACACACACACATTCAGGCTTCAATTAAAGCTTTAAGAAGATCAATCATTCCTGTTTCCTGAAGAACACATCCAGGCCTTCACAAGCTTGTTCTTCTTCTGTTTTGTAATCTGCTTATCTTTTGTATATCTAAAACCTCACAAAACCTAGTGGTTTGTTGTTCAAGTGAACAACAAGAGGTTCTTGTTAGCTCAACAGTTAGTAGC
This sequence comes from Linanthus parryae, assembly GCA_023055425.1. Lineage (NCBI taxonomy): Eukaryota > Viridiplantae > Streptophyta > Magnoliopsida > Ericales > Polemoniaceae > Linanthus > Linanthus parryae. The sequence goes on along the minus strand of JALGPY010000005.1, from coordinate 97,625,289 downwards.
TGGTACTAGATAGGTTTGGAACCACAAGCTGTATAGGTGTAAGGGAATTCACTTAGTCTTGGAGATCTAGGGTTGTTTATGTGTGAGTAATAAGAAGTGTTTGCCCAATCCTGGTGGGATTAGATCCCTCAGGCAGAGATTAGGTCCATTGGGACTGAACTTTGTAAATTGCCTTGTGTTCTTTACTTTACAATTTTGTTTTTTTCTGCTGCAAGCAACTCAAATCAAACTAGGGTTTATAAACTGTTTAAAACTGGTGGTAGTTCAAGGCCTTGAAGCTTTCTGTTTTCCTTATAAATTTTCTGACTAGTTTTCTAAAATCTCAAGGCCTTGAGATTTGAGTTTCTCACATGTCCACTTAGTTAAAATTTGTTTTTAGCAAAAAGTTTCCATACTCTATTCAACCCCCCCCCCCTCTTCTAGAGTATTTTAATCCTGTATTTAGTCTACATTACAAAATTTCAAACTAACAGTGTCATATATCCATGGCGTACTGTGAGACATCACTTTCAACTATATCCAAATTAAAAGTCCCACCCAACTTCATGCATACACCAAAACAACTAAAATTTAATTTATCTATACAGCATACTCAACATGTCATTTATTCACATACTGAAATAGAAATTGATATTTTAATTACCTTAAAAATCCTCTGAAGATGATGATGAATGATGCCCGCTCGACGCCTTCTCGATCATCAGCTGGTTGGCCATCAAGGACTTCATGTTCTTAAGTCGTCCTTCCATTCCGGTCATAAGGTTGACAGATTCATTTGCCCTTCTGACAGCCTCTTCAGCATTTTTTCGTCTTCCTTTGCCTTTTTCTCAGCCTCCTCCGCTCTTCTACTGGCCTCCGCGCCGCCTTTCTCTGCAACTTGTTCCCTAAGCTCAGCAGCTTCAGCCATCCTTTGTGCTTCAGCAACCCTAGACTCATTAGCCTCTATGCCTTTTTGAAACGTGAATGCAGTCCTCGGGAGCTGACCAGCACCATATCCCGCTACAAATCCACTCACGCCCCTAACAACCATGTCCACTATCTTATCTTCGGTCAGCAACCTCTCCGTATCATTATCCCGCATCTCCAACATCCTTCTCTGTAGTTTAAACATAGCATAAAATCTTAAAACTATAACATGTAAAATAAAACACGACGAGGGAATTACGAAACTAACGTGCTTCTCCTCCGCATCCGCACTTATCCATGTCCATGAGTTCTTCCTGGTGTGTTTTGTTTTGTAGTTGTCGATGAGGCAGGGGTTCTCCTGCACAAGATAATATTCCAAACAAATATTTCACACGGAAATATGTTCTAGATGTGAAACTTATAAACTAATGTGAACGAGCGGATGACATGGAACTTCCCATCTCATATAAACATTGGACGATGGACTTTGAACCTCCGGTAGAAAGATTTTTGAATTTTGATCGGTTCAACTTAGCCCTTGCACTCCTACACTACAATGACGTAATAGTGGACATGAAGTCAAAAGCGAACCTAAATTAGTTTGTTGCAATGAAAGCAGTCAATATTTTACCTTCCACCCATTTGTATGAAAAAGTGCGCACACTTTTTCCTACTGCTCCTGGGAGACACTTGGTTCAGGTTTTTTAATTGCTTCAGCGGGGGTGCGGAAGTTCTTTAAGTGTATGTGCAGCTTATAGCGGTACTCACTATAAGCTTCTTTCTCCATATAATTGATGGCCCGCATAGTAGTTTTTATGTTGAAGTCGAGGTCAAACAGACCTTGCATACAACAAGATATGTGGTCATAAGTACACATTCACAGAAAGTAATTTTAGGAAAAATATGTTCACACGTATTTTACGTCACTTACTTGAAGATGATCATATATGGGTTTCAGGTCAACGTCGTCCATATCTTTCCAGCTAGACGTTTCCAGTGGTGCATTCTTCCGCACTGCTATACCCACCTATGCAGTGACCTCCTTCGCATTGTCGCCAACTGGCTTCTTCTTTCCAAGAGGTATGTTCACAGATAACTTCTCTCCCTCGCCCAATTTCTTCCTCGTTGAAAGGCCACAGGTCACGCCTCTTCCTCTTCTGCTTGAAGGCGGACCTGCAACAATATAATTAATAACTAATTAGTTAAATTAGGATCATAAAGGGTACATATTAGGTGGGTTAATGGAAATGAGATACGTACTTGATGTAGGTGGGGGCCCTTGATCATTCTGTGTAGGGGCGAATTGAGCCACCGGCGTAAAGGGGGACCTGGAGGACGAGGGGGACCCAACTTGTTGAAGCCGCTGCTATCTCGGTGTTGTAGCATGGGACTTCACGTTCGGCAAGAAAACATTCAAACCTCTGAGCTGAAGCAATAAATTAAAAAAAATAACATGTTAACTGTATAAGTACTGACATCAGCAGCCATTTCACGGGCATTCAGCTCTCCCGTTGTCATGTCAACAGTCTTGCGGCGCCTAGTCAATGGCGGTGACCGTCCCTCAATTTCGTGTGATTCCTCATCGGCCTGCAGTAAGACATAGACCTACCGAGCTCATGTAAGGTGAAAGTTTGTAATGTAGACTAAATACAGGACCAAAATACTCTAGAAGAGGGGTTGAATAGAGTATGAAAACTTTTTGCAGAAACACAGATTTTAACTAAGTGAACAAGTGAAAGACTCAAATCTCAAGGCCTTCAGATTTTGGAAAGCTAGTCAGAAACTTTCTAAGGAAAACAGAAAGCTTTAAGGCCTTAAACTATCACCAGTTTCGAACAGTTTATAAACCCTAATTTGATTTGAGTTTCTTGCAGAAGTAAATAGCAAAACTGTAAAGTAACGAACACAAGGAAATTTACGGAGTTTAGTCCCAATGGAAATAATCTCTGCTTGAGGGATCTAATCTCACCATGATTTGGAAAACACTTCTTAATACTCACACATAAACAGCCCTAGATCTCCAAGCCTAAGTGAACTCCCTTACACCTATACAGCTTGTGGTTCCAAACCTATCTAGTTACAGCTACTAACTGTTGAGCTAACAAGAACCTCTTGTTTTTCACTTGAACAACCAACCACTAGGTTTTGTGAGGTTTAAGATATACAGAAGATAAGCAGATTACAATACAGAAGAAGAACACAGTACAAGAATAAGCTTGTGAAGGCCTGGATGTGTTCTTTCAGGAAACTGGAATGATTGATCTTCTGAAATCAGTGATTGAAGCCTGAATTTTTTAGGGATTGAATGTATGGTCTTCCACGAATGTATCACACCTCACTCAGTTCTCTGTAAGCTTCTCTGTCTTTCAAATTTCAAACCAGACTTTTATCCACTCTCCGCAACTGAATGAGAGATTTTAGGATCTCAGTTTCTGCAAATCCTCATCCTTTCTAACTGCAATTCAAAACATCTTTGAGTAGATATCCGTTGGAGTTTGTTGAGATTGAATTTGCACGTTTGAAAAACTTGCAACAACATTAAACACATCAACAAACAAAATCCAAAAATATAACATCACTAAGTCTGTTTTGATTTCCAGTTTCTGAATAAAAACTGGATCATATGAATAAATCAATAACCTGATTAACTTCTGAAACCTATTACTCATGATAAACCAGTTTAAGACGTGTAAAATTCATTAAACAGTCATAATAACAAAGATCAAATCCTGCAAGATAGAATCAAGTTAATTCTGTAAAACTGTCAGCAGCTTAAGGCACATCTCAAGGCCTCGGAGCTCTGAACATGCTTCACAGTCTTTCAATATTAAGACCAGAAACCTTTGATTCACTCTGATTAGGATATCTACAATTGTGTTAGATATATAAAGAATGTATAACAAAGATATTTGCAGCAAATCTCTGATCTTAAACATCAGATATACCACCTGCGTCACAAGATTATGATATCACACTGTAACGAAAACATCTGTCAAAGCTTTGAAGCTCTGATTAGTATCTCAAGGCCTTGGAGATTTAGAAATACTTTGTCTTTTTCTTTCATCACTCTAAACAGTTACTTCTCAAAACACACTTAGAAGTCTTTGACTCAACAATCTCCCCCTTGATGAAAGACAAAACCCATGATCTTGTGTATATATCCCTGCAACTTTTTGTAAGAATTAGATATCATCATTTGCAAAAATAACAACTAGTAACACTAGTTAAACCTGATTAACACAGATAACCAGATTAACACAGATAACCATGTCACAAAACAACTGATTAACACAAAAAACCTGATTTTATTATCTAATCACTGAAGAGTAATCACAAATAGAACAGATAACTTCTCCCCCTTTTTGAATTTCATCAAATAGAGGTGAAGAAATGTTGGATCATTACTCAGAGTCTTAAAAAAAATTAGTTTAAACAAAATAATTTCCTACTAAATTTCAAGGCCTTGAAAACAGAAAAGAAGAAATAAAGAACGAAAGGATCAAGGCTTTGGATTTCTCAAATCTTCACTTCTTCTTTGATGCTTGGCCTTTCTCTGAGCCTTTTCCAACCTCTTCATTACTTTCAGCTTCTTCTGCAGACAGATTCTCTTCTTGTTCAGCATCCACCTCAGCAACAACTTCCTCAATAATGTCATCGACTTTCTTGTTCTTTAACTTTACTGAATCACCCTCTGTAGATGCATCAGCACCTGTGTCTTCTCCAGCTTCTTCTTCATCAGCTTGCTCATATAGATCCTTTGAAGTGAGCAAAACTGGAATAGGCTTTGTCTTCTTCTTCAAGAATTCACCTAGCCTTTCATCTGAGTCAACACTATTGTCATGACTAGTAGCAGAAGGGATCTTCTCCAAATTCAAAGCCTTGATGACAATATCCATCTTTCCATTCATCACACCCATCAACGCTTTGAACTGATTAAACTCAAAATATAGATCAAACAGCCTTTGTCTAAGATCTTCAATATCAACCTGCTGTTCTTCAAACTTATCAACCAACTGAGAGTAATCCTCATTTGCTTATCCCCTTGATGTTGTAGCTCCCTTAGGTTTGATAAAATCTTTCTCCTCAAGCTCAGCTTTAGACGACTCTGAATAGAACTTCCAGTGACCCTTTCCTGTCTGAACTACTCCAATTCTCTATAAAGCAGTCTCATCAATTAACCCAAAACCACCAGTTATCTTCTCCTCTCCTTTAACAGGTACCTCAAAATGCTCAAAGAAAAGAGGAAATAGGTTGGCATATGGAAGAGGATGGTTTCTAGTTCTGGTAGCACAGTAGATCATATGCTCCATGATCACTGTTGGCAAGTCAATCTCAAACTCTTGACATATCAAGTACATCAGGATAAGAACCTTATCAGTAACCAACTCTCTTGATTTTTCCCTAGGAAAAACACTTCTCATCAGAATTGTAAACAAAATTTTAGCTTCACAGTTAAGCACATAGTGTGTCAACTGTTTAGGACCAGTGGGAACATCACCAATAAAGAACATGGCTTTGGCTTTTTCTAGACACTCCTTCCTATCAGGATGATCAGCAACATTATACTTCCTAGTAATGCCCAAGACCTTGGCAAAAGCCCTGTGGTCTAGCCTTAAATTTATCCCAGCCACCTTAGAGGTTAACACCAATTTATCTTCCCCTTCTTGAACCAAATTCAGATAAACAACATAGTTAACCTAGGATAACCTTTAGAACTAGGATTTAAAACCTTCCATACTGCAGAATCCCTTAACTTCCTCATACAATCAATATCCAGTTTATCTAATAACTCTTTAGAGATCAAACTATAGAAAGCAACCTTAGATGATGCATACCCATTGTCCTAACTTCTGAACTAATAAACAAATCAGAAGGAAGTACATTTTTACATTGATATCCATTTTTGGTTGCAGCAGCAACTTGCTTAACCCTTGATTTCTTCTCAGCAGGTTTCTCCTTATCTCGTTCTCCTTCAGTAGACTTTTTCTTGCTTTCCTTAGCAGATTTCCATTTTTCTTCTTCAACGGCCTTTTTATCCTCTCCCTCTTTCTTCTTGTCTGACCTAGTTTGATCATCACCCTGAACCTCTGTCTCCTTATGTGGATCAACACTTGAACCTTCATCCTCATTCTCTGTTCTGATCTTCGTTTCAGGAGGTGAGTCCTCATGCAAACTCTGTGTGCTTTCTGAATCTGAATCAGAGATCACAATCTTCTCTTTCTTGTTTGCCCTCTTCTTAGATCTACCATAAGGCTTTCCCTTTTGTTGAATCTTGTCTAATTTGCGCTCCATTGTGGGATTAGGGTTTTGAGAGAAGAATGAGATTGAGAGGGATAGAGAGAGAGCAGAGAGACATAGAGAATTGAGAGAGAATGAAGAAGAAAAGCCCTGACTTTCATCTTAAGTAGGTTGAAAGATTGAGTTATAAAAGGACTCTACTGAAATCAACATGCAAAACGAATCTACAAGATATTTTCAGATATTTTAGAAAATTCTATGAGTAATTCAAATATTATACAATTATCTAGAAAGATAACATATAATATTTGGTGATCCAATTTTTTTTAAAAAAAAAAAGATGTTTCAAGACCTTGGAGAACAATCTCAAGGCCTTGAGATTTTTTGCAGTTTTTAGAAATTTCAAAGCTTTGAATTATACTTTCAAGGCTTTGGAAAGTATAATCTCAAGGCTTAGAGATTTCAATACATAAACACAAGTAAGTACTAATACTCCCTAAACCAGTGCATCCTTGTTTAGCATACAAGTTCAAGCCTTAGGGATGAAAACCTATCATCTGACAGAGGTTTAGTGAAAATTTCAGCAATCTGCATAGAAGTAGAAATAAAAGATAGAACAACATCACCTTTTTCTTCATGATCTCTAAGAAAGTGATGCCTTACATCTATATATTTGGTTCTTGAGTGCTGTAGTGAATTCTTAGAGATTGAAATGGCACTTGTGTTGTCACAATGAATAGGCACATTTCTGAAATTATAGCCAAGATCTCTAAGTTGTTGAGCAATCCACAACACTTGTGAACAGCAAGCTCCAGCTGCAATATACTCAGCTTCTGCATTTGATAATACTACAGAATTTTGCTTCTTGGAATGCCAACTGATTAGAGAAGAGCCATGAAACTGGCAACATCCAGAAGTACTCTTCCTATCCACTTCATATCCTGCGAAATCTGCATCTGAAAAGCCACCCAACATAAATTTAGATCTCCTTGGATACCAAAGCCCCAAGTCTTTGGTTCCATTCAAATATCTAAAAATTCTGCTGACAATAGTTAATTGACTTTCCTTAGGATCTGCCTGAAATCTTGCACACATGCAAACACTAAACGTAATATCAGGTCTACTAGCAGTTAAATACAAAAGTGATCCAATCATACCTCTATACTCCTTTCGATTTACACTCTTACCATTTGAATCCTTGTCTAATGAGAGTGATGAACTCATAGGAGTTTTGAGTACCTTGGACTGTGTCATATTGTATTTGTTCAACAAGTCCTTGGTATACTTTCCTTGATGTACAAATATTCCTTTCTTCATTTGTAAAATATGAAATCCAAGAAATAAATTCAGTTCTCCAATTAAGCTCATCTCAGCTCCTTGCACATTAGACTAGAGAACTCTTTTGAAAGAGCATCATTAGTAGCACCAAACAAAATATCATCCACATAGATCTGAACTACTAACAAGTCCGTTTCATGATTTTTAATAAAAAGAGTTTTATCTACTAGACCTCTCTTGAAATTATTGTCAAGTAAATACTTTGAGAGTCTATCATACCAAGCCCTTGGAGCTTGTTTTAAACCATAAAGAGCTTTGTCTAATTTGTAAACATGATCAGGAAAGTTTTCATCTTCAAAACCAGTAGTTGAGCTACAAAAACATCTTCTTGTAAATAACCATTCAAAAAAGCACATTTGACATCGATTTCATAAAGCTTTATGTGATTGTGAGATGAAAATGAAAGAAGTATTCTAATAGCTTCTAACCTGGAAACAGGAGAAAATGTCTTCTCATAGTCTATACCTTCTTCTTGATTGTATCCATGTGCCACAAATCTGGCTTTGTTCCTTACCACTTTGCCATTCTCATCAAGCTTAATTCTGAACACCCATTTGGTATTTATAACAGATTTTTCTTTTGGTCTGGGAATCAGATTCCATACCTTGTTTCTTTCAAATTCATTCAGCTCACTTTGCATTGCAATTATCCAGTCTGCATCTTCCAGTGCTTCCTTTGTATTCTTAGGCTCAATCAATGATACAAACGCACTAAAAGCACACAAGTTCTTCAACTGTCCTCTAGTCTGAGTTCCAGTTGTTTGATCAGATATGATATTGTCAGCTGGATGATCTACAAGATACTTAAACTTCTTCCTTGGTGTCCAGGAATATGTTCCTTCAAGGCTTTGAGTTCTTGAAACAGTAGAGGGAGCATCATATAAAGTTTCAGTTTCAGTCTCAAGGCTTTGAGATTTTGGCTCAGCAGGAGGTTCAAGGCCTTGAGATTCTACTGATTGATTCTGCACTTTAGTTTTGCCTTTGTCCTCTTTCACAGCATCATCATCAGACTCATGCTTGTTCAAAATTTAAATCTGCAAAACTTTCACTCAGAGAATCCTTAGTACTTTCATCAAAAATCACATGAATACTCTCTTCCACAATCTTGGTTTTTCTATTGTAAATTCTATAAGCTTTGCTAGTTTGAGCATATCCAAGAAATACACGTTCATAACTTCTAGCATCAAACTTACCAAGATTGTCTCTACCATTATTATGCACAAAACAAATACAACCAAAAGGCTTGAAATAAGAAACACTAGGCTTCCTACCTTTAAACTGTTCATAGGAGTATTTTTCAAATAGGCCTAATCAAACATCTATTCAACACATAATTTGCAGTATTAACAGCTTCTGCCCACAAGAACTTTGGAAAATTACTTTCAAGTAGCATGGTTCTAAACATATTCTCAAGTGTCCTATTTTTCCTCTCAACTACTCCATTTTGCTGTGGAGTTATAGGTGCAGAAAAGTTGTGTGATATGCCATGCTTTGCACAAAATGAATCAAAGTCAAGTTGATCAAACTCCCTACCATGATCACTTATAATAGATGCAACAAGCAAGTTTTTCATAGTTTGAAGCTCTTTTCAAAGTCTAGAAAATTCAAATAAAGCTTCAGTTTTGTCTCTAATAAACATCACCCATGCAAACCTAGAATAATTATCTAATATCACAAGCATATACCTCTTACCTTTTGGAGTCTGAACTCTCATAGGACCACACAAGTCCATATGCAACAGTTCTAAGGGTCTAGAAGTACTTACAAAGTTCTTTGGCTTGAATGAGCTCCTTTGAGATGAGTTTATTCAAGGTATGTATACTAATATGCCCAAGCTTTCTATGCCAAATCTTTGAATCTTCCTTCAAGGCCTTGAGGCATTTCAACTTGTCACCTGCAACACTGTTAGTACTCATAGTATATAGATTATATGATCTAGGAGCAGTGAGTATGCAATCTCTAGATTTCTCATCTTGCACCACACATTTCTCCTTGTCAAATACAGCTTTATAACCTTTATCACATAACTGAGAAATAATAAGCAGATTATATTTAAGTCCATCCACAGGATAAACATCAGAGATAGAGTTGGTAGAACCATTACCAATACTACCTATACCAATAATATTGCATTTTGCTTTGTCACCAAGTGTAATTGTTCCTCCAGATTTTTCTGTGAGCTCAGTAAAAAGAGACTTCTTTCCACTCAGATATCTGGAACAACCACTGTCTAATATCCATTTCTGATCTTTGAAGGCCTTGGTGACATCCTGAAAAAGTAAATCATTGCCTTAACAGGCTGTTATACCAAGTGCAGAACTTTGAGTCATACTCAGAATCAGCCATGTTTGGTGGTCTAATTCCTTTTGGAACCCAAATCTGCCTAACATGTCCCTTAAGCTGATAAGGATAAGTGTTCCTCATAATATGAGGTTCTGATCTTCTGAAGGGACAAGTGAATCTAATATGACCAATTTTTCCACAGTAATGACATTTTGGAGAATGTCTGCTACCAGATTTGACAAAAGTAGTTTGGCTTTTCTTTGGAAAATTCTGATTGTAGCCAATCCCACTTTTATGCATTGATTTCATACTTCCTCCGAGAATGAGACTAAGATTATGTTCTAAGCCTGTAAAACTGGCTAGGACCTTTTTAGACTCTTGAAGTTTCTCAGCCAAGGAACAGATCTGTTGTTTTAAATCCTCTGAATGAGTCTTTAAATCAACATACATTTCAGTTAAGTGAGTGTTTTGATAAACAATCTCTTTTATCTGTGCCTTCAAGGCTTTGGATATGCTGTCAAAGGCCTTGAAGTCCTTTTCAATTTTTTTCTTAGAAACTTCAACAGTTTTGTTGGCAAAAACTAGGTCCAGGTTTTCTTTTACCTGCTCATGAATCTTAATCTTTAAAGAAGAAATCTCATTTCTATAGATTTATTCATTTAAAAACATGCTCTTGAGGATTTCAGGAAGTGCCTCAGAAGGACTAGCAAGAAGATTTTTTACCATTTCCTCAATGTGTCTGTCTGAAGATTTTTCTTCATCATGTTTAGCCATGAAGCATAAATTTGCTAGATCTTCTTCTGTGTCTGAATCACTTGATGAATAAGAATCACTCCAATATGCCAGCATTGCTTTCTTCCTTCTGTTTTCACTGTCTTTATTTTGAAAGTTTTTGTTCTTCTTCTTTTGTGGAAAATCCCTTACTAAATGATCTGCATCACCACATTCAAAACAATTCATTAATTTAGTTTTTATGTGACTGTGATGAAGACTTACCTTTGTAGTCCTTGCTGCTTGAAGGTCTTGATCTCTCTCTATTGTAGTCTCTGTTACCAAAGTTTCTCTTCTTCTAGAGAATCCTGGCCAAGGCCTTGGAGATATATGCTAAAGCCTCTTCATCATCATGCTCATCTTCAGTCTCAAGGCTTTGAGATTTTTCATTCTCTTTAGCCTTGAGTGCTAAGTTCTTGATGTTTTCACTCATATCACCTTCTACATCCTCCATAGACATTTCATGAGTGAGGAGCTTTCCTTGTAGATCTCTAGTTGAAGAAGACTTAAATCCTGAGCTTCCTCAATAGCTATTGTCTTTGGCTCCCACTTGGCTTTTGGCAAGCTCCTTAGAATTTTCCTGACCTTTTCCTCATTTGAGAACTTTTTTCCAAATGAATCCAGATTATTCACCACATCTGTGAATCTTTTGAGCATATCCTTGATGGTCTCGTATGAGTTCACTTGAACAGATCATATTGCCTTAGAAGTATGTTAATCTTGGTCTGTTTAACTTGACTTGTTCCTTCATATGTCACAACCAGTTTGTCCCATACTTCTTTGGCACTTCTGCAATTTGACACTCTGTTGAACTCATCTGCATTAAGAGCACAATATAACAGATTCTTAGCCTTATAAATTTTTGATACCTTTTCCAGTTCAGTAACTGAAAGATTTTCCTGAAACTTGATGCATCTAACTCCATCTATGGTAGTGTAATACTCATGAGGACCATTCTGAACTATTGACCACAATTCCATGTCTTGATCTATGATTAACATCTTCATCAATGCCTTCTAGTGCATGAAATTATCACCACAGAACAATGGAGGTCTGTTTTCTGCCCTTCCTTGTGAGAAGCCACAATCTCCTACATTACTCATAGTCACAAGATTGTTAGATCTACAGTAGTGACCCAAGCTCTGATACCAATTGAAAGTTTGTAATGTAGAATAAATCCAGGACCAAAATACTCTAGAAGGGGGGGTGAATAGAGTAAACTTTTTTGCAGAAACACAGATTTTAACTAAGTGAACAAGTGAAAGACTCAAATCTCAAGGCCTTCAGATTTTGCAAAGCTAGTCAGAAACTTTATAAGGCAAACAGAAAGCTTCAAGGCCTTGAACTATCACCAGTTTTGAACAGTTTATAAACCCTAGTTTGATTTGAGTTGCTTGCAGAAGTAAATAGCAAAACTGTAAAGTAAAGAACACAAGTCAATTTACAGAGTTCAGTCCCAATGGACCTAATCTCTGCCTGAGGGATCTAATCCCACCAGGATTGGGCAAACACTTCTTATTACTCACACAGAAACAGCCCTAGATCTCCAAGCCTAAGTGAACTCCCTTACACCTATACAGCTTGTGGTTCCAAACCTATCTAGTTACAGCTACTAACTGTTGAGCTAACAAGAAACTCTTGTTGTTCACTTGAACAACCAATCACTAGGTTTTGTGAGGTTTAAGATATACAGAAGATAAGAAGATTACAATAAAGAAGAAGAACACAGTAGAAGAATAAGCTTGTGAAGGCCTGGATGTGTTCTTCAGGAAACTAGAATGATTGATCTTCTGAAAGCACTGATTGAAGCCTGAATTTTTGAGGGATTGAATGTCTGGTCTTCAACGAATGTATCACACCTCACTCAGTTATCTGTAAGCTTCTCTGTCTTTCAAATTTCAAACCAGTCTTTTACCCACTCTCTGCAACTGAATGAGAGGTTTTAGTATCTCAATTCCTGCAAATCCTCATCCTTTCTAACTGCAATTCAAAACAGCTTTGAGTAGATATCCGTTGGAGTTTGTTGAGATTGCATTTGCACGTTTGAAAAACCAACAACAACATTAAACACAGCAACAAACAAAATCCAGAAATATAACAGCGCTAAGTCTGTTTGGATTTCCAGTTTCTGAATAAAAACTGGATCATATGAATAAATCAATAACCTGATTAACTTCAGAAACATATTACTCATGATAAACTAGTTTAAGACTTGTAAAAGTCATTAAACAATCATAATAAAAAAGATCGAATCATGCAAGAGAGAATCAAGTTAATTCTGTAAAACTGTTAGCAGCTTAAGGCACATCTCAAGGCCTTGGAGCTCTGAACATGCTTCACAGTCTTTCAATATTAAGACCAGAAACCTTTAATTCACTCTGATTAGGATATCTGCAATTGTGTTTGATATATACAGAATGTATAAAAAAGATATTTGCAGCAAATCTCTGATCTTAAACATCAGATATACCACATGCATCATAAGATTATTAGATCACACTGTAAAGAAAACATCTGTCAAAGCTTTGAAGCTCTGATTAGTATCTCAAGGCCTTGGAGCCTTAGAAATACTTTGTCTTTGTCTTTCATCACTCTAAACAGTTACTTCTCAAAACACCCTTAGAAGTCTTTGAGTCAAGATACGGCAATCAACAATCTTCAAATTCAGTAATCATTCACGAATACCACCTCGTCGACTAAACTATACGAGTCTTTTTTGTGCTTCCTTTTCAATCCTCTTGATCCCACTGCAACTAGGAATGAGAAAAGGAATCACTATCTAGGTAAAATCACCAACAACGAAAAACCACCAAACCAAATACAAGTACAAAAGAAGCAGAAATGGATATAATGTTACCATCCGTCTGAGAAAGCCTTTCACCAGATCTTCTTATCAACTAGAATCAAAAGGAAACATGTCATAAAACAAGTGAGCAAAACCATCGGTCGCATTTAAAATAAATATCGAAAACTATAATATAATCCATGATTAGTTCGTCATATCACACATTTACCTCACTGTCAGATAGAATCTCCTCCATCACTGCAGCCTTAGGCGTGGACCTATTTTGGGCTTGACCATTACCCCCTACAACAGTCCTTCCTTTCACGCGGGGGGATTTGCGTTGCTGGATCACATGTGGTAAAACCTATAATGTTTGCACGTAAATGTTACATTTCAAGCCTAATAGTAATATGAAAGAAAACAGGGGCGGTGTAAATTTGTTCAAACATGATCTACATTACCTCTGTGTTTGAGGGAAACAGCTTCCCGAGCTGCAGTAGATGGGGACCTCTTGCCAGCTGGTCCAGGAACCCCATGAACAGTTGCAGCATTACCGCGCGGGGATTTACGGTGTTGATTGGCTGTTGGTAAAACCTACAGCATTTGCACGAAAAAGGGTACATTTAAAAAATATTAGTAATAATAAAAAAACAGTGGCAGTAACTTGATTCAAACATCATCTACATTACATGAATGTTAGCCGGAAACTGCGGTGTCTGTGCTGCAGTAGACGTAGCCCTCTTCACGGCTTATGTATGACCACTGCCAACAGTACTGTTGCCTTTCCCGTTCGGGGATTTCGCTTGTTGTTCCACAGGTGGTATGACCTACAACGTGTGCACAAAAAATGTCACATTTCAAGACCATTGTGAATATTAAAAAACAATTATAGACCTGATCATCTTAATACTTGTGGTGGTTCCTAGAACCGGCACTCTTCGGCTTTTTTTGCCTGATTCAAAGTTGCCAAAATACGAAAGTACTATTAGATAGGAACCTCATTCCCAAAGTGAATTAGTTTCCCTTCCAATCAACACAAGATTGAAATGCTAATTAAATGTATTAACCTACTGTTAGAACTTACCCTCTTTGTCGACATTCAACTTCCTCCCAGCATCAATCTTTCAAGGTTTTTTTGTTTTAGCCAGTTCCATCAAATAACCAGGTGGTACATTATACGCCTTATTCTAAATTACTAACAATGAGATGTGTGGAGGCAATGCAATTCCAATAAGACAGAAATATCATCAGTTTCACAGTTATACCCTCCAGTACCAGCTTCAGCACTTCCATTTAGGCCATCGCTGCCCAAACTGGTCTATCTTTGCGACACAGCCTTCTGCGTTTGTACGCCTTCAGAAATATTGGAAGCGCTGCTCCTCAGCACATGCGATCCTGCAGGGACTAAGAATTACAAAATAGACTTGTAAGATTATAAGCACAGCAGATACAGTAACGATGCATCAAACACAGACGAAGGGCCATACTAACCACGATGGCTGCCAGTGTCGTTGAGCTTAACCAACCCCTTCGTCGGATTGCCTTGGGCATTTTCTGCATTAACCACGTTGTGAGATATACGTGAGGAACTTATAGCTACCAAGATATTTAATTTACGAAAAAGACTAACGTAAAGTGAAAATAAACATTGTTCGTTACATATAAATAAGCGTTCACGCTAACAGGACATAACATATCACCTCTATCTTCACCTTCTGCGCAACAACACCACCAACATAATGATTCTTTATGTCCTGGACGTTCTGCGAGCTTGTAGAAACTTTTTTCGAACCAGTTTCTGTAACTCCACAAGAAAGGAAATATCTGCAGTATGATTCGATAAAATGTAAAGACATAAAAAATGCAATAACGTAGCACAACTCTCACCATGATTTCCGGAAGACGTAAGGTCCTCCGCGGCTTTTAGTGGACTGAGCCGGCCCGACCGTCTAATCTTTTTGGTCGTCGACATCATGTAATCTGCTTATTTACAAGATATAGCAAATGTCAATACAGGACCATGCAATATTAACTGATAATATTTGAATTACTTGCCATGTCAACAATGTACATAATCATCACCAAGTCATTCAAGCAAGTTGTCGTAATCCTATACATAAACAAACAGCACGCAGGACATGCAAACCTTCATGTACAACATATGATCTAAGAAAAAATAACTTAAACAAATCATCAATCTAAATCACTCAGATCCGTATCGTAATCATCCTCAGCGGTACCATCTTTGCTTTGGTAGTCCGTGTCATCCTCAGATGCATAATCCTCGCCAAGTGCTTCTTTTAAGTTGTCGAAATAATTAGGGTCCACCGTAGGGGGATCCTGAACAATTTGAGTAGGAAAAACCTCATCTATGTTAACATCTACTTCAAACGCCTCACCACTGTTCAATAACTGCTGATAAGCATCATTAACTCGTCTGTCTATATTTCCATCATTCGCTTTTGGGACCTGATAAGATCGAGCTTCTATCTTCTGCGCTATTTCCCAGTTCCTACCCCCAACAGCCTCGGGAGCATAGAAGGCTTGTCCAGCCTGGGTCGCAAAAATGTAAGGATCATCTTTATACAAAGTCCTAGAGACGTTTACAGAAGTAAAGTGGCAAAATTTCTTAAAGGCTTTCTTATCTCCGACATTAAACCAATCACACTTGAACACCATAACCCGGTTGTGAGTTAGATATGTTAGCTCAAAGATTTCATTTACTGTACCACAACAATCAATTTCATTGCTAAATGCTCTGATAGCACAACAAATTCGGAATTCTAGGTTGTCTTATGTTCATCATTGGCACATGTGCGGAACCATAGGCCATTCACAACACAAGCCTTATATCGACGCACCTGCTTGTCAGCACCACAAGCGATTGAATACAGTCCATCGATTGCTTCTGCTGATTTGTCAAGGCGCTTTCGGGCCATCTGGATGAACGAATGTATATTGAAGTTTTAATAAGAATTCAAATACATATAACATGTTCATGAAGAGGCCAAGAGAACGAAAAACCTACATGTCGTTTAAACCAGTGAGAAAACTCTCGCCGATGCATATGATCCCCACGTTCCTAGTCAGGTTCAAGCTCATGGATTTCTTTGCGGTGTTGTCTAGATTCAGAGTTATATCAGGATTATGTACGCTTAAATATTTAATGCATTGGCATCCAATAATTAAGCAAATTTTATAGTTGAACCACTCACATCAAATACGGCTCAACCTCCGTAGAGTTTTGTAAAATATACCAACTGATCTACTCATATTCCTCTGCTGATAGCTCGTATAAGGATGACCCCGTCAAAGGGTGAACTGCACCATCGAATATGGACAGATTCGGCATATCACTAGTGTTGACCTGCCCACCGTTTCGCTCAGTCCTATTAAATCTAGTTTCAACTCCGTGAAGATACATCGAGCAGAATGTGAGACATTCATTGTCGATGAAAGCTTCAGCAATTGAACCCTCCAGCCTCGCTTTATTTCTTACATACAGCTTTAGCGTATGCAGAAATCTGTTTAAATAACCAGTAAAGACACCATAAACATTACGTATTTTTGAACATATTATATATATTATAACTCATGTATTATACCAGCACCTAACCTTTCAATGGGATAAATCGATCGAAACTGAACCGGACCCCCGTACAGTGCTTCTCGCGGCAGATTAACCGGCAAGTGCATCATGATATCGAAGAAGGAAGGAGGAAATATTAACTCAAATTTACACAATATCAACTTTATGTCTATTTCCAGTTTTTCTAAACTCTTGACGGTCAGAGTTCTTGAGTCCAGCTCCTTGAAAAACGCGCTCAGCTCAGTAATAGCACCGACAACTTTGCTGCTGAGGTGGCCGCGTATTGCAAGTGGAAGCAGCCGTTGTAACAGGACATGGTAAGCGTGGCTCTTCATTCCAACTAACTTGTTATCATTGACACTTACACAAGCTGAAATATTTGATGCATACCCATCTGGAAACTTAATCGCTTTTAACCATTCACAAAAACTTTTCTTACCGGCTGCGTCCAAGGTATATGGTGCCTTGGGAAGTTTTAATTTCTCACCAAGATTTTCTTCTGGCAAATGCAATTCCGGCCTAATTTTCATATGCTTTAAATCCCTTCATGCTTTTGCATGATCTTTAGTTTTTCCTTCAGTACCCATCAGTGTCTCGAAAAGACTCTCACAAATGTTCTTCTCGATATGCATTACGTCCAGCCAGTGTCTTGTTTTAAGTTCATGCCAATAAGGTCGTTCGAAGAATATAGTTTTTTTCTTCCAATTTAACTCTTCCGGGGGACAGTTCAAATTCCTTTTGCGATTTGCTTCCGTATTCCCCAATCTCAAATCTTTGGGAAGCTTCTCTAACTGCTTCAGAATGTCATCCCCTGTTAACTCCTTCGGATTTTTTTTCATTTCCCTCTTCCCAAACTTTTTCCTAGTCCGCCACTTATGATTCGGCCCCAAGAACCTACGAGCACCCATATAAGCTTGCTTCTTACTAAAATGTAGCCTAATCGAATATGTGTCCTTGTTACAAGGTGGGAAAGCTAGTTTTCCTTTCGTGCTCCATCCCGACATCATTGCATAGGCGGGAAAATCGTTAATGGTCCCAAAAAGTGCAGCATGTAAAATGAATCGTCACCAGTTGCTGCGTCATAGGTCTCGACACCTACTTCCCACATATCTTTCAGCTCATCAACTAAGGGACGCACGTAGGTATCGATTGCGTTTCCCAGGGACGTTGGGCCATGTATCAGAAGCGGCATCATCAGAAAATCCTCATTAAGACACCCCTCAGGGGACATATTGTACTGTTGTGCAGCAACAGGCCACATACTGCAAGCACTATTCATCATGCCGAATGGATTAAATCCATCAGTGGCTAGTCCCAAAGGGACATTACGGGGATCTATAGAAAACTACTCATGCACTTGGTCAAACTCTTGCCACTACTTTGCATCGGGAGGATGAGTTATGATTCAGCCATTCTGGACACGCTCTTCCCTGTGCCATCTCATTGCCTTAGCGGTTTTTTTTACATGAACACCTTTTTCAGCCTCGGTTTAATTGGAATGTAACTTAGAACATGTATAGGAACTCTTTTTTCTTTGTGGTACTGAGCTTATATCTAGGCTCACCACAATCAGACTTTGGACAGTGGTCTAGGTGTTCGTTCTCTTTCCAATATAATGTGCAGTGTTTAGGGCACGCATGGATGTTGATGTATCCTAGACCTAGTCCACGCAACACTTTCTATGCTTCATAAAATGACTTAGGTATTGAGTGACCAGGAGGTACTAACTCTTTAATAAAATCCAACAACAAGTTTACAGATTTGTTACTCCATCTACAAATTGTCTTAATATGAAGCAGCCCGACGATGAGTGACAACTTAGAGAATGTTTGACACCCAGGGTATGCTTCAGATTGCGCATCCTTCAAAAACCTGTCAAATTCATGCCCCCCCCACCATCGGTGGATGGTACGGAACCGGGCGAGGGAAGCGTTCTCTCCTGTAAGTCCCCGATCAACCCCTCCATGTCATCACATGTTTATGCAATGTCATCAACCCCACTACCAGCGGTACCATAACCTATACTGACACTTTCCTCCCCATGGTAGGTCCATACTGTGGAGTCCTTTTGTATACCGTTCAGATGCAGATTCTCTTTAACTTTCTCAACACTTTCATAAACTACAACAACACAACTACAGCAAGGACATCATACCCTATTAGAACTATCACTATGCAATCTAGCAACCTCCATAAACCCAGCAACTCCCTTAGTATACTCAGGAGAAAACTTAGCAGTCAGCGACATCCACCCACGATCCATTCAGCCTACACATTTAAGAGTAGACAACGATATTTCCCTACTACAACCTATCCTAAACAAGACATGCAGACAACACGTACATGTAGGAACATGCATAGTCACATCGTCAAAAAGTACATAGAAGAACACAGAAAAGGTGCTACTCACGATATCACACAATCGCGCGAACTGAACAACGGCCAAGTGTAACTTTCCTTCGATTTAATGTAGATCCATATCATCACGGCCTCTTCAGTGAGCATGAAGAGACTCAGATCTGTACTCAGAGCCAAGTAATGCGTATTACACAGGCTGCAAAAGGATTTTTACCCCGCCTTGCGTATAACATTGTCTCACCATCAACCAGTGCCATCGATAGAGCCACATCATCACGCTCTCTTACAGTGCTCATGAAAACCAAATAAGAGATGAACACCAAATAAGAGTGCGCATTCAATTATTAGTTAAAATGACATAATATCAAAAAGTACACATTAAAACATGTTACCAACCCCACAACATACCAACCCCACAACAGTATATAAATAAACAAGCATTTCTGAAATTCACAAGTTTAAATCAGTCGTCTAGTGTAATTCATAAACAGAGGCTCAGATCATAGTTATCATCAAAGACATATAAGATCTGCTCACAGGCTGCAAAATGATTTGCCTTGCCAGTATATTACATTTTATCAGCTTCGACGATCGAATTCGAAAGATCCTACATTACTAGTGAAATCTTGAAAGAGCGAATTCGAATCACTGATATATCATCACCGCCTCTTACTGTGTACTAGTGAAAGTTTCATCGCAACTTGTTCAATAAATTTTGCAAATGGGGTTGGAATAAAGTAGTATTGCAACTGGTAGCACACACTATGCACAGATTATAGACAACAAACAATCCAAATATTAACAAAAGTAGTGATCATAAAATTGCATCCAGGTAAGTTTGCACTTTACCTCCTTTCAAGTTTCTTAGTTTTAGATCGTAAGCTCCGATTCGCATGTGTTCTGTACAAATCGGCATAAGAAACAAAGAACATTCGATCAGAGCTGAAGTATGTTTAATACGGAACATGATGGATCCACAAAGAAACAAATTACGACTCACAGTACCAATACCAATGAACTCATATAATCAGTAATATAGCGCCAAGTCAAAAAACAAGTCGAACGCCACATACGACACACAAAGTTTAAGGAGTGAGGGATTGAACTAAGCACACAGAGACAGAGAGCTAGCAGATTGACAGTTTAAGATAAAGACAGACAAAGAGAGGGCTAGGCAAAACATATCATGACATTCCTCAAGTGGTAGTGTTCATATATCAAATTCGGAATATGCATGTCAGTAGTCACACGTAGCGTTGGCACGTTAATAAATAACATAAGCTTCTCATGTATACAGACAAACACATGAATTCCCCAAATAGTTTGAAAATGACAACATACCAAAGAACGAACACTTACACCCACACAGTAGAAGAATAGCCCTATATTTTTCCTTTCAACCCTAGGGAGCCCCAAATAAAAAAACCCTACTTTAAATATAGGTATTCTTGCAGTTATACAGCAGGAATCGACCGATGATAACAACAGATATGAACAAGAACAAGAAATAACAAGATATATCAATAAGAACAAGTAATATTTTAGCAGATTTTGATTAAAGAAAGACCATACTGAGCTTGCTTGAGGCTAAGACGCGACCGACTCTGTGGGTGCTTCAGTGAACACTCAGACGACTTCAGGCGCCAGTTAGACAAGATTAAGCCGTTGTTCGATCGATTCAAACGCGGTTGTTCCATCAGTCGGGGAGCTGAGAGGTCGCGGGAAAAGGCTTGAGAGTTTGCGCCGGAGGATTTTTTGTTGATAAGGAGAGAATGAGTGGTGCATAGGGATACGATCGTATTTTTGTTAATTCATTCCACCCACCATAGTAATTTATGTTAATTGTATTCTTTTTCCCATATTATTACGTATTTCAATTTTCATCCCCTCAAAATGGCTTAGGGTTTAGGGTTTAGGTTTTACAAGAAATGAAGTTGGAGACCATTTACTATTGACCTTTCAACCTCGCGATTAGGTGTTCATGGATTAGTGGTTTATAGTATGGATCGCAAAGTTGACCGTTGACTGTGGAGTGAAATCTCTAGAGCGGAATATTAATTAGTTTTTGGTTTAAGTGGGGACCGCAAAGTTTACCGTTGAATGTAGATCAGTAGCTAGACTTTAGAGTTAACCATTGACTTTGTTTGATCGATTAGTTTTTCCTTTTCGAGATAGAAACGTTGACCGAACCTAATAGTGATTGACTTTCTATTTAAGCGCCGACCGTATAGTTGACTGTTGTATTCCTTTAACCGAACCTAATAGTGTCACGAAGTGGTAACCCCAAAGTTGAAAGTTGACTGCATAATTAACTTTAGAGTTGACCGTTAACCATACAGTTTTGTAGTTTAATTGATTGGTGTCTTCCTTTGACCGAACCTAATAGTTTCACCAAGTGGTAACCACAAAGTTATGAGTTTACTACGTAATTGAATTTGAGTTGACCGTTGACCGTAAAGTTAAATATTTACTTCTCTATTGTCTTCCTTTGACCGAACCTAATAGTGTCACGAAGTGGTAACCGCATAGTTGACATTTGACTGCTAATTGACTTTTTGAGTAGACCGTTGACCATAAAGTAGACAAGTTAGTTCACCGTTGTATTCTTCCTATGACCGAACCTAATAGTGTCACCAAGTGGTACCGCAAAGTTGACAGTTGACTACGAAATTGACTTTTTTAATTGACTGTTGACCGTACAGTTGACTATTTAGTTCACTGTTGTCTTCCTTTGACCAAACCTAATAGTGTCACCAAGTGGTAACCGGAAAGTTGACAGTTGACAACGTAGTTGACTTTTGAGTTGACCGTTGACCGTACAGTTGACTATGTAGTTCAATGTTGTATTCCTTTGACCAACCTAATAGTGTCACGAAGTGCTAACCGCAAAGTTGACAGTTGACCACGTAATTGACTTTTTAGTTGACTATTGATCGTAAAGTTGACTATTTAGTTCACTGTTATCTTCCTTTGACCGAACCTAATAGTGTCACCAAGTGGTACCCGCAAAGTTGACCCTTGACTACAAAATTGACTTTGGATTTGACATTTGACTGTACATTAGAGTATTTCGTTCATTTTTGACCTTGTTTGAGTTAACATATTAGTTTCTCTAAGTGGAAACTGCAAAGTTGACCGTTGATTGCATATTAGACCTTTGCCTTAACCGTACGCCGTAGAGTTTTCTTTTTTGTTCACCGTGCACTTTATCTAATCTAACATGTATATTTGTTTCAGCAAAATTGACCGTTGACTGCATATTGACTAATGAGTTGACCATTGATTGTACGAGTTACTTTTTAATATAATAAATTGTAGATTTTCATTGCCTATTACTAGTTTACAATCTACGGGCTTTAGGCCAATTGTCAACAAGCAATAAAGTTGCCATTACTAAATCAGAGGTCACAAAATTTTACAACAATAGTAATAAAATATTTCAAACCAGGTACTGGATTAGAGAGTTCCAAATGATGTTACAAAACACATTGCAACATATTCTTAATAATAAAGATCCAAACTACATTACAAATGCATTGATTTCATAAACATAACTAGGACACTATTATAAATCCGACACATGCAACACAGAAGCCCAACAAAAATCCAACAAAGACGGAAAGTAGCCAGTTATTCTTTGGTGTAGATGTAGCACGTTCTGCGAAACAATTGGACGGAGCGGCAAGTATGTCAGCACGACGGTGTTTCTGATCCGCCAACAAGGCATTCGCAGCCTCTTCAGAATCTGTATAATAACAGATGATCAGGAACAAACTACTTCAGTCTGGCTCTGAAGTACAAAACTGTTTCAGTCAATAGCAAATTATTACAATTCTCTTACAATAGCTAAACTGTTTCAAGAATAGTGATCATAGGCTCAGACCTGTGACTGAATACATAATAAGAGATGATCATAGGCTGCAAAAGGATATTGCCATGCGTATTACAATATCTCTCAAGTGGTCAGTGGATCCATATCATCACGTCCTATTATGATCACTCATATAAACTCGCCTTCTTAACAACACAGTCAGAACTACCAAATTTAAAGCCAGAATCAGTAGTCACACATAGGTAGCATATATAGGTTATACAGTAAGAATCAGAGTCCTATGAGGATGCTCCAAGATATAGTACTGTAAGACGATGCCATAAGATATACTGTAATTCAGACCCAAAAATAGGAACACGGAAGGAGGCTCAGATCAGTACTCATGAAAAGCAAATAAGCTGCATAAGGATTTTGCCATGCCATTCATATTACACTATACAAGCTTCAACAAGTGAATTCGATAGAACCATATATATCATGACAAACTATTCAGTGAGCATGAAGAGGCTCAAATCAGTACTCATGAAAAGAAAATAAGAGATGATCACAGGCTGCAAATGGATTTGCCTTGCCCATATGATACTCTGTCAGCTTCAAAGAGTGAATTCAATAGATCCAAATCACCACAGACTCTTCATTGAGCATGAAGAGGCCGGATGAGATCGATACTCATCAAAACTAAATAACAGATTATCACAGGCTGAAAAAGTATTTTGCCTTGCCATGCATATTACACTCTATGTATGGGTGAATTCTATAGATTGATCCAAATCATCACGACCTATGAAATTCTCACAAGTAGTCACTAATACACCGAAACAGGACACAAATAGCTATATAGATATATCATCAGTTAACTGGTGGACTGCATGTACCACGTAATGCGAAAAGTACCAAAGTTGTCCACATAAATGAGACGGAAAACATTATTTCACTGGCAAAATGGAATGCAAGCAGCAAATGCAAATGGTGAATTTAAAATTTAATTTCGTAAATATGAATTACGACACATAGACTCTCAACTAAACTTAGTTTGATCCATCACAGACATAACATTCCTATATCCAAAAGTATCACACAGCTTCATGAATATACCAAACAATTGAAAATTATTGACACCAACATACTCAACATGTCAGTAATTTGAACATTGAAATGAAAATTGTCATCTTCAAGACAGACAAGGAATTAAAACCGTCACAGAAAAAGAAAAAACTCTAGAACAAGGTATTGGAATCAAGAACAATCAAAGCCTCAAATACGATACAACTAAGCCATCGGAGAACAACGGAACCCCCAGTATAGAGATAACCTAATCTATTAATTGTAAATCGAATCAGTAAATTCTTACTTGAGTATTGGGGCAATTTCGATTCTTCGACGAAGTTCTCCCCAATTCCGATCGATGAAAACCAGACCCGTCAGGGTTCCAGATCTAAGTGCCTCGTCTCTCCCCCCATCTTTCGATTGACGTGGTTAGCTCTCACCTCACAGAATAATAGTCTCGTGGTTATGCGACTATGGTGGGAGTATCGATTGATGAAGAACAAATTAAGAGCAATGGATCGAGAAGAGATAGGGACTTGTGAAATCGATCGATTTGCTCGTGGGGTGTGAAGAAGAAGAACAGAGCTAGCTAGCTAGCTAGAGATTGAAATGAGGAACTTAAAATTTGGAAAAATTTCAAGGGTTTATGTTTTGGTGAATTAATGAATTGGGTTTTGGCTCTAAAATTTTCATGAATTGTTAGTTTCCCCTCCAATATTAGCTAGAGATCGAAATGAGGAGCTGAGATGAGTTGGAAAAATTTCAAGGGTTTATGTTTTGGTGAATTGAAGAATTGGGTTTTAGCTCTGAAATTTTTGTGAATTGTTAGTTTCCCCTCCAAAATGTTTGCTGAAATTTTCAATGCCGCCCTTAATGATAATAGGTGGAGTTAAAATTTGGGAAAATGTACCTCAATTGTTTCATGTAATTATAACTTCCCCCAAAAGTTTGGTCAAATTTGTGTTTAGATCCATTCCGGACAAAACTGCAAGTCGTTGATAATTTTTTATTTGGGATGACTAGTCGTTTCCCCACGACAAAAACACACCTGGTCTTTAAAAATCTAAAAGACGACAAGCCAGATGACTGACTGATGAAAAAGACTATTTGTATTGCTTTTAAAGACCATAATCCTGGTAGTCGGAAGGAAACTGGTTGTAGTGCACTCACTTAAGCT
This sequence comes from Linanthus parryae, assembly GCA_023055425.1. Taxonomy (NCBI): domain Eukaryota; kingdom Viridiplantae; phylum Streptophyta; class Magnoliopsida; order Ericales; family Polemoniaceae; genus Linanthus; species Linanthus parryae. Next base: position 97,599,966 of record JALGPY010000005.1, on the reverse strand, counting down.
TCACGTCCACCTTTGTAGCTGAATCTCCCAATCCTGAGGCTAGAGCCCGATGGCACGCGATCATTTGCGTACCTCTTCTTCTGCTTTTCCACCAGTGGCTCGATGTTCCTGGTGGAGTCAATCAACTTAAAAAAAGTAAGCATGTTCAGATTGATTAGCATACCTTTATATTCATCGTGCATTCCTGGAGACAGATCTCCACAAGTCGTCTCTCAGACACCTCGTCGACACACTCCAACAACCTGGTCCTGAATTTCTTGATGAATGCAACACCTTCCTCGTCGCGCTTCTGGTGCATGCGAGACAGGTGTATGGTTGTGACCTTCTCCTCGACCTGGAAGAATTTGGTGTAGAACTTCTTTACCATGTCTTCCCAGGTTATGATAGAACCAGCCTCGAGGGTTCTATACCACTTGTACGCGACAGTCTCCAGGAACTTGGGGAATTCGCGCATCAGTAGACGCGGATCAGATCCGTGTGGACCCATCAGATCAACTAAACGCATAACATGTTCATGTGCATTTCCACTAACCTCGTCGAACTTGTCACATTTTGGTGATTTGTATCCAGCAGGATTGGGCATCAAGACAATCTCCTTGTGGATTGGAGGCGCACTATCGAACTTGGGAATGATGGTGTTCGCGAAGCACTGGTTTGTCAGAAAGTTGTCCAAACGCTGCTCCAAAGCCATCACAATGGAAGACGCGCTTCCTCTCGGGATAGACGAAGGGGTTGCAGCAAGCCCGAGAATATAAGGCATGTTGGGGTCATAAGGAGGTGGAGGTGCATAGCTACCATGGACTCCAGCCGCGTATGATGGAAACACGGTGTATGAAGATGGGTTTCCCACAGATGTACGTTCTGGCTGATAACTCGGCACAAGGGGAGACTCTGAGGATGACCTTGGTTGTGGCATTGGCCCATTAGGCAGGGACGCCTGGGGGTTTGGTGGTGCAAAAGTGTGTGCCGAGGGTGCTAGGGTAGATCTAAATGGAGCCAAGGCTCCCTAGGTAGTACTTTGTGCAAGCCCTCCCAGAATAGCCATGATTTGAGCTATCTGAGCAGATTGATTTTGCATAGCCCTTGCTTGGCTCTGAATTGTGGCATTCAGCGTTTCCAAGGAAGGGTTGCCTCCTATAGCCATCAGGGTCTGGACATTGGTATTGGTTGTAAGGTTGTCCTCTCTTGAGACATCATCTCTTGTAGGTGACTGAGTTCCTTCACGGGTGTTGGCATCATGAGACATGATTACAGAGTTTTTAAAGGATCAGAAGGTTGCGTGTTCGATTCAAGTCGGGTTCACAAAATGCGTACAAGGAAATCCTGGAAAGAGATCCAAGTGTACAACTCTATAGTAGATAAGAATAAGAACAAGAATAGAACACAAAGAGATTGAGGGTTGGCGTAGGGGAAATAGTAAGCACTTGCTAACTGTTCTTAAGAGAGAGACAATATAAAAAATTGGCTAATAGATTCCAGAAGTTTCCATAGAAGGCTAACGTTCCTATATATAGTGGGGAAGTGACCGTTATGAGGGGTTAATGCGCCCATAAATGACGGCTTAATGTTAGCCTCGTAACGGCATGTTCGACCGCATATATAGGGCACGTTACACAGTCATCCGCATAAGTAGGGGACCGTTATGAGATCGACCGAATTTATGGGACACATAGGCATTAAATCTCTCAGACAGTTACCAAGGGTCGCGCGCGAGCGTGGTTGTTTCTCTCGCGCGACATTCCTTAATCGAGCCTCCAAGCCACTAAGTCCCTACAACTCCCGTGTGGTTAGTATCGAGGGCGACCCTGTCTCGCAGCCCCCAAATGAATAAGCTTGAATATAAAGGTGTGATAGGGTATATACGGAGTACCATCAGATATGCTGGATGGCTACCACGTTGACGATAGTTGATCTGCTGAGAATGCACTATCTACACCTTTGTAGTCTCTGCTACTGGAGGGTCTGTGTTTGTCCCTGCTGAAGTCTTTATTCCAAAGTTCTTTTTCATATTCAAGATTCTAATCAAGGCTTTGCAAAAGAGAGCAAAGGGTTCTTCATCATCATCCTCTTCTGGTCCAAGGCTTTGAGATGATTCACTCTCTTTGGCCTTGAGAGCTAAGTTCTAGACACTTTCTGGTAAATTTCCATCTATCTCATTCATGGAGGTCTCATGTGTGAGCAGCTTTCCTTGCAAATCGTCTATTTGAAGGGATGATAGATCTTGACCTTCTTCAATGGTAATAGTTATTGGTTCCCATTTGGCTCTGGGAAGACTTCTCAAGATCTTTCTAACCTTTTCTTCATTGGAAATGTGTTTTCCTAATGAATCCAGGTTATTAGCAATATCTGCGAGCCTTTAGAACATGTCTCTGATTGATTCATAACCATTCATCTTAAATAGTTCATACTGCGTAAGGAATGGATTGATATTTGTCTACTTGACTTGGCTAGTTCCTTCAAAGGTCACCACAAGCTTATCCCATATTTCTTAAGCAGTATTACATCCTGAAATCCTGTTGAATTCATCTGCACTCAAAGCACAATATATGAGATTCGTAACTCTATCATTTTTATAAAACTGTTCTAATTCAGAAGTGAAAGTGAATCCTCATTTTTGGGATTTTTGACCCCATCTTTCTCTGTGTAGAATGTATGAGGACCATTCTGAATGATAGTCCACAACTCCCTGTCTTGATCAATGATGAACATTTTCATTAGGGCTTCCCAGTGCACAAAATTGTTACCACATAATAAGGGAGATTCGTTAGCAGCTCTTCCCTGAGAGAAACAACCATCTCCTGCTGTACTCATAATCACAAGATTGTTAGGTCTATGCAGTGATACAAGCTCTGAGACCAATTGAAAGGGGACAATACAGTAGGCAGTAGTACATGATCAATACTCTAGAAGGGGGGGGGGGGTGAATAGAGTATGGCAAATTTTGCTGAAGATGTGATTTAAAAGTAATTTAAAGAGAACAGATAGTAACTCAAGGCTTTGAAATGAGTTTCAAGCCTTTGGAAGCAAAATAGTTAAAGAAAAGTTACTGATGAAGTTGAAATTGAAACCTGTTTTGAGAAGTTGATAAGACAAGTATATGATTTGAAATGTAAATGCAAGAGACACATGAATGATAGAGTTCAGTCCACTTGGACCTAGTCCTCTACCTCAGGGACTTAATCCCTGCAGGATTTTCAACACAATTCTTATTAATCAAAAGCTAAGCCCTAGATCTTAAGCACAAAGATGTTCTCTGCTCTGTTACATCTTGTGGTTCTCACTAACCTATCTAGTACCTGATCTAGCTAATTAATTCAATAAGAATTCTCTGTTGCTCACTTGAACAACTCACGAGAAATCAATCAAGAAGTATTATCAAAATGATATACAAATAGAGTTCAGAAAGAAGAACACTGAGACAAAGTCTAGCAGTGAGTATGCAATGCTCTTCAGATGTTGGGATTGAGAGGAATGAATCTGCTTCTTTGTTGCTTGTCAATCCCTGAATGTGTTTGAGTGTGTCTCTGTTGATTTTTTTCAAAATTCCTCAGTCATTCACCCTCTTGTGGAGCCAGTTTGAATTGAAGATCTTCTAGATATTCTGGGAACTAACTTCCCTAAAAATCAGCACTGTATCTTGACCCTTCTAACAGCTCTTCCAACGGCTAGTTGCTCAGTATCTTCAAAGATACTGACTTGATCTTGTTTGTAGGAGGGTTACGAAGCTCCTGGCATGACTGATCAGGCACACAATCAATTTGACAAGTTTATTTCCATCCCTGCATTCAAACAATTTAGGAAACAATCCTGTAAAATAGGAAACTACATTAATCTGCACAAGTCAAGTTAATTAGTGAAAATAGCAGCTAACAAAAATGATATATTGTTTTTCTTTCATCATCAAATAAGATATAGATATTAAGAGATTGAGAAAGAATTGAGCAAGAAAAGCTCCCCCTTAGTTCATGCTCATATATTGCAGTTTATTTTCAAGCCTTTGAAAGCTTACTTTGCAAACAAGCTGAACTTACACAAACGACAACTAGTTGTAATACAATTTTCTATCTTCTTGAATGTGTTTCTAAAATATTTAATACATCTAACATATCACATAAATAAGATATATCAAATTGACAAAGAAATAAAATAACAATAAATTTTCGTAAATATTTGGTTCAATTACCGAGATTTTTTCTATAACGAAAATAATTATTAAAATATATTAATCATAATTAAAAAAACATGTTATAATTATAAATATTTAAGTCTAATTAACATACCCCAAATTTGAATTAATTAGCCACCATAAAGGGGGATGCGGAGAGGATGTTAGGGGGGAAATGCACCATAACCATCCCCACCCATGCCTAAAATCACCCCCAGCTTACCCCTCCCCTTTCCTCCTCATGGTTGAACATGAACCATATTTTTATACGGTTTTCACCTCGCCCCCATCCTCATGGTTGGAGAATGTTACAAAATAGCCTTAACTTTAGTAAAATCCGTCCGTCAAGTGTAACAGAGCATCTCCAATAGGTTATGTAAATTTGTGTTGTTAGGTAATATATAAATAAGTTTAAAAAATTAAGACTCCAATATCATAGGTATCTTTTTTTTTTTTTTTTTTTTTTTTTTATAAATATCTTGTTATGAAGATTAATAATTATCCATTCGCTTTGCCAAACATAGCGGTGAATTTCCTAGCCATCTTGAAAACATGCACTTTCTTACTTTTAGGCTAAACATTAGTTTGATTTTGTAAATCATAAACAATTAGCAGTTTGGTAATAAAAGTAATATTTTTTTGAGAAACAAATAAAAGTAATATTTAACTACTTAAAATTATAATTTTATATAATTAAATATACATTCAGTTCAATTGGGTAATCTTTTAGATAGTATTATTTGCTGATACAACAAGATTTATAGTAAGAAAAATGCAGAAGTCATATTTAAGCAAAAATATGACTCATTTTTACATTATTAAAGTAGATATATAATAAACTTAGGCCAGATTCTTATCCAGTATACACAAAGTTAGGACAAACTACACACCAAATTAATACATTTGGTGTGTCAATAGTATTAGAACATAACTTATCAGTTACTAGGTTTCCAAAATCTCGAGACCCAACAACAATTCTAACTTTAAAAGTTAATAGCTTTCTTGAGATTTCTCGGAGAAGACGATGCTCTTCCGAGCCAAATGAAGATCTAGATGAAGATCGCCGTTGAAGCGCTGTGGTTATCTCCATCCTCAACATCCGATTCAGAGACTACATCAGCATTTGTGAATCAATTTCCACCATCATCGGGGTAAATCCAAATAAGGAAATTAGATCTAATCCGCTCTTCATTGATTCTGCTCCCAGAACAGTTGAAATCCGTATTGAGCGGGATCAGATATGACCAGGCCCTGACAAATTGCCCGCTTGAACTTCTGATTATCGAAGCTCCAGTTGCCGTTTTTGAACTGGTACATCAAGCCCCATCGAAATTGCACTTTAGAGTACTCAGCAAAGGCGCCTTCCATCTCCGCTCTGTTTGCCTCAAACCTGCATTGAGAGAACTACCGCAAGTGTAAGTCGATTCCATACATTCCATATTATTCGTAATTGCTTTATTTATGATATTAATTTTCAAAATAGGAACTGAATCGAATATGTTTAAGTTGCGAACACGCCAAATTTCTCAAATTCCAAAAGTAAAAAGATTTCTTTGATCTTTCTGGAGATTCTGCAGAATTCCATTCAGACAGATGTGAAAGGGTACATTTTTTTGGATAAAATTTGAATGGCCACAGAGGAGAGTTTCAGAAATTTCTGGTCCACTGACAGTTTAAACAAATGCTGTAAATATTCTTTATTTTTGGAGAAAAAAACACATTGTCAACACATTTTCTTCTTAAATTCTGTTTTTGGAGGAAACTGATTATTTAATAAATTCCAAAGTTTTTTTTTCAGGAACAATCAAAGTCCATATAAGATTATGAGTGATAGTAGTTTGGTTGCTATTCCTTGTAATGTTAGTCATAAGAGATTGATTTTGGATTTCAAAAAGCAACATGGTATTCAGTTTTGACTGCGTACAAATCATCTCTTGTTTGGGTCCAAACCAAAGACTCATTAGCATGAGTATTAACTCTAGGAAGGTTAAGAATTGCCTCCACTTCATCTGCTACAGTGACTCAATAATCTCTTAATTCCACACTCCATTAGAATATAACTCATTTTTATATAACAGTATTGGAGATGCTCACGTGTAGCTATTGCAACAAATTACAATAAGTATAAAATTCACACAAAGTCCAATGTATGAGAGCGCCTATGCAATTTTGCGATAATTATAGGGTAAATGACACAAACCACCCTTAAGGTATGGCCATTTACCAAGATAGCCATTTACCAAGATAGTACCCTGTAGTTCGACTTACCCCACACCACCGCTGATGACTGGCGGAGGTTAATTGAGGGACTAAAAGTCTATTTTGCCCAATGTTTTATAAAAAATTACAACTATAATTAGAAGAAAAAACAAATGAAAAGAAAAACAACTCCGTCTCCTTTTCTTCTTCTCCAGACTATAAATGACCCGTCCTGTTGTGACTTATGCAAATTATTTATTTTTATCGTTTTTGAATCATGTGAGTACATTTTGTCATACCTATATTTTTATGATGACATAAGTCAAAGTGTAGTATTTCATAATTTATACAAAATTAAATGTAGCACCGGTGATAGTTATTGAATGCTTAGGGGCTAGGGGCCAAAGATTGAAAACTTGAATAGTTAGAGATGTGCATATGTGTGAGAGGGGTGTATGAGAGAGAATTGGGTACCTTTGACTTTCCCGTTTGAGTGCGACGATCTCTGAGGATCCTAGATCAGAATCGCACCGTCGACGCTGCAGCAGCCGACTAAGGATGAGTTTGGGAATGCTTCTGTTGCCTGCACAGCTGCTTTCCAACAACAGAAGCAGTTTTAGTGTGTTCGGTAAAAATAAAATTTCTGCTTTTTCGGACAGTTTTCGCTGTTCCACAACAATTTTCATGAAGCAAGGGGGAGATGCTTTTCCAGAAAGTGCTTTTTATCAATTTATCTACAACCGCTTTTGACCTTACAATTTTTAAAATACCAACCGTTATTTTTCCGGAAATGACACGTGTCATATATTTTTGTCATTTTATCCTCTCACAGCAGATTCAGAGTTAATTTTACCAAACACAAAATTGCTATATCAATATTTCACAGCAGCTTCTACGTAATATTTATCCAACAACATTTTATCAAGAATCCACAGCAGCTTTCTATAGTGTTTTCACACAGCAGTTTTCCACCACCATCCGGCCGTTCTGGTCTGATTCCGGTGGCTTTCAGGCTTGGAGATGGTCTCCGTGGTCGTGGTTGGTCTGGCGTGGGTGGCTGCGTGGTCGCCGTTGATGGAGTGGTGTGAGGCTTCGACCGGTGTTGACAGGAATGGGGATGGCTGCTAGGGTTAGAGTGTAAAACTCAGGGGTGTTATCTCACTCTCTGTTTCGTACATGAGCAGAGATAATAACCACCAAATCCTTGTTGATTTTGAGCAAGACGATTGGGACATAGGACAGAGTGGTATCGGATTATTGCAATTTCGACTGGAGAGGAATCGGTCGGAATCAAATCAGTGTTGTTAGTTTTGTGTGGGAATACTCTACTGTTCGTATTCCATTTCTGATCTACGAAGGGGTGAAGTCTGTTGTTCATCTGCAATCGATTCTGATTGGGTCTGTCTTTGGCTGCTTGGGGAATCTGAGTTTACCACCTAGCGAGTTTCTGGGTTTGTTCGATTCTAGGCGGCTGGGTTTATCCTTTTTTGTGAGTGTTGTTTGGGGGTGTTGGTACATGAGATTCATTGTTTTCGGAAGAATGGTGGAGAATTGGAGCTTGGTGGTGAAGAGCTGCACATCTCCTCTGCTGCGGTAGTTAACAAATAAGGGTATATTTGTCCAAAAAATCAGCATAGAATGAGTCAACTAACAGATTTTAACAGAACGTGCTATCTGTCAAATGTATGGATTAACAGAATGGTGGTTTCTGGTATTTTCCAAAGGTCAGGGTAGCGACCTGGTAAATGCCCAAACCACAGGGGTGGTTCCTGTCAATAACCGATAATTATATAATGGGTACGGGAGCCTCCTAAACCAAAAACATTCCCGGTTCAGGGGAGAGGAGAAGTTCTTCAATTGAACGGAGAAGTTCTGCAATTGAAAACTTGAAGTTTGCCGCGCGATTGGGCGACTCCTCAAGTCTGTTTCTGTGAAATCAAAGCCCTAGCACACTGTGTTTTTGTGAAGCTTTTCCGTTCATCTTCTGTGATTACTCGCAAAAACAAGGTTTGGCGCTCTTCACTTCACTCTACCTCGTCTCTATACGATATGTTCATTTGATCGTGGTGTGTCGATGAATTCTGATGAGTTTTCATCACAATTTAAGAATGGCTTTCGGATGAGCTACGGCCAATTATTTAATGACAGTCGTGTTGTCTGTGTAGAAATTGACATAATAACCTCATACGTCACTCTTCTTTGTATGTTCTTTCATATTCTAAAGTGAATCAATATAATTTCCGGGTCTCACCTTTGTGAGTGGATTTTACATTTTTGCTTGAATTGTGAAGTTAGTTATATAAGTTAAATCCCCACTGTGGTAAATTGTTGGATCCCCCCTGGTTTCGGGCGCCATCATCCTCTCACCTCCTTCCTCAGCTGACGTACTATGGCTAATATATGTTCAATCCTTAAACTTGACGGAAAACTTTGCAGAAGCTTTCAAATTTTTGGTTTTGTTCTGAGTTTTGCGACTTATTCGTTTATCTAGTTCGTTACTGAATAGAACTTAAAAGAGAAAACATGGTTTTGCGCAACATATACATGTTGTTTGAAGCAAGGCGAAAAAACACTTGCTTTGAATGGGAGTATGCGTATCTATTTTATCTGTTAGTTTGTACTTCGTCATCCTCTAATCTTAGACCATCCTTACCCGATTAACCAGGAGAATGAAAAGATTGAGTGATTCGGATGAGGACTGGACCATTGCTGAGATGGTGACCCGAACAAAGGGTAAAAAAACGATTCGCAGAAGTAAAAAAATAGGCCAAAAGAAAAAGAAGCAACAGGTTGCAGCAGATGCGGAGACTCTGCCTAACTCCGTGGAGGGCCAAGATGGTGTTCCTGGAGTTTCTTTGTTTGATGATAATGTCGACAATCACTTTAAAGCCATTAATAAAATTTGTGAACTCTGTGGTGAGGAGGCCCGTGTTGATATAAGCAAGGAAGAGATTGAACGGATGTCCTCTTCAATCACTTTCCTAAGGTAAACGTGCTTTAGTTATTTTTATTTTGAACTCCTGTCAGCCTGTAAGCATTTATTGTCATGAAAGTTGTAAGCAATGGGGATTGTAATTTTTCTTTGTCGTTAGATTCCCTGCATTGATTCTATTTGTTTGCTGTTGCTTTGTTGGCTGGCTTAGTTGTTGTGAATATGTACTACGTAATGGGTTGATAATGATGAAGTACTAATTAATTTTATCTGGAAAAGGACAAAAAGCTTATATCTTCTATGTGAATCTAGCCTCTTTTACATTTATACTGAGGTAAGGTTACTGGATGGCCCACACCAAAATGACCGATATATGGTGAGAATGATTACCAGGTTTTATCAAGTATTCAGAAGTGAAAGTTCGAAATTTGAAACCAGTTAAGAAGCCTGGCTATTAGGCTAGCACATCTGTGTGTTTAATTCCATTTTACCAATCTGAGGGAAAATTTTCAAACCTGCAAATATGCATTGACAAAATACCGTTTGCAATGTGCACTAGCGTGCTTTATTTTTGAGTTTTAATTGATTTTCTCCGTTTTAAAAACTTCTATACTTTGTGTGGAATAATTGTTTGAGAAACACTTTTAACCCGAGTTTAACCCATCTCTCTCCCACATTGTTAGTTTATTATTCTTATTTGATTTGTTGGATATATCAGTGCTGCATTTGGAATGTATCTAGATAAAGTTATGATTGTGTAGGTTTCAGAATCCAGTTCTGGATGACATAGTATTCAGGAGTTTGAATTTATTTTTTGTTGGGCTAAATTAAGGTAATTTTTTGGACTTATAATTAATAGTGAGAATCATATCAGCACATTGGATTTTGATGTGTGATGGTAAAAATAAGGTGGTTTCTTCCATTGTAGTTCCGACAGAACATCAAGGAAAGGGTGATTGTATTTTGTCTGAGAGCTATCCATGAGGCAGTGCGTGTTTGAGGAGGGCTCACGGGGTTTAGTTTCTGTGAACGAGTTGTTGAAGATGCTCAATGAATCAAGAAGATTTTCATAGAACATAGTATAGTGCAAATTTCATTTGACTTCTGCCCAATCTGGTGGAAAAGCTTCAACTGGGCCATCATTGAGAGTGAAAGTCAGTTCACGTCGCAGCTCATTTTGAACAATCTTAGTCAGCTACTCAGCTGCATGTATTTCGAAAAGCAAAGTTCACGGAGCACTTGCCAAATCGATTATTTGTCAATCAAGATCAATCACCTGCAACTCTATCACGTCAGAATGGCCAGAAATTAAAACTAAATATACATGTCATACAACGGAATATTGACATGATTAACATTATCTACTTTAAAACATTGCCAGAGAAAGAACCTTTCCCAGCTCAAATAAATAGAACCTTCTTGTGCGTGGGTACATGTATGCATTTGTGGTAACAACTTGTTATTGAAGATACAGTTGATGATTTACTTGTGAATGTGTGTAGATACTATGTCAACTTGTTGAAATATAATGGGAGCTTCACACTTGCAAAGAATTATATGGGTGTTACCTGATGTGGATAATAATTGGGAGTTATTTTACAAATAATTAAATCCACTACGTAAGCGTATGTTAAAGTACACCTGGTAACTCTCAGTAACTAATGGTTGTCATGTCTTCTCAGTAATTAAAGGAGACTTGAAGAAGAATGAAATATTACAGGATGATTTTGCTATTGCAGAACAAACTTGCATAAAAAAGATTAGGCACACAACTTTGTCTAAATTATATTAATGCCTTTCTGAGTCTCAACCAATATAGATGGATATCTGGAGAGATTACTTATGTTCTCAGTATTTTATTTTATGAGATTCTGCCTGCATCCCTTGTGGGTTTCGGTTCATAGTTTAGCTAGTTCTTGGATCCTATAATTTATGGAAGTAAAAGCTGCCTGTAACTTGCAATTCGATATCTCAATTTTCACCTGTCTGATCTCTCTTTCTTGAACTGTACAGATACTTTTTGAGATTATCGTGTACCGATGGAAACCCATCACTGGTGTTTTCCTAATTATCATTACATATACACAAATCGCATTAATTTGAATTAGAAGTAACGTTGGACTTTCCTGATGAGAGAGAAAATGTGAAAGGAATGATAGGAGACTATTTGACCAGCCCATACATATATTTGTATCCAATTAAGTAAATTGCTCAATTTCGTTGTAACTAGATTGATGATAGTTTGAACTTAGAGACAAAGACGAGACGGAGAAACAGACAGTTCGCAGCGCGGTTGTTGTGGTTACACATGTATGTGCTATATAAGCTAATTTAGGAGTCCTAGTTTCAAAATTCAAACCTTGTTATGTTTTAGAACTTATAGTTTTGACTGTGCAAGAAGTGTCCAAATGTCTCCGGATATGGTTCCCACGTTCTCACAATCGATATTAGTAATTAGTTAATTTTCTTTTGTTCTATGCCTTGTGAAATTAGCACTCTGTGATTACTATTTAGTGCAGCATCTGTAATTTTTTTTGGTCTTGTTATATTTGTATATAAATTGTGTGTGTACATGTACACAGAGAATGGCGGCATTTTAAGTACCAAGAGAGAGTGGTTCGGTTTGCTTATCAAAGTGAAAGCCCTCCTCAGGGAAAGAATGATGTGATTACTTTACCGCAGTTTTCAGCTGCTGCTGTTCCGAAGGTGCATGAGTGTAACTATTTTCTTGTACTTTGCTACTTTTTGTCGCATCAGTCTCTTGTTCTCTGGTCTAAGCCTTTGGATTATCATGGATGCAGAGAGACAGAGCTAGTGGAAAGGCAATATCTGCCCAATCCAGGTATATTGGTCTTTTATGAGTTCTAGTTTGGTTTCATAATACTACCCTATTTGACAAATTTACCGAAAGTATCATCTGTGAAACTGTAGACGTATTATAGGAGACTAGAAATCAACTTGACAGTACTTATAAAACTTAGAATCTTCGAGTTTTTTTTAAAACAAAGTTAATGTCATAATAGTAAAAATTCAACTCTCTTTTCTTCCATGGTACTGAATCATTTTCCTTACCATCTCAAATGATTCCTCCCAAGAAATTTAACGAGCATCTTTCCCGGATGATCTTTCCTCCAGACATTTCTCTATGTGCTTGATCTTTTCTGTCTGATATATCCGAAAAAGTCCAGCCACTGTCTTCCTCACAGTCTTGACATTTCTTCGAGGAAGTGGGGTTCCTGCTTGACCTCCTTGAAAGGTTTTCCTCTTTGTAATGAAGTCAAGATCCTCACCTGGATATTTACATTTTTCGCGATGAAATATCATAGTATTCATCCTTTATCAACGAGTTGCATCACCTTTGACATACTTGCAACCGCCTCTTCCTGCCCTCCAAAGATACGGACAACTCAAATTTGGGCTCCAAAGAAGAGAAATAGATCTAACATAATCTTTGACGTCTAAATAAATCCCCAGGTCTTTATCTTGTATTTCCAAGAGCAGAAAAGCTCTGGTCTAAAAGCTACATAAATAGTTAGAGTATCTTTAATTTCAAAATACAACCTGTTGAATAATTGATGCGCATACAATGAGGGAAAGGACCTGAAGTAACTTCTGAGCGAAGAAATGAAGGCACTCTGCTTAAGGACGTTAAGGCTAGTAGACTTTATGTGTTGAGAATCAAAAGTAAACAAAAGTAAACTGAGCTACCAATGCTCTAACTTCTAAATGTTCACATTCACTATCACCATATGAATTCTTACTCTATGGAGACGAGAGTACCAATGTGACAGTAAGTTACATGAACTAGTGTAATATACAAACATAAATATTTATGATTAGTGAAGCAGCGATTTTGAAGGTTCCACAGCCCACTGAAACCAAATTATTTAATTCCATATCTGGACCTTCAGCTCGGCAGTTAAAAAAAAAAAAACTCGGCAGTGTTATGGAGTATGAATCTACACGTCTCAGATCCAAATAATATAACAAGTAAATAGATGCCCACTTTCGGTGCAGAGCCAGTGTTGGTACTTTGTGAATTACATTTAAGCACTTCAAGAGGACTTTTATAAAAAGAATAGCATGTTTAGTGGCCAGAGCTTTTTCCAAGTAAACTGCACAACTGCTCTTAAATTAGCTGTGTGTTACTTGCGAGAAGGATTTAACTCAGTCTATCACATGAACCTCCACTCTTTCCTATATATTATATACATATATATACGTGTATCTGTATATATGTATGTGTATATATATGTATGTATATGTATATATATATATATATACATGTGTATAAACAGTAGATCCCGAGAGAGAAATAATCCCCAGATTTGGCAAGGAAGATGCTTCTTTTGTACTTTGCATAAAAGGATGCCTAACCTATTGGAACTCAAATTTTACCCACTTCTTTCTACTTTTTCCCTAAATAAACTATTTGGATAACCTATTGGAGATACTCTAGAAAGCCTTCCTCTCTTAGCATGGACTGCAAACATCCTGGCACTTCATGTCAATCGAGTAGTATAGGTATCAACAAGTTGTTCACCTGTCCAGTTAGTCTCAAGGACTTTCAAATGTATTTCAGATTATTCGGTAAGTCAAGTATTTTAATCACTAATGGAGCTGGTGAAAGCATCAACCCTGCTCACTGAATGCTGAGTACTTGTGCTGACATAAAGTTGATGATTAATAACCGAAGGGAAAGATAGTGGTCCGGTTCCTTGAGATAAATGGGGCTGAGAACGTCATGAAAATACACTAGGATTTAATTGGAAGAAGATCGTAGCTTGAGGGATTGAACTTGGCTAGATTTCCTAAGATTAATTGTTCAAGAACGTCAAATTTGTTCAGCTATCCATTCCAACTTTAGGAGGTCAAGCATGAACCCAACTTTCTTCCAATAATGTTTGGAGCGCAAGTTCCACTACCATGACATTTAATCGTTCTTCCAGGGAGCTACACCGCCTTCTTGACATTCTTGTATCAAGCTGTTCCGGCATGTTTAACCAGTATGATGATCTTCAGCCAATCCCGGAGTTAACCTCTTTTCAGGTCTCTGGCGAGCATTCTCACCTTAAACCTTTTTTGATGGGAATTGGGGTAGAAACACCTTGACCTCTAAACTAAATTTCTTCCGAGGAATCCAGAAGCCATTTTAAGCAGAAGCTTCAATTTTGTTCGAATGACCAACTTCATTTAGTTGATCATCTACATGTCACTGTCCCTTGGGCCGCCATCCGTTTTTTAACCTTGTTCGAAGGGATAGCTGATCCAAATGTGGCGTTCTTGAGTTCTGCTGTATCTTTGCGACTTTCTCAGTCCCGTTTATCCCAAGGTATCATGTCACTGTCCTTCCCTTTTGATTCTTTAATCATCCTTTTCAGGTCTGCAGAGTGTCAATGAGTAGTACTGCTGTTTGTCTCTTCCTGCTTTAGTGATTAATACAGTTGTTTAACAGATTGCTTTGAAAAATTCCTGAAAGTCTGATTGGACATATGAACCTCTTGTTGCCGCGTAATACGAATCCACATATACATGGGGTGTTACGGAGTTTCAAGTCTCTTATGGTATGGAAGACCATTAATCCTGGGCCAATGCTTCCCTGCTTTTGAAATAATAGATGAAGGACCTGGAGTCTCAGCAAGATTATGTTTGGTTTGTTTCCCCGTTTTGGATTCCATCATGAGGATGAATTTCACGGTAGTGGGACTCGCTGGATATCTCAAAGGATGGTGACTTACACAGGAATATCTTCTGAGGAGGTTAAGCAGGAAGGCCACTTCGTTGGCATAATGTTCAAGGTCATGAGAAAAACAGTAATTGTGATGAAGGGGTCAAAGCACATTTGGTAAAATCGGCGGCGGGGGGCGGGGTTGAAGCACCTGGGAAAGATCCTTGTTGAATTTCTTTGGAGGAAACATTTTGACAGGGTAAGACAAATGTGATAGTACTATACTACTATGCGAGCTAAAGGTTTGTTTGGTGGAACAATGGAACCTCATGGATGCTTCATAATGTATTAGAGTCCACTTGTTTGGCTTAAAATGATGACACGTGGGAGGGAGCGTGTTTAGAAGTCCCATAGGTAGTTTACAAAGTATAATCTCACATAATAAGATCCTGGGCTACTGTTATTGCCGATTGGTTTTGAGGTGAAACTCCATGGACTGTTCACATACTAGAGATTAGTTTATTCAAATAATATAAGCGATGATGGAAAGATACGGCGAGAAATGATAATTATAGAGAATGATGTATAATATGTGAAATAAAAATAAAAAGAAGATGAGTGGGATTTGGATTGGGGTCTACCAATTCAAATGAATGGGGTTTTGAAATTAAAAGTAGTGAAGGCTACATACCACCAAATCAAATGGCCCGAAAGATAGATTCGTTGGGTTTTTAGCAAATAGATAGATTGTGTATATCAGGGGGTACATCCTATTGTTGAGCACAGCACTGGGTGCCTGGGTGGTGGTTAGTTCAAAGCTTCGATTTAGCCGAGTCCAATGAGAGAGTTATTGTTTCATGAAAGATATGTGTACCTAAGTCATCTACTACCAGGGCCGTCTCAAGGATTTGACAAGTGTTAGGCGAAATTACTGATTGGGGCCTAATTTTAAAAATTAGAGATGTGGTTTCTATACTTCTTTTTTTCCTTGATTATTTTTTTCATTCTATTTGACATGAAAATTAGTAAACCAGAAATCTAGGAAGTTGAAGAAAACACTAATAAGTACAAAGAATGAGAATAAGATAAAAACTGGAATGGTATTATTTATTGCGTGAAATAATATTCGAGCATGCTACTTAGACTGAATTTTAGACATAATTGTAGAATTACTTCCTGATGTAGTCTAATTCGGTAAGGAAAATTGGAAACTTGTAAATCTTTTTGTAACAAAACATAAAAATGATATGTAAAACTATTCCTTTTTAGAATTATTGATAATATATATATATATATATATAATAAAAACAAGTATATGTATATATATACACATACATATGTATATACACACACACACACATATAGTCTACACAGAAAAAATAAGAAAGAAAATAAAATAATACTGAAAAACAGTTAAACTAAATGAAATAGTCCAATTCCTGTAGATTCTTTAGTGGATATCAACAATTGACTTCCTTAAAAAAAAGAATATCAACTATTGAAAAAATAAAATAAAAAAGTAAATCGTAAATAGACAAAAATATATTCTAAAAAAGGTTAAACTAAACCAAAAAAAAGTTCAACCTAATGGCATATTTTAATTCAAATATATTTTGTAGGGAATATCAACAACTTCGGAAATACCGAAATAGCAACATTAACTGCACATTTGTGTGAAAATTAATCACATGATCAAATTCTAACAAAATTGATGGGTTTTCCTCAAAACATTGACGGTTGCGGTCACTATTTTGAAAATTAAATCGTCTCTCCTACTAACTAATCACGATATTTGACTCCTAATCACTCTCATTCTCTTTCTCTCTCTCATCCTATTCATACTCCTACTTTTTCTCCTCAATTAATCAATCAGCACAGCATAGCACAGTTAATATGTGAACTTCCTCCTAATAATTCTCATCATTCTAAATCGTAACTTTTATCATTCAATTGTTTTCTTTAAACGTTGCATTTGTTATAGAAATTAATCAATTCATTTATTATGGATGCATACTAATACATGATAAAACTAACTAATCGGGGGCCTTCCTAGATTTGGGGGCTTAGGCTGCTTCCTAAGCTGCCTAAGGGAAAGGCGGGCCCTGTCTACTACCTTTGAAGCTTATTGTATGAAAAACTCCAGCTACGAATTACGAGTTCATCTTTTCTGTTTCAAAATTATCTCATTAGATCTTGTTGCAGCAACGACTTCGTCATGTATGCTGGAGGTCTTGTCTGGGCATTAGATTGGTGCCCTAGAGTTGCTCAAAGGTCTGACTGCCAGATCAAATGTGAGGTACTGGTATCTTATTTGATTTCAATATGATTATGTATGATTATGTTGCTGTTGGAACTTATAACCTTTTAGGCATTACCAGTATTGTGGTGCCATTTGATTTCGATATGATTATGTTGCTGTTGGAACTTATAACCTTTCAGGCATTACCATTATTGTGGTGCCACTGTACCACGATGGAACCCAGGTTGGTCAGTACCTTCAATCTAAAGCAGATTTTTATTCTGAGCAGTGGCTACTTCTCGCCGAGGTCCCGTAGCTTGATCCTCCGGTATTGCATTTATCCATTTGATTCTTGGGTGTATTGAATAGGTGGTTTTCCAGACAGATGTGTTTTGGGAACTTTAGATCTCTTTATGAGGCAGGAGTAATACTGATCATTGCTCAATACGAATAAGTTGGGTGCCAGAAGTAGATGTGAATTTTAGCATGAATGATTGTTGATCAGTTTGTGAAACAATAATGAGTACGTGGGACCCCATGCATCAAAATGTGGCAGAACATGGGCGCTGATTAGCTGGGCTGTAAAATTGATGGTGGTTGTGATGGTCGATTGGTTCGTGTGGCATAACGACTCTGGTATTAGGTTGGGTTGTAAGATCATGGTTGCATTGCCCTTTGGTGGAGGTTTGAAGTGACTGGCGTCTGAGAGAAATCTCGTTTGGACTGAAACACTATAGGATGAGTTGGTATCTTTGTCTTTTCTATAGCGTATTTAATTATCTACTAGACGTACTGAAAAGAAGCTATACAAGAAAAATATTGAAACATAATAGCTATACTTTAAAGAGGGGTGCAATGTTTGCACACTCTTTAAATAGTTAGAGTTCCAAAAAGGCGTAGTTAGCTTGATTCACCAGCTGACAAGAGTGATGTGGTGTCAGTGTTATGTAGAACCTTGTCAGTACTGCCCTAGGTCACCTGGAGCAGGATCGGTAAAGCGGTGGACTTTGAAATAACTACATTTTCAGAGCGCCCCTGTGAGTGCCTATATATTTTATTTATTTAGTATAGTTTACTGAAATTATGTAATTAAATACTTGAGATCATACATATAAACTGATGCTCAATGTTCTGTGTGGAAAAATGAAGTATTAATGCAATTGAATTTCAATCAAATTGGATTGACTGTTAATGATTTCACATTTTCTGTTTGAGTCGAATGATTGGATTAGTTACCGATCTCTTCGTACTTGGTTTTCATGTAGAGATTGTCTTGCCTTTAGGGTTGGTACTTTTCACAGTTCAGGCGGACTATGTATAAGCCTTGCAGTTGAGTATAAACACAACATTTTATTGAAATTGAGTTCCTGGTAAATGCCCTTCATGTTGTTAAATCCAGCACAACTCCACAAGTAATGCCATTTGCTCACTGCAAAAGCTTCTGAAGCACCAATGTTCTTCTTCTACATTCACCAGGAGTAAAGAGAAGAACAGATCTGTAGATGTAAAACGTCCACATCGCTGATTCAGTTGTAACTCCTCTGCCCCACTGGTCATAGATAACCTCGCATCTAACTCTCTACCACTGGGCTTCTTTATGAGACTGCCAGCCTCTCTTGTAATGTTACAAGAGGGCCAGTAGTTAAAAGGCCCAATAGTTAATTTTGGCCATTTTTTTTACTAATTGATTTCCAGGCTATCTTTTTTAGTTAAATTTACAATTCGAGTGAGTGGTTTGATGGGTGTATTAGTTTCAGTTTAGTGAGATTTATAAAAACTAACTGTAATTGTGATAATTTAGGTGATTTGATATCAATCTATAAAAAGAGTAGAGCTAACTGAAATTGTGATAATTTTGGTGATTGGTGTTGATTTCAATCTTTAAAAAGAGTAGTGTGTTTTGTGTCAATCATCTCTCAATCTTTAATAACAGTAGCTTTGCGTGATTTCTGCCGAACATGGTTGGTATTCATTGTTGTCAACTGAGATAGATTCGGTTTTTCCACTTCTCATTTTGTAGATCAGCACAAATCACCCAGTATGTGCAAGAAAATGAATTGTGAATTTGTGACTGAGACAGTGTTACCACAATTCACTCATACCCCCGCGAATAGCGTATTAGATTGTGCGTTCCGAAACGTGGAACACCAGCGATCCAGATCGCTTAATTTGGCGATCCCAGTTTTATTCACTATTTTTACCTAAAGTATCTATGTAGAAGGGACAATAAAATTTAGATATGTTATGTTCAGCTATTAATTTTGAGAGATTACATCATATAGCCAGATTCGAACCCGGGACTTCATGCAGGGAATTTAAACGCTCTACCACTGAGCAAGCACCCATTTGCAAGTTACAACTATTTTTAGAGTATTGACTTCTAAATATTGTATATATTGAGCAGTTTAGTACGTTAATTTCTGGAAAATGGTAAAACTCCTATAAATGTATCCAAAGAAGCCTACCCTTGGCGTACCGAATTCCATAGGGTGTGGTGTTCCGCGATCCTGTTCCCGTTCCACTTACTGGAACGATCCGCGTTCCAGGTAACTTAGGACTGAGTTGGGTTTGGTTTCAGGTCGTGTGCCACACCAACAAACAACGATTCAAACAAAAAGGAAGGGATTTGGGAGAGGTTCAGTGGACTGGTGGCAGTCGGTCAGAAGGTGGTGATAATATTTGGGCAGTGGAGGGGAAAGAGGTGGGTTGGGGAAAGAGATGGGTTGGGGTAATATAGACCCTATATTTGATGTCATGATTGAATTAAGTGATCCTCTTTTCTTTCTCTCGAATAGCTACAGATATGTGTCATTCGTTTTTGGTTTAATAAAAAATTATCACTGATAAAATGGAAATAATGATGCATATTTATTTTTTATCATTATCAAATATTTGGTTGCTCATTGTACATTGTACATTGTACACAGCACTATTTAGCTTCATAACCAAGATTTCAAGACCTCCAAAATGTTCTGAAATGCCCTAAATATAAGGTTTGCTAAACCCGTCTTTGAAACTATTTTGTCAGGTTCAACTTGTGCGAAACGCAAGAAAACAATCAGTTACCCACGTAATGGTGTGGGAAATCAATGAAGTTATATGTTTACTGGAAAATAATGCTGTGGGAAACAGCTAGTATGGATACTCTGAAAGTTTGATTCCAAGTTTGTTTTGTACTGATCTACTGAATCATTTTGACTATTACTCCATATGTGCTTCTCCATATAATTGAATTATGTGTGCACCCCCTGTGGTTTAACATTACTAGGGTTTTAAAATTATTGTCAGGAAGTACACTGATATGCCTAAAACCTCACACGCCCTGGTAGTCCCACAATGAGGGGTGTTTGCGTAAATCGATCTTATCGCAGGGCAGCGCGTGTAATAATTTTAAACCATAGGGGGTGGTTGTTATTTACCCTCGGTATTTATGGTTAAAACTCTAATCTTTTGGCCATATCGCTGACTGATTTCCTGCTTATTTTCCTCAGTTTATTGCTGTTGCTGCTCATGCTCCTGATTCTTCTTATCACAAGATTGGTGCCCCACTTACTGGAAGAGGGCTCATTCAGATATGGTGCCATCTACATGTGGAGGACTGCGAACCCCAGATTGTAAGGAAGCTAAATAAGTCTCCCACGAATATCATCGCTGGAAGAAATGTTGAATCAATTCAACCCAAAAAGCCAAGAGGGAGGCCCAGGACCCGCAATGTGGAAAAAGCCAATTCTCAAGCGAAGAGGGGTAGAGGGAGACCAAGAAATGAAGTTAATGAGAATAGTATGAATCCCCAAGCTCTTGTTGGGGAGAAAGCGAAGTCACCTCAAGGCAAGAGGGCGATAGGTAGACCAAGAAAGAAGCCAAGAAATGATCCCTGCAAGGAAATTATGGACCCGCTAACTCTTGCAGTGGAAAAGCCCTTGTCACCTGAAGCCAAGAAGGGGAGAGGGAGGAGACCAACAACGAAGAGAAGAAATGGAGCTATGACTGCTGTTGAATTTTCGGAAAGCTCACCCATGTCCACTGAGATCGTTTCAGTGGATACCTGTCATAATGTTGTTGAAGAGGATTCTATCATGAAAAAGAAGGGTCTGATGACAGAAGTGTTTACAGATGAACCACTACCAACATCGAATGGCGAAAGGGAATCTTCCCCACGAGATTCCGTGGAAAAGCCAAAGCCACCTGAAGCCGAAAGGGGAAGAGGGAGACGAAGAACGAAACGAATAACTGAAGCTATGAATGATGTTAAATTTCCAGAAAGCTCACCCGAGTCCACTGAGATCGTTTCTGTGGATGCCTGTCATAATGTTGTCGAAGAGGATTCTATTATGAAAAAGAAAGGTTTCAGGACGGAAGTGTTGACAGATAAACCACTACCAACATCGAGTGGCAAAAGAAAATCTACCCCACGAGATTGTATCCCAACCTTCATGTCTGATCAGGATCCTACAGATGGTCCCGCAGAAAGTTGTGCTTTTAGTTGCCCAATCCCCAGGGATGTTGCTTTGCCTAGACTTGTGTTAGGCTTGGCTCATAATGGAAAAGTAGCATGGGATGTGAAATGGCGGCCTTCTAACAACTATGATAGCAAATCGAGGCATAGAATGGGTTATCTTGCTGTCTTGCTTGGAAGTGGAGCACTAGAAGTGTGAGTTTCTTCATCTAGTTTGTTGTCTCTGTTACAATATTTACTGCGAAAATACTGTGAAGACCTTTATGTTTGATCTTAAAGCACTCGAACTTTACAGAAGGAAACTTTTTTTTTCATACGGAAAAAGCATGTTTTGAGAATACTTACCTAGCAGTCTTATTCTGTGAATAGTATATGCCTCATAAGCTCTTATTTTTCTCTTTTCCTGAGCAATAGTTAACGTCATTGTCTGGGCTCTGGCTCTCATCACTCTTCATCTATGGTAGCTGCATCCTTGTCACCCCTCATCTCCTGCCAATGATTAAGCAGTCTGGATACCACTCCTTTATTCTATTTCTCTCAACCCTTAAAATTTGATCTACAATACTCGAATTTCTCCCTTCAAGCAACAGTGATATTTGGATAATCTTTATCCATTGCTCAAAATTTAGAGAACTCTGGTATTACATTTGAAATTTAATCTCTTAATAAATTAGGAGTTTGTAAGCTCTATTTTCATTGTTCTTAATAATAATTGCAGGTGGGAGGTTCTTCTTCCTCAAACAATGAAAGTTCTATATTCTGCTTGTCAAAAGGAGGGAACTGATCCTCGGTTTGTAAAACTGGAGCCAGTGTTTCGATGTTCAAAATTAATGCGTGGGGGCATGCAGAGGTATTTTGAGTTGACTGTCTGCATCTAATATGGTTTTGTTTTTTTTGAGTGTCCAGAATGAATGACCCTTACTGTCCAGATTGTTGAAAATTACAAGTCTACATATCCTACTAGATCTATGTCAGATTTTCATGGTTATGTTATCTTCTTTAAGTATGTGAAAGCACCTCTGTCGATGATTTGATGATGTGAAAGAAAAAATGTATGCTTAATAGTCATTTTTGCGGTGATGCAATTTTTCCATCCACCCAAGAATATATACTACATGCTACGCACATAATGTTTTATCTTGAGCTAGCAGTGGTAGCTTTTAAGAATTTCGACCATGTTTTCTTTAGAGGCTTGTAAGACATGAAGTGGTGGCACATGCAATACTCTGTCATGCTGCATAATACCTAGTCAGCATAATAAAAGGATCTTCATTCTATGTAGCATAGGATATACCAACTTTGCTTTACCATATGTACCTTCCTCTGTGATGAGTGGTCTTGGGGTTCTAGAGTTCTTGATGTCAGACATGCCACTTGCAGGGCTGGCCCTATGATCAGGCAAGCGAAGCTCTTGCTTTAGGCCCCATTTGGCAAGGGCCCCAGAGAAACGTACTTCTTACAGATATTGTTTTTGGTAATCTCAGAAGTTCTCTACATTAACTTCGGCTTTATCACTTCATTGAAAAAAATTATGGCATGACAGTTGATAGTAACAAATACTGCACATTTTCTTTTCCAAAAGAGAAAGAGGATCCATCCTGTGGGCTAGCATCTCTCGACATTATGGACCTATTGATTCTATTATGGACCTATTGATTCTATTATGGACCTTCTCTATAAAGCTAATAGAACATTGCTCAATGCTTTTTGTATTTTCGTAGCATCAAATACTACAGGTGCTCGGCTACACATAAATAAGTAGTTTCGCACATAGAGGGACTCTTTCCGTAATTTTGCTTCAGGCCCCTCGGAGGCTATGACCGGTGGCCCTTGCCACTTGAGGGGAGACATGACGTTCAAGTCCCATAATAGTTGAGACATTATCATCCATTTTTTGTTACCAAAATTAAAGGATTCTTAATTGTGACTTCCTTAGATGCTGATATCAATTTAATTCCTCTTCTCAGCTTTCTTCGTGCTCCTGATATATACATATATGTGCAAATGTTGTGTTTTACCCCTTATTATTGTTGTCTTGTAATAATACATCACCTGTTTACTTGTACTGATGTCACTATGTTATGCAGTATTCCCCTCACAGTTGAGTGGTCTTCATCAGCTCCCCACGACCGAATTCTGGCTGGATGTCATGACGGATCGGTAATATTTCCATTATTCTTCTACTGTTTTCTTATCACAAGATTCTCTGGCATTCATTAGTTCTAGTTGATGGAGAACCTATAAGAATTGTTTATACCTTTGCTTCCTTTAACTTTTGATTGTCCAATGGGGTTGGATCTGGTCAGAAATGATAAAAGACACTTTGACCCCCTATCTTTAGCCATTACGAGACTGTCCCTCCTTGTTTGACAAAAGACACTATGACCCCATTGGAACTGGCAGACCCCAACTATGTGAAAAGACTTTTATGACCTCAATGTTACAACAAAATTTCAACACTCCATCTCTTGTGCTCCTAATCTCTCTCTCTCTCTCTCTCTCTCTCTCTCTCTCTCTCTCTCTCTCTCTCTCCTACTTTACCATTGTGTACATCCACAACTTCCAAGATAACGATACCTATACCACCACACATCCCAGATAACGGTACCACAACCCCTCTTCCCAGTCACCATAGTGGAAAACAGAACCAAGACCATAGCTGCCTATTCTCTGTTCTAACGCTAACATTCATACCCCATTTCTTTTTCATCTGAGATAAAAGACACAACAATTTTGTTCTCTGATTCATCAAATCTCGTGCAATTTAAATTGCAACAGGATGCATGTGAAGTTCTAACTCTCATTTAATAATCATTGATTATTAGAACCCCCTTCAATATTCTAGGTAGACGAAATACTGACTCCCAATGGTAGATGGCTATACATCATTATTTGCGAACAAAACTCATTGTATGATCCATTTATTCCTAAATGTGTTGAACTAATACCATGAGATAGGGGTGAATCATTTTGGTGTTCAAATTCATAGTTTTATGCATCATTGGCTTAAGTTTTGTGGGAATTTTTTCGGGTATTTTCCTTGATAATCAGCGATAAAACCGATGGATCCCTGTTTATGCCTTCTCGTTTCGTTCTCTGAAAAAATTAATATCTACTGCATGTGGTTTCTATAACCACTGCACGGAGGGGTAAATCCTTGCAGCTTTGCTTCTTTTGAAGATTGGAACATTACCTCTAGATGGTGCAGCCTACAAGGCTACAACCTTACAGCTCGCCAGGGCTCACCCCTGTAAACAAATTACATATGTGCTTAGAATTTCTTATAGTTCCCCAACTATGTCAGATTTTAATTAGTTCTGCTTATTGACACTTTCAGGTTGCTGTGTGGAAATTCTCTGCACAAGGTACATGCGCAGGTAGTGATGTCATGTCTCATCCATATTATTTGATTATATTTTGAAATATCCAAGTAATGTTGGTACATGTATTTGTTTCCTATTATTGTGGACTCTTTATTACTTGAGACTGTCCATTCCAGTAGGCATATGATGTTTTGGAGAGAGGTTGTCCTTATTTGTTACTGTTTATTTAGCTTGTAAACGTATGAAGATAACGGGTTAATTGTTGTACATCTTTTGAGCTGCAGATACAAGACCATTGTGTTGCTTCTCTGCAGATAGAGTTCCTATAAGATCACTTGCTTGGGCACCTGCTAGAAGGTTGGTAATTTGAAATTATTACCATCATCTACATCTATTATTAACTTTTTCTGCTTTGAAATAATCACGTCCACATACATCTCCGTAATAACTTGTTCTATGTTAATGGTTATCTGAACCTTCTAACATCAACAGTATTTTATATGATTTTCTATGCATTCGTTTCTGAATGTACAAGTTTTACTCTTCATTTATGTTGTTCCGGTGTGAAGTTTGCGTCTCTTGAAAAATGTAAGAATACTTTGAACTTTCTCGAAAAACAGTTTTGTTTTGCATTTCAAAAAATATAGATAGATCGCGAATCCAAAATTATCAAGTTTTGTATAACCAATTTAAATTTTATAAAATTATAACCTTTGCTCCTCACCCTTTCCTGTATGTCTTTTACCATATTAACCTCAAGTAAAAGAGAGGGAAAAATGATCCATTCACTTCATTTTTCGATGCTACATTATATGCCACATGGACTACTAGGATGTATACCTGTCATTACCTGATACCTAATTGCAGTGCAAATCGATGATATTTGGCCCAGTAAGAGGAGAACGAGAGTATTTTACCTGCATTCATAGCCTTTTCCTGTACATATTTCTGTACAGAGAACAACCGCGAAGATTACGTAAGCACTGAATGGGCCTGCAAACTGAGTAGAGAAGCTTGTCATTTGAATCTATCTCTGATAGTTCAAAACCCCGACCAGTTTGAGTACTTCTAAAATTTGTTCACATGAATCTATTGTAAAATGTGGCCCTTGGTTATCCCCATTCCACCTATATTACTTTAAAGATTTATAAAGACTGCTGTCTAAGGTTCATCCTAGTCTCCTACTACCTATAGTTTTCCAGATTATGAAGTAATAGGGTGGTCACCTTCTCAGATTAGCACCTCATCTTTAAATGCATAACAATAGCATAATTACCACTGACTCCTACAGACCTCTGTTTATGGGAATGCTATAATCTTCCTTTCCATCTAAAGCCACACATTATTTGCTAAGGACTTCTTTTTCTAGCTCAAATGATAAACATTAGCATTGGAGCACGTTCATGAGCATTGGAGCACGTTCATGTTTTATGTATATTTCAGTTGATTTTATTTGGTTTGTTTGATCTTTTAAACTAACCTCTTTTATATATCTTCGCAGCGACTGCGAGAGTCCTGATATTATAGTGACAGCTGGGCACAGAGGTCTAAAGTTTTGGGACCTGCGGTATGTCTCTGTGTATAATTTTCTGCTGTTCTTACACTTTCCATGCATGGCTTTGGAACATGCTGTAAGCCTGAATCTCACTCCATGCGCGTGTGTTCTGAGCATAGAGAAATTAGAAACTGTAGTAGAAAGTCTTTACAGTCATTAGAAAATGTCAAAATAACTCTGTTAGATTATGATTCAGGTAGTTTCTCTGGATCAGCCATTTGCATGAAAATAATAAGGTGTTGCCTGCAAAAAGCCATTAGCAGACGTAAGGGATTGTATCATCCTTTCCATGACCACACATGTATCTTATTAACTGCATTTCGGTGCAATATACCTTCTTCTTGTACATTTGATGTATATATTTGACTTCTTCTGTGTGGGGATTCCACCCCGTAAGATAACTATGGTAAGATAATTTCTTCACGTTTTCTACCTTCTTTTCCAACACCTGCTGACCTACTATGGAGTCTCCATGAACATGTTTTCTTAGTGTAGCTTGACTGCCTACAGTACATGCACCATGCTTGTATACTACTGGATTTCGTGGCCTTGAACCATCTGGTTTTCCACTATCATGGTTAACTTCCTACCATGGATTATAAATGTTGGCTCCATCATTGCTGGATTTCATAAGGATGATCGCTAAACCTTCTTCTGATGGGACTATAATTATGGTTGTTCGACTCTTCTCGGCCCATACTGTCACGAAAACCTCATTCAGAGGTTGCAATGTCTCTTCTCCCAACTCTTGAGCATGAGCTTGAGTTAGCTCTGCGTTGAGACTTGCAAGAAACTCAAAAGACCTTTTTGTACCATAGTAGTATCCATGAATAAACACTATTCTTTAGAATGAATAAAAAGAAAAGAAATTATAAGTGATATTTACCTCTTGTTAGTGGTGATTTTAACGTTCATGCTAGGTTACCTGGACTCGCGAACTCTGGCAAAGTACGTGTGTCAATGGGACCCTGCACAGGTTGATCTAGTTGGCTTGTTCTTGGACGCATCTCGCAGACCTCATCACCTCAAACTAATTGATGCAAATAGCTAGGAGTTAACATTTTATTAAGCTAAAATTTTTAGAGTACAAGACTATTCTCATATTTGAGAAGAAAACCAAAACAGAAATATAAGCAACAGAAAGAGGAAGATAGCTTCCTGCTAGTTTCTCGCGCACTCCTGCAGCGGATAGATACAGCAAGATAGGACAGTGGCTTCGTGCTACTCTCTCGCGCACTCCTGCAGCGAAGAGAGATCGGTAGGCGCCACGGGTTGAATCCTCAAAACCCGAGCCTCCAATACTTGAAACCCCAGCTGGAATAGAGCTTTAGCTCTGCACATTTTCTTAAACCAGCATGCCCCTCAAAGCATATGCTACTGCATAATTCTCTCCCGGTTCGAAAGAACTCGACTCCGTTCGAGTTGTCACCTTTCCTTTCATCTTCCATGAATGAACCCCAAGAATGAACTTGCTCTGATACCAAGTTGATGCAAATAGCTAGAAGTTAACATTTTATTAAGCTAAAATTATAAGAGTACAAGACTATTCTCATATTTGAGAAGAAAACCAAAAAAGAAATATAAGCAACAGAAAGAGGAAGATAGCTTCCTGCTAGTTTCTCGCGCACTCCTGCAGCGGATAGAAACAGCAAGAAAGGATAGTGCCTTTTTCTAGTCTCTCGTGCACTCATGCAGCGAAGAGAGATGGATAGGCGCCGCGGGTTGAATCCTCAAAACCCAAGCCTCCAATACTTGAAACCCTAGCTGGACAAGAGCTTTAGCTCCTCACATTTTTCCAAACTTAGCATATCTCTTCTTCTGCAAATTGGTTGCCTTTTAAAAGGTTTGAATCTTCTTGGAGAAGCTTCTACCTTTTCAAAAAGCAAGTGGAAGAGCTGAAACTTCCAAGAGAAGTTTATTCCACAATATTGCAAGATAACCCCTGAAATTTACTTATGTAGCAGAATAGCCACTGGAAAAGTCAACAAAGGTTGCTGGACCAACCAAGCTTCTGGTTAAGTGAGGGAAGAAAGACAAAAGACCCCTCAAAGCTATTTTCACAAATGCTACTGCATCATTCTCTCCCGGTTCGAAAGAACTCGACTCCGTTCGAGTTCTCAACTTTGCTTTCATCTTCAATGAATGAACCCCAAGTATGAACTTGCTCTGACAAGTTGATGCAAATAGCACAGGGACTTAACATTTTAAATAAGCTAAATTATAAGAGTACAAGACTATCTCATATTTGAGAAGAAAACCAAAACAGAAATATAAGCAACAGAAAGAGGAAGATAGCTTCCTGCTAGTTTCTCGCGCACTCCTGCAGCGGATAGAAACAGCAAGATAGGACAGTGGCTTCGTGCTAGTCTCTCGCGCACTCCTGCAGCGAAGAGAGATCGGTAGGTGCCACGGGTTGAATCCTCAAAACCCAAGCCTCCAATACTTGAAACCCTAGCTGGACAAGAGCTTTAGCTCCTCACATTTTCCTCAACCAAGCATGCTCTTCTTCTGCAACTTGGTTGCCTTTTAAGAAGGCCTGAAGTTTCTGTCAAAATATTACAAGATAACCCATGAGATTTACATATTTTACAAAATAGCCATTTGAAAAGTCAACAAAGGCTGCTGGACCAACCAAGCTTCAGATTAAGTGAGGGATGAAAGGCAAAAGACCCCTCAAAGCTAATACACTTATGCTACTGCATCATTCTCTCCCGGTTCGAAAGAACTCGACTCAATTCGAGTTGTCACCTTTGCTTTCATCTTCCACCTCTTTCTTGGCAACTAAATGAGTCAATCATCAGTCACAATCCCAAGAATGAACTTGCTCTGATACCAAGTTGATGCAAATATCTAGGAGTTAACATTTTATTAAGCTAAAATTATAAGAGTACAACACTGTTCTCATATTTGAGAAGAAAACCAAAACAGAACCTTAGACAACAAGAAGAGGAGGATAGTTTTATGCTAGTTTCTCGCGCACTCCTGCAGCGAATAGAAACAGCGACATAGAAGTGTGGCTTCGTGCTAGTCTCTCGCGCACTCCTGCAGCGAATAGAAACAGCGACATAGAAGTGTGGCTTCGTGCTAGTCTCTCGCGCACTCCTGCAGCGAAGAGAGATCGGTAGGCGCCACGGTTTGAATCCTCAAAACCCAAGCCTCCAATACTGAAACCCCAGCTGGAATAGAGCTTTAGCTCTGCACAACGAATCGAACCCAGATGTCCTCCATTAAATCAGGCCAAACTTTTTTGGTTCACTATTCACTATCTCAATCGTCAATTGCTCAGAAAACACACCGTCCTCCATCAACTCCATCCAACATGTGCCGGTGCACCCATTATTTCAATCTCCAATTGGAAGTTTATGAGAAACCCACAATTGGTATTGAGGTCAACTGACTCGAACATATTGACGGATTTCAGCTTGTCCGCCAACGTCGGGGCTGATTGGGAATCGATTTGAGGAAGAAGAGACTGGAACACGAATCGATTTTCTGTAGTCAGTGCTCCTTTTATTAGAAACTGAACAGAGAGAGACTCGATGAGGTAGCAACGAAGAGAATAAAAGGCGATCGCCATTGTTGTCTCTTCTTCTTCATCTTCTTCGTTTAGAAGAGAACAGAGTCATCCTAAAAAAATAATGGCAGTACATAAAGTCGGTGGAAAGGGTGTTGACAAAAATACCCTTTTCCTCCGTCCGTTAGTTTTGACGGAGAAGTACCCCAGTTGCTTATTGCAATCAATATCAAACATTAGGTGGTTATTAGTTGCTTTTTAAAGTGGGGGTGGTTTATGAATCATTATGCCATACTGGGGGCGGGTAATAAGTAATTGACCCTTAATATCATAATGATCACACAATCTGACAGAAGACTGTAGTAACCATTAGTCAACTCGGGATCACATTCTTACTAACATAATTAAGCTGGAGTCTGCAGCTCTCCTCCGCCCCCCTCCATGATTTCCTTCAACCTCATCGGTTACCACATGCCCACTCTCACAATTTTTTATTGATTGCAATTGACAAGCTTGGACGTGATGCTCACAAGGAGTATCTGAATCAGTAGTGGGGCTGAATTCTAATACAGGAATGGTATGGCGTTTACTACCGATGTGAGAGTTTGGCTTTGGACAAAGAAAAGTTGGGTTCATTCTATTTTACAAGCTGAAGTTTTCACCCAAACAACTTCCATGTAAAATCTCAATTCATGTGAAAGATATCTGGTTTTGCATAGTGTGAATGGTGAATTTTGGAGAAACAGAGTTGGTTGTGGTGTTCCTGGTCTCTATGTTCTTTTTCTTTTCTTTCCTAATTGTTCTTGCTTATCTTCTCCTATATATTTTTCTCTCATATCTTGTTTTTCGGCCACCCACAGTCACAACCTTCTTCAAACCCAAATAAATCCACCAAGTTGGTGTTTCCAGAGGCATGATCCAACTGTGCTTCTTCTCCCACTCGATCCTGGGAACAAATCTTTTCCCAGTGATTTTGGACGTAATAGATGGAGAGTGGGATGGAGGCGGTCAGGAGAAGGGCTATGGTTGTAATGGCTTCATTTCACAAATGCTTTAACTTGTAAAAGATGCAAGAACCGCTACTGTCTGACACATGCCCATCCCACAAACAGGAAAAATGAAAAATAAATGGAAGTTCCTAACAGTTACCATTTATATCAATAGGGTTCAAATTGGTACTCTTGAACGCATGAGGGTGCGCTCATTCAACGGGAAAATGGAAAATGGTTGCTCACTTGTTCCAGGAAAGGAACGGGTCGACCATGATCAATTTCCTGCAAGAAAAGCAAGATTTTTCCGGAAAGTTAAGTACTGCTTACATGCTGGTTATGCTCATTATGTTGTGGACTTTGTGGTATAGAAGCTTCATTGTTATGAATGTGCAATGAAATTGGATGGTAATTTCTTGCTGTTCTTCGCAAGTTGATGAAGATGCCAGCTTCAAAGCAGGTAGAACCGTAGAACACAAGGAACTTCGAATGAAAGTGTTCATATGTTTCAGCAAAATCAAATTCCATTCCAATTAGAAATTCAAAGTTTCAAAGATTCCACATCGTTGCTTTTTTAGAACCTCTGCTCTTCCACACACTATAAAAAAGAGTAACCACAAAGTCAGCTTGCAAGGGGCTTCACAAAGTCTGCTCTTTTAAATGAAGAGTTTTGGCCCGGAAGCCGAGAGGCCCAGATGTTTAGTAGTTTTCTATTTTGTTGAAGGCCTGCATAAATTATTGCAAACAGGGCCTTCTTTTTACAATATTTCACAGTTCGGCCTTTTTATCTAATCTGCGCACCATTAATTTTGGAATGCATTTTTTGACGAATTTGCCTCTAAAGCGCAAGAGCATGTTTTGGGAGCCGGAGCAATGACTGGAAAATTATGTGTTCTAGCCTTAAACTGACAATAACTACTTCTAACTTGTCTTAAAATTATTGAACGTCTTTCGACAAACACTTGAGTGGCATTGCTTTTCATACTCTTCTTGTTTGTCAAACTAATTAAGAATTAATTTTCTTATTTTTTCAGTGATCCATGCCGCCCGTTATGGGACTTCGATCCAGTACAGCGGAATATATTTAGTTTGGATTGGCTGCCAGATCCAAGGTACTCTTTCATTTGCTTTCCTGTTGTAAACAGCCTTTTACTTAGATCTTATCTAAATGCTGTTCCTTTTTCACATAAATTGGTTACTGTTGTACGTCTAGATGCATTGTTCTTTCCTTGGACGACGGAACACTGAGGTTCTTTAGCTTAGAGAAAGGAGCAAATGATGTTCCTATTACTGGACAACCTCTTGTTGCTACAACACAGCAAGGATTTCATAGTTATTACTGTTCATCATATGCCATATGGAGTGTTCAAGTTTCACGATCAACAGGTACATTGTATGCTCTGATATTCTTGTTTAGTCCATTAAATAATACATACTGCACGTTGTTGTTTGATTGTTATCGACACCTCTATAACGCTGTTACTTTTACATAAGTTGCATAGTATATGCTTTGGCATAGTTGAACGCTTCGAATGGTGAATGCGTTTTCACCCTTTCCCCTTATATTGATAATTAACCAAACTAATCCAACTAGACTATCCATAAAATTGATGAGGGAGTGCTTCTTTAACAGAAAACTCGTACATGACCCCGTGACCCTTGGCCACTACCAACTACCAGATAAAATTTTAACCGTTGATTTTAGTAAAATCCAAGGGATAGAACTTCGCCACCAGTACAATGTGAACAGTAAATGACCCTTGTGTTTAAGTACATCGATGTGTGTGCAGTGTGACTCTGGCTTGCAAGAGAAGCAAGACTCTCAATTGCATCACTTCCTTCTGGGTTGGTCCAAAGATGAGCTAAACATTAGTAGAGGAATATCAGAAAAATAGGCGCTTGATTTCATATAACACTGTAATTTCTGAATACCATGGGCAAATGCGCACCTGAGTCACCCTGAGCGAAAATCCGTACCTTCTCACTATCTTGAACAGTTCATTCTTCTGCAACCTTAATACAGCGAAAAACTGCATACACACCCTTTTAATCTACTTGCCTTCTGACCATAGTAGTCGAATCGGGATTCATATAGTGAATCAAAATTCACCTTCACTGAATTGTAAATCAAATCGAATCGTGAATCGTAAAGATTCGGCTTGCAATATTTTTAAGTAGATATAATAAAATATTTCATAAAGCAAATATTCATAGTTTTGTGAAACGGAAGCATAAATCATTGGATACTCGCATCCATAACTAGTGATTAAGCGTTTTGCACGTCTAAAAGATAAAGTATAGTCTGATAAACAGATAGGCATGGGGAGCAAGGAAGTACATGATACCAAGGAGATTGAAAATAATAGAAAACTATTAGCCTTGGACTTAAGAAAAATGCACTAGTAATTTAAAACAAATGCATGTTGGAAAAGAGACATAAATGTAGGAAGTATTAATTCTCAGACTGATGCTACAACTTAATTAGACCTTCAGATGAATCGAAGGTGAATCATAGAATCGGTCTGAATCGCAACTGAATTGTAAGATTCGGACTCTTGAATCGGGATTCAAATATTTTTTTGTCTATTAAAGATTCACTGAGGGATTTGCATCGTTTCAAGGATGAATCGAGTCGAATCGTAGGATACGAATCGTGAATGGTAAGGTTCTGACAAGGGACAATGAAAAACAGCCGAAGTTTTGGATGTTTGCTGTTGAATCTCCCTCCGTCCAAAAAAGGCCGCCTTCCTTTCCGTAATTATATGTCCCAAGAAAGATGTCAACTTACCGAAATTGACATACTTTTCCACTTTACTTCCCTCCCTACCTTATATCATTTTGGTCCTTCACTTCCCTAGAAACCACATTTAACCAAGTTATTTTTGTAACTCTAGCAAGTAAAAGAAGCATCTCATCGCAGGTTTATCGCTTTGCATCTGTGGATGTGCTCGTGATGTTAGGCGTTAGCCATTGTTGGTTCCTGATAGATTTTGGAGTCAATCATAAAATCCAGGATAAACATATAGTTTATTTGTCTACAATAGATATCTCTCCACAGGGCTCAATAATCAATTTCTTAGAATAATATAGAGTTTTTTTTTTTTTTTTTTTTTTTTGTAACTCTAGCAAGTCAAAGCATGTCATAAAACTCTGCGAACGTCCAACCAGGAAAACCTTTTAGGGATAGAGGGAGTATATAAATTAGGAATGTTGATCTATGTTCCAAGAAACGCATATGATGTGTAAAATCATCTGCAGGTTTATCATTTTGTATATGTGAGATGTGCTCGTGATGTTAGGCATTAGTCAATGTTGGTTCTTGATAGATTTTGGGGTCAATCATAAAATCCAGTATAATGTATAGTTTATTTGTCTACAATAGATATCTCTCCACAGGGCTCAATAATCAATGTTTTAGGATACTATAGAGTTTTTTTTTTTGTAACTCGACCAAGTCGAAAGCATCTCATAAAAGTCCATGTAAAGTCCAACCAGGAAATTCCTTTTTGGGATAGAGGGAGTGTATAAATTAGGAATGTTGAAGTTTGCTCTCTGCAAATCTTTGTTTCAAGAAACGCATATGACGTGTACAATTACCTGCAGCTTTATCATTTTGCATCTGTGGATGTGCTCGTGACGTTAGGCATGAGCCAATGTTGGTTCTTTATAGATTTTGGAGTCAATCAAAAAATCCAGGATAATACATAGTTTATTTGTCTACAGTAAATATCTGTCCACATGGCTCAATAATCAATGTTTTAGCCGGAGTAAAGAGGAAAAATATATGCTCGAAGTAGAATGTGGAGATGCAGAGTTCCAGACCCGTCATTGTTATTTAAGCAAAATGAGGAACACTATATTGTTCAAATTAGTATGGGAATATAAAGGTCCAGAGTCCAGACATTGTTATTTGAAAACCAGACCGGCTTGTCAAAACGGAGAACCCGTGAACTGGCCAAGCAACTCGTCTGATCTGTGTATCAAATTAGATATGCAAGAGACCCCCTGAGAACTGCTTTGAAGTGACAGATCAACAGTACGGTTCATCACACGGGTCCGCGATTTAGTTTATTTCTACATCCGCTATTATTTTGACATCATTCTTAAATGCACAACAGTTTAATATTTACCTTTCCACAGTATAAGATATTTAATCATCAAGAAACAAGATACCTTTTCTTCACCTTTATGATTTTAGCTATCACAATGGTCCTATAAATGATTGTCCAAATAGCTTCGTAATACTAACGTTTAAACATGCAACCTTTGCATGAAATTGTAAATAATTCAAATGCCATGTGTCTGTATTTATTTTACATAAATATGATTAATTATTTTTCTATCTATTTTATCATTTATGGTAATACTAATTATGGATTTCAATAAATGCATTATATTTATTGAGCCAACTGTTGAACTTGTGACTGACTCACTGGTAGAATTGGTGGCGGGGTAACCCAATAGTCCCTTTACTGGTGTGAGGTTGATTAATCTTTCTTTCACTGTGTAAATTTCAGATTTTTATGCAATTGAGATCTTTGCCGCCACTTGATTTTTTCCAGACCTTCCATTTGAATCCTTTTAAGTAAATTTACAAAAACTAAGGCAAGTCTGTTGTGATGTATGTTGGTTGTGTAATGTTCTGTTAATGGTGGCTGCATATTTTGAACAAAGACATTCTCTTTAGAAAATGTCATGTATGTTACATTTGAACTCGATGGATAGATTCTTCCTGAAACTTCAGGAGGACTGGCATTCTTAGACTACTCTTTAATTTCATCTTTATCCTAGGCATGGTTGCATATTGCGGGGCAGATGGTAATGCACTACGCTTCCAGGTTAGTCCATCTGATTTAATTACATATCTTGCCTCAAGTTTTCGTATATATATATATATATACGAAAACTTGAGGCAAGATATGTGTGTGTGTGTGTGTGTATATATATATATATATATTTTTTTTCCGATGTAACAAAAAAAAACTGTCTTTTTTTTAAATTATATGCAAGTTGATTTTTGCTTGGGCTAAGTACATCTAGCCTTTTTGGGAATGAAAGAACATCCTCGTAGTACACATAAATCTGGAGCTTTGCGGAACCCTGATTGTTTACTTTCTTCAAAGCAGCTTACAGGCAAAGCCGTGGAGAAAGATCCTAGAAGAAATCGAGCCCCTCATTTTCTCTGTGGATCATTGTCCGAAGAAGACTCTATCCTTACAGTAGTAACTCCTTTGCCTGATACTCCATTCCCCATGATGAAGTCACTAAATGAATGGAGTGATACCCCACGAAGTATACGGGGATTCTTATCCGTCTCCAATCAAGCAAAAAGAGCGAAGGAGAATATTGTAAAAGGCCAAACAGTAGATGGTAAAAGTCAAGGTGAGATTGAAGGAGTTCCCTATCATTGATCGTACAGTCTTACTTCATAGTTCTTTCAAATGCTTTTCTAACTTGTTATTTTGATTTAGCCCTTCATAACGAGGCTGATCCAGATTGTCAACCAGAAATTGATGGTACACGGGAACCTGAGCAAGGCAAACAAAGAACAATATCCAATAAAAGTACGAAAGATGAAAATGGAGACGTTGGAGGTGAGCCTGATGTTTTGCCTCCAAAGACTGTTGCTTTACATAGAGTTAGGTGGAATGTGAACAAGGGTGGTCAGAGATGGCTGTGCTATGGAGGTGCAGCTGGAATTGTTCGTTGTCAAGAGGTTGACTATGCCTATATTTGAAACAACTCTTCCGATACAAGTCCTGAAGTGGACGGGTAGATCTTTTTCTTGTCAAAGAATTTTCGCTGTCTAAGAGTTATGACATTTCATTAGGAGTGATCTGTAGTATGATTGCGAGATTGTTGTCATGCAATTCTCAGATCTCAATTCAACGCAAGATTGGATTTCTCAGTGTAGTTTAAGACATTAGGGTCAGAAAGCATCGATAAGAAGCTGTGAGTTGTGAGAAAAGTGGAGTAACAGATAACATCTCATAAGAACAAGCACGCTAAGTAGCGTTTTGTTATTCAAATTTTGTTTATTTACCAATAGCATTTAGACGTTACAAATATCATTCTCATTCTGTCCCTCAGGGAGTACTGATCAGACGAATAGTGTTTCTGGTTGTAGCATTCTGTCAGCAGGTGTATCTAATCAACTGAAAACTAAATTTTCGTTGCTAAGGAACTCACATCTCTGACACTACTTTCTATGATTGCATGCGATTGGTAGCATCATGTTAGCTGGTACCTACTACTACCTCTTTCTTCATTTGTCACTATTCACTTGTTCACCTTGATCTGGTGATTTGATTAGCAAAATGATATAAGAATTTGTCTTGTAGAATAACATGGAAAAATATCCAACAAATTACATTGTTTTATCATCCAAATCATTAAGTCAAAGTGACCCGGGAAAGGAAGATAGGTTGAAAAGGTTTGACCTAGTTCGGGGAGTCTCGGAACCCTAGGAGTGCACCGGCCGACTTCTGGTATGGCGTTCGAATGCAGAATCTTCAGAAGTGAATACCGGCAAGCAAGCAGATCAGTGCGACCATTACGAAGAGATTCGGTTTTATCAACAATAGAGGAAGAAGAAGAAGACGTGGTTGTCTATGATCGAGAACGATGCATTCAAGCTATGAAGGCCTTCAACCACTGTCTGGTAGGTTCCTTCTTGATCCCTATTGGAATGAATGTCTTGGGCTATGAAGATTATGTTACAGAAGATCTGGATGGATGGAGACAATATAACTATCAACGAAACGAGGTCGAACGTCTTTGTCTTCAGTTTCTCGTCGAAAGTTTCTAGGGATAGGGTATTGGCTGGAGGGCCATGGATTTTCGACGGTGATATCCTTCAATTGGAGCCCTAGAATCTCAGTACAACAGTTGGTACGGTCAAGTTTGATACCATTGATGTCAGGGTTCAAACTCACAATCTCCCGGTCCTTATGTTTACGGAAGAAGACGCGAAAGATGATGTTAGATCTTCGGGAGAAATAATTGAAGCGGACAAGAGAATTGTGTCTGGTGATGATTGAGATTATATGAGGGTCCGAGTTCGGATAGATGCGCACAAGCCTTTACGGAGGGGTAGACATATCCAGGTGGTAGATGACAAGATATAGTTGAACTTCAAATATGAGTGGATTTCGGGCCTATGTGCATGGTGTGGGAGGATTGATCATTACAGTGACAGATGCAATCAATCCAATGAGATCAACAACGCAAACATCGAACCTGGATAGGGACAGTGGCTATCCTATAGACCACCTCCACGAAAGAAGCGAATTCCCAAAGCCTATCCAGAGAGGAGGACAAGCGAAGATGGAGGCAGCGACAAAGGGAAGGAGGATCAAAATTTTCCATCTGATGACGATTCCACGTCGTTGAGCTCAGGTGAAGATAACTCGGAGATGGACATGGAGTTGGACAGTGGGAAGGGCATCAATATTCGTGATAATCTGCTGGGCGAAGGTGACCAGAAAGAACCACCGAAACCCGTCATTAAGGGAAATGTGCCAATGACAGTTAGCAACATAACTGAGCCAAATAAGGATCCTAAGATCACAGGGATGGCATCGGTGACACCACGAAAGCCCAAGGAAAAAAAGGAAAACTCAGGATAGTGCGCAGAGTCCAAAAGATCGAAGAAAGGCAACTAATGTGAATTCGGATTCAAGATTCAAGAAGGAAGGCAACGATAGTGAGAAAGGTAGTGGCAAATATCAGGTTTCCTATCAAGGGATTTCGCAATCGGAGAAGGGCTCTTTTATGGACCTAACGCGAGATTGGCGGCGGCTGTTGAGCAGTCCCGCCAGGCACAATGAAACTCTTAAGTTGGAATGTGTGGGGGCTTGGGAACCCCCGTAACGTTACTTCTCTTCACGATCTCGTGAGGAGACAGAAGCCCAACATGGTTTTCCTTATGGAAACCAGACTTTATGCAAGGGAGATGGAGAAGATTAAGCTCAGGTGTTGGTATGCAAATGTGGTCTACGCTAGTTGCGATGATCGACGAGGTGGTCTAGCCCTTATGTGGGATAGGGAGGTAAATTTTTCTCTTCATAGATGTACTCGTTATTTCATCAAATGAACAGTTTGCATGGAAGGTTCACAGGACTCTTGGATCTCAACGGGTTTCTACGGAGACCCGGAACAATCTGAACGCAACAACTCGTGGATGTTATTCACCCGCCTAAAGCCAGTGGATCAGCCATGGCTAGTGGTGGAGGATTTTAATTCAATATCTTCAAGTGTTGAGAAAGAAGGTGGAAGAGTAGTCACCTTGCGGCAGGTTGAAGATTTTTGTAACGTCTTGCAGAAGTTGGAGTTGCGGGATTTTGGTTTCTCACGTAATCAGTACACTTGGAAAAATAACCAGCCTAACGAGAGAGACATTTGGGAACGTATTGATCCATGCGTAGCCACGGATGACTGGATTGATAAGTTTGGTGGAGCCCGGGTAAATCATTTGGTAGTTGATACCTCGGACCATGTTCTGTTGGAATTAATTGTCTCAGAAGATAGTACAAAAAGAAGCAGGGATCGGAAACGTTTCCACTTGGAAGTAATGTGGTTCGACCCCTCAAATTGTGAGAAAGAAACTTCGAACGGATGGCGAGAGACATATGACACGGTGTCGGCTAAACTATGCACGCTCTCTCGTCGTTTACAAAAATGGAATAGCTAAGTCTTTGGCAGTGTGCGCAATCAATTGAAAGAGTTTCAGAAGAGATATGAGCAACTGGGCAGCCTCCCCCAGACAGAGGAAAATTTGAGAATGATGGGGGACACGAAAGGAAAAATATCGAAGTTTTTGAAGAACGAAGATGTTATGTCCAGGCACTGGTCGCATGAGCTGTGTCAAAGGCTGGAGACCGAAATACAAATACTTTTCACCGCAAATTGTCAATTCGAAGGGCTAGAAATAAAATATGTGGTATTGAGGATCCTATCGGTAATTGGTTTGATGAACCCAAGAAGGTAACTTCAATTATTTTAGATTATTTTAAGACAATTTTCACCTCTAACAACCCTAGCAGAGTAACAATGGAGCCCCTGGTAGAGACGGTGGAGGAGCTTATTTCATCGACAAGGAGAACATTATTAGATCAACCCCTTACTGCAGCTGAGGTGGTTGAAGCGGTGAAGTCTATGCCGGCTAAGAAAGCGCCGGGTCCCGACGACTTTCCACAACCATGTTTTATCAAAAAATGTGGCCATTAGGTTGTGAGGAAGTCAGAAATACATGTCTGGAGATACTAAATGGAGGAGGAGACAATAAGGAATATAATCACACGTTGATAGCCCTTATCCCGAAGGTCAAACAGTTTTGCATGGTATCATAATTCCGACCAATCTCTATTTGTTCGACAGTTTATAAAATCATTACTTATTGTATGGCTAATAGACTGAAAGTTGTGTTGGATGAACTTATTTCGAAAACCGAAGTGCATTCGTCCGGGGGAGGCTTATTTCTGATAATATTTTAACTTCTTTTGAGGTGCTCCATTCCATGAAAACAAAGAAGGAAAAAGACGGGTTAGTTGCTCTCAGTCTAGATATGAGCAAGGCCTACGACCGTGTCGAGTGAGATTTTTTGCGGGTAGTTATGGAACGTATAGGGTTTGGATTCGAATGGATCGAGTTGGTTAAGAAGTGTATATCAATGGCAACATACAGTTGTTGGGTTTTGATCATGGATGCGCAACGGAAAAACAAATATAATCCAAGCAATACCCTCCAAGGATCACAAGTCAAGAGACATAACGATGGTAAGAGAAGAAATCAATAACACACCTTAGGGTTTCTCCTTTGATGACTTCAAACGCGAATTGTGTCACGTTCTCTATAGTTGATCCACGCCTAGAGTTGAATTCTAGATCTTCCTACTCCTTTGTGCTAGCCCTGAATGGAGGAAAAGGAAGAAGAAATCACACAACGCGAGGAACAAGGAGGTGGCGGCCTCCTTTTTTGGGCCGACGGGATGGGAGGCGACAAGGGGGGCGAGCGAGCCTCTCTTTCTTGCTTGCTCTCTCCTTTTTTGTTCTCTCCCACTCAAGTTATGATCAATAAGGTCATAAGTGTGGGAAGGAAGGAAGGAGCATCCTTTATATAGTCCAACAAATCCTTGCCAACTACCTAAAGGACCCATTCTAGTCCTACTAGAATTCGGTTTAGTCCCTTCCTTGCAAATTAGTCCTACTAAGTTTGCAAGGTGTTGCAAAGTGATCCTTCTAATTAATTAATCCAATTAATTAATTTCCAAATCTAGTTCAACTCCATATAGCGTGTGACCCCATAGGTTCTATCTAGTTGGTAGCAACAATTTGCTAATATGGAGCGGTTTGTAGCAAAACATCCATTCTAGCCAACTAATAGAATAGTCATCCGACAAACCTTGTACAAGTAATTGTCTCATCCATTTGTCTCTATATCCGGATTGGACACGAGACATACAAGTCACACTCATATATCCAATCCATAGTTTCTCGATCCGTGGGAATAGCCTTATTTGTGCAAATAACATCAATATCCCATATTGGTTTATTTGAGTCTGGCCAGACATTCTATAAGCACTATCCCTCGAGTGGCCTAGGATATTTGCTCCCGTTATGCGGGAGGGACAAATTCTATCTACGTCCACTATGATCTCTAAGCTTGTTTCTTATTGTATCCGGTACACGCCTTTATAACTACCCAGTTACGGTGTAGCGTTTAACGCTACCAAAATCACAACAATCCACAACTAGAATATCTAGCGACTTCAAGTATAAGGGTGACAATACCATTGTACCACGAGAAGCACTTGTGACTTATCACAACGTGTATGTAGCCTTCTCGGAGATGGGTCAATCCAGTGCGTCATTACCCTTAATGCACACCTATGTGTTGGATCATGATATCTCCATATCAATCCAACCCCATACTAGTCTATAGATGAATTTCCCATTAATCATTATACTGGACTAGGGATATTTAAGATAAATAACACAATTGTAAATCTAAGGACTTCATTATATTAAATATCCAATAAATAATACAATGAATGTTCTAGCCATAAATAAATTCATACTAAACTAGATTACCTCTAGGGCATCTATTCCAGCAGTCTCCCACTTGCACTAGAGCCAATCTGGCGCATATCGTATGCCCATGCTCCTAGTGTGCCCTTCATGCTTCCATTGCACAAGCGGCTTTGTAAGTGGATCTGACAGATTCTTATCTGTAGGAATCTTGCATATCCGAACGTCTCCTCTATAGATAATATCTCGAATCAGATGGAACTTCCTGAGCACGTGCTTGGATTTTTGGTGTGATATGGGCTCCTTTGATTGCGCGATCGCCCCGGTGTTGCCACAGTACAACTCAACTGGATCCGCAATGTTAGGAACCACACCAAGTTCAGAAACAAACTTTCTGACCCAAACAGCTTCCTTTGCTGCACCATTTGCAGCAATGTACTCAGCCTCTGTTGTAGAATCTGCCACCGTCTCTTTCTTGGAACTTTTCCAGCTCACCGCTGCTCCATTTAGGCAAAACACATATCCCGACTGTGATATAAAGTCATCTCTTTTGGTTTGGAAGCTTGCATCAGTGTAACCCCTTACACGCAACTCTTCCTCACCGCTAAATACCAAGAAAGCATCCTTAGTTCTTCTCAAGTACTTTAGGATGTTCTTGACTGCAATCCAGTGACTCTCACCCGAATTAGATTGGTATCTGCTTGTCATACTCAAGGCATATGACACATCTGGTCAAGTACATAACATGGCGTACATGATAGATCCTATGGCCGAGGCATAGGGAATTCTACTCATGCGTTCCTTCTCAATCTCATTAAAAGGACAACCACTCTTCGAAAGAGTGATTCCATGTGACATGGGCAAGAATCCCTTCTTGGAATCTTACATGTTGAACCGTTTCAAAACCTTGTCAATATATGTACTCTGACTTAGGCCTAGCAGTCTCTTAGATCTATCTCTATAGATCTTTATACCGAGTATATAGGCTGCTTCCCCTAAGTCCTTCATTGAGAAACACTTCCCTAGCCAATCTTCAACAGATTACAGCATGGGAACGTCGTTTCCAATGAGTAGTATCTCATCCGCATACAAGACCAGAAAAGCTACAAAGCTCCCACTAACCTTCTTGTAGACACAAGACTCATCTTCGTTTCTGATGAAGCCAAACTCTTTGACTACTTCATCAAAACGTTGATTCCAACTCCTAGAAGCTTGCTTCAATCCATAAATGGTTCGTTGCAGCTTACAGACCTTGTTGGCTTGCTTTGGATCTTCAAAACCCTCCGGATGTATCATATACACGTCCTCGAGGAGATTCCCATAAAGGAATGTTGTTTTGACATCCATCTGCCAAATCTCATAGTCATGGTATGCTGCAATTGCAAGTAGGATTCGGATGGATTTTGTCATAGCGACTAGTGAAAAGGTTTCATCATAGTCAATACCATGAATCTCTCTGAATCCTTTAGCCATCAATCGGTCCTTATAGGTAATCACATTACCATCCATGTCGATCTTCTTCTTGAAGACCCACTTGCACCCTATGGGCCGCGCCCCTTCGGGTGGTTCCACCAAATTCCATACTTTGTTGGTGTACATGGATTCCATCTCGGATCTCATGGCTTCTAGCCACTTCTGAGAGTCTGGGCCTTTCACGGCCTCTTCATAGGTAGTAGGCTCATCATCTATGAGCATTGTGTCACCGGAATCGGTCACGAGAAGTTCATACCTCTCGGGTTCCTGGCGCACTCTACTAGATCTACGAAGCTCTCGTGTTACCAGAACAGGCTGCTCCACTACTATTTGTGGTTCCTGTTCATGTTCCATAATCGGTTCAGTGATTTGTGGTTCTTGAATCTCTTTAAGTTCTACTGTCCTCCCACTTGCTTATTTAGAGACAAACTCTCTTTCTAGAAACACGCCGGTCCGAGCAACAAACACTTTGTTCTCGGTAGGATTGTAGTAGTAGTAACCCTTAGTTTCCTTAGGGTACCCCACAAACTTACACTTATCCGATTTTGACCCTAGCTTGTCTGATTGTAAACATTTTACATAGACATCGCAGCCCCAAATCCTCATGAACGACAGTGTGGGATGCCTCCCACTCCACATCTCATGTGGTGTCTTCATGACTGATTTAGATGGAACACGGTTAATGGTGAAAGTTGCACTTAATAGAGCGTGGCCCCAAAACGATAATGGAAGATTGGTTTGACACATCATAGATCGAACCATATCCAATAGGGTTCGATTCCTCCTTTCAGACACGCCATTCCATTGTGGCGTTCCGGGTGGAGTGAGTTGGGACACGATCCCACACTATCTAAGATAGTCGTCAAACTCTTGGCTCAAGTGTTCTCCTCCACGATCCGATCGTAGAGCCTTAATACTTTTGCCAAGTTGCTTCTCTACTTCATTTTTGAATTCTTTGAACACTTCAAAGGACTCGGATTTGGCCCTCATGAGGTACACAAATCCATATCTACTATAATCATCAGTAAATGTAATGAAGTAGACATAACCACCCCGGGAAGGCGTGGCAAATGGCCCACACACATCAGTATGTATGAGCGCCAATTGCTCACTAGTCCTCTCACCTTTCTTATTGAAAGGGGATTTTTTCATTTTTCCCAATAAACAAGCCTCACATGTCTCATATGATTCAAAATCAAATGAGTCTAGTAGTCCATCCTTATGGAGTTTAGATACACGTTTCTCGTTTATGTGGCCTAAACGACAGTGCCATAAGTAAGCAGGATTTAAATCATTTATTTTAATCCTCTTGGTATTAATGTTGTAGACAGGATTGCTTAGATCAAATACATACAGTCCATTAAATAATTGCGCACTAAAATAGTGAATATTATTCAAATAAAAGGAATAACAGTTTTTCTTTATTGAAATAATAAAACCTTC
The DNA here is from genome assembly GCA_023055425.1 of Linanthus parryae. Classification (NCBI taxonomy): domain Eukaryota; kingdom Viridiplantae; phylum Streptophyta; class Magnoliopsida; order Ericales; family Polemoniaceae; genus Linanthus; species Linanthus parryae. The sequence continues at coordinate 97,554,983 of JALGPY010000005.1, read as the reverse complement.
CTTGTCCAAACAAGAAATAGAAATAATGTTTCTGGTCATAGCAGGCACAAAATAGCAATTATTTAATTCTAAAACTAATCCTGAAGGCAGAGATAGCTCGCACACGCCTACGGCCAACGCAGCAACTTTTGCTCCATTCCCAACGCGCATATCTATCTCCCCTTTAGCTAATCTTCTACTTCTCTTTAGATCCCGCACATTTCGACAAATGTGAGATCCACATCCAGTATCTAATACCCATGATGTAGAGACAGTTAAATTGACATCCACAATAAAAATACCTGGTCGTGGTGGAATCACTATTCCAAGCCTCTTGTCCTCCAGATATTTTGGACAGTTCCTCCTCTAGTGTCCAGGCTGACTGCAGTAGTGACATTCACCTTTAGTCACACCTTTGGAAATGATACCAACATGCTTAAGGGCAGGTTCCTTGGACTTGGAAACTGACTTGCCTTTTCCCTTGGAGGATGAGGCAAACCTTTTGCCCTTTCCTTTCTGCACCATCATAATGGCCTTGCCCTTACCCTTGTTGATGCTTTGTTCAGCTGTCCTCAACATATTGAGCAAATCTGGCAGTGGTTTCACGATCTCGTTCATGTTATAGTTCATGATGAACTGTCCATAACTCTCGGGCAACGATTGCAACACGAGATCGGTTGCCAAATCTTGACCGACCGGGAACCCTAGTCGGGCGAGATTCTCCAGGTACCCGATCATACGGAGTACAAGGGGTCCCACCGGGTTCCCTTCTGCCAGATGACACTTGAACAATGCCTTAGAGACCTCATACCTCTCAACCCTTGCTTGCTCTTGGAAGAGCTGCTTCAGATGCTCGATCATATCGACAACATTCATGTTTTCGTGTTGCTTCTGAAGCTCAGAAGTCATGGTTCATAGCATCAAGCATGCCGCATTATTAGTGTCATCAACACGCTTTTGATACGCCTTTAGGGATGCAGGTGTTTGGTTCTCCGGACCTTCTGGAACATGCTCCTCTATTGCGTACAGTTTCTTCGCTTGCTTGAGAACGATTCTCAAGTTTCTGTACCAATCTAGGAAATTGGTTCCAGAGATCTTGTCCTTCTCAAGGACAGATCGTAGGGAATGTTGTGAACTCGATGAGTTTTTTGCCATTTGGAATTCTACAAAAAGGAAAATACGCAAGTTTTAGTATTTTTGAATTTTTGACTATATTCAATAATGGCGAGTTTATCAAATATAGCTCCCACTATTTTTCTACGGATTAATAACCCCAAGATATTAATGCGGAAAATATCCTTATATTTTCTAGTGGGCCAAGATCCATGTTTCATCTCCTTATGAGCTTGCTTTGGCAAGTCACCCATAATTTGACTACTTTAGGTAGGAACAATTCCAATTGCATCTCTTATGCAACTCTTGGTTCAATTGGACAAATAACTCCTTATTTATCCATCCACATGGATAATCCCAATTGATTGCCTCTAGGTTTTAATCAAATTAATAGCTTAGTTGTGTTCAACCTCTTATTTAAACAGTTGCACATTACTAGCTTGTGCCATCGCATTCCATCATTATGAACCAAGTCGCCATGCTTTGGCACGCACGAACTTGATAAATCATGATGATAATGAGTGTTTAAATAACGAGAAGTCAAGAACACAATATTTGAATTTTGAGGGATTTTAAATTCAATTTTTAATTGTTTTGTTGATCAATATCAACTAATCTATCTATTTGAGTTCGGGCACAACTCCAAATAATAGATCCGGGTTGTCTAATTATCTTATTATCCTAATTGCATGCATCATCCATACACCAACTACAAAATAATAAGACAATAAAATAAACAACCACAAAACAAAATAAAACGTGATGTGAATATGACCTTTTCTAGACTAAGATAATTCCAAGCCAATGGAATTATCTATGAACCCTAAAAGCAAACACATCTCCATGCGTCTTCATCTTTTGGTCCATCCTTCATAGTCATGTGGAATGCTCCATGCTCCATCTTTTGTGGCTCCTTGTTTGGCTTTGGGCTTCTTTTCTTCAATCATGGCTAACAATCTACTCTATCTAGCACTAGCTAACAACTATACTAAATAAAATAAATCTCACAAGTTGAGAAAAAAATGGCTCGCAAGCCATAAAACCCTAATTAATTATTAAAATTAATTGATCAGCTCGTAGGCCGTAAACCAAACCACAAAAATTAAACATTCACATCAAACCACATCCTAAGGCCATATCCAATTACCATGCGATTTGCAAATAAACAGTTAAAATCCAACTTTTTGGTCAGTTTTAATTGATTTTAGGATATTCTAGGGTTAAAACGGTCCATGGGGCCCAACAGTCAAATTGCCCGGGCGCAAAAAGAGAACCGCAAAGGCCTTGGGCCGGCCGACCCCTAGCCCACGCGGCTAGGACACGGGCTAGGGCTTCCCCGGCCCCTAGGCCGAGCCTTGCTTGGGCGGCAAGCAAGTAGGGGCGGTCCCCTAGGGGGCCGAACCTCCTTTGGGAGTTGTTTCCAAAACAACTCCCTTGCTTGGAGCCCAAGTTTGGTTGTTTCCTTGTATGGGAAGAACTCCTTCTTTCCATAGGATGCCCAAACCCTAGATCTAAGATCCTAAAATTTCTCAAACTCACTAATTCATGCATCTAATGCAAAAACTAGGTCTTGTTAGGATATATTATTGATAAATTGCAGCATATGCTTGATTTGTCTTGTTTTACGCGATAAACAATAAATTGAAAGTGTAAAAGTATCAAAACGTAACACATAAACCACGTTTATGCTCTACGACCTGTGGCTCTGATACCACTGTAGGGTTTTGATCATTGATGCGCAACGGAAAAACAAATATAATCCATGCAATACCCTCCAAGGATCACAAGTCAAGAGACATAACGATGGTAAGAGAAGAAATCAATAACACACCTTAGGGTTTCTCCTTTGATGACTTCAAACGCGAATTGTGTCACGTTCTCTATAGTTGATCCACGCCTAGAGTTGAATTCTAGATCTTCCTACTCCTTTGTACTAGCCCGGAATGGAGGAAGAGGAAGAAGAAATCACACAACGCGAGGAACAAGGAGGTGGCGGCCTCCTTGTTTAGGCCGACGGGATGGGTGGCGACAAGGGGGGCGGGCGAGCCTCTCTTGCTTGCTTGCTCTCTCCGTTTTTGTTCTATCCCACTCAATTTATGATCAATAAGGTCATAAGTTTGGGAAGGAAGGAAGGAGCATCCTTTATATAGTCCAACAAATCCTTTCCAACTACCTAAAGGACCCATTCTAGTCCTACTATAATTCGGTTTAGTCCATTCCTTGCAAATTAGTCCTACTAAGTTTGCAAGGTGTTGCAAAGTGATACTTCTAATTAATTAATCCAATTAATTAATTCCCAAATCTAATTCAACTCTATATAGCGTGTGAACCCATAGGTTCTATCTAGTTGGTAGCAACAATTTGCTAATATGGAGCGGTTTCTAGCAAAACATCCATTCTAACCAACTAATAGAATAGTCATCCGACAAACCTTGTACAAGTAATTTTCTCATCCCTTTGTCTCTTTATTCGGATTGGACACGAGACATACAAGTCACACTCGTATATACAATCCATAGTTTCTCGATCCGTGGGAATAGCCTTATTCGTGCAAATAACATCAATATCCCATATTGATTTATTTGAGTCTGGCCCGACATTCTATAAGCACTATCCCTCGAGTGGCCTAGGATATTTGCTCCCGTTATGCGGGAGGGACAAATTCTATCTACGTCCACTACGATCTCTAAGCTTGCTTCTTATTGTATCCGGTACACGCCTTTATAACAACCCAGTTACGGTGTAGCGTTTAACGCTACCAAAATAACAATAATCCACAACTAGAATATCTAGCGACTTCAAGTCTAAGGATGACAATACCATTGTACCACAAGAAGCACTTGTGACTTATCATAACGTGTATGTAGCCTTCTCGGAGATGGGTCAATCCAGTGCGTCATTACCCTTAATGCACACCTATGTGTTGGATCATGATATCTCCATATCAATCCAACCCCATACTAGTCTATAGATGATTGTCCCATTAATCATTATACTGGACTAGGGATATTTAAGATAAACAACACAATTTTAAATCTAAGGACTTCATTATATATTAAATATCCAATAAATAATACAATGAATGTTCTAGCCGTAAATAAATTCATACTAAACTAGATTGCCTCTAGGGCATCTATTCCAACAATAGTCAGAACATTAACAGAAGTGTGGAGGGACATATCATACCTGAGAGGGGTCTACTGCAAGGGTGTCCGCTATCCCCTTATTTTTTCTTGCTGATCAGTGAGACTCTGTCTCGTAGCCTCACCAAGGAAGTATAGGAGAGGACTATTTTGGGAGCACAAGCATCGAGAGGAGGAACGGTCGTGTCGCATTGTTTTTTTGCGGACAACAACCTTATTTTTACAAAAGAAACAGTTTTTGAACTAATAAATCTTCTAAATCTATTAAAGAATTACGAGGCGGCCTCGGGCCAAATGATCAATATGAAAAAATCTGCCATGTTATTTTTCGAGAATTTCAAGGAGGATAGGCGAAAAAGCTAAGTTCATTCTCGCGAATCCCAGTTGAAGCCAGTCACGATAGCTAACTTGGATTGCCTACATCATTTGGAAGAAAGAAAAAGTTACTTATCGGAAGATAATTAAAAGCATATGTGCAAAGTTGAAGCCTTGAAAGAGAAACCTTTATCAGCAGCAAGCAAGGAAATCCTCATAAAGTCAGTAATTCAAGCAATTCCCAATTACGCAATGAGTTGTTTTCTTTTGCCTATTGGTATTTGTCAGGACATCGAAAGGTTTATCAGACAATTTTGGTGGGGTGATACAAGGGACAAAAGAGCTCTTCATTGGATGAGTTGGGATAAGCTAAAATTAAATAAGGAGCTCAGAGGAATTGGGTTCAAAGATCTTCACAATTTTAATATTTATCTCTTGGCTAAGAAGGCGTGCAGAGTTTTAGAAAAGCCTCAAGAGTTTATTAAGTCGTGTTCTGCGTACTAAGTACTTTAAAAATGGTGACATTCTGCATTTTAAACCAAAGAACCAAGTTTCATATGCTTTCAGGAGTGTCCTTGCAGGCCGTCAATTGTTGCTGAAAGGATTAGAGTGGAAGGTGAAGTCTGGATCTCAAGTGAATCTTTTCAAATAAAAATGGATACCCAGGAACTCTACTGCTGGTCATTACCCCAAGTATAGTTTTTGCAAATATGAAAGTCACATTGCATAGTGAACGAAGAATGGGATGAGAATAGGCTTCGTACTTACCTCTGGGAAACCGATGTGAATGATATGCTAAAGATCCCGATAAATCAGCAAATAGGTGAGGATGTAGTCAAATGGGGAGCAACCGCTACAGGAGCATACACTACATCCACATGTTACAAGATTCAAATCAGCACAAACGCTGCAGAATCATCGCATGGAATTTGCAAACCATGGTTTGAAAACATTTGGAAAATGGCAGTCCCCAGGAGAATGGCTTACCTAGTTTGGCGTCTATGGCATGACTCATTCCCGGTAGCAACAAAACTTAGAGAAAGAGGGGTTTCCGTACCCTTGTTGTGCAGTGCTTTCAATAAAGCTCCTGAAACAGCGAAACACTTATTTTGTCGTTGTCCAGTCACAACCAAGGTTTGGCGAGAGATTATTAATTTATAGTCCGAGCAAGTGAGAGAACGGGATCTGAAAAAATGGATAGAATAAGTGTTTACAGATCATTCGAAGGATATATAGAGGAATTTGGGAAACAATAGTTTGGAGTCTATGGAGTAAAATGAATGACAAGAGATTTAACAACACACCTTTCACGGCGGATGGGGTAACCGAGAAAATTCGCTTCCACCTGAGAGAACTCATGATCGCTCCAGAAATGGCTAATCGGGAAGCCCAAGAGTCCAATCATCCAGAAACCACTTGGGAAGCACAACCGAAAGACGGGGTAAAGGTGAATACCGATATTGCATGCTTTGTGGACAAAACTATTGCCGGTCAGGTTTCCCGCTTAGAGATTCAAGAGGAGAGTTCATCACAGGGCAATGCGAGGCGGATGATTTGATATTTCTCTTAGAACTTAGGGGGATAGAGAAAGGTTTGATCTTGGCGAAGGACGCTAGATGCAGAAATGTGAGTGGAATCGAACTCCCAGCTCTCGATCGAATTACTAAGAAATTGGATTTCTCAGAGAAGAAACTTCGATGGAAATGAAGAGATTGCTTGGTAGAAGAGAGATGTTTAATGCTGCTTGCTGGCTTTGAGAAGATAGTGTTACAACATGTTCTTCAATGAGTCAACTCAGCAGCTGACTTATTTGCAAAACGGTCCTTATTGTTCTCCAACTTTAGTTTGTACACACGTCCTCCGGATTGGGTAAAATATGTACTTGAGAACGATATACTTGGTCGTTTTGACGGGCGTTGAATGAAAGAGTTTTCCCTAAAAAAATGACTCGGGAAAGTCAAACTTTGAAGAAACAGAGGAAATGGAGGTAGTATTCACCATACTATTTGTCTTAATGATACAGATGTTGAAGCCATGGTTGTTGCAGCCACGAGTAGAAATTATAGTGAGTTCTCACACAATCTGCCCACAGTGTACCAATGAGGTTTGTATTTTGTGGTTGCCATTCTTTATTGATCAAACGACCATTTGTATCATAGTTTCTTATGCTTTAAAGAGGAGAAAAATCAAGTGTGTGGCGAGCTGGCGGTAGCATTGGTGAGGAAGGAGAAAGTGTTCATGTCCATCCAACTTTCTGATTCTTTTTCCTTTGCTTTGCACCAGCCACCAGAAGTGTCTGAATTTACGACAACCTAGTGGTGCTGTATTTGACTAGATAGCTGTTATAAGCTTAAAGGCTCGTTACAGGAAAAGTTTACCTCGGCAATATGGGAATGCATCCCTTGTTCAGAACAGGATAGTCTTACCCAAAAAAATAAAGAGCTCTATGTTTTACGCAACTCAATACTTGTCGCAGAAAAAAGCCAAAAACTAGTTCATATCCTTTCAATTACTCTATTTCTCTCTCTCTAAAAAAGCTTATCCTCTCTAGAGCTTAACCTAAACGCACATCCCTCAGGCAGCAGCGGCTCCTCCTCCATTGGGATGCAGCCCGCCACCCACCCACGTATTTCTCGCTCTGCCCCTCTAAACCACGCCGCCACTTCCTTAACTGCCTTCGCCGCTCCCCACCGGCTCTAATCGAGAAACTTTCCAGCCCGTGCTGGTTTGCACCAGATCTGCGCAGTACTGAAGAGTTTCAGTTTGAAAAGGAAACATAAATATTTCGAAATCTTTTAAGATTGTGAAGTTGGAGTTAAAATTCAAAAGTGTGTGACCAGGGAAAGGAAATAAAATACGCTGATTTTAAGGAAATAAGTTTGAAAAGGTAAAAACAATATTGAGAAAATATCCATACATATAGCACCCAACACTGAAAGATCCAATTATTGACCATATTGCAAGGAGACTTATTTTTTAAGGCATTGAAAAAGGCTTTCAAGGCCTTGAAAAGCTGTATTGCTGGAACAGGTAGAATCAAGGCTTTGAAAAGATTTTCAAGCCTTTTAAAATCATTTAAAAACTTTAAAACACATATACTTACCTAATACTTACCTGATACTCCCCCTAATCCGATGCTTCCTTATTGAGCATGCCCAGTTCTAATCTGAGGGCTGTAAATCGATCTTCTGGCAATGGTTTAGTGAAGATATCTGCCAATTGCATGTTGGTGGACACAAATTCAAGAATAATATCACCTTTCTCAGTATGATCTCTGATGAAATGATGTCTAACATCTATGTGTTTAGTTCTGGAATGCTGAACTGGATTCATGATGATTGAAATAGCATTGGTGTTGTCACATTTGATAGGTTTTTCTCTGAACTCAAATCCAAGGTCTCTCATTTGCTGAGCAATCCACAACACTTGTGAGCAGCAAGCTCCAGCTGCAATGTATTCAGCTTCAGCTGTTGATAGTGCTACAAAGTTTTGTTTCTTTGAATTCCAGCTAATTAGGGATGATCCAAGGAATTGGCAACACCCTGAAGTGCTCTTTATGTCAACTTTATACCATGCAAAGTCAAAATTTGAATATCCACAAAGAGATAAGTTTGACTTTTTTGATACCAGAGCCCTAAGTCTTTGGTACATTGAGATATCTGAAAATTCTTTTAGCAACAACCAAATGTGATTCTTTAGGATCACATTGAAACCTAGCAAACATACAAACACTAAAAATAATGTATGGTCTACTTGCAGTAAGATATAACAATGATCCAATCATACCTCTATACTCCTTTTTATTTACACTCTTACCAGCTTGATCCTTGTCTAAGGATAGTGTAGAACTCAATGGAGTCTTAGTTACCTTGGACTCAAACATATTTTACTTGTTAATCAAGTCTTTTGTATACTTGTTTTGATGCAGAAAAATTCCTTTCTTCATCTGATGTACATGAAGTCCAAGGAAGAAGTACAATTCTCCGATTAAGCTCATCTCAAATTCCGTGCTCAACATAAATTTGAACTACTAAAATGTCTTGAGAAATTCCTGCAAAGAGAATCATTAGTAGCTCCAAACAGAATATCATCAACATAAATTTGAACTACAAAAATGTCTTTCCCATGAATCTTTATGAAAAGAGTTTTATCAACTAATCCTCTCTTGAAATCATTTTCAATTAAAAAATTTGACAATCTTTCATACCAAGCCCTTGGAGCATGTTTCAAACCATAAAGAGCTTTGTCAAGTTTACAGACATGATCTGGAAAATCATCACTTTCAAAACAAGGAGGTTGAGCAACATAAACTTCTTCTTGTAAGTAACCATTTATAAATACACACTTTACATCCATTTGAAAAAGTTTAATGTTCTTGTAAGATGCAAACGCAAGTAACATTCTAATTGCTTCTAATGTTGCAATAGGAGCAAAAGTCTCCTCATAATCAATACATTCTTCCTGGTTGTAGCCTTAGCTACTAGTATGGATTTGTTTCTGATTACCTTGCCATTCTCATCTAACTTGTTTCTGAACACCCACCTTGTGCCTATAACATACTGATCTTTAGGAGGAGGAACCAGATTCCAGACCTTGTTCCTCTCAAATTCATTGAGTTCACGTTTCATAGCAATGATCCAGTCTACTTCTTGTAGTGCTTCTTTCACATTTATGTGTTCTACAAGAGAAACAAAAGCATTAAAAGCACACAAGTTTTTTAGTTGAGATCTTGCTTGTGTTCCAGTGGATGGATCAGATATAATGTTATCAACTGAATGAGGTGATAAGTATTTGAATCTCTTTCTTGGAGTCCATGGTTCAGGTTCTCCAGGAATCTTCTCAGGTCTTTGAGAACTTGAAGTAGTAGCTTGCTCACTCTGATTCTCTTGACGTTCTTTTTCAAGACTTTAGGACTCGTTTTCAAGGCCTTGAAAATTCTTCTTTTTTTCCTGCAAGCTTTCCTTGGAACCATTTGAAGTCTCTGTTTCATCTTCTGATTCATGCTTGTTCAAATTCAAGTCTGCAAAATTTTCACTCAAAGAACCATCATAGCTTTCATCAAAAATGGCATGAATACTTTCGTCAACAAGCTTAATTAGTTTATTGTAAAGTCTATAAGCTTTTCTAGTCAGAGAGTAAGCAAGAAATATACCTTCATCACTTCTTGCATAAAACTTACCAAGATTTTCCTTACCATTGTTGTGAACATAACAATTGCGGCCACAAGGTTTGAAATAAGAAATATTTGGCTTTCTCCTTTGGAAAGCTCATATAGGGTCTTCTTCAAGATAGGCCTAATCGGGAGCCTGTTCAGTATATAGTTGCCAGTGTTCACAAATTCTGCCGAGAATGACTTTGGTAACTTGTTTTTAGAATCATTGTCCTAGACATGTCTTCAAGAGTCATGTTCTTTCTTTCAACAACACCATTTTGTTGAGGAGTTCTTGGAGCATAAAAGTTGTGTGAGATGCCATACATGCAAATTCTCTATCATGATCACTTCTAATTGAAGCAATTGGTAGGTTTTTTAAGGTTTGAAGCTCTTTACAAAGTTTTGAAATTTCAGTTAGAGCTTCATATTTATCACTAAAAAACATAACCCAAGTAAATATTGAATAGTCATCGACACTAACTAACTTGTATTTCTTAACCTTTGGAGTTGGAGTCCTCATAGGACCATATAGATCCATGTGAAGCAGTTCAATAGGTCTAGTAGTACTTATAAATTTATTTGACTTTAATGAGCTTCTTGTCTGTTTACCTTGAGCACAAGCTTTGCATACTTCTTCATCTTTGAATTTTATATAGGAAACCTCTTACCAGGTCTTTAGATATTAACTTGTACAGGGTATGCAAGCTAATATGCCCAAGCTTTCTGTGCCAAAGCTTTGAATTGTAATACCCCGTTTATCTAACAGGGGTAAAACAGTCATTTTAGACGCATAGTAATAATAATTAAACTTAAATCTTTGAGTTGAGTTTATAAAAAGTTTTAGAATAATATAGAGTAATAGTTGATAATCAATTCGTAGTTGTTTCGCCAATTTTAGCTAGTTTAAAGTTATAGCGCGTGTTTAATCACCGCGAGTATTGCTAGACTTGCCACACCCAATCACCCAACCACATAGTACTCCACCCACACCCAATTATTGCCAACAAATATTATTTAAATTGACAACTTTTGTTTCCAGCAAGCTTTCTCTTCTCCTTCCTCTATACGATTCTTCACCATCATCACCACCATCTTCATGAAGCTACTAGCACCGCCCCTGTCACATCACCGTGCTTGGGCTCCAAGTAAGCTCAACTATAAAAGCCCTCCCCAGCCACCTCCTCTCGCCAGCAGCCACCACAACAACAACAACCACAGCAGCCGCAACTACCTCCACCATCACCACCGTCAACACTTCATCACCACCACAACCACCAAGCTTCCTCTTGGCAAGATCAAGAACCACAATCACTTCCATCACTATCTTCTCTCTCTCAGCTCCCTTACCCTCTACCTCTCTCTGTCTTCCATCAGCAGCCGAGGGAGCAAGCTGCAGCAGCAGCAGCAACAGCGCAGAGCCAACACCGCCGCTGCCGCCGCCGGGGAAGACACCCGAAGCTACCACCACTTTGTTTTCTCCTTTCTCTTCACCACTGTTGCACCCTTTCATTCATCTCCTCTCTGTTTTCAGAACCCGGAAGAAACAGAGCAGTGGCATTAGCAGCCACAACCACCACCGCCTCCATCATAATTGCCGGCGGAAACAACCGGCGGGAAAACCCACTTTTCTATCTCTTCTTCCCTTCTTTCCCCCGTACCTCTCTGCTCTATATTGTGACCTTCTCCTCTGCCCCGAAACAGAGGCCAAGAAGCAGCAGCAGCAGAGGCCACTGCCGCCACCGCCGGTAACGCCATTGTTTCCGGCGGGATATTTCGCCAGCGAGATTCCAGCGCACCCACCACCGGATTGTGCTACCAATCATCTCTGAGAGATCCTAGGAGGCAGCATACATCAAGAGTCGGAGCTAAGAAGACCCAAAACGCAGCAGCCGAGACCCACCTTCGATTACATCGCCGACGATCCCGTAGAGACTCGTTTCTCGACCGCTTTCCGCCATTTTTGGCCAAGGTACGCTCTAGATCTTCGTATAGGATGGTTTCAGTACTTATAAACACGTTTTGAGGCTTCCATTTAGGTTTTGGCCGATTTGAATTAATATGTTCTTGCTAGGGGGTGTTTCATGTAGTTTCTAAAAATTTAGGGTAATATATATAGCATATGGAACTATTTAGTGGTAGGTTGGGGGCATTTGTTTTCTTTTCGCAACACATGGGGGTTTCTTTGACGTTTCGCAAACTGAAAAATAAAAATAAAAATAGGTTTTTGGGTTTAAATTAATTTCTAGCTACTATTCAATATAAATAGAGGTTTGTTAAATATTGAAATTATATTGGTAAAATCATTTGGAAGTTAAATAGCATTATTTATTTAAGAATTGTTTGAGTAATCATTTGTTTTGAATAAGTTGAATATTTAGTTAGTAATTTGAAATTTATAATGTTTCTCTCATTTGATAAATGTCTATTTGTTCATAGCTTGTTAATTCTCTTATATGCTTTCTAATAGCAATTTTTTTAAAAGTTGCTCTTGATTATTTATAAAGAAAAATATTGGCCAATAAATTAGCCTTTAGTAAAAATAAAAGTTAATAAACTTAAGATATGCCCTCTTGTATAATGATAATCTTAAGCATGATATGGAGTGGGGGAAATTATGCGACTTCTAATAGGACTCGTTATATTTATAGGATCATATATGCGTGGACAATTTGTGATCGAATAAGGCATTGTAATTTGTTAGTGACAGGTTTGTAGACGACGGCTAAGTAGAAGCTTTTACGTGCTAGTGGGTGTGAACTAAGGTAAGTGAACATGCCAAGCCTTGCGTGCCAAGCTCCTTTCGTGTCGTCATATGATTTCTAATACTTGTCTCAAAGTGTGTTTATGATTTACATGTCTTATTTGTGATTACTTTACATTTTAAAGAAGTTGCTTTGACTTGATATTGTCACACGAAAAGTTAATAATGCGTAATAACGTAAAGTGGAAAGAGTTGTGCGGGAGAAGCTTTATTATTGTCGTGTTGACTTCTGTCACGCGGCCCGTGTTTATTATTGTCGAGCTTGTCTCGGCCCGTGGTTATTATTTTATTATTGTCGAGCTTGACTCGGCCCGTGGTTATTATTGTCGAGCTTGACTCGGCCCGTGGTATCGCTCCATGTACTCACCTCTCTGGCCGCAAGAAGTCTTAGGGGGCTGCCGGCAGTTAAGGTCATGGTTGCTAGTGATAGAATAGTAGATTCTTCCCCGTATCAACAAAGTTAATAATACGGTTTCTATGAGATTTGGATATTTAAGAAAGAGAAGAAGAAAGAGATTGGGACTAATCATCCCCGTTTGAAAGTTGAAAAAGGAAGATCTAAAGATTGAGAATTTTATAAGTGTTCTTACTGGATGCATCAGGTTCACTTCGTACAGTTTTTGAGTTCCCGATTTACTTTGCAAATTTACAGTTTTATTTCTTCTGTATATTTGTTATGAAAAAGAAAGTTATGCTTCATCTTCCGTTTTACGAGCTTGGGTGTCACTTACTCAGTATTTCAATGCTGACTTTGAAACTGCGGTTCCTGTTTTCCTTCCCACCGCAGGTTTAGGAGCTGAAGACTGGTGTAGCTGGGGAACGAGACTCACGTAGTTGGATCTCACCTGGAATAGAATCTAGTTTTGGTTAGTTAAGAATAATGTATAGCTTTTGGAATCACTTTTGTAACATCTAGATACTTTGTGATGTTTAATATCGTTTAATAAATAAATACTTTTGGGATGTTGTGCTGTTGATTCCCGCCGTCACTCTTAGCATCGGCCCCTCCCGGGCTTTCCGGTCCGGAACGGAAGGCTTGGGAAACCACGGGCTGTTGCAGGTGGTATCAGAGCATTCGTTCCAGTATAAAACCTGTAGGGTAACTAAAAACTAACATAGGGCAAGATAATTAAAATTGGAAAAGCCGTTGGGGTTATGGGTAGTCTAAGTATAAGTTTTGATTATTCCTGGCCACCCTCATTCTGTTTTGAGATTGTTGTGATTTGGTTTGACTTGAGATTCATTTCAGTGATTATGGATAGTTGTTACTTTTGTGATGAGCATAAGAATGGAGATGGAGTTTGATTTCTGCTTATTATGCAGAGAAAAGTTATATATGTTGACATGAGTCATGTGTTTTACTGTGAAGTTTCTATGTGATGTGTGTTATGTTATATAATAAAAGTGTTAGAGGTACTGCTAATTATAAAATTATGAGAAAGTTGTTGAGATTTCCGGACCATAACCCAGGGTACCGTAGGGTGAGACTGATAGACCCTTGCGATGTCACTTTAGGGAAGTTTGACAGGAACAGATGGCTGAGAACATCACCATGGAGCAGTTCTTCGCGCAAATGACTCAGATGATGAGTAATGGAGGTCAGACAGGAATTAACTGGGCCAAGCAAGTGGCAGACATGAAGCCAAGGGAGTTTACAGGGAAGGAGGATCCTGTGGAATTAGAGGATTGGATTATAGAAATGGACAAAATCCTTGAGACCGTAGAATGTCCTGATGACCGGAAAGTCAGCTGTGCTATCTTTTACTTAAAAAGCGAAGCACATCTCTGGTGGAGGAATGCACGAGAAACTTTACTAGCCGACCCCAAATTCAACTGGGAAGCCCTTCAAACTGCGCTCAGAGCTCGTTTCTACCCTCACCATGTGAAGAGGAGCAAGGAAATAGAATTCCAGAACCTGCAGCAGGGAAGCGACTCAGTGACGGAGTACTTCCGGAAATTTACAGAATTGACAAGGTTTGTGGGCAACATGGTTCCTGACGAAGAGTCCAAGGTTTCCAAATTCATCTATGGATTGCATGAAAGGCTACAGGAGTCCCTGTTGAGCAGAACCTACCCTACTCTCCACGAAGCCTATGACAGAGCTGCGGATATCTGGCGAGTCCGTGTCGTTCAAGAAGAGAAAAACAAGAAACGCAAGCTAGAAGAGACAAGAGGAGGTAACAACTTCGCAAAAGGGAATCAGGGTTTCAAGTACAACAATGGGGAAGGTAACCAGGGGCAGTACCGAGGCAGTCAGCAGAATTCTGGAGGACAGCAACCTCGCCGTTATATTTGCAACAGGTGTCAGCAGAACCATCCTGGAGTTGACTGCATGGGGAACCCAGTCACCTGCCACAACTGTGGCAAGAGGGGACATCGAGCTTACGAGTGCCGGTCACAACCAGCCGGGAACCAGCAAATGAATCAAGGAGGCAACTTTGGAAGGCCCCAACAGAACAACTACCAGCAGTTTGGGAACCAGCAGAATGGGAACCGGAACAACCGCAACAATGGAGGCAATGGCTATGGCAGGCAGCAGAACTACAACCCTGGCAATGCAGGACAGAACGGAGGCCAACCCAGGATTGGAAACAATAATGCGGGAAACGGGAGAAACAACAACAATGGAGCAGGAGGAGCAGGAGTCCAGAACGCCAATGTAGGAAGAATTGCTGTGCTGACCAAGGCTGAGGCAGAAACTGAATATGGAGTTGGCACGGGTGATTATCTTAACTATGAGCAGCCAACTTCGGGTTGACAACCTACTTGATCAGGTACTAAGGGCTCGTATTTCTCGAAGATTGAGTTAAGATCTAGGGACGTCAACCTTTTGATAAGCTGTGTTACGATCTTAGTACCCATGAGACTTAGTAACCGAATGAGACTGTGACCACTTAAGTAGACAGGCGTGACAACGTCTTTCCTTGATATTATGTGCATTTCAGAACTTGGTTATATGCTATGATTTGTGAAATTACATGATGTCTGTGTGATCTTTATCCTAATGGATAATTGCGTGATAAATTGTCCGAGCATCTTGATTAGTTGTGTGATATTAGCTTCGAGGACGAAGCTGTGCTTAAGGGGGGAAGGATGTAATACCCCGTTTATCTAACAGGGGTAAAACAGTCATTTTAGACGCATAGTAATAATAATTAAACTTAAATCTTTGAGTTGAGTTTATAAAAAGTTTTAGAATAATATAGAGTAATAGTTGATAATCAATTCGTAGTTGTTTCGCCAATTTTAGCTAGTTTAAAGTTATAGCGCGTCTTTAATCACCGCGAGTATTGCTAGACTTGCCACACCCAATCACCCAACCACATAGTACTCCACCCACACCCAATTATTGCCAACAAATATTATTTAAATTGACAACTTTTGTTTCCAGCAAGCTTTCTCTTCTCCTTCCTCTATACGATTCTTCACCATCATCACCACCATCTTCATGAAGCTACTAGCACCGCCCCTGTCACATCACCGTGCTTGGGCTCCAAGTAAGCTCAACTATAAAAGCCCTCCCCAGCCACCTCCTCTCGCCAGCAGCCACCACAACAACAACAACCACAGCAGCCGCAACTACCTCCACCATCACCACCGTCAACACTTCATCACCACCACAACCACCAAGCTTCCTCTTGGCAAGATCAAGAACCACAATCACTTCCATCACTATCTGCTCTCTCTCAGCTCCCTTACCCTCTACCTCTCTCTGTCTTCCATCAGCAGCCGAGGGAGCAAGCTGCAGCAGCAGCAGCAACAGCGCAGAGCCAACACCGCCGCTGCCGCCGCCGGGGAAGACACCCGAAGCTACCACCACTTTGTTTTCTCCTTTCTCTTCACCACTGTTGCACCCTTTCATTCATCTCCTCTCTGTTTTCAGAACCCGGAAGAAACAGAGCAGTGGCATTAGCAGCCACAACCACCACCGCCTCCATCATAATTGCCGGCGGAAACAACCGGCGGGAAAACCCACTTTTCTATCTCTTCTTCCCTTCTTTCCCCCGTACCTCTCTGCTCTATATTGTGACCTTCTCCTCTGCCCCGAAACAGAGGCCAAGAAGCAGCAGCAGCAGAGGCCACTGCCGCCACCGCCGGTAACGCCATTGTTTCCGGCGGGATATTTCGCCAGCGAGATTCCAGCGCACCCACCACCGGATTGTGCTACCAATCATCTCTGAGAGATCCTAGGAGGCAGCATACATCAAGAGTCGGAGCTAAGAAGACCCAAAACGCAGCAGCCGAGACCCACCTTCGATTACATCGCCGACGATCCCGTAGAGACTCGTTTCTCGACCGCTTTCCGCCATTTTTGGCCAAGGTACGCTCTAGATCTTCGTATAGGATGGTTTCAGTACTTATAAACACGTTTTGAAGCTTCGATTTAGGTTTTGGACGATTTGAATTAATATGTTCTTGCTAGGGGGTGTTTCATGTAGTTTCTAAAAATTTAGGGTAATATATATAGCATATGGAACTATTTAGTGGTAGGTTGGGGGCATTTGTTTTCTTTTCGCAACACATGGGGGTTTCTTTGACGTTTCGCAAACTGAAAAATAAAAATAAAAATAGGTTTTTGGGTTTAAATTAATTTCTAGCTACTATTCAATATAAATAGAGGTTTGTTAAATATTGAAATTATATTGGTAAAATCATTTGGAAGTTAAATAGCATTATTTATTTAAGAATTGTTTGAGTAATCATTTGTTTTGAATAAGTTGAATATTTAGTTAGTAATTTGAAATTTATAATGTTTCTCTCATTTGATAAATGTCTATTTGTTCATAGCTTGTTAATTCTTTTATATGCTTTCTAATAGCAATTTTTTTAAAAGTTGCTCTTGATTATTTATAAAGAAAAATATTGGCCAATAAATTAGCCTTTAGTAAAAATAAAAGTTAATAAACTTAAGATATGCCCTCTTGTATAATGATAATCTTAAGCATGATATGGAGTGGGGGAAATTATGCGACTTCTAATAGGACTCGTTATATTTATAGGATCATATATGCGTGGACAATTTGTGATCGAATAAGGCATTGTAATTTGTTAGTGACAGGTTTGTAGACGACGGCTAAGTAGAAGCTTTTACGTGCTAGTGGGTGTGAACTAAGGTAAGTGAACATGCCAAGCCTTGCGTGCCAAGCTCCTTTCGTGTCGTCATATGATTTCTAATACTTGTCTCAAAGTGTGTTTATGATTTACATGTCTTATTTGTGATTACTTTACATTTTAAAGAAGTTGCTTTGACTTGATATTGTCACACGAAAAGTTAATAATGCGTAATAACGTAAAGTGGAAAGAGTTGTGCGGGAGAAGCTTTATTATTGTCGTGTTGACTTCTGTCACGCGGCCCGTGTTTATTATTGTCGAGCTTGTCTCGGCCCGTGGTTATTATTTTATTATTGTCGAGCTTGACTCGGCCCGTGGTTATTATTGTCGAGCTTGACTCGGCCCGTGGTATCGCTCCATGTACTCACCTCTCTGGCCGCAAGAAGTCTTAGGGGGCTGCCGGCAGTTAAGGTCATGGTTGCTAGTGATAGAATAGTAGATTCTTCCCCGTATCAACAAAGTTAATAATACGGTTTCTATGAGATTTGGATATTTAAGAAAGAGAAGAAGAAAGAGATTGGGACTAATCATCCCCGTTTGAAAGTTGAGAAAGGAAGATCTAAAGATTGAGAATTTTATAAGTGTTCTTACTGGATGCATCAGGTTCACTTCGTACAGTTTTTGAGTTCCCGATTTACTTTGCAAATTTACAGTTTTATTTCTTCTGTATATTTGTTATGAAAAAGAAAGTTATGCTTCATCTTCCGTTTTACGAGCTTGGGTGTCACTTACTCAGTATTTCAATGCTGACTTTGAAACTGCGGTTCC
Source organism: Linanthus parryae (assembly GCA_023055425.1). Classification (NCBI taxonomy): domain Eukaryota; kingdom Viridiplantae; phylum Streptophyta; class Magnoliopsida; order Ericales; family Polemoniaceae; genus Linanthus; species Linanthus parryae. The sequence goes on along the minus strand of JALGPY010000005.1, from coordinate 97,536,640 downwards.
TGTTTTCCTTCCCACCGCAGGTTTAGGAGCTGAAGACTGGTGTAGCTGGGGAACGAGACTCACGTAGTTGGATCTCACCTGGAATAGAATCTAGTTTTGGTTAGTTAAGAATAATGTATAGCTTTTGGAATCACTTTTGTAACATCTAGAGACTTTGTGATGTTTAATATCGTTTCATAAATAAATACTTTTGGGATGTTGTGCTGTTGATTCCCGCCGTCACTCTTAGCATCGGCCCCTCCCGGGCTTTCCGGTCCGGAACGGAAGGCTTGGGAAACCACGGGCTGTTGCATGAATCATCTTTCAAGGCCTTGAGGCACTTCAGAATTTCTCTGGCAACTTTGTTAGTGTGCAAAGTATAAACATTTTTTGACCTTGAGGCAGTAGGAATGCAAATTCCAGATTTCTCATTTTGCACCACACATTTCTCTTTGTCAAAAATAACTTTGTTGCCATTGTCACATAAGTGAGATACACTGAGCAATTTGAATTTCATGCCATCAACTAAATAGACATCAGAAATATAATTTTCAGGATTAGTACCAACTTTACCAATACCTAGTATGATGCATTTTCCTTCGTCACCAAGTGTGATTGAACCTTCATATTGGTCTATTAGTTCTGAGAGTAAATATCTCTTGCGACTCCTCTGTCTGGAGCAACCACTGTCTATAAACCATTTATGCTCTTTGCTCTTGGTGACAGCCTGCAAACACCATTCACTACCTTACCCAGCTGTTAGACCAAGTGTGGAATTTAGATTCATATTCATTTTCAACTATGTTAGGTGGTCTAACCCCTTTAGGAACCCAAATCTGTCTAACTTGTCCTTTAAGTTGAACTGGAAAAGTGTTCCTCATTATTTGACGGTCTCTTCTTCTAAAAAGACAAGTCATCTTAACATGACCAATTATGTTGCAGTAATGGCACTTAGGAGAAGTTCTGTTACTAGCCTTCACAAATCTGGTGTTGCTTTTTCTAAGAAAATTTGAATTATAGCCAATACCAATTTTGTGAACAGACTGTAAGCTTCCTCCAAGAATCAAGTTCAAATTATGTTCTGAGCCAGCAAGCTTTGTCACAAATTTCTCAGTATCTTGAAGTTTCTCAGTTAAAATAGTCTTTTGTTCCTCCAATTCGTCACATTGATGTCTTCGAGCAACCATGTTGTCACTCATGAAAGAGTTCTTAGTGAATACTTTCTTGACTTGAGTTTTCAAGGCCTTGAAGCTGGTTTCTAAGGCTTTGAAATGTCTGTCAGATTTTTTTTTTTTGAGAATTTTCAAGGTTCTGATTTTGACAAACAAGTTCCAAGTTCTCTTTTGCGTGCTGATGAACCTTTTCATTCAAAGCTCTAATTTCTTTCAGATAGTCCCCCTCATTTAAAAGCATGTTCAAAGGTAATCTGAGAGGACATCTGTAGGTTTTGAATCCAAACAGTTTACCATTAATTCAATTTTTTTTCAGAAAATTTCATCATGCTTGACCATAAGGAAAAGGTTGGCCTGTTCTTATTCAGATTTAGAGTCACTAGAGTAGTCAGAATCACTCCAGGAAGCTACCATAGCTTTCTTTCTTCTGTCATGGTCTTTCTTCTGAAAGTGTTTGCTATTCTTGTGTGGACAGTCTCTGAATAAGTGTCTTGCATCACCACACTCAAAGCAATTCATTACTTTAGGTTTATTACCATAAGAGGAAGATTTACCTTTGTAGTCTCTGCTACTGGAGGATTTGTGTTTATCCCTGCTGAATTCTTTATTCCCAAAGTTCTTTTTCATCTTTGAATTCTGGTCAAGGCTTTGGAAATGAGAGCCCAGGGATCTTCATCGTGATCCTCATCAAGCTCGAGGCTTTGATATGGTTCACTCTCCTTGGCCTTGAGAGCTAAGTTCTTCACACTGTCTGGTATTTCTCCATCAACTTCATTCATAGAGATCTCATGAGTGAGCAGCTTTACTTGTAGGTCATCAAGTTGAAGAGATGATAGATCTTTAACTTCTTCAATGGTAGTAGCCTTTGGTTCCAATTTGGTTTTAGGGAGACTTCTCAAGATCTTCCTGACTTTCTCTTCATTGGAAATATGAGTTCCTAATGAATCCAGGTTGTTGATATGTTTGTGATGGATTCATCACCATTCATCTTAAACAGTTCATACTACCTAAGAAATATGTTGATATTTGTTTGCTTGGCTTGGATATTTCCTTAAAAGGTCACCGCAAGCTTATCCCATTTTCCTTAGCAGTATTTCATCATGAGATCCTTTTGAATTCATCTACACTCAAATCACAATATAAGAGATTCACAGCTCTGTAATTTGTAGAAAACTGTTCTAACTCAAAAGGAGAAAGTGAATCTTTAGTTTTGGGAGTTTTGGTCCCATCTTTCTCTGTGTAGAATGCGTGATCACCTTTCTGAATGATAGTTAGCAACTCCATATCTTGATCAATGATTAATATTTTTATTAGGTCTTTTTAGTGCACAAAATTGTCACCATAGAATAAGGGAGGTTTGTTAGCAGCTCTTCCCTGAGAGAAACCACCATCTCTTGATGTACTCATAATCACAAGATTGTTGGATCTATGAAGTGATACAAGCTCTGATACCAATTGAAGGGGGCAATACAGTAGAATTACAGGATCAATACTCTAGAAAAGGGGGGGGGGGGGTTGAATAGAGCATGCCAACTTTTTCAAAGATGTGATTTCAAAGTAATTTGAAGAGAACATATAGTAATTCAAGGCCTTGAAATGAGTTTCAAGCCTTTGAAATAAAAAAGGTTAAGAGGTAAGTTATTGATCTTTTTCAAGGCCTTGAAATGAGGTTCAAGTCCTTGAAACTGAAACCTCTTTTGAGCAGTTAATAAGAGAAGTACAGGAACATGAAATGTAAATGCAAGAGACACAAGAATTATATAGTTCAGTCCAATTGGACCTACGTCTCGACCTCAGGGACTTAATCTCTGTAGGATTTTTCACTTAATTCTTCTTTATCAAAAGCTAAGCCCTAGATCTCAAGCACAAAAATTTTACTTACTCTGTTACAGCTTGTGGTTCTCACTAACATAACTTGTAACTGCTCTAGATAATTGATTCAATAAGAATTCTCTGTTGTTCACTTGAACAACTCACGAGAAACCAATCAAGAAGTATTATCATAATGATTTACAAATAGATTTTAGAAAGAAGAACACTGAGACAAATTCAGGCATTGAGTATGCAGTGTTCTTCAGATGCTTGGTTTGAGAGGAATGAATCTGGTTCTTTGTTGCTTGTTAGTCACTGAATATGTTTTGAGTGTCTCTCTGTTGATTTTCGTTGAAATTCCTCAGTCATTCACACTCTTATGGAGCCATTTTGAATTGGAGATCTTCAGGATTTTTTACAAACTAACTTTCCTAAAAATCAGCAATGTATCTTGACCCTTCTAATAGTTATTCCAGCGGCTAGTTGCTCAGTATCTTCAAAGATACTAACTTGATCTTGTTTGTAAGAGGGTTAGGAAGCTCCAGGCATGAATGATCAGGCACACAATCAATTTGACAAGTTTATTTCCATTCCTGCATTTAAACAGTTTAGGAAACAATCCTGCAAAATATGCAACTACATTAATCTGCATAAGCCAAGTCAACCAGTGGAATTAACAGCTAATCTAAATGATATATTGATTTTTATTTCATCACCAAATTAGGCATGAAAAAATATTAAGAGATTGAAAAAGGATTTGCAAGAAAAGCTGCCCCTAAGTTCATGCTCATATGTTGCAGTTTAGGTTCAAGCCTTTGAAAGTTGTTTCAAGGCCTTGAAACTACTGCACTTCCTCCTTTGAAAGCAAGCTGAACTTACAGTCTCCCCCCTTGATGAAAGACAAAACCTTTATCTAATAAAAACTGATTCTCAGCCAAAGATTAAACATTAGAGCATAGCAAAATAATTACAATAAACTTAGATAATAATCAAAAACAGAAATTAAGCTAAGCAATCTAACTTCTTAAGCGGATAAGCAAAAAAAAAAAACCTATTGATCTAAACCAGATCTCTAAACCAACTAAATTTCTAAAAAAACTCGTAAATTTCTCCCCTTTTTGACTATCATAAAAAAAGAACGAGAAATTGTTGGATCACAGTTTTGAAATCTTAAAAAAGTTTGAGAAGATAAAGTTTTCAAGGCTTTGAAAAGATAACCAAGGCCTTAAAAATAGAAAGAGAAGGCAAGAATTAGGGTGTTGGTCCTGCATCCCCCTTTGGCTCTGCATCTTCTTCTCCACTATCTTCTTCATCTTCCACATCATCGTGTAGTTCTTCTTCCTGAGCAACCTCTTCACATGCATCTGCAACCACCTATTCTTCAAACATATATGCCTCTGTAACAATCTCTTGAACTATTACTTTCATCTTTTTCTTCTGTGCATCTTTAAGTAGCATTACAGAGTGTGGACTGCCTTCTCTTCTTGATCTTGATCTTCACCATCGTGTCTTTCATTACCTGTTTCCTATTGTCCTTTGTCCCTGCAGCCTCTACTGGAATAATATGCTCACTAAGTATGTCCTTTTCTGACCCAGCTATCTTTGATCCCCCTCAAACTTGTGAAACCTCTTCATGCCGATTCTTCTTCAGCTCATCCATGTCATTCTCTTAACCATCAAGCCTTTGAAGTATAAGTCCTAGGTCTTGACTCAGAGAAGGTAGGTTTGAGGTGGAGGTCAAAGCTTAGGGTTATGGTATCTTCTTTGATTGAAGCTATTCTGCAGACAAGTCAGAGTATAACTTCCAATATCCTTTATTGGTTTTCATGATTACAATCCTTTGAAAGGCTTGCTCATCAAGCATTCCAAAACCAGTAGTAAGGGTCTCTTCCCTTTCAGTTGGAATTTCAAGGTGGTCAAAGAAAAGTGACAACAGATTGGCATAAGGCAAAGGATGCTTTATTTTTTTTAGACTGAGAGAAAATCATTTGTTCTATCACAAGAGATGGTAGATCAACCTCATACCCATGCATGATATGGTACATCAAGTATAACACCCTTTATGTGATTAGCTCCTTTGAATATTCCCTTGGCACTACACACCTCATCACAATGGTAAAAAGAACTTTGGCTTCAACAGTTAGCACATAATGTGTTAACTGCTTTGAGGAGGTAGGGGTATTGGTAAGAAAGAACTCTTCTATGGCTAGTTTCAGAGCCTCAATATTATTTGGATGATTACTTGTGTCATACCTCTTAAGACAACCTAACACATTGGCAAACTCAGAATGATTTAATTCCATATCTATGCTAGCAACTTTAGAGGATATATCCAAGTTTAGAGAATTGACTTGTTTCATGTTTAGGTAAAAGAACCTAGTGAGTCGGGGGTATGCAATTTCTGAAGGATTGAGGATTTTCTAAAGATAAATTTTCTTCAACTTTTTAATACACTCAAGATTCATGTTGTTCAACAGGTCAACACTAATCATGCTGAAAAAAAGCTATAGATGTAGAACAAATCCATCTCACCACAATTCTCTTGCATTATTAATAACAAAAAAATTGTTGGTGAGACAAGATTTCTTACCAGGGGTTATAGTCTTCTTAGAATAAACATGTAGTTCCTTGTAGGTCATCAAGTTGAAGATATGATAGATCTTGAGCTTCTTCAATGGAAGTAGTATTTGGTTCCCATTTGGTTTTAGGGAGACTTATGAAGATCTTCCCGAATTTCTCTTCATTAAAAATGTGTTTTCCTAATGAATCCAGGTGGTTGACAATATCTGTGAACCTTCTGAACATGTTTGTGATGGATTCATCTCCATTCAACTTAACAGTTCATACTGCCTAAGGAATATGTTGATATTTGTTTGCTTGACTTAGATAGTTCCTTCAAAGGTCACCACAAGCTTATCAAATATTTCATTAGCAGTCTTTCATCCTAAGATCCTGTTGCATTCATATGCACTCAAAGCACAATATGAGAGATTCATAGCTCTATAATTTTTAGAAAATTGTTCTAACTCAAAAGCAGGAATTGAATCTTCAGTTTTGGGATTTCTGATCCCATCTTTCTCTGTGTAGAATGCGTTACGACCATTTGGAATGATAGTCCACAACTTCATATCTTGATCAATGTTGAACATTTTCATTAAGGATTTCTAGTGCATAAAATTGTCACCACAGAATAAGGGAGGTCTGTTAGCAGCTCTTCCCTGAGAGAAACCACAATCTCCTGCTGTAATCATAATCACATGATGTTATATCTATGGAGTGATAAAAGCTCTAATACCAATTGAATGGGGCGAAACAGTAAGTAGAAATACAGTATCAATACTGTAGAAAGGGAGTGAATAGAGTATGAAAACTTTTTCCAAAGATGTGATTTCAAAGTAATTTGAAGAGAACAGATAGTAATTAAAGGCCTTGAAATGAGTTTCAAGCCTTTCGAATCAAAACAGTTAAGAGGTAAGTTACTGATCTTTTTCAAGGTCTTGAAATGAGGTTCATGTCCTTGAAACTGAAACCTGTTTTGAGAAGTTTATAAGAAAAGTATAGGAACTTAAATGTAAATTTAAGAAACACAAGAATTATAGTGTTCATTCCACTTTGACCTACGTCTCTACCTCAGGGACTTAATCCCAGCAGGTTTTTCAACTCAATTCTTATTAATCAAAAGCTAAGCCCTAGATCTCAAGCACAGAGATGTTCCTTACTCTGTTACAACTTGTGTTCTCACTAACCTATCTAGTACCTGCTCTAGCTATCTGATTCAATAATAAATCTCTGTTGTTCACTTGAATAACTCACGAGAAACCAATCAAGAAGTATTTTTGGAATGATATACAATTAGAGTTTAGAAAGAAGAACAGTGGGACAAAGTCTGGCAGTGAGTATGCAGTGCTCTTAAGATTCTTGGATTGAGAGGAATGAATTTGATTCTTTGTTGCTTCTCACTCACTGAATGTGTTTTGAGTGTCTCTTATTTTATTGTCTTAGAAATTCCTTAGTCACTCACACTCTTATGGAGCCATTTTGAATTGGAGGTCTTCAGGATTTTCTGGAAACAAACTTTCCTGAAAATCGACAATATATCTTGACCCTTCTAAAGTTCTTCCAATGGCTAGTTGCTCAGTATCTTCAAAGATACTGATTTGATCTTGTTTGTAAGAAAGTTAGGAAGCTCCAGGCATGACCGAACTGGAACACAATCAATTTTGACAAGTTTATTTCCATTCCTGCATTTAAACAGTTTGGGAAACAATCCTGCAAAATATGCAACTACATTAATCTGCATAAGCCAAGTCAATCAGTGGAATTAATAGCTAATCTAAATGATATATTTGTTTTTATTTCATCATCAAATAAGGCATGAACAGATATTGAGAGATTAAAAGGATTAGCAAGAAAATCTCCCCCTAAGTTCATGCTCATATGTTACAGTTTAGGTTCAAGCCTTTGAAAGCTGTTTCAATGCCTTGAAACTACTGCACTTCATCCTTTGAAAGCAAGCTGAACTTACAATCTCCCCCTTGATGAAAGACAAAACCATTATCTGTTAAGAACTAATTCTCTTCCACTGATTAAACGTTAGAGCATAGCAGAATAATTACAATAAACTTGGATAATAATTCAACGCAGAAATTAAGGTAAACAACCCAATTATTAATCAGATAAGCAAGCAAAACCAATTTATGTAAAACATATCTCTAACCCAATTAAAAATCTAGAAAAACTCCTAAATTTCTCCCCCTTTTTGACTTTCATAAAAAAAGAACGAGAAAATGTTGGATCACGATTTTTAAAGCTTAAAAAAGTTTGAGAAAAGAAAGTTTTCAAGGCTTTGAAAAGAGAACCAAGGCTTTAAAAAAAAGAAAGAGTAGGCACGAATTAGAGTGTTGGTCCTCCATTCCCCTTTGGCTGTGCATCTTCTTCTCCACTATCTTCATCATCTTCTACATCATCATGTTGTTCTTCTTCCTGAGCAACCTCATCACCAGTATCTGCAGCCACCTCTTCTTCAAACAGATCTGCCTCAGTCACAATCTCTGGAACTATTACTTTCTTCTTTTTCTTCTATGCATCTTTAAGTAGCATTCCTGAGTCTGGACTTTCTTCCTCTTCTTGATCTTGATCTTCACCACCCTGTTCTTCCCATTACCTATTTCCTAGTGTCCTTTGTCCCTGCAGCCTCTGCCGGAATAATATGCTCACTAAGTAGGTCAGCTTTCTTTGATCCCTCTCCAACTTGTGAAACCTCTTCATGCAGATTCTGCTTCAGCTCATCCATGTCATTCTCTAAACCATCAAGCCTTTGAAGTATAAGGCAAAGGTCTTGAGTGTGAGAGGGTTGGTTTGCGGTGGGGGTCAATGCTTTGGGTTTTGGAAACTTATTTGATTGCAACTCTTCTGCAGACAAGTCAGAGTATAACTTCAAATATCCTTTACTGGTTTTCATGATTCCAATCCTTTGAAAGGCTTTCTCATCAAGAATTCCAAAACCAATAGTACGGGTATCTCCCTGTCAGTTGGAATTTTAAGGGGATCAAAGAAAAGTGACAACAGATTGGCATAAGGCAAATGATGCTTTCTTTCCTTAGACAGAGAGAAAAGCATGTGTTCCATCACACGACAGGGTAGATCAATCTCATATCCATGCATGATTAGGTACATCAAGTATAACACCCTGTGATTAGCTCCTTTGAATGTTCCCTTGGCACTACACACCTCATTAAAATTGTAAAAACAACTTTTTCTTCAACAATTAGCACAGAATATGTTAACTGCTTTGAGGAGGTAGGGGTATTGGGTAGAAAGAACTCTTCTCTGGCTAGTTTCAGAGCCTCAATCTTATTTGGATGATTACTTGTGTCATACCTCTTCGGACAACCTAACACATTGGCAAAATCAGAATGATCTAATTCCGTCTCAATGCCAGCAAATTTAGAGGATATATCCAAGTTTAGAGTTTGAACTTATTTCATGTTTAGGTAAAAGAACCTAGTGAGTCTGGGGTATGCAATTTTTGAAGGATTGAGGATTTTCTAAAGAGAACTTTTCTTAAAACTTTTGATACACTCCAGATTCATGTTTTTCAACATTTCAACACTAATCATGGTGCAAAAATCTATAGATCTAGAAGCAAATCCATCTAACCATAATCCTCTTGCAGTATTACTGACAAACCATTTGTTGGTGAGACCAGATTTCTTACCACGGGTTACAATATTTTCAGAATAGATCTGTATTTTTTTCGCTGTACTCTTTGCTGGTTCCTCATCAGCAGCCTTCCATTTTACTTTGTCCTCTTTTGTATGCTTCTGTTTCTTCAACTTCTTAGGGCTAGCAATCTGTTCTTTTGGATGTTTCTCAAGAACGGATTTTTCTACCTTCTTCTTCTTCTTAGTGGAAGTTGGAGTCTGATACTTCTTGATCTTCTTCTTTGGAGGAGAAGGAGCCCTTTCCTGACTTGGGGTTTTGGAATTGGAATCATCACTCAGGGTTTGCACTTCTTCTCCTTCAATAGTCTTTCTTTTCTTCCTAGAACTCTTCTTGGTTCCACCAGCCATCTTAATTCTATTGGAGGTTCTTCTGAACCTCATTAGGGTTGGAGAGAATAAGAATAGAGAGGCAGGTTTGATACGAGAGAGAGAAGAGGAAGGAGAAGATAAGTACTCAAGAGTTTCAGTTCGAAAAGGAAACAGAATTATTTCCAAATCTTTTATGATTGTATAGTTGAAGTGAAAATTCAAAAGTGTGTGACGTGGGAAAGGAAATAAAATAATGATGATTTTAAAGAAATAACTCTGTAAAGTTAAAAACAATATTGAGCAAATATCTACAGAGATAGCACCCAACATTGAAAGATCCAATTTTTGAATATATTGCAAGAAGACTTATTTTGAAGGCATTGAAAAGGCTTTCAAGGTCTTGAAAAGCTGTATTGCTGGAAAACGTAAAATCAAGGATTTGAAAATATTTCAAGGCTTTGAAAATCATTTCAAAACTTTGAAACACATAATACTTACCTAATACTTACCTGATACTCCCCCTAAACCAATGCTTCCTTATTGAGCATGCCCAATTCTAATCTGAGGGCTCTAAATCTATCTTCTAGCAATGGTTTAGTGAAGATATATGGTAGTTTCATGTTTGTGGAAACAAATTCAAGAATAATATCACATTTCTCAGCATGATCTCTGACGAAATGATGTCTAACATCTATGTGTTTAGTTTTGGAATGCTGAACTGGATTCTTTGTGATTGAAATAGCACTGGTGTTGTCACATTTTATATTTATTTCTTTGAAGTCAAATCCAAGGTCTCTCCTTTCCTGAGCAATCAACAACACTTGTGAGCAGCAAGCTCCAGCTGCTATGTATTTAGCTTCAACTGTTGATAGTGCCACAGATTTTTGTTTCTTTGAATGCCGGCTAATTAGGGATGCCCCACGGAATTGGCAACACCATGAAGCGCTCTTTCTGTCGACTTTACACCCTGCAAATTCAGCATCTTAATATCCACAAAGAAATAAGTTAGACTGTTTTGGATACCAAAGCCCTAAGTCTTTGGTACAATTGAGATATCTGAAAATTCTCTTAACAACAACCAAATGCCATTTCTTTAGGATCATATTGAAACCTAGCACACATATAGACACTAAACATAATGTCTGGTCTACTTGCAGTAAGATATAACAATGATCCAATCATACCTCTATACTCCTTTTGATTTACACTCTTACCTGCTTGATCCTTATCTAAGGATAGTGTAGAACTCATTGGAGTCTTATTTACCTTGGATTGATACATATTGTACTTTTTAATCAAGTCCTTTGTATACTTGTTTTGATACAGAATGATTCCTTTCTTCATCTGATGTACATGAAGTCCAAGGAAGAAGTAAAATTCTCCCATTAAGCTCATGTTTAATTCCTTGATCATAAGACTTGAGAAATCCGTGCAGAGAGAATCATTAGTAGCTCCAAACAGAATATCATCAACATATATTTGAACTACTAAAATGTCTTTCCCATGAGTCTTTATGAAAAGATTTTTATCAACTAATCCTCTATTGAAATCAGTTTCAAGTAAAAACTTTGACAATCATTCATACCAAGCCCTTGAAGCTTGTTTCAAACCATAAAGAGCTTTATCAAGTTTATAGACATGATCAGGAAAATCATCACTTTCAAAACCAGAAGGTTGAGCAACATAAAATTCTTCTTGTAAGTAACCACTTAGAAATGCACAATTGACATCCATTTGAAAAAGTTTAATGTTCTTGTAAGATACAAATGCAAGTAACATTCTAATTGTCTCTAACCTTGAAACAAGAGCAAAAGTCTCCTCATAATCATTACCTTCCTCTTGGTTGTAGCCTTGAGCTACTAATATGGCTTTGTTTCTGATTACCTTTCCAGTTTCATCTAACTTGTTTCTGAACACCCAACTTGTGCCTATAACAGACTCATCTTTAGGAGGAGGAGCCAGATTCCAAATCTTGTTCCTCTCAAATTCATTGAGTTCACTTAGCACAACAATGGTCCGGTCAGCTTCTAGTAATGCTTTTTTCACATTTTTGGGTTCTACAAGAGAAACAAAGGCATTAAAAGCACACATATTTTTCAATTGAGATCTTGTATGTGTACTAGTGGATTGATCAGATATAATGTTATCAACTGGATGAGATGATAAGTGTTTGAATCTCTTTCTTGGATTCCATGGTTCAGGTTATCTAGGAATCTTCACAGGTCTTTGAGAACTTGAAGTAGTAGCTTGTTCACTCAGATACTCTTGATGTTCTTTTTCAAGGATTTGAGACTCATTTTCAAGGCCTTGAAAATTCTTCTTGTTTTCATGCAAGCTTTCCTTGTAAACATTTGAAGTTTCTTTTTTATCTTCTGATTCATGCTTTTTTAAATCTCAAGTCTGCATAATTTTCACTCAAAGAACCATCATAGCTTTCATCAAAAATGACATGAATAATTTCTTCAACAAGCTTAGTTCTTTTATTGTAAACTCTAAAAGTTTTGCTTGTCAGAGAGTAACCAAGAAAGATACCTTCATCACCTCTTGTATCAAACTTACCAAGATTTTCCTTACCATTGTTGTGAACATAACAAGTGCAGCCACAACGTTTGAAATAAGAAATATTTGACTTTCTCCCTTTGAAAAACTCATAGGGGGTCTTCTTCAAGATAGGCCTAATCAGACACATGTTGAGTATATAGTTGGTAGTGTTCACAACTTCTGCCCAGAATGAATTTGGTAACTTGTTTTCTAGAAGCATTGTCCTAGACATGTCTTCAAGAGTCACGTTCTTTCGTTCAACAACACCATTCCGTTAAGGAGTTCTAGGAGAAGAAAAAATGTGAGAGATGCCATACTTAAAACAAAATAAATCAAACTCAAGTTGATCAAATTCTCTACCATGATCACTTCTAATTAAAGTAATTGGCAGGTTTTTCAAGTTTTGAAGCTCTTTACAAAGTTTTGAAAATTCAGTTAGAGCTTCATATTTATCTCTAAGAAACATAACCAAGTAAATAATGAATAGTCATCAACACTAACTAACATGTACCCTTTGGAGTTGGAATCCTCATAGGACCACAAACATCCCTGTGAAGCAATTCAATAGGTCTAGTAGTACTTACAAATTTCTTTGGCTTGGATGAGCTTTTTGTCTATTTACCTTGAGAACAAGCTTTCCATACTTCTTCATCTTTGAATTTGATAGAGGGCAAACCTCTTACCAGGTCTTTAGAGATTAACTTGTTTAGGGTATGCAAGCTAATATGTCCAAGCTTTCTGTTCCAAAGTATAAACATTGTTTGGCTTTGAGGTAGTGAGAATGCAAATTCCATATTTCTCATTTTGCACCACACATTTCTCTTTGTGAAAAAAAAATTGTTGACATTGTCACGTAACTGAGATACACTAAGCAAACTGAATTTCAAGCCATCAACAAAATTGACAACTTAAATACAGTTTACAGAATTAGTACCAACTTTACACATACCTAGTATGTTGCATTTGACTTTGTCACCAAGTGTGATTGAACCTTCAGATTGCTCTTTTAGTTCTGAGAATGAAGATATCTTGCCACTCATGTGTCTGGAGCAACCACTGTCCATAAACCATTTTTGTTCTTTGCTCTTGGTGACAGGTTACCCAGCTGTTAAACCAAGAGTGGAATTTAGATTCATATTCAACTTCAACCATGTTAGGTGGTCTAACCCCTTTAGGAACCCAAATCTGTCTAACTTTTCCTTTTAGTTGAACTGGAAAAGTGTTCCTCATGATTTGAGGTTCTCTTCTTCTAAAAGGACAATTCACCTTAACATGACCAATTATGTTGCAGTAATGGCACTTAAGAGAAGTTCTGTTACTAGCCTTCACAAATCTGGTGTTGCTTTTTCTAGAAAAATTTGAATTATAGCGAATACCAGTTTTGTGAATAGACTGTAAGCTTCCTCCAAGAATCAAGTTCAGATTCTGTTTTGAGCCAGCAAGATTTGTCACAACTTTCCCAGTATCTTGAAGTTTCTCAGTTAGAGTAGTATTTTGTTCCTCCAATTCATCAAATTGATGTCTTAGAGAAACAATGCTATCACTCATGAAAGAGTTCTCCGTGACTACTTTCTTGACTTGAGTTTTCAAGTCCTTGAAAGTGGTTTCTAAGGATTTGAAATCTCTGTCAGAGTTTTTTCTATGAAATTTTGAAGGTTCTGATTTTGACAAACAAGTTCCAAATTGTCTTTTACGTGCTGATGAACCTTTTCTTTCAAAGCTCTAATTTATTTCAAATAGTCCTCCTCATTTAAAAGCTTTGTTCTAAGATAATCTGAGAGGACATCTGTTGGTTTTGAAATCAAACATTTTACCATTACCTCAATGTTCTTTTTAGTTGATTCATCATTCTTGGCCATAAGGCAGAGGTTGGCATGTTCTTCTTCATATTCAGAGTCACTAGAGGAGTCAGAATCACTCCAGGAAGCTACCATAGCTTTCTTTCTTATTTCATGGTCTTTTTTCTGAAAGTGTTTGCTTTTCTTGTGTGGACAGTCTCTGATTAAGTGTCATGCATAAAGAAGTTTCCATACTCTAAGAGGTAATTTACATTTCAGAAGAACCTCCTTTGAACATATAGTAATTCAAAGGCATTGAAATGAGTTTCAAGCCTTTCAAATCAAAACAGTTAAGAGGTAATTTACTGATCTTTTTCAAGGCCTTGAAATGAGTTTCAAGTCCTTGAAACTGAAAGATGTTTTGAGAAGTTAATAAGACATGTATAGGAACTGATAACTCCATTATTTGAGTTATATTCTATTGTGATTACTTGTCGTTTCGCGTACTTTCCGATGCATTTATGTGTGTTTTAGGCCGAGTTTTGATAGTTTTGAGCATACTTGAGTATTTGGACTTCATGGTGTAATCCGGGTGTTTTTATACATGTTTTATGCTTTATTTGTCGCATTTGATCTTCCGGTATTTGTTCGTGTTGTGGATTTCAGGAACCGGAAGCGTGGAGTGCGGATTTTGGAGCGGAAGCGAACTTCGGAAAGAAAGAAACTCAAGGAATGCATGAGAGAATAGAATAAGAGGAGAAGCTAAGAGGAGAAAAAGACTTAGCCAAATTTTCAAGAGGAGTGAAAAGAAGCAACACACGTGGAAGATCAAGGTGATCCTACAAGACAAAAGGTGATCTTATGATCACAAGATCAAGTGCAAGACCACCAACGTGATCCTACAATCAAGTAAGGTGATCCTAGGATCACAAATAGTGATCACAAGATCACATTACTTGATCTGACGCATGACAAAGGGGGTGAAAGTGTAATTTTTAAAAACTTAAAAAAGAAGTAGCGTGTTTTAACAAGGAGGAACGACCTAGGGCAGGATTATTGATCTATTCTACGCCATTGGAGAGCAAGGAGCATTCTTGGAGCTTGGAGACCATCATTTGATTCTCTATCTTCTTCCTCTCTTTAGTTTTTGTTTATGATCATTGAAACATTGTACTTTGATCATGTGTTTTAGTAGCTAAACCCTCTATTCGGGATATCTCGTAGGGAACTAGGGTTTTGAACACCATATTTTGGTGATTTATGGATTATGCTTCATGTTTATTGACTTAATTGGATGTTTATGCTTAGTTATGCTTGATTCATACGCGTAATTCTATCTTTCATATTGTTTGGCGTCACAATAAGATTGATCTGGGTGATAATTATTAGAGGAATCAATAGTTATTGCTTGAACTTGAATCTTGCACTAGTCGAATCTAGGGTTGAGGAATCTTGCTAGTTAACTAGAACGAAGAGTTGATATCAAGATCATATTGCATATTTAAACTTAAGTAGGCTAGAGGAATCAGGTACAAGAGTTTAAATATAGACTTTGGTTGAGGAATCTTCAAAGTGAAATTGCTCGTTTGGCTAAGTAGAAGACATCTGTGTTGTATGAACGTAAATCATAAGTGGTGTGAAATCCCTAGTGAACCCGTAGAGATATCTTGACTTGTACACTTATTAAGTAACTTTCGTAATCATTCTTTGTTAATCGTGAGATTATTCAACCGGTTAATTGAGACAGTTGTCTTTTATTTTAAGTAGAATTAGAAAACCGAATCATTGCGCCTTGCCCACACAAGGTTAAGAACTAATAGCTAATTTACAAAGAGGTCTCTTGGGATTCGACAATCCGGACTTTTCCGATTATTACTGCACCGACAGCCATACACTTGTGGTTTGGACGTGTCAAGTTTTTGGCGCCGTTGCCGGGGACTTCGGCTAAATTAGTTATAATTCCTAGCCTTAGGGATTTTATTTTATTGTTTATATCTGTTACTCACCTACTTTCTGCGTGTAATCTGTGTTTTCAGGTTGAATTTCACGGTGCATGTCCCGTTCTCGAGACGAGCCTTTGCACCCAACACTTGAGGACCCAGAAACTTTGTTACGCGCACAACGTAGAGACAAGAGGAAGACAAGCTGAGTTGCTATGGATGACCAAACTAGAGCTGAGTTTGAGAGGATCCGCAAAGGTATGCAGGATACGGAGGCAGCTAGAGCAGCATCTGTAGAGGATGCAGCCAATAGAGCACGAGAAACTGAGCAGCTGAGGGCTCAAATGGCTGAGATGCAGGCAATGATGGATCGCTTGGCCCCCCCCCAATCCACAACCACGTCCTGGTGTGGGGGTGCAAGTGGCGAACACCGGTGGGAACAATAATGGGAATAATGGGGGAAACAACAGGCAGAATGACGAAGCACCGGTTACAATGCCGAGATTGAAGAACGTCCTATGGTGGATTATTTCAGGACTACTCCAGCGTGTTATCAGCCTACCATTGTCAGGCCGCATATCAATGCCCAACACTTCGAGTTGCGCCAACATATGATCAATATGGTTCGTGACGAGTGCGCATTCAACTGAGATCCAGGAGATGATCCCAATCACCATCTGCTGGTATTTGAGCAAATCACATCAACCCTGCACGACCAACGAGTTCCAGATGAAACAGTTAAGCTATTACTGTTTCCCTTCTCCTTATCTGGAAAAGCCAAGAAGTGGCTTATGGAGCTGCCAGCTGGGAGCATAGTGACATGGGCGGATTGTTGTCATGATTTTCGGAGGAAGTATCTGCCACCATCCCGAGTCACTCAGCAGATGGCTGAGATTGCAAATTTCACTCAGGAAGAAGACAGCTCATTGGGAGATGCTTGGAGGAAGTTCAACCAAATTCTCCGTAGATGTCCGGATCATGGGGAGCCATGGCACAAGCTTCTCCATTATTTCTACACTGCATTAGACAAGGAGACAGCTGACCAGTTAGATATGCTAGCTGGAGGTAATTTTATGGGGCTTGGGGCACAACGAGCTCAAGATCTGCTGAATAACTTGTCGAAGAGGGAGACTACACGAGCTAAAACTCGTAGGTACTCCAAACCGAGGGATGCAGCCTTAGTCAACAAGATTGAGTCTATGGAGCAAAAGCTGGAATCCATGACCTCAGCATTTCACAGCATGCAACCTCCATCACAAGTGAAGCCCATGGGTGAGTTACTCGCGGATGAGAATCAGGGATATGGCTCCAATGAAGATGTGAATTACATGGGTCCACCAGGACAGCAGCAGTGGACTAACACTTATCATCCCAACAACCGCAATCACCCTAACTTTAGCTATGCCAACCCTAACAATGGGTTATATGCGCCCGACAGCAGCCTAATTCTCAGTATCAAGCTCAAGGGAAATTTCAACAGCAACAGGCTCAGCAACCAGAAGAGCAAGAGACAAATGCCTTATTGAGAAAGTTACTAGCTAATCAAGACAGGATGGAGAGCACGATTGTCGCAATACAAGCAACAATAAAGAGCCACGAGACTCAGATTGGGCAGATTGCCAATCAGAATGCTAAATTTCCGCCAGGTATGCTTCCTTCCAATATCATTCTTCCTACTGAGCAGCTCAAAGCTATTACTACTCGCAGTGGTGTGACTACTCAGGATCCTCCATATCCTAGCCATGCGAGAGCTGAAGCTACAAAAGCTACATAGAAGGAATTGGGTGAAGAGTTGCCCAAGACCGTGAGTCCCCAATCAAAGGACACGGTTGAGAAGAAAGAAGAGTCCAAGAGCACTGCGGATCCGGCTACTTATGAGCCACGAATTCCATATCCGGCGGCAATAAAGAGGAACGATGAGGAACACTTTGGGAGATTTATGGATATATTTAAACAATTTCAATCAACATTCCTCTTGTAGAAGCACTTGCTCAGATGCCCATGTATAAGAAGTTCTTGAAGAAAATCCGATGGGGTAAGAAGAGCATAGAACCATATGCCACGGTAAAACTAACAGAGACGTGTAGCACTTGTTGGAATAGATGCCCTAGAGGCAATCTAGTTTAGTATGAATTTATTTGTGGCTAGAAATTCATTTATTATTTATTGGATATTTAATATAATGAAGTCCTTAGACTTACAATTGTGTTGTTTATCTTAAATATCCCTAGTCCAGTATAATGATTAATGGGACAATCATCTATAGACTAGTATGGGGTTGGATTGATATGGAGATATCACGATCCAACACATAGGTGTGCATTAGGGAATGTTGCACTGGATTGACCCATCTCCGAGAAGGCTACATACATGTTATGTTGAGTCACAAGCGCTTCTCGCGGTGCAATGGTATTGTCATCCTTAGAATTGAAGTCACTAGATATTCTAGTTGTGGATTATTGTGATCTTGGTAGCGCTAAACGCTACACCGTAACTGGGTAGTTATAAAGGCGTGTACTGGATACAATAAGAAGCAAGCTTAGAGATCGTAGTGGACGTAGATAGAATTTGTCCCTCCCACATAACGGGAGCAAATATCCTAGGCCACTCGAGGGATAGTGCTTATAGAATGTCTGGCCAGACTCAAATAAATCAAGATGGGATATTGATGTTATTTGCACGAATAAGGCTATTCCCATGGATCGAAAAACTATGGATTGAATATACGAGTGTGAATTGTATGTCTCGTTTCCAATCCGGATATAGAGACAAAGGGATGAGACAATTACATGTACAAAGGTTGTCAAGATGACTATTCTATTAATTGGCTAGAATGGATGTTTTGCTAGAAACCGCTCCATATTAGCAAATAGTTGCTACCAACTAAATAGAACCTATGGGGTCACACGCTATATAGAGTTGAACTAGATTTGGGAATTAATTAATTAGATTAATTAATTAGAAGGATCACTTTGCAAAACCTTGCAAACTTAGTAGGGACTAATTTGCAGGGAAGGGACTAAATTGAATTCTAGTAGGACTAGAATAAGCCCTTTAGGTAGTTGGCAAGGAGTTGTTGGATTATATAAAGGACCTTCCTTCCTTCCTTCCCATATAACTTATGCTCATTATTGAACATAACAAGAGTGGGAGAGAACAAAAGAAGGAGAGAGAGCAACAAGCAAAGGAGCCGACCGCCCCTTTGCTCGCCGCCCGTCCCGTCGGCCACAAGGAGGCCGAGAGCCTTCCTTTGGGTCTCGTTTTGCGTGATTTTTCTTCCTCTTCCTCTTCCGGGCTAGCACCAAGGACTTGGGAGATTCTAGGATCAACTCTAGGCTTGGATCAACCATAGAGAACGTGACACAGTTCGCGTTTGAAGTCATCAAAGGGGA
The DNA here is from genome assembly GCA_023055425.1 of Linanthus parryae. NCBI lineage: Eukaryota > Viridiplantae > Streptophyta > Magnoliopsida > Ericales > Polemoniaceae > Linanthus > Linanthus parryae. The sequence goes on along the minus strand of JALGPY010000005.1, from coordinate 97,517,493 downwards.
ACCCTAAGGTGTGTTATTGATTTATGTCTCTTGAATTGTGATCCTTGGAGGGTTTTGCATGGTTTTATGATTGTTTGTGTTTCCGTTGCGCATCCATGAATCAAAACCCAACAGTGGTATCAGAGCCTGGTGTCGTAGAGCATAAACGTGGTTTATGTGTTACGTTTTAGTTGTTTTACACCTTAATTTGATTGTTTATCGCGTAAAACAAGACAAATCAAGCATGGGATGCAATTTGTAAATAATTAATCATAACAAGATCCAATTTTTGCATTGGATGCATGAATTGGTGAGTTTGAGAAATTTTAGGATCTTAGATCTAGGGTTTGGGCATCCTTGGGGAAGAAGGAGTTCTCCCAAAACAAGGAAACAACCAAACTTGGGCACCAAGCAAGGGAGTTATTTTGGAAACAACTCCCTCAAGGAGGTTCGGCCCCCCTAGGGACCGCCCCCCTTGCTTGCCGCCCAAGCTTGGCCGCCCTAGGGGCCGGGCTGCCCTAACGCGCGGCCTAGGCTTGTGAGTTTTGGGTCGGGCCGGCCCTAGGGCCTTATGGTTCATCTAATTGGGCCCGGGCAATTTGATTGTTGGGCCCATGGACCGTTTTAACCCTAGAAATCCTAAAATCAACTAAAATTAACCAAGTGCGTTAAGATTGGATTTTAACTGTTTATGTGCAAATCGCATGGTGATTGAATATGGCATTAGGATGTGGTTTGATATGGATGTTTAATTTTGTGGTTTGGTTTTACGGTCTGCGAGCTGATCAATTAATTGTAATAATTAATTAGGGTTTTATGGCCTGCGTGCCATTTTTTTTTCTCAACTTGTGAGATTTATTTTATTTAGTATAGAAGTTAGCTAGTGCTAGATAAAGTAGATTGTTAGCCAAGATTGAAGAAAAGAAGCCCAAAGCCAAAGAAGCCACAAAAGATGGAGCATGGAGCATTCCACATGACTATGAAGGATGGACCAAAAGATCAAGACGCATGGAGATGTGTTTGTTTTAGGGTTCATAGATAATTTCATTGGCTTGGAATTATCTTAGTCTAGAAAAGGCCATATCCACATCACGTTTAATTTCTGTTTTGTGGTTGTTTACTTTAAATGTCTTATTATTGTGTGGTTGGTGTATGGATGATGCATGCAATTAGGATAATAAGATAATTAGACAACCCGGATCTATTATTTGGAGTTGTGCCCAAACTCAAATAGATAGATTAGTTGATATTGATCAACAAAACAATTAAAATTGAATTTAAAATCCCTCAAAATTCAAATATTGTGTTCTTGCCTTCTCGTTATTTAAACACTCATTATCATCATTATTTATCAAGTTCGTGCGTGCCAAAGCATGGCGACTTGGTTCATAATGATGGAATGCGATGCCACGTAACAATGTGCAATTATTTAGATAAGAGGTTGAACACAACTAGGCTATTAATTTGATTAAGAATGTGACGACCCGGTCACAATTTTAATAATCAATTCTCGATTTACGATAAACACGCGGATAATATCAACTCAGTCTGACACTTTCAGACGTCCAAATCTCAACCAGCAGGACACACAGTCCCCCCAAATAATATTGTTAATCAATTTTATGAAAAACTGGTACGTGACTGAAATTACTAAAAGTTACACCAGCTGGTCAAAAATGACATTTTTATAAATATCTGACCCAAAATAGTAATTTACAACAAACAGCTAAAACAGCTAAAAACAACATAGTTAACTAAAAATACAAATTTTAGCAACTACTCCGCGATCCAGTCGCGCTCCAGGTCAACCTGTAAAATAGAGGGGTGAGCCAAAATAGCACAGCAGGTACCGCCTAACCACTGGCGTAGAAATCTAAAATCTACTTAACACACAGCCAGTTATTACACATCAGCATGCGGCACCAAATATACAAACAGTGTGATTTATCAATCACCCAAACAACTAACGGATAGCTAAAAAGCATTAAAATCCACACCAGCAGCATAAACAGGTATAGACTGTAACTGCAGAAACTTAGAAGTTAGATTTCCCCTACCTGACAACGAGCCAGTTAAAATTACATGAACTGTTCGCCCCCAAACTTGGTACAAAACTCACTGTCTTCACAACAAAGGAACAACGCCCACAAACTTGATACAAAACTCACTGTCTTCACCAACAAAGGAACACAAACACCTCCCCCATAGCTTCCACTGCTCATAAATGTTGTCCACCCACTCCCTGAACTAAGCTAAACTATCTCTGTACTTCCCTTTTTATGTTCTAAGCATAAAAGAGAGTATGAAAAGTCATGAGGTACTCACAAAAGTTACATACAAAAAGAAGCTTATGCATATCTGGATATGTATTAATAATATTTATGATAATAATTCAATATTTTGCATGTGTATGCATGGCAGGTGTCACTTTTAGACCTTGTCCACATCCTGATAATCATCAACCAATGGCTAAAACAACTTTAGTAGGAAATGTATTAGTAAAGCCAAAAATATCTAATTATTATTGCTACTAGTAAGATACCATGCAGATAAAAAAGTAAAATTGACACCATATTACTTACATGTTCTCCTAACTACAAATTGTAGAAGAAACATGAATTACCCCATCCCCAAACATGCACGTTCAAGCCTTCAGCATGAAGTTTTCCGTCTCAAAAGACCAAATAGTCCTTTTTCATTTTCTTTCTGTGCATTTTTCCACGTCCAACACAAATATCAACAACTACCATTTGAAGTTCAATCCTTAAAGTTAATACACTCATTTTGTTCAGTTGACATGCATGAGCCATCAAAATTATCATATCAGATAAGTACCCATATCACAAATTGAAGCATATAAAAAAAAATAACTCCACCAAACAGAAATTAAAAAATTTTACTTGAAGTAACAATGTTGTATAAACTATTTTGTTCATGTCCTTAAATAAATCGACATAGAAAAATTCTGACGCCACAATTAGTCATACAAATAATAATTTTAAACATATCATAGTTTCGGGGTCTTACAATCTACCCCACTTAAAAGAAATTTCGTCCCGAAATTACTAAAAATTATATTTCAGCTTTAAAAATGTCATGTACGACCACAAATAATCACCTCCACCACCCAAGCAGTACTAGACTGTGTACCCCTAGCTCGACAGTGCGGTGGCTCACAAGTGTGGTGGCTCACAAGTGTGTACCACTCCTACAACACCCGCCACAGACACCCGCCAAAACACCCGCCGAGTCCCAGATACACTATCCGTACCTCCGGTTGGGTCAGGCTCTGATACCACTGTGACGATCCGTCACAATTTTAACAATAAAAATATCGATTTAGCGATAAAAACTGTTTACTGTCAACCCGTCTGCCACTTTCAGACGTAAAAACTCAACCACCAGGACACACAGTCCACCAGACAACATTTTTAGTCAAATTTCTAATAAACTGGTATGGGACCGAAATTACTAAAAAGTTACACCAGCTCGTCAAAATGACAGTTTTTATTAATATCTGGTCAAACCAGCAATTTACATCAAATTATTAAAAACAACTAAAAATAACATTTTTAACAGATAAACACAATTTTTAGCTACAACTCCGCGATCCAGTCGCGCTCCGGGTCAACCTGTAAAACAGTGGGGTGAGCCAAACAGCTCAGCAGGTACCGCCTAACCACTGGCGTAGAAATCTAAAATCTACTTAACACACAGCCAGTTATTACACATCAGCATGCGGCACCAAATATACAAACAGTGTGATTTATCAATCACCCAAACAACTAACGGATAGCTAAAAAGCATTAAAATCCACACCAACAGCATAAACAAGTATAGACTGTAACTGCAGAAACTTAGAAGTTAGATTTCCCCTACCTGACAACGAGCCAGTTAAAATTACATGAACTGTTCGCCCCCAAACTTGGTACAGAACTCACTGTCTTCACAACAAAGGAACAACGCCCACAAACTTGATACAAAACTCACTGTCTTCACCAACAAAGGAACAAAAACACCTCCCCCATAGCTTCCACTGCTCATAAATGTTGTTCACCCACTCCCTGAACTAAGCTAAACTATCTCTGTACTTCCCTTTTTATGTTCTAAGCATAAAAGAGAGTATGAAAAGTCATGAGGTACTCACAAAAGTTACATACAAAAAGAAGCTTATGCATATCTGGATATGTATTAATAATATTTATATTAATAATTCAATATTTTGCATGTGTATGCATGGCAGGTGTCACTTTTAGACCTTGCCCACATCCTGATAATCATCACCCAATGGCTAAAACACATTTAGTAGGAAATGTACTAGTAAAGCCAAAAATATCTAATTATTATTGCTACTAGTAAGATACCATGCAGATAAAAATATAAAATTGACACCATATTACTTACATGTTCTCCTAACTACAAATCGTAGAAGAAACATGAATTACCCCATCCCCAAACATGCACGTTCAAGCCTTCAGCATGAAGTTTTCTGCCTCAAAAGACCAAATAGTCCTTTTTCATTTTCTTTCTGTGCATTTTTTCACGTCCAACACAAATATCAACAACTACCATTTGAAGTTCAATCCTTAAAGTTAATACACTCATTTTGTTCAGTTGACATGCATGAGCCATCAAAATTATCATATCAGATAAGTACCCATATCACAAATTGAAGCATATAAAAAAAATAACTCCACCAAACAGAAATTATAAAATTTTACTTGAAGTAACAATGTTGTATAAACTATTTTGTTCATGTCCTTAAATAAATCGACATAGAAAAAGTCCGACGCCACAATTAGTCATACAAATAATAATTTTAAACATATCATAGTTTCGGGGTCTTACAATCTACCCCACTTAAAAGAAATTTCGTCCCGAAATTACTAAAAATTATATTTCAGCTTTAAAAATGTCATGTACGACCACAAATAATCACCTCCACCACCCAAGCAGTACTAGACTGTGTACCCCTAGCTCGACAGTGCGGTGGATCACAAGTGTGTACCACTCCTACAACACCCGCCACAGACACCCGCCAAAACACCCGCCGAGTCCCAGATACACTATTCGTACCTCCGGTTGGGTCAGACCATGATACCACTGTGACGATCCGTCACAATTTTAACAATAAAAATATCGATTTAGCGATAAAAACTGTTTACTGTCAACCCGTCTGCCACTTTCAGACGTAAAAACTCAACCACCAGGACACACAGTCCACCAGACAACATTTTTAGTCAAATTTCTAATAAACTGGTACGTAACTGAAATTACTAAAAAGTTACACCAGCTCGTCAAAATGACAGTTTTTATTAATATCTGGTCAAACCAGCAATTTACATCAAATTATTAAAAACAACTAAAAATAACATTTTTAACAGATAAACACAATTTTTAGCTACAACTCCGCGATCCAGTCGCGCTCCGGGTCAACCTGTAAAACAGTGGGGTGAGCCAAATAGCTCAGCAGGTACCGCCTAACCACTGGCCTAGAAATCTAAAATCTCCTTAACACACAGCCAGTTATTACACATCAGCATGCGGCACCAAATATACAAACAGTGTGATTTATCAATCACCCAAACAACTAAGGGATAGCTAAAAAGCATTAAAATCCACACCAGCAGCATAAACAAGTATAGACTGTAACTGCAGAAACTTAGAAGTTAGATTTCCCCTACCTGACAACGAGCCAGTTAAAATTACATGAATTGTTAGCCCCCAAACTTGGTACAAAACTCACTGTCTGCACAACAAAGGAACAACGCCCACAAACTTGATACGAAACTCACTGTCTTCACCAACAAAGGAACAAAAACACCTCCCCCATAGCTTCCACTGCTCATAAATGTTGTCCACCCACTCCCTGAACTAAGCTAAACTATCTCTGTACTTCCCTTTTTATGTTCTAAGCATAAAAGAGAGTATGAAAAGTCATGAGGTACTCACAAAAGTTACATACAAAAAGAAGCTTATGCATATCTGGATATGTATTAATAATATTTATGATAATAATTCAATATTTTGCATGTGTATGCATGGCAGGTGTCACTTTTAGACCTTGCCCACATCCTGATAATCATCACCCAATGGCTAAAACACATTTAGTAGGAAATGTACTAGTAAAGCCAAAAATATCTAATTATTATTGCTACTAGTAAGATACCATGCAGATAAAAATATAAAATTGACACCATATTACTTACATGTTCTCCTAACTACAAATCGTAGAAGAAACATGAATTACCCCATCCCCAAACATGCACGTTCAAGCCTTCAGCATGAAGTTTTCTGCCTCAAAAGACCAAATAGTCCTTTTTCATTTTCTTTCTGTGCATTTTTTCACGTCCAACACAAATATCAACAACTACTATTTGAAGTTCAATCCTTAAAGTTAATACACTCATTTTGTTCAGTTGACATGCATGAGCCATCAAAATTATCATATCAGATAAGTACCCATATCACAAATTGAAGCATATAAAAAAAATAACTCCACCAAACAGAAATTATAAAATTTTACTTGAAGTAACAATGTTGTATAAACTATTTTGTTCATGTCCTTAAATAAATCGACATAGAAAAAGTCCGACGCCACAATTAGTCATACAAATAATAATTTTAAACATATCATAGTTTCGGGGTCTTACAATCTACCCCACTTAAAAGAAATTTCGTCCCGAAATTACTAAAAATTATATTTCAGCTTTAAAAATGTCATGTACGACCACAAATAATCACCTCCACCACCCAAGGAGTACTAGACTGTGTACCCCTAGCTCGACAGTGCGGTGGCTCACAAGTGTGTACCACTCCTACAACACCCGCCACAGACACCCGCCAAAACACCCGCCGAGTCCCAGATACACTATCCGTACCTCCGGTTGGGTCAGACTCTGATACCACTGTGACGATCCGTCACAATTTTAACAATAAAAATATCGATTTAGCGATAAAAACTGTTTACTGTCAACCCGTCTGCCACTTTCAGACGTAAAAACTCAACCACCAGGACACACAGTCCACCATACAACATTTTTAGTCAAATTTCTAATAAACTGGTACGTAACTGAAATTACTAAAAAGTTACACCAGCTCGTCAAAATGACAGTTTTTATTAATATCTGGTCAAACCAGCAATTTACATCAAATTATTAAAAACAACTAAAAATAACATTTTTAACAGATAAACACAATTTTTAGCTACAACTCCGCGATCCAGTCGCGCTCCGGGTCAACCTGTAAAACAGTGGGGTGAGCCAAATAGCTCAGCAGGTACCGCCTAACCACTGGCATAGAAATCTAAAATCTCCTTAACACACAGCCAGTTATTACACATCAGCATGCGGCACCAAATATACAAACAGTGTGATTTATCAATCACCCAAACAACTAAGGGATAGCTAAAAAGCATTAAAATCCACACCAGCAGCATAAACAAGTATAGACTGTAACTGCAGAAACTTAGAAGTTAGATTTCCCCTACCTGACAACGAGCCAGTTAAAATTACATGAACTGTTAGCCCCCAAACTTGGTACAAAACTCACTGTCTGCACAACAAAGGAACAACGCCCACAAACTTGATACGAAACTCACTGTCTTCACCAACAAAGGAACAAAAACACCTCCCCCATAGCTTCCACTGCTCATAAATGTTGTCCACCCACTCCCTGAACTAAGCTAAACTATCTCTGTACTTCCCTTTTTATGTTCTAAGCATAAAAGAGAGTATGAAAAGTCATGAGGTACTCACAAAAGTTACATACAAAAAGAAGCTTATGCATATCTGGATATGTATTAATAATATTTATGATAATAATTCAATATCTTGCATGTGTATGCATGGCAGGTGTCACTTTTAGACCTTGCCCACATCCTGATAATCATCACTCAATGGCTAAAACACCTTTAGTAGGAAATGTACTAGTAAAGCCAAAAATATCTAATTATTATTGCTACTAGTAAGATACCATGCAGATAAAAAAGTAAAATTGACACCATATTACTTACATGTTCTCCTAACTACAAATAGTAGAAGAAACATGAATGACCCCATCCCCAAACATGCACGTTCAAGCCTTCAGCATGAAGTTTTCTGCCTCAAAAGACCAAATAGTCCTTTTTCATTTTCTTGCTGTGCATTTTTCCACGTCCAACACAAATATCAACAACTACCATTTGAAGTTCAATCCTTAAAGTTAATACACTCATTTTTTTCAGTTGACATGCATGAGCCATCAAAATTATCATATCAGATAAGTACCCATATCACAAATTGAAGCATATAAAAAAAATAACTCCACCAAACAGAAATTATAAAATTTTACTTGAAGTAACAATGTTGTATAAACTATTTTGTTCATGTCCTTAAATAAATCGACATAGAAAAAGTCCGACGCCACAATTAGTCATACAAATAATAATTTTAAACATATCATAGTTTCGGGGTTTTACAAAGAAACCTAGAGGCAATCAATTGGGATTATCCATAAGGATGGATAAATAAGGAGTTATTTGCCCAATTGAACCAAGAGTTGCATATGGGATGCAATTGGAATCGTTCCTACCTAAAGTAGCTAAATTATGGGTGACTTGCCAAAGCAAGCTCATAAGGAGGTGAAACATGGATCTTGGCCCACTAGAAAATATAAGGATATTTTCCGCATTAATATCTTGAGGGTTATTAATCCGTAGAAAAATAGTGGGAGCTATATTTCATAAACTAGCCATTATTGAATATAGTCAAAACTTCACAAATACTAAAACTTGCGTATTTTCCTTTTTGTAGAATTCCAAATGGCAAACAACTCATCGAGTTCACAACATTCCCTACGATCTGTCCTTGAGAAGGACAAGCTCTCTGGAACCAACTTTCTTGATTGGTACAGAAACTTGAGAATTGTTCTCAAGCAAGAGAAGAAATTGTACGCAATATAGGAGCATGTTCCAGAAGTTCCAGAGAACCAAACACCTGCTGCCCTAAAGGCGTATCAAAAGCGCGTTGATGATGCTAATGATGCGGCCTGCCTTATGCTATGCACCATGACTTCTGAGCTTCAGAAGCAACACGAAAACATGAATGATGTCGATATGATTGAACATCTGAAGCAGCTCTTCCAAGAGCAGGCAAGGGTAGAGAGGTATGAGGTCTCTAAGGCACTGTTCGAATGTCATCTAGCAGAAGGGAACCCGATGGGACCCCATGTACTCCGTATGATCGGGTACTTGGAGAATCTCGCCCGACTAGGGTTCCCGGTCGGCCAAGAGTTGGCAACCGATCTCGTGTTGCAATCGTTGCCCGAGAGTTATGGACAGTTCATCATGAACTATAACATGAACGAGATCGTGAAACCACTGCCAGATTTACTCAATATGTTGAGGACGGCTGAACAGAGCATCAACAAGGGTAAGGGCAAGGCCATTATGATGGTGCAGAAAGGAAAGGGCAAAAGGTTTGCCTCATCCTCCAAGGGCAAAGGCAAGTCAGTTGTCAAGTCCAAGGAACCTGCCCTTAAGCCTGTTGGTGTCATTGCCAAAGGTGTGACTAAAGATGAGTGTCACTACTGCAGTCAACCTGGACACTGGAGGAGGAACTGCCCAAAATATTTGGAGGACAAGAGGGTTGGAATAGTGATTCCACCACCACCAGGTATTTTTGTTGTAGATGTCAATTTAACTGTCTCTACATCATGGGTATTATATACTGGATGTGGATCTCATATTTTTCGAAATATGCTGGATCGAAAGAGAAGTAGAAGATTGGCTAAAGGAGAGGTAGATCTGCGCGTTGGGAATGGAGCAAAGGTTTCTGCGTTAGCCATAGGCGTGTGCGAGCTATCTCTGCCTTCAGACAGATTCATGGTTTTGACTATGATGAAACCTTTTCACCAGTCGCTATGACCAAATCCATTCGAATCCTACTTGCAATTGCAGCATACCATGACTATGAGATTTGGCAAATGGATGTCAAAACAGCATTACTTTATGGGAATCTCCTCGAGGACGTGTATATGATACAGCCGGAGGGTTTTGAGGATCCAAAGCAAGCCAACAAAGTCTGTAAGCTACAACGATCCATTTATGGATTGAAGCAAGCTTCTAGGAGTTGGAATCGACATTTTGATGAAGTGGTCAAAGAGTTTGGCTTCATCGGAAACGAAGATGAGTCTTGTGTCTACAAGAAGGTTATAGGGAGCTCTGTAGCTTTTCTGATCTTGTATGTGGATGACATACTACTCATTGGAAACGACGTTCCCATGCTTCAATCTATTAAAGATTGGCTAGGAAAGTGTTTCTCAATGAAGGACTTAGGGGAAGCATCCTATATACTCGGTATAAAGATCTATAGAGATAGATCTAAGAGGTTGCTAGGCCTAAGTCAAAGTACATATATTGACAAGGTGTTGAAACGGTTCACCATGCAAGATTCCAAGAAGGGATTCTTGCCCATGTCACATGGAATCACTCTTTCAAAGAGTGGTTGTCCTTCCAATGAGATTGAGAAGGAACGCATGAGTAGAATTCCCTATGCCTCAGCCATAGGATCTATCATGTACGCCATGTTATGTACTAGACCAGATGTGTCATATGCCTTGAGTATGACAAGCAGATACCAATCCAATTCGGGTGAGAGTCACTGGATTGCAGTCAAGAATATCCTAAAGTACTTGAGAAGGACTAAAGGATGCTTTCTTGATATTTGGCGGTGAGGAAGAGTTGCGTGTAAGGGGTTACACTGATGCAAGCTTCCAAACCGACAGAGATGACTTTAGATCACAGTCGGGATATGTGTTTTGCCTGAATGGAGCAGCGGTGAGTTTGAAAAGTTCCAAGCAAGAGACGGTAGCTGATTATACAACAGAGGCTGAGTACATTTCTGCAAATGGCGCAGCAAAGGAAGTTGTTTGGATCAGAAAGTTTGTTTCTGAACTTGGTGTGGTCCCTAGCATTGCGGATCCAGTCGAGTTGTTCTGTGACAACAATGGGGCGATCGCGCAATCAAAGGAACCAAGATCGCATCAGAAGTCCAAACACGTGCTCAGGAAGTTTCATCTGATTCGAGATATTATCGGTAGAGGAGACGTTCGGATATGCAAGATTCCTACAGATGATAATCTGTCAGACCCGCTTACAAAGCCTCTCACGCAGTGGAAGCATTAAGGGCACACTAGGAGTATGGGCATACAAGATGCGCTAGATTGGCTCTAGTGCAAGTGGGAGACTGTTGGAATAGATGCCCTAGAGGCAATCTAGTTTAGTATGAATTTATTTGTGGCTAGAAATTCATTTATTATTTATTGGATATTTAATATAATGAAGTCCTTAGACTTACAATTGTGTTGTTTATCTTAAATATCCCTAGTCTAGTATAATGATTAATGGGACAATCATCTATAGACTAGTATGGGGTTGGATTGATATGGAGATATCACGATCCAACACATAGGTGTGCATTAGGGAATGTTGCACTGGATTGACCCATCTCCGAGAAGGCTACATACATGTTATGTTGAGTCACAAGCGCTTCTCGCGGTGCAATGGTATTGTCATCCTTAGAATTGAAGTCACTAGATATTCTAGTTGTGGATTATTGGGATCTTGGTAGCGCTAAACGCTACACCGTAACTGGGTAGTTATAAAGGCGTGTACTGGATACAATAAGAAGCAAGCTTAGAGATCGTAGTGGACGTAGATAGAATTTGTCCCTCCCACATAACGGGAGCAAATATCCTAGGCCACTCGAGGGATAGTGCTTATAGAATGTCTGACCAGACTCAAATAAATCAAGATGGGATATTGATGTTATTTGCACGAATAAGGCTATTCCCATGGATCGAAAAACTATGGATTGAATATACGAGTGTGAATTGTATGTCTCGTGTCCAATCCGGATATAGAGACAAAGGGATGAGACAATTACTTGTACAAAGGTTGTCAAGATGACTATTCTATTAATTGGCTAGAATGGATGTTTTGCTAGAAACCGCTCCATATTAGCAAATAGTTGCTACCAACTAAATAGAACCTATGGGGTCACACGCTATATAGAGTTGAACTAGATTTGGGAATTAATTAATTAGATTAATTAATTAGAAGGATCACTTTGCAAAACCTTGCAAACTTAGTAGGGACTAATTTGCAGGGAAGGGACTAAATTGAATTCTAGTAGGACTAGAATAAGCCCTTTAGGTAGTTGGCAAGGAGTTGTTGGATTATATAAAGGACCTTCCTTCCTTCCTTCCCATATAACTTATTCTCATTATTGAACATAACAAGAGTGGGAGAGAACAAAAGAAGGAGAGAGAGCAACAAGCAAAGGAGCCGACCGCCCCTTTGCTCGCCGCTCGTCCCGTCGGCCACAAGGAGGCCGAGAGCCTTCCTTTGGGTCTCGTTTTGCGTGATTTTTCTTCCTCTTCCTCTTCCGGGCTAGCACCAAGGACTTGGGAGATTCTAGGATCAACTCTAGGTGTGGATCAACCATAGAGAACGTGACACAATTCGCGTTTGAAGTCATCAAAGGAGAACCCTAAGGTGTGTTATTGATTTCTTACCCTTACCATCGTTATGTCTCTTGAATTTTGATCCTTGGAGGGTTTTGCATGGTTTTATGATTGTTTGTGTTTCCGTTGCGCATCCATGAATCAAAACCCAACAGCACTGTCATACAAAGAGACATTCCCAAGATGAGAGAGTCAGGCATTGTCATTTTAGGCTGCACTCTTGGGGGTGGATATCATACACATGGTCTCTGTGATTTGGGCGCGAGTATTAATCTCATGCCATTGTCTATGTTTCAGAGATTGGGCATTGGTGCGCCGACCCCCTGTGAAGATGGGTCTGCAATTGGCAGACAATTCTATAGTTACGGCAAATGGGGTGATTGAGAATTTGCTAGTCAAAGTGGGCGCATTTGTCTTTCCAGCTGAATTTGTGATAGTGAATATCAAGGAGGATCGCGATGTTCCACGAATCTTTGGAAGACCGTTGTTGAAGACAATGCGTGCAAATGTGGATCTAGAGACTGAGGAGTTGACTATCAAGGCTCTAGACTCATCACTCGTGTTCAAGGCATTTTTTCCGAGCAAGGGCAAGAATAAATTGGCCATGACCAAGTTTAGAGAAGATCGTGTGGATCCTTCTCTTGGGTTGCCTACAGTTTTGCATCCCGATCCACCCGAATCAGAGAAGAAGCAAAATGTGGTGAGTGCACATGATGTGGTGCAGAAAATCAAGAGCAAGAAATTGAAGGAGGAGGCACGTCGTGCTAGACCTCCTTAACATCTTTTGAGGTAACTGAGTCGGGCCGTCGACTTTAAATTACACGGCGCTTGTTGGGAGGCAACCCAACGTACTTTTATTCTTTAGAGTAGAGAGTATGTTTTTAAATACTATTGTGTGCGTTTTTCAATACAGTTTTCTTATCTGAGGGGTGAGAGAGTGAGGATCTTACATTTGAATTGAGTCTGTGCAGGAATACAGTTTGGAGACGCTATCCGGGCTCCCATTCTTGATGCGCGTGGAAGAAACGCACAAAAATCGAGAAAGCTACGTAATAGTCACGGAATTTGAGGTTATAAATTATGAAGTTTACTCCGGTAATTTTGGAGTAACACAAGCAAAATGAGAAAGTACGAGAAACGAGCTTTCCGACGGTATATTATATGCGTGTATCGGAGTCCGGGAGCGTAAAATAGTAGAACAAGAAGAAAGAAGAAAGAAAAAAAAAGAGGCGGCCGGACACTTAGAAAAATTGGCAGGCGTTATTTGTTTGGACAACACACTGTAAAGACACAATCAAAAAAGCTGATCGTGTGGCCAATTGGCTGATCGCAGGATCAGCTTCTACTCAATTCACTAAACAGGGGCAACTTGGTCTTTTAGGTTTTCAAGTGAAAAAAAAAGAAAACAGAAACACGCTGCATCAGGCAGCGATGGGGAAACTCTCACAGAACACGCAGAGCCTTCACGAACAGAGCCAAACGACGCTGACTACCACTGCCGACCGAGAAATCTCCGAACTTCGCCGGAGTTTTGCTCGGCTCTGCAGCGCCGACGACGCACAATCAAAGCACTATTCGGAGCTTTTGTTCGCGGACCGACGATGCAGTACGCTCCAAGAATGCAGCAATGAAGCTCCGGAGCTCCACTGGTCGGAAAATTGCCGGCTGTCGACGGCGGTTGGTGGGTTTTGGTCGTCTCAACAGCGCCGACGAGTTTGGGGGTTGCAATTTTGAAGAATCAACGAGGTTGGTGTGGGGGACGAAGGGTAAAAGCTAGGGTATTTCTCACGCAAATCTGTCAATTCGTTCTCAACCGGTGTGAATTAGAGCAAACCGTTTGCGGGGTTATGACGGGGACAACGAGGAGAAGCTTTTGAGCTAAAAATCTCACATCGCGAAAAGTATCGAAAAATCAGTCGACCGTACGGTCATTCTTGACCAATTTTGTCGATAAAGCCCTGTCAGAACGGAACTCCGGGGCTTCAGGTATCACTAATTTTTCTCTTTCGCAATTTAATTTTATCAAGTCTAGGCACATTGAGTAAAAGCCCAAATTTGTTATTGTTGTCGCTTAGTTGCGACGTTTGGGGGCGATTGACTAGTGTCCTAGGATTTATCTACTAAATTGCGTTCTTGCTTCTTTTCAGTACACACATCCTTATCACGTGCACGTAGAAAAGATAATCTCTAAATTTGAATTGCTATTTTCTTGTGCAATAAAATCGTTTAGGAGTAAGAAGATGACAATGGTGCTGAGTAGATTCATCGCACCTCGCATTAGAATTGCCGAGTCCTCTTGATTGATTTTTAAATTCGTTGAGGATAACGAAGCATTCAAGTGTGGGGAGGATTTTTAATCTTGACTAGCCAGTCTGTGTTTGCATTAACCTGTAACATATAGATTGTTAGTGCGTATTGTGTCGTCTTCGTGGTCTATGCCGTGTGTAGTTTTAGTGTCGTAATGTGTGTGTTAGTTATATATATGTGTTAGTGTTAGATTCTTGCACGTTTATTTAACTGAGTCTACCTACCCAAACTGAGTCAGTTTCGAGTCTTCTTTCACATCTGGCCTTGCGTGTAGAGTTAGAATAAATAAAGTAAAAACACAAAAAAAAATAAAAAATAAAAATAAAAATTTGAAAAAAAAATAATAAAAAAATTTGAGAAAGGGCAATCAAAAGAAGCATAAAATTTGGTAGAATCGAGGAGTGTGAGAATTTTAGGCGTAGGGCGTGACTTGTGACCGAGAAGGACAAATTGAGTTCCCCCCAGTACGTATAGAGAGACTTCCTTTACGGGAATGTCTATCTATTTTATTACACTTACTTGATTTGCAAATCTAAAGTGTGTGTCGTTTTTTACAAGAGTTGAGCTAGGTGTGAGCTAAACAAGACGAACGTTCATGTGTACGTCGTAGGTAGTCGACAGCCCGCCTCGTAGTGGCACAGAACAGCTGTGCGAGGATGCGTATTAGAGCACTCACTGCTTGATAGATCTCACCTTGTAGGACCATTAGAAAGCCCAATTTGAACCTTGGTTTTATTCATAACCTCTTGACCTAGGGTGACAATTATTGGCCTCCATCATAAATCGTTTAGAATCACCACTTTAGTGCGTCACGAGGGGGTCATAGTTGAGGGGGTTCGATGAGGGAGAGCTGTACTGCATATACTTGTGAGTTGTACATGATCGCTTGCGTATTATTACATATCTTCGAGGGGATGCGAGGGTGAGTGAGTAGGCTTGCGCACTTCGGTGTGGCGGTGTTCCATGTCACTACACCATGGACACAGTTGTGGAGAGTCGTGAGTGCGTGACGTCTAATCCGCACAACAATGGGGTGGTTGATCTTAATTGGTGGATCGTGCTAGGTATCGTTTCTTTTCATCATCACGGTGTAGGAGGATCGGTTGGATTAGGCATGAGACTTACATACATTTGATTACTTGAGAGGGGGCATGTTTACATTCTAGTGTGGGGATGTCGACTTTTGACTACGGACATCCAGATTGAGCTTCTGACGACTCCATCCCTACACACGTGCTTTGACTATTTGGAGGCTTTGTTTGGTGACACCGTGTACTTCATTGAGTTAGGGGGAGATGAATTTTACTTGTGATATACATTCATTGGATCGTCTATTTCCTCCCCTTAACATGTTTGCTTTGCTGGATTCTTGAAAGACCACTCGAATACTTTTGCGGAATTTTGTTATATTGAGATATTAAAAAAAAAACTAAATATATAAAAAGAAAGAAAAAAAGAGAGAAAAAAGGAGAGATGGAATAAAGGAATAAATTTGAGCTTATTGGAAATTGAGTGGTGGAAAGTTACTAGTTCGTTGACGACGGTTTGCATTTCGTGCACGTATCGCCATGGTGGCCACGGAGATCGTTATTGTACCGGGGTTTGAGGGGATCGAGGGCCGGAGACGGTGAGTTTCGGGTTGCGGTTTCTATCATCGTGGTGAGGGTGTGTGAGATGTGGGGTTTTAATGTGATAATGTGACGCTTAGGACTTATTACTACATAATTATCCTTTTGTCCCTAAGCCTCAACATTCTAAACCGTTAGCGGAATAGGAGCTCGGACCTTGAACGTGGCTTAGCCTAGCGTAGCCTCTTATTTTTGTCGACACATGCGAAGAGGTAGGTATTCCTTTACATAGTAACGCTAGGCTCTCTATACTAACTAGGGGAAATTCTCGTTGTCGATTTTAGTTGCAATTCACGCCTTTTTCCTAGATTGATCATCACTCCATGAGAACTGGTTTGAGCTCATTGATATTGCCCAATCTCGCAAAAGAAAAGAAAAAAAAATGTTATTTTGTTATGTGCATTGTATATATTGCATTTTCATATTGTTGCATCGTTGAGTCATGTATTGAGTCGTGTTTATGTCGAGTCGGCTAGTCTTGGTTTTTATGCAAGTGGTGTTTCGAAAAGTATGCAATTCGTTAGACTCGCACCATGATATGTTGGGGAGAAAGTTTGGAGATGATGGCCAGTTTTGATAGATTGCTCGGGACGCGCAAATGGTAAGTGTGGGGATATTTGATAACTCCATAATTGGAGTTATATTCTATTGTGATTACTTGTCGTTTCGCGTACTTTCCGATGCATTTATGTGTGTTTTAGGCCGAGTTTTGATAGTTTTGAGCATACTTGAGTATTTGGACTTCATGGTGTAATCCGGGCGTTTTTATGCATGTTTTATGCTTTATTTTTCGCATTTGATCTTCCGGTATTTGTTCGTGTTGTGGATTTCAGGAACCGGAAGCGTGGAGTGCGGATTTTGGAGCGGAAGCGAACTTCGGAAAGAAAGAAACTCAAGGAATGCATGAGAGAATAGAATAAGAGGAGAAGCTAAGAGGAGAAAAAGACTTAGCCAAATTTTCAAGAGGAGTGAAAATAAGCAACACACATGGAAGATCAAGGTGATCCTACAAGAGAAAAGGTGATCCTATGATCACAAGATCAAGGGCAAGACCACCAACGTGATCCTACAATCAAGTAAGGTGATCCTAGGATCACAAATTGTGATCACAAGATCACATTACTTGATCTGACGCATGACAAAGGGGGTGAAAGTGTAATTTTTAAAAAACTTAAAAAAGAAGTAGCGTGTTTTAACAAGGAGGAACGACCTAGGGCAGGATTATTGATCTATTCTACGCCATTGGAGAGCAAGGAGAATTATTGGAGCTTGGAGACCATCGTTTGATTCTCTATCTTCTTCCCCTCTTTAGTTTTTGTTTATGATCATTGAAACTTTGTACTTTGATCATGTGTTTTAGTAGCTAAACCCTCTATTCGGGATATCTCGTAGGGAACTAGGGTTTTGAACACCATATTTTGGTGATTTATGGATTATGCTTCATGTTTATTGACTTAATTGGATGTTTATGCTTAGTTATGCTTGATTCATACGCGTAATTCTATCTTTCATATTTTTTGACGTCGCAATAAGATTGATCTAGGTGATAATTATTAGAGGAATCAATATGTAACGACCCGGGATCTCGGTTCAGGGTTAATGCGACAATCAATGCCAAAAGTAGAACTATATTTACAAATATTACAATTTATTTAATACAAAAATCTTTGAGACGATAAGTTTACAAAATCAATGTGTGAAATAAGCTATGTGATCTACTAAGTGATCTAAACGTCTTCGTCTCGATCCGCGTTCCCATTCCCCAAACTTGTTTGACGACCTGCGGTTTTAAAATGGCAAAAGCCGACGCAGTTTTGAAGAAAATGATCAGTAAAAAATCAGTAAATACATACTACGACATGTAAAGAAACGAGTGGCACGGAAGCATGAGTTGAAACAAATCAGAAGATTTAAACAGTAAAACTATCATATTGGAGAATTTGGAACAACTGGAAGTAACCGAGTAACAAAAACCTCTCAATTTAATAACACTGAGAAACCACGAGTAGTTGGTAAAATATCCAGAGTAAACAAGTTCATTTGAACTGATAACGCTAGTAGTTCATGAGTAGCCAAGATTTACAACTCATTTCAATCGATTAGGGCATATCAAGAGCCACAAACAACATTAATAAGTAGTCAATTTTTAATTTTGACTTCAATCAACAGTTTAATTTAGCTGAGGCGTGTCAAAAGCCACCAGCAGGATCGATGTAAACAGAGGGATCACGAAATAATCACTAAGGGTTCCTTCTAGGGTCTATCAAACCCTATTTCACCCGAGCGTTAAGGGAGCCCATTCGTCAACCCCGTTCACAACATTAGCTAAAAGGCCTTAAGTGTCGACACCCCGATACCGTAGTGACCCTTACAAGTATAAGTAGCACTCTATAGCTCTATAAACCCCTTGGCCTCAATATCTTGATACATTTTGGCTCATCGGGGGCGGATTTTTGAACATTGACGTTCTATCCAATAATAAGAAGCATTGCTTCAATGGTCTTAGCCATAAGAAGATGGAGGATCGCTTGACTCCTCCCATTAATAACAGTACTCTGTACATCGTCCTAAGTCTATTAGAGGTATTTTATGTCTTCTCTTTCACATAAACAGAATTAGCAACATTTCACAAGTAATTTCCGAGAGTTCTCAAAGGAGATGAATAAAATAGTTTAACAACATTCGAGTGGAAAACAAGCATTCTCAAACTATTTCATATAGCAAACATTCATTTGAAACATCAAACACATACGCAGATTTTGATATGAAAATGCCGTACATATGTACTTACCTATGACCCAAGAACGGAGAAAATCAACGCTAGCACTCCGGCTATAACGCTCATCTCATATAAATCCGGGTCTCACGGTCAATGCAGCAGCACGAAATAATACGCCTACTTGGTACGAGCACAACGACTGGATACAAACAAGTAAAGTATACATTCTATTAGCATTTACCCTCTACATGAGGTTGTATGCAAGAATGCAAATGGAAATGCGAGTCATGCAAGCTAACTTGACCAACATGCCCCGATACTTTGAAATTGTCCAGTACAGTCCCTGACTGTGCTTGGACCCCAAATTACACCCATACTGGCCCAAAAACATCCAAGAATGACTCTTAACTCTCCCTTATGAACTTAGCATCGAAATCTACAACTTTCTGTAAATTACACTTAGGCCCCTAAAGTTTGCTAAAATTACAGAAAGACCCCCACCATTGATTTGATAACTTCCGAGTCAAATACTTCCTTCTTGAGACTTCAAATATCCTTCTAAGTCAGGTTGTTGCTCTCGAAACATTAATCTAGTCTCAAGTAGTTCAAGTGTGAAGTTTTAATTAAATGCACTTAGGCCCCCGAAGTTTTGTAAAACTGCAAAAAGACCCCCACATTTGACTTGGTCAACCCTAGCCCAGAATTACATAAAAGTACTCCAAACACGCATACAAGACATGCTGACAAACTCCAAGTTACTAAACTAACCTCAATTCAAAGTTTAAGTGAAATGACTATTTTGCCCCTCCTATACAGTTCAGTCAAACTAGGGTTTTCGGAAAGTCAAACTTGGTCAAACTTGATATATAGACTCAGAATATGAATACGAACAAGTTTCGTGAAGAACGCTAAGGCCAGAAACGTCATTCAAATGCTCAAAACCGAATATCAAAGATAGCGAAAAGTCGTTTCAAGTAGTCAACTTTGCGGCTTATTTCTGATCAAATGAGAAGGAGTTTTAAGAAACTGGAAATAGGGTTTTGAAGATGACAGTGCAAGGATTCCAGAACATATTTGAACACCTAAAAACTCCAAGTATTCAAAGAAATATCGCTAGCCAAAGTTGGATGAAAATTACGATTCAATACTTAGAAAAATTCAATAGTGCTTCGCGAGTTCAAACTAGCAACTTTAGGCTCGTTTTGTGAGAAATCCGTTATAAATTTGAAGATGACCCAGAGACTATGAAATGAAGTATTATGTATCAGCTTTACACAGGAGAAACAAATCTAAATTTCATTAAGTTTTGAAGAAGATACAATGGTTAGAAAATGGGTGTTTCACCATGACTTTTCATACTTAGAATTTTTTTGGCACTTGGCAGCGAAGAACACATCAACCACTTCGCTAACTAGCCATGTTCAAGCCTAATTTCAGAGGGTTTAGAGATGAAATTGGACCACGAAATTCAAACGAAACTTGTAGCTAACATACCCAGGATTACACAGGAAGAAACCATGCATGATTTGGACAAGAATTGAGGGAGTTACAGGCCGACGAACATGGCAGGTTTTCAAACCGTAAAACTCAACATGCACGAATTAAACTTGTCAAATTCGTTGTTACAGTCATGATTCGACAATGCAAATGAGTTCAGGAGATGATTAGGAGCATGAACAAGCTTTTAAACGATCAAAAAGAGCAGGAATTGAAGGCTTACAAGCTCAGAGCTTTTCCGGCGGCAATGGAGGATTCCGGCGACCAACCGCTCGGTTTCCGGCACTCCACGGGCTTCTCGTCAATTTCTGGGTTGGTGTATGAGTTTATCTACGTCCAGGAGGTACGAGGATGTCTTCGGGGTGAGAAAACAAGCTGTAAACGAAGGGTTTACCGAGCTCGGTGGTTATGGTGGTTTCCGGTGATGGTAGCAGCTTCCGGCGACATGCAGCTCTGTTCCACGAGCTCCAGGTGATGCGTAGGTCAAGTAATGAGCTCCAAATCGACTAGAGACCTCAGGGAAGGCTTGAAACTGAAGAAAACACGGAGAGAGACAAATACCCAGCCTCCCGTCGGCCTCCCTGCCCGTTCCCGTCGGGTTCTCCTACCCGGAAACCCAGCAAGCAAATTCCGGCGACTTAGGGAACGTTCTGGTGCTTCCTGAGCTCGCCTTGGTCTCACGAATACAACAGATCAAGAATTAACAACTGAGAATCAGCAGAGAGAGAGAATTTGAGGATTGAAAAGTTAGGGTTCTTCACCTTTGAATGCGATTTTCTCTCTCGATATCCAATCAAACTTTGAATTGATTTGTGCGGTTTGATCAGCGGACCGAGGGGGTACTGCGATAGGAGCAGTTTTTGATTTGGAGGAAGGGAGAGTTGGTTGCCTTGGTGGTGGTGGTGGTTTCATGGTGGATGAGGAGGGAGAGGGGAAAGAAAAACAAGATGATGAGAAGTTGATGAAATTCTCTGCTGAGAGATGATGATAGAGCTGTTGGGTGTTGCCAACTCATAGCAATTTTGTGAAAACACTTAGGACAAGTGTTCATCATGCATAGGGGTTAGAAGTGTAGTTTTCCTAAAGTTTAGTGTACAAACTAGAAATAGAGGTTCTAGTTGATTTCAGAGAATTGCAAAACCACCCCAAACATCTCTACTGCTTCAAAATCATTTTAAAAACTTTCACATATTGACAACACTCCAAAATGCCCACTTTAAAGCCGTGACGAACTATTTACAAATTCGCCCCCAAAGTCTTGATATTTCACTAAGAACTCTCTCGGGAATTAGGGGTGTTACAATCTACCCACCTTAAAAGAATCTTCGTCCCCGAAGATCTCATACTGTACTTACCCACATACACGAATTGCAGATGAAATGCAGTACCGTGACTCAGTCTATATGACTTAATCAGACAAGTACATAAGTAACTCTTGTTGGATGTTCTGCTCTCTATATATGGTTTCCAAAGATGGTCAGCTAGAAACACCTTAACTGAAAGATATTTCTCATTCTTACTCTCCGCACAACGGGCTCTATTATGAGACTATATTACTATCCTGCCTAGACTCGCATCACAATCGTGTCTCGTATATGATTAGTACAAGTCAAAGTTCGAAACAAGATTTTGAAAGTTCGATAACAACATGCAAGTTCTCAATTTTAGAAACAACTCAAAAATTTGCTAGAATTTATACAAATATCGAAACTTTTAGAGAAATACTTTTATCAAGACTAATATGACGTTTTGCTTGAATCATCCGCATTAAAAAGAATGTTGTTTTACTTGTAAAGGATTAGATAAACCAATCACCTCAAGTGTTCCACGCATAAGAGGGAAAAAAGAACACTATGTGTCGTCACACAACGTGTCTCTCCATCACAACTCGAATGTGTTTCAAATGTTCCAACTTAGTCTACACAGCGGGTACAACTTATAGTACCGTCGTACTAAGAGTCGCGCCAGCGGACTGATAAACAAAGTGGTCCATATCACTTGGCATTTGGTAGCTCGACACCCCAATAATTTTGGAAAATCATTTTTTTTAATAAATAATTTATTGTTTGAACTGTATAATTTGGAAATGACTGTGTCAAATAAACTCAAAATGAAACAAAACAAAATATAATCATAAAAGTCATCTCTCGTAGGTAAGAAAAGATTGGTCTAATGGTCTTATAGATCAAAGCGTCGTTACTCTCTCATCGACTAATTAACATAATCGAACAAAGGAACGCGGATACGCATCACACGACAATGATAAATCATTTCTATATAGCAACTAAACATGCCCATAGAATAACCAACATATAATTAACAAGTGGATTTCGCATAGATCACATATCAACAAGTAGTTAACAGTTAATCAACAAGTAAATACAAATCGAGTTGAACAATACGTAAGTACCCAAACTCCCCGACGGCTTGTTTACTCCTTATTGCCAAATTGGGTTAGCCTAATCAATTTTAAATTTTGAAAACGTTTTGTCGTCTTATTCTCTACTAATGGAAATCGAAAAGTCACTTTAACCGGAGAACCGATGCTCTGATACCATCTGTAACGACCCGGGATCTCGGTTCAGGGTTAATGCGACAATCAATACCAAAAGTAGAACTATATTTACAAATATTACAATTTATTTAATACAAAAATCTTTGAGACGATAAGTTTACAAAAGCAATGTGTGAAATAAGCTATGTGATCTACTAAGTGATATAAACGTCTTCGTCTCGATCCGCGTTCCCATTCCCCAAACTTGTTTGACGACCTGCGGATTTTAAAATGGCAAAAGCCGACGCAGTTTTGAAGAAAATGATCAGTAAAAACTCAGTAAATACATACTACGACATGTAAAGAAACGAGTGGCACGGAAGCATGAGTTGAAACAAATCAGAAGATTTAAACACTAAAACTATCATATTGGAGAATTTGGAACAAATGGAAGTAACCGAGTAACAAAAACCTCTCAATTTAATAACATTGAGAACCCACGAGTAGTTGGTAAAATATCCAGAGTAAACAAGTTCATTTGAACTGATAACGCTAGTAGTTCATGAGTAGCCAAGATTTACAACTCATTTCAATCGATTAGGGCATATCAAGAGCCACAAACAACATTAATAAGTAGTCAATTTTTAATTTTGACTTCAATCAACAGTTTAATTTAGCTGAGGCGTGTCAAGAGCCACCAGCAGGATCGATGTAAACAGAGGGATCACGAAATAATCACTAAGGGTTCCTTCTAGGGTCTATCAAACCCTATTTCACCCGAGCGTTAAGGGAGCCCATTCGTCAACCCCGCTCACAACATTAGCTAAAAGGCCTTAAGTGTCGACACCCCTATACCGTAGTGACCCTTACAAGTATAAGTAGCACTCTATAGCTCTATAAAACCCTTGGCCTCAATATCTTGATATATTTTGGCTCATCGGGGGCGGATTTTTGAACATTGACGTTCTATCCAATAATAAGAAGCATCGCTTCAATGGTCTTAGCCATAAGAAGATGGAGGATCGCTTGACTCCTCCCATTAATAACAGTACTCTGTACATCGTCCTAAGTCTATTAGAGGTATTTTATGTCTTCTCTTTCACATAAACAGAATTAGAATATCAATATTTCACAAGTAATTTCCGAGAGTTCTCAAAGGAGATGAATAAAATAGTTTAACAACATTCGAGTGGAAAACAAGCATTCTCAAACTATTTCATATAGCAAACATTCATTTGAAACATCAAACAAATACGCAGATTTTGATATGAAAATGCCGTACATATGTACTTACCTCTGACCCAAGAACGGAGAAAATCAACGCTAGCACTCCGGCTATAACGCTCATCTCATATAAATCCGGGTCTCACGGTCAATGCAGCAGCACGAAATAATACGCCTACTTGGTACGAGCACAACGACTGGATACAAACAAGTAAAGTATACAGTCTATTAGCATTTACCCTCTACATGAGGTTGTATGCAAGAATGCAAATGGAAATGCGAGTCATGCAAGCTAACTTGACCAACATGCCCCGATACTTTGAAATTGTCCAGTACAGTCCCTGACTGTGCCTGGACCCCAAATTACACCCATACTGGCCCAAAAACATCCAAGAATGACTCTTAACTCTCCCATATGAACTTAGCATCGAAATCTACAACTTTCTGTAAATTACACTTAGGCCCCTAAAGTTTGCTAAAATTACAGAAAGACCCCCGCCATTGATTTGATAACTCCCGAGTCAAATACTTCCTTCTTGAGACTTCAAATATCCTTCTAAGTCAGGTTGTTGCTCTCGAAACATTAATCTAGTCTCAAGTAGTTCAAGTGTGAAGTTTTAATTAAATGCACATAGGCCCCCGAAGTTTTGTAAAACTGCAAAAAGACCCCCACATTTGACTTGGTCAACCCTAGCCCAGAATTACATACAAGTACTCCAAACACGCATACAAGACATGCTGAAAAACTCCAAGTTACTAAACTAACCTCATTTCAAAGTTTAAGTGAAATGACTATTTTGCCCCTCCTATACAGTTCAGTCAAACTAGGGTTTTCAGAAAGTCAAACTTGGTCAAACTTGATACATAGACTCAGAATATGAATACGAACAAGTTTAGTGAAGAATGCTAAGACCAGAACGTCATTCAAATGCTCAAAACCGAATATCAAAGATAGCGAAAAGTCGTTTCAAGTAGTAAAATTTGCGGCTTATTTCTGATCAAATGAGAAGGAGTTTTAAGAAACTGGAAATAGGGTTTTGAAGATGACAGTGCAAGGATTCCAGAACATATTCGAACTCCTAAAAAATCCAAGTATTCAAAGAAATATCGCTAGCCAAAGTTGGATGAAAATTACGATTCAATACTTAGAAAAATTCAATAGTGCTTCGCGAGTTCAAACTAGCAACTTTAGGCTCGTTTTGTGAGAAATCTGTTATAAATTTGAAGATGACCCAGAGACGATGAAATGAAGTATTATGTATCAGCTTTACACAGGAGAAAACAAATCTAAATTTCATTAAGTTTTGAAGAAGATACAATGGTTAGAAAATGGGTGTTTCACCATGACTTTTCATACTTAGAATATTTTTGGCACTTGGCAGCGAAGAACACATCAACCACTTCGCTAACTAGCCATGTTCAAGCCTAATTTCAGAGGGTTCAGAGATGAAATTGGACCACGAAATTCAAACGAAACTTGTAGTTAACATACCCAGGATTACATAGGAAGAAACCGTGCATGATTTGGACAAGAATTGAGGGAGTTACAGGCCGACGAACATGGCAGGTTTTCAAACCGTAAAACTCAACATGCACGAATTAAACTTGTCAAATTCGTTGTTACAGTCATGATTCGACGATGAAAATGAGTTCAGGAGATGATTAGGAGCATGAACAAGCTTTTAAACAATCAAAAAGAGCACGAATTGAAGGCTTACAAGCTCAGAGCTTTTCCGGCGGCAATGGAGGATTCCGGCGACCAACCGCTCGGTTTCCGGCACTCCACGGGCTTCTCGTCAATTTCTGGGTTGGTGTATGAGTTTATCTACGTCCAGGAGGTACGAGGATGTCTTCGGGGTGAGAAAACAAGCTGTAAACGAAGGGTTTACCGAGCTCGGTGGTTATGGTGGTTTCCGGTGATGGTAGCAGTTTCCGGCGACGTGCAGCTCTGTTCCACGAGCTCCAGGTGATGCGTAGGTCAATTAATGAGCTCCAAATCGACTAGAGACCTCAGGGAAGGCTTGAAACTGAAGAAAACACGGAGAGAGACAAATACCCAGCCTCCCGTCGGCCTCCCTGCCCGTTCCCGTCAGGTTCTCCTACCCGGAAACCCAGCAAGCAAATTCCGGCGACTTAGGGAACGTTCTGGTGCTTCCTGAGCTCGCCTTGGTCTCACGAATACAACAGATCAAGAATTAACAACTGAGAATCAGCAGAGAGAGAGAATTTGAGGATTGAAAAGTTAGGGTTCTTCACCTTTGAATGCGATTTTCTCTCTCGATATCCAATCAAACTTTGAATTGATTTGTGCGGTTTGATCTGCGGACCGAGGGGGTACTGCGGTAGGAGCAGTTTTTGATTTGGAGGAAGGGAGATTTGGTTGCCTTGGTGGTGGTGGTGGTTTCATGGTGGATGAGGAGGGAGAGGGGAAAGAAAAACAAGATGATGAGAAGTTGATGAAATTCTCTGCTGAGAGATGATGATAGAGTTGTTGGGTGTTGCCAACTCATAGCAATTTTGTGAAAACACTTAGGACAAGTGTTCATCATGCATAGGGGTTAGAAGTGTAGTTTTCCTAAAGTTTAGTGTACAAACTAGAAATAGAGGTTCTAGTTGATTTCAGAGAATTGCAAAACCACCCCAAACATCTCTACTGCTTCAAAATCATTCTAAAAACTTTCACATATTGACAACACTCCAAAATGACCACTTTAAAGCCGTGACGAACTATTTACAAATTCGCCCCCAAAGTCTTGATATTTCACTGACAACTCTCTCGGGAATTAGGGGTGTTACACAATAGTTATTGCTTGAACTTGAATCTTGCACTAGTTGAATCTAGGGTTGAGGAATCTTGCTAGTTAACTAGAAGAAAGAGTTGATATCAAGATCATAATGCATATTTAAACTTAAGTAGGCTAGAGGAATCAGGTACAAGAGTTTAAATATAGACTTTGGTTGAGGAATCTTCAAAGTGAAATTGCTCGTTTGGCTAAGTAGAAGACATCCGTGTTGTATGAACGTAAATCATAAGTGGTGTGAAATCCCTAGTAAACTCGTAGAGATATCCTGACTTGTCCACTTATTAAGTAACTTTCGTAATCATTCTTTGTTAATCGTGAGATTATTCAACCGATTAATTGAGACAGTTGTCTTTTATTTTAAGTAGAATTAGAAAACCGAATCATTGCGCCTTGCCCACACAAGGTTAAGAACTAATAGCTAATTTACAAAGAAGTCTCTTGGGATTCGACAATCCGGACTTTTCCGATTATTACTGCACCGACAGCCATACACTTGTGGTTTGGACGTGTCAGGAACTAAAATGTAAATGCAAGAGACACGAGAATTATAGAGTTCAGTCCACTTGGACCTACGTCTCTACCTCAGGGAATTAATACCTTAAGGATTTTCAACTCAATTCTTATTATTCAAAAGCTAAGCCCTAGATCTCAAGCACAGAGATGTTCCTTACTCTGTCACAGCTTGTGGTTCTCACTAACCTATCTATTACCTGCTCTAGCTAACTGATTCAATAAGAATATTCTGTTTTTCACTTGAACAACTCACGAGTAACAAATCAAGAAGTTTTATCACAATGATATACAAATAGAGTTCATAAAGAAGAACACTAAGACAAAGTCTGGCAGTGAGTATGGAGTGCTCTTCAGAATGTGCTTCTCTTTTCAATCCTTGAATGTGTTTTGAGTGTCTCTCTATTGATTGTCTTCGAAATTCCTCAGTCATTCTCACTCTTATGAAGCCATTTTGAATTGGAGATCTTCAGGGTTTTCTGGAAACTAACTTCCCTAAAATCAGCAATGCATCTTGACCCTTCTAACAGTTCTTCCAACGTCTAGTTGCTCAGTATCTTCAAAGACACTGACTTGATCTTGTTTGTAAGAGGGTTAGGAATCTCCAGACATGACTGATCAGGCACACAATCAATTTGACAAGTTTATTTCCATTCCTGCTTTAAACAATTTAGGAAACAATCCTGCAAAATAGGCAATTATATTAATCTTCATAAGACAAGTCAACCAGTGGAATTAACAGCTAATCTAAATGATATACTGTTTTTTCTTTCATCATTAATAAGGCATGAGCAGATATTAAGAGATTGAGAAAGGATTAGCAAGAAAAGCTCCCCCTAAGTTCATGCTCATATGTTGCAGTTTAGGTTGAAGCCTTTGAAAGCTGTTTCAAGGCCTTGATACTACTGCACTTCATCCTTTGAAAGCAAGCTGAACTTACACAAAGCATTTCTCACTTACCGCATCTGCGGAAAACTTCATTTCTTTAAAGACATTGAATGCCACATTTTCATCGTTAATCTGCATGTCAACTCTCCATTGGCAACATTAAAGATTGTCCTCCACGTTGCAAGGATGGTCATCCCAAGATAAGTGGAACATCATCATCATCCTCCATAGGTGCTAAGCACTACACCTATACCAGGTTGTGGTTGATTTAGTTGTGCCATAACTACTTGCATTTCAGCCATCTGAGCTTTAAGCTGATAAGTTTCTTGTGCTCTATTGGCCGCATCCTCCACAGCTGCGAGCCTGGCTTCCTCTACAGCTTGCACAGCTTTTCGGAACCTTTCTAACTCAACTCTAGTTTGGTCATCCATAATAGCTGCGTTTGTCTTCCTCGAGTCTCTACGTTATGTGCATAACAAATATTTTGGGTCTTCAAGCACTAGATACAAAGGCTCGTCTCTGGAACGGGTCATGCACCGTGAGATTCAACCTGAAAGCACTGATCACACCAAGAAAGTAGGTGAGTAACAAATGTAGACAGAAAATTAAAATCCATAAGGTTAAGAATTATAACTAATTTAGCCGAAGTCCCCGGCAACAGCACCATAAACTTGACACGTTCCAACCGCAAGTGCTTATTTGTCAGTGTAGTAATAATTGTGGTAATCCGGTTTTTCGGACCCAAAGTACTTATTTATAATCTAGTTGATATTGAATAACCCAATTTGGGCAAGCAAGTGTATTTGATTCGCTAATTCTACTAAAGGGAAAGAACAACTACTGAGGTAATCGATTGAATAGTTGCACGATTAATAAAGAATGCTTTGACAAGTGTATTTGATTCGCTAATTCTACTAAAGGGAAAGAACAACCACCAGGTCGTGCGACCTCAGGAGTGAGGTTGTGTGACCTCCACTCTTCATTCTAGCAATCTACCTTGCTCCAGCCAGGTCCTGCGACCTCTCCCACAGGTCCCGCGATCTCTGCAAGACCTGGAACCTCTTTATCTTGCTCCCAAGTCCTTTTTTCGTCTTCCAAATGTGCCTCTTTCCTTCGAAGCATCTCCCGAGCATCGATTCATCACTTGTTCCTCCATTTTGAGCCTCCTACATGTCTGAAGGCTCGTATATTATTTTCACTTGCTCCTCGAGCTTAAATCATCAACTATTGGTTTCCTCCTCAACTCATGAACGCGCCATAACTTCCTAAGCTCGTTTCCTCTATCCACTTTCTCCTCGCGTGCTCTGTTCCTGAAAAAACACAACACGAACACGCCACGAAGATCAAATGTGACAAAATATGATGAATAGCACGTAAAATTATGTATAAAATGCCCATAATTCTTATTTAATTCATACAACGCTCACATTCTTAATGTTTACTAAAAATAACCTGTAACGACTCTAAATTCTCCATTTTTGCTCACAAACCGATAGAAACTCATAAGGAATAGATAACTCCAATACGGAGTTATCAAAAATCTTCTCAATTTTTTGTGTTCCATCTTCTTGGATGAGATATCCTACTCGCAGTAATGTATTTATGAGGTTTGGGGTGATGGGTTTGATTTGCGGTGGCTGGGGAATCCAAGGTTTTAAATAGGATCAATATTTCCCCCATTCCCCCAATCTCCATCTGCAAGTTTTTATTAGTTGTTTTTTAGCCATAATGCTTTTCCTGATTGCAGAACTTCTCCGATAAAATTTTGCTCACATGAGACCCACTTGCTGGTAGTATTTGTTCCGGAGAACGGTGGTTGTCAAAGAATCGGGTGGCACGAGCAAGCGCCAGAAATCCTAAGCTAGTAGGGCGAAGTTGTATCTATGCAAGTCTCTAAAGCATATCCCACTTCTATTTTTTTGGTTTCTTTATCCAATCCCATGACACCCAATAGATAGGGTTTTTCTCGTCAATTCCTCCCAACCACAACCTACTACATACACTTTCAATCTTATCACATAAACTCTGGAGACTATAAAGCAACTCATAGTGTAGTTGGGAATGAACTTAATAACTAACTTAATTAGGACCTCTATTTCGGCATAAGAGATGGATTTTTCCTCCACGTCTTCAAATTTTCTTGTACTCTTTCTGCAATATTATTGGAAGTGTTCATTTTCTTCCTTCTGATCACTGTAGTTAAGCCAAAATACTTGTCGTTAAGGGAACTACTTGTACGATGCGTTAACTGTTCATGTAACTTTCTGATTTGGCGAGACATTTTCGGAGAGCACGACAACTGCTTTCTCTGGCTTTACCTTTTGGCTAGTTGATTTTTTGTAGGCTTGTAATAGGTGCCTCAAGAATGTAATTTATAATGTATTATCTTTAGTAAATAGGAGCCTATCGTCTGCAAAGATGAGGTGGGAAACTTTCGGACCCTCTCTTGAAGCGGATACTCCTGAAATAAGGCTGTTACACATAGCTGGCGTTAGGGGTGGCCATGGCTGGGCTTGGGCGGGTCCAGTCCGGGCCTCATCGGGATAAGGTTTTGTCAAGCCCAAGAATGATCCGGCCCATACATCAGGCAAATTTGAAGTCCAAATCCCATCCAATGATAAATTTCTAATGTCCGAGCCCTAATTTTGAGCATATAATTTTAAATGTCATGTAAATTATATAGTGAAAGTAAAGTATTCATTTTCGACATTGAAATTGACTTTTTATTAGGAAGTTTAACACAATATATGATAGAGGACCCCTAATTAATGTTCTTCAAACTTAAAGTATTATTCATGACAAGAAGTTGACAATGTCAAATAAAATATTGAATTTTTTCAAAAACCCCCACGAAAATTCTCCTGGCTCACACGTAGCTACATGCAGCATTAGTTTTACCACTTATCGTCTCTACAGTTGTAAAATTGCGACTGTTAAGTCAAATTGACTGACACCGTTAACACATCTTAGATAATTGAGTGGCGTTTTAGTATTTAAATACTTTAAAAGGAGCAGTGTTGTCGTTTCCTCTTTATTTTTATTTTTCTTTCTTTGTTTTTCTCTCTTCCAATTTTATTTATATTTTTTTATTCTTTTTATTTTATCTTTTATCTAACGGAAGTTAACGGTGCTAGTCAAATTGACGTAAGTAACACAATTTTAGAAACAACAGAGACGAGAAGTGGTAAAACAATACTGCATGTAGCTAAGTGTCAACGAGGCGAAACTTCGAGGGGGCAATTTGTCAAAGTTCAAAAATATACATAACCTATTATATGAAAATATTTTTTTATATATTGAACACAATGGGTCGAGTTGGGGCCTACCCTCTGAAACCCGAACCCAACCCTAAAAGAGTTTGGGGAAAAAATTTAAGCTCGAGCCCGACATTTTTAAGAAACTATTAATCCCATTCTCTAATGTTTTCGGGCAGGGTCGGGTGGGCTTTTCAGGTCATCGGGTCGATGGCCAGGGGGTAGCTGAAGTGAATGCACGGGAGAGAGTTTCTCCACATAGGAAAAAAATATCGTGAGATAGGGAAACCTTGACGAAGCCCGGGCTCGGGTACAATCGATCCCATAACACGTCCTTTTTAGTGAAAGTGCACTTAGACGTGCTAATACACTCCATTACAAGGTTGCATCACCTTGTCTCAAACCCTACCTTGTATAGGACCCGATCAATAAAATGTCATTGAACCCTGTCATGGGCCTTTCAAATGATCCATCTTGAGCGCCGGGTAGCCTTCCTTCCCTTTTTTGCGAGCCCGGATCAAGTGTAGCAACTCATGAGTGGCCATAATATTATATTTTATCAACCTTTCATGGGAGAAGGGGTTCTGATTCTCAGAGATGATAAACAGAAGAATCTTTTTAAGCCTGTTTGCCATTGCCTTCATGAACGTTTTATACATGACCGTGCAAAGGCTAATTGGTCTGAGATCATGGGGTCTTATCACTTGCTGCATTTTAGGAATTAAAGCAAGAAGAGTATTTTAGGTCTCCAAGATTTTCCTCATCATTTAAGATACCGAGAATGGTCATGGTTACATCATGGCCAATAATATGCTAGTATTTAGGTCTCCAAGCTCTTCAACTGTATATGGCTGCTCTAAGTAATCATGGCGTTGTCTTGGTATTCCCTGCTCCGCAAGCACCAATAGTTGATCCATGTCAGATATCATCGAATTTGCTGACTTGAAAAGCTCTAGGTAGAATGGCATGTCATGGCCTATTGCGACGAGAGTTGGAGATTGCTTTTCCCTAAAGCTTTTGATCAAATACTTCACTACATTAAACTCATCTCATCATCTAATCATGGTTCATACATTGGGGGTATTGCTTCCTTCCTCTTGTTTGAAGCCTTTTAGGATGGAATTAGCATGGTTCACTGATGAGGTCTTTGCTACAGTGGTTCTAGAAAGTTGGAAGCTAGAAAGGAGGTTTGCTTGTGCCATCAATTATCTCGCCTCTATACTGCAACAATGGCATATGATTGATTTTGGGAACATCTTCAAGAGGAAAAGGTAACTCTTATCCAGTTCCGATGGAGTGTAGAGAGCTTTAGCAAGAAAATGAATGGGTGCTTGCTCGATCTGGAAAAGGAAGTGCGGAATGCTTTGATTGTTGTTCTCTTTCAATAAGAGCTTTCTGGTTTCGAAAATCAGAAATAAATGAAATTTATTTGGTGATAGGAACAATAAGTGTTCACCTAATTACCATTGTGAGAAGAAGAAATAACAAGATTGAGATGCTGAAATTAGAAGATGGTGTATGTCGTGATGATGAGAGAAGATTAAAAGTTGTAATTACCAAACACTTTTAGGAGTTGTGTGATGAATATTGCGCTGATCCAAATCACATTGTTTGGAAGGGTGGCTTACTTTATGCTACTTAGTTAGAAGGTATGGAAATTACTTCAGCTGAGGTGTGGATTGTGGTGAAGTCCTTGGGAAACTATAAAAGTCCCGGTCCTGATGGAATCTTTCCTTATTTCTATCAAAAATAGTGGTCTATTGTGGGTAATTAAAACATTAAGATGGTTAAGGATGCAGTGAGATCAAGTCATCTTCCTCAATGTATCAATGAAACTGTGATTGCTTTCATTCCAAAGATTGAGAATCCTACTAACTTTGGTCATTTAAGCCCAATTAGGCAATGCAATGTGAGCCTTAAAGTCATTACCAGACTGCTGACTCGGCAATTGATAAGTATTTTTCAAAGAGTCATACACGCAAATCGGTTTAGTTTTTACCTGGGCGGATGGCCAATGACGATGTCATGTCAGCTCAAGAGTTAACGCACAGTCTTTATCATATGAAAAGCAAGAAAGGGGGTTGGGTATGAAATTGACGTGGTAAAAGCATATGAAAAGGTGAGACGGTATGTCTTTGTAAGTTCATAGTTGGTTTCAAAGCTTTGAAACTGGTTTCAAAGCCTTGAAACTGCACAGCACTTCACAGCAAAAACTTGGGGGGGGGGGAGTATTGACTATTGATCATTCTCTAATCTCCTGCACTTGATCATGCTATACTAGATGATGAAATACAAACTAATTCTATGTTATATCATGCCTTGATCTCAACATTTGTCTAAGTTATTCTGCAGGGATTGTGAACTAACTCATTGTCGCAGGTTTGGCTAAGTTTTCTTATTTACAGAGATGCATAAGTGACAATTAATGTCTGCAGATTCAAGGGTACTGTCATGGAAAAATGTCTGGACTTTCCGTTAGGTTGCAGATGGAAGATCAGATCAAAATCAATTGAATAAATAAAGCAGCTAGCCGTTGGAGCAAGCAGTTGAGAGTCAAAGATCTCTGGAGGATTTTTAGGGATTTCAGTTGAAGACTTCCATTATATTCTGCAATTCAAATTGACAGAATAACAAGTGAATCAGAGAGTTTTATAAGTACAGATCTTAATAGAGAGATTCAAACACTCTCACGGATTGACAAGAATCATTGAAGAAGATCAATCATCCACTCAATCCAATTCAGGTTCTTGAAGAACACTTCAAGCTTCACAGCTTAACTACGTTTACAGTGTTCTTCATCTTGTGCTCAATTTGTATATCATTCTGTGTTATTACTTAATCTTTTATTCTCATCAGTTTTTCATGAGGAACAACATACAATTCTTATTGTATCAGTTAGCTAGAGAAGGTACTAGATAGGTTAGGCAGAACCACATACTGTAAAGAGTAAGGCCCTTCTCTTGGTCTGCGATCTAGGGCTTGGCTTTTGATAAATAAGAAGTTTGTTAAATTCCAGGAAGGATGAGATGGCTCAGGCGGAGAGTAGGTCACTTGGTACCGAACTTCGTATCAAATCATTGTGTTCATTGTCTTGCATTTCAGTTCTTTACTTGTCTTCATAACTTCTTCAAAATAGGTTTCAGTTCAAAGCTTTGGAAAGCTTTTCAAAGCTTTGAAAACTAACAGTAAACTTCATACTGTCTGTTTCGGTTTCAAGCCTTGAATCTGAGTTCAAATCTTGGAAATACTTCAAGTTATTCTCAAATTGTTTTAGATCCACTCTTTTGGCAAAATTTTCCATACTCTATTCACCCCCCCCCCTTTAGAGTATTTGATCCTGTATTTTTTACTTGAATTAAAATCTCAATTGGTATCGGAGCCTGTATCACTGTATTGATCTAACAATCTTGTGATCATGAGTAACGTAGGTGAAGGTGGTTTCTGACATGAAAGAGCTGCTAACAGACCTCCTCTATTTTGTGGAGACAACTTTTTGCATTGAAAGGCCTTGATGAAAATGTTTATCATTGATCAAGACATTGAACTGTGGTCTATTATTCAGAATGGACCTCACACATTTTACACATAAAAGAATGGGACTAAACTCCCAAACCTGAATACTCTCTCTACTTTTGAATTAGAACAGCTTTTAAAAAACTATAGAGCTATGAATCTCTTATATTGTTCTTTGTATGCAGATGAATTCAACAGAACATCTACTTGCAATACTGCTGAGGATATGTGGGATCAATTGGTGGTGAATTTTGAAGGAACCATCCAAGTGACACAAACCAAGATCAATATCTTCCTTAGACAGTATGAACTGTTCAAGATGAATGGAGATGAATCCATCAAAGATATGTTCAAGAGATTTACTGAAATTTTCAACAATTTGGAGTCCCTGGGGAAATCATTCTCCATTGAAGAGAAAGTCAGAACGATCTTGAGAAGTATTCCCAAAGACAAATGGGATCCAAAGACAACAACCATTGAAGAAGCTCAAAATATGTCCTCTCTCCAACTAGATGATTTACAAGGAAAGCTACTTACACATGAGATCTCTATGAGTGAAGTTGATGGAGAACCACTAGCAAGTGTCAAGAATTTGGCACTCAAGGCCAAAGAGAGTGAAAAACCTCAAAGCCTTTAGAAAGAAGATGATGATGAAGATGATCCTTTTGCTCTCATTTCCAAAGCCTTGAAAATGATTCTCAAGATGAAAAAGAACTTTAGAAACAAAGACTTCAGCAGAGACAAATTCAGATCTTCTAGTAGCAAGGACTACAAAGGTAATTCCTCTTCCCATGGAAATAAATCTAAATTAATGAATTGCTTTGAATGTGATAATGCATGACACTTGATTAGAGATTGTCCTCACAAGAAAAGCAAGAACTTCAAAAGAAGGACAATGAAAGAAGAAATAAGCCCATGGTAGCTCCATGGAGTGACTCTGATTCCTCAAGTGAATCAGATTCTAAAGAAGATCAAGCCAACCTATGTCTTATGGCCAAGAATGATGAAAGTTCAGATAAGAACATTGAGGTAATGGTGAATAGTCTAATATCTCAATATTCAAATGTGCTTTCTGAAATTTTGAAATCCATGCTTCAGAATGAAGAAGGTTACTTGAACGAAATCAAGTCTTTGAAGGAGAAATTTCATGAGCAAGCAAAAGAGAATTTTCAACTAGTTTGCCATAACAAGAACCTTGAAATCTCAAGTCAAAGAAGTTGTTATAGAAAACTCTCTTTTGACTAACAACATTGTTGCTCTAAGGCATCAACATGATGAATTAGAGGAACAAAAGACTACTCTGACTGAGAAACTCCAAGACTCTAAGAAGATTTTGACAAAACTTGCTGGCTCTGAACATAATCTCAACTTGATTCTTGAAGGAAGTTTGCAACATATTCACAAAACTGGTATTGGATACAATAAAAAAAATTCAAGAAAGAACAACACCAGATTTGTGAAAGCAAGCAACAGACATTCTCCAAAATGTCATTACTAAAACAAGATTGGTCATGTTAAGATGACCTATCCCTTTAGAAGAAGATAACCTCATATCATGAGGAATACCTTTCCATTCCATCTTAAGAGACTTGTGAGACAGATTTTGGTTCCTAAAGGGGTTAGACCATCCAACATGGTTGAACCTGAATATGAATTCAAATATCACAATATTTGGTTTTGATGCAGGTAACGCAGCGGAATAACAAAATAAATTCCTGATCAAAGCCCTCCACGGATCGAAGGGAAACATTCATAATGTGATGAGGGAAGAACGTTTTTGTACCTTAGTTGGTTGTGTGATCACAATGTAGAATTATGTCCACGTATCTACGGTATACACACCTTGGATTGAAAACTGGATTCCTCTTCCACGTTAAGTGCTAGCTACGCGAAGAAAGGAGGTAGAAGATATCATGAAAAACGAGGTACCAAGAAGTCGCGCGCCACACTGTGGCCGACGACGCTATGGGGGAGGGGCGGACGAGGTATGTTCGGCCTCCCTTGTCTGTCTCTCCTTGCTCTATTATTTCAAAATAATGACTCTCCTATGAAATAATAAGCTAGGGTTTCCTTTATATAGTTAATTACTCCTTATTAACTACATCTTTTCCCCAATACTAATCATGTCCATACACGGATAAGTCCACCTTAAAAATTAGTCCTACAAATTTTGCTTGTGGTTGCGTTTTGATCCTTATGATTAATTAGTCCCACTAATTAATATCCAATTCCATTTCAACCCATACGGTGTGTGACCCTGTAGGTTTCTACGTAGTTGGTAGTAACAATTACAAACATAGAGCGGTGTCTAGCAACACATCTATGCCATCCAAATAACAAAAATAGACAGTGATACGATAAACCATGTGCCGAATGTAACCACGTTATGTTATTCCTTTGTCTCCATATCCGGATTGGACAAGAGACATAACTGTCACACTCGTATATCTAATCCATAGTTTCTCGATCCTGGGAGTAGGCTTATCTATACAGATAACATCAATATCTCCGTATTGATTTATCTCAGTCTGGCCAGACATTTCATAAGCACTACCCCTCGAGTGTTAATGGAAATTTACTCCCATTATGTAGGAGGGACGAATCCTCTCTACATCACTACCATGTCTTAGCTTTCTTCCCATCATGACCGATCACGATATTTATAGTTACCCAGTTACGGCGCAACGTTTGATAATATCAAGACATGGTATTTCACAACCAGAGTATCTTGTGACTTCAAGTCTAGGGATTACAACACCATTGTCGCTACGAGAAGCACTTGGGACATAAACATAATCTAATGTAGCCTTCTCGTTGCGGGTCAATCCAATATGACATTACTCCTCATGCATACTCATATGTTAGACTTGATATCCCCAAATCAATCTACCCACATATTAGTCTATAGTGATCGTCATGTTAAACAATATAATGGAAAAATTTCAATCTAAGGACTTCATTATAATAAATATCTCCATAAATAATAAATGAATATTCTAGCCAAAAACAATGTTCATACTAAATATAGATTGTCTCTAGGACTTCAACTCCAACAGTCTCCCACTTGCAGTAGAGCCAATATGGTGCATCGCGTATGCCTATAAAATTAGTGTGCCCTTCATGCTTTCTTTGAACATGCACTTTGTAAGTGGATCTGAAAGATTATTGTCCGTTGAATCTTGAATATCTTCACATCTCCTCTTTCGATGATTTCACGAATGAGATGGATTCTCCTAAGTACGTGCTTGGATTTCTGGTGTGACCAGGGTTCCTTGGCCTGTGCGATCGCCCCAGTTTTTTCACAATACAACGCAGTGGGATCCCGATGCTAGGAACCACATCAAGCTCAGTGATGAACTTCCTAATCCAAACAACATCCTTTATTGCTCCTGCCGCAGCAATGTACTCAGCTTCAGTTGTAGAATCAGCAACTGTCTCTTGCTTAGAACTCTCCCATCTCTAGCTCCTCCATTCAGGCAAAACACATAACCCAACTGCGATCTTTAGTCATTCTTGTCGGTTTGGAAGCTCGCGTCAGTGTAACCAATTACATTGAGTTCTTCCTCACCTCAAAATATCAAGAATGCATCCTTAGTCCTTCTCAATTACTCAAGGATATTCTTGATAGCAATCCAGTGACTCTCACCTGTATTGGACTGATATCTACTTGCCATACTCAACTCGTATGACACATCTTGTCTAGTACATAACATGGTGTACATGATAGACAAATAGCCGACGCGTATGGGACCCTACTCATGCGGTCCTTATCAATCTTATTGTAGGGAGAGTCAACCTTCGTAAGGGTGACTCCATGCGACATGGGAAAGAATACTTTCTTCGATTCTTGCATGTTGAACCACTTCAATACCTTGTCTATATATGTACTTTGGCTTAGGCCGAGCAGCTTCCTAGATCTATCCCTAAAGTTCTTGATACCAGGTATATAAGTTGCATCCCCTAAGTCATCCATTGCGAAACACTTACCGAGCCAATCTTTAACAGATTGCAAGGTAGGAATGTCGTTTCAAATGTGCATGTCATCCACATACAAGACCAAAAACACAACAGAACTCCCACCAACCTTCTTACAGACACACGGCTCATCTTTGTTTTTGATGAAGCCAAACTCTTTGACCGCGTCATCATCGATTCCAACTTCTAGAAGCTTGCTTCAATCCGTAAATGGATTGCTGCTGTTTACAGACTTTGTTTGCATGCTCTGGATCCTCCAAACCCTCTGGATGTGTCCTGTACACATCCTCAAGGAGGTTTCCATACAAAAATGTTGTTTTGACATCCAACTGCCCAATCTCATAGTCGTGATAAGATGCAATAGCCAGTAAGATTCGAATGCACTGGGGGGGAAAGGTTTCATCATAGTCAATACCATGAATCTGCCTGAATCCTTTTGCCACCAATCGGCCATTTTAGGCAACTACATTACCATCCATGTCAGTCTTCTTCTTGAAGACCCACTTGCACCCTATGGTCCGAGCCCCTTCGGGTTGTTCCACCAAAGTCCATACCTTGTTGGTATACATGGATTCCATTTCGGATCTCATGGCTTCAAGAC
Source organism: Linanthus parryae (assembly GCA_023055425.1). Classification (NCBI taxonomy): domain Eukaryota; kingdom Viridiplantae; phylum Streptophyta; class Magnoliopsida; order Ericales; family Polemoniaceae; genus Linanthus; species Linanthus parryae. Next base: position 97,477,596 of record JALGPY010000005.1, on the reverse strand, counting down.
ACTTCTTTGAACCTGGCCCTTTCATGGCCTCTCCATAAGTAGTAGGCTCATCATCCATGAGTAGTACGTCACCGGGCTCAGTTACGAGAAGTCCATTCCTCTCTGGCTCCTGACGTACCCTAGTCGACCTACAGAGTCCTTGTGTTACTTGAGTAGGTTGCTCCACAACAGCTTGCGGTTCCTAATCATGCTCCATTGTAGGATCGATGTTTGTGGTTCTTGAATTTTTTCAAGTTCTACAGTCCCCCACTGGCTTCTTTAGAGACGAACACTCTTTCTAGAAACACACCTGTCCGAGAAACAAACACTTTTTTCTAGGTTGGATTGTAGAAGTAATATCCTTTCGTTTCCTTAGGATATCCCACAAACTCACACTTATCCGACTTGGGTCCGAGCTTATTTGTTTGTAAACACTTTACATAAAAGTCGAAATCCCAAATCTTCATAAATGAAACTATGGGATGCCTCCCATTCCATATCTCATATGGTGTTTTCATGACCGATTTGGATGGAACATGGTTATAAAAGCTTCAGTCAATAGAGCTTGTCCCCAAAACGATATCGGAAGATCTGTTTGACACATCATAAACTGCACAATTTCCAACAATGTAAGATTCCTCTTCTCAGAAACACCATTCCACTGTGGCGTTCAGGGTGGAGAGAGTTGGGACAAGATCCCACACTCTCTAAGATAGTCATCAAACTCTTGGACTAAGTATTCTCCTCCACGATCTGATTGTAGAGCCTTGATACTCTTGCCAAGTTGCTTCTCTACTTCATTCTTGAATTCTTTGAACTTTTCAAAGGATTCAGATTTGGCCTTCATAAGGTATAAAAATCCATATCTACTAAAGTCATCAATAAACGTAATAAAGTAAAGATAACCACCTTTGGCAGGTGTGGAAACGGTCCACACACATCAGTATGTATGAGTGCCAATAACTCACTAGTCCTCTCACCTTTCTTATTGAAAGGGGCTTTGTCATTTTTCCTACTAAACAAGATTCACATGTCTCATATGATTCATAACCAAATGAGTCTAGGAATTCATCTTTATGGAGTCTAGAAATGCGTTTCTCGTTTATATGGCCTAAACGACAATGCCATAGATAAGTAGGATTTAAATCACTAGTTTTAGTCCTCTTGGTATTTATGTTATAGAAAGAATTATTTAGATCATGGATATACAATCCATTAGACAAAAGCGGACTTCAATATACTATCAAAATAAATGGAGCAGCACTTGTCCTTTATTTTAATAGAAAAACCTTTCTCGTCCCAACAAGATATAGAAATAATATTTTTTCTCATAGCAGGCACATAATAACAATTGTCTAATTCTAAAATAAGTCATGAAGGGAAAGATACCTCATATATGCCTACGACTAATGCAGCAACTCTTGCTCCATTCCCAACGCGCAAGTCTATCTCCCTTTTAGCCAGCCGTCTATTTTTCTTTAGATCCTGCACATTTCAACAAATGTGAGATCCACATCCAGTATCCAAAACATGTGATGAAGATATAGACAAATTGACATCTATAAAAAAATACCTGGTGGCGGTGGAATCACTATTCCAAGCCTTTAATCCTCCAGATACTCGAGGAAGTTACTCTTCCAGTGGCATGTCTGACTACAATAGTGACACGCGCCCTTAAAACGCCACTATCAGGATTTAAGGCAACTTCATTGGATTTTGCAACTTTCTTGCTATTTCCTTTGGAGGTAGAAGAAACTCGCTTGCTCTTCCCTTTGCTTACCATCATGATGGCCTTGCCTTTGCCTTTGGTAGCGCTCTATTCAGAGGTCCTCAACATATTGAGCAGGCCTGGCAGAGGTTTGTTGATCTCATTCATGTTATAGTTCATAATGAACTGGCTATAACTATTCGGAAATGATTGCAGGATGAGATCAGTGGACAAATCTTGGCTGAATAGGAAGCCTAACCTCTGGAGATTCTCCATGTATCCGATCATACGGAGTACATGAGGCCTGAATGTGTTCCCCTGCGACAGACTGTACTTGAACAGTGCTTTGGATACCTCATACCGCAGATGCCTTGAGTGCTCTTGGAAGAGCTGTTTCAAATGTATGATCATATCATGCGCCTCCATATTCTCATGTTGCTTCTGAAGCTCAGATTCCATGGTGCAAAGCATGATACAAGTCACATCATTAGAATCATTCACATGTTTCTGATGTGCCTTTGCCGTGGCAAGAACGGCATCATCTCCTGGTGGTTCCGGAATAGGATTGTCCAAGACGTACAGTTTCTTTCTTGCTTGAGAACAATTCTCAAGTTTCTGTACCAGTCTAGAAAATTAATTCCTGATAACTTTTCCTTCCCAAGGACAGATTGTAGGGGTGAAGTTGATGTTTGTTGATTGTTTTCCATTTAAAATTCTACAAAATGAGAAATATGTAATTTTAGTATTTTTGAAAAATTAACTATATTTAACAATGGCTAGATTATTAAATATAGCTCCATTATTTTTCTCGGATTAATAGCCCTCACCATTAATGCGGAAAATATCATATACTTTCTAGTGGGCCAAGATCTATATTTCACTTCCTCGTTGAGCTTGCTTTGTCAAGTCACCCAAAGATCAGTTATTTAGGTAGGAACAATTTCCAATTGCATCATATGCAACTCTTGGTTCAATTAGGTGAATAACTCATTATTCTTTATCTATCCCATTGATAACGCCTAATTTCCTTGCCTCTAAGTTATCAATCTTAAACAACCTATTTGCGTCCAACCTCTTACTTCAACAATCACACATTACTTGCTTGTGCCACCGTAGCACACCATGACGAATTAAATCGTCTTGCTTTCACAAGCCCGAATTTACAGACCTTGATCATGATGGGTTTTGGGTAAGAGAAGGCAAAACACAATATTTGTCGTTCGAGAAATTTTATTGTCATTATTAATTGTTTGTTGATCCCATCAACTTGATCTACTTATTTGAATTGGGCAATCCCAAATAAAAGATCAACCTTGTTTATTATTATCTTGTTATGTTTTGCATGCATGAACCATACGCAAAAAAAAGAAAAAAAAAAAAAAAAAAAAAAAAAAACAAGACAATAACTAAATAAACAAGAAAAATAAAAGTGGTATGGATATGGCCCCTAAGACTAAGATATTTCCAAGCCAATGAGAATATCCATAAACCCTAAAGTGACAACTTCATCTCCGTGTGCCTCCATCTTTAGTTTGCGCGTCCTAGGCTTGTGAGTTCTCCAAGTCTTGTGGTTTCTTCAGCCATTGATATTCTTCTACATGTCTTGGCTATCATCTAACTATATAATACTAGCTAGCATCTATACTAAATAGAGAGACCTCACAAGTTGAGGGAGAAGATGACACGCAGGCCATAAAATAATTAATTACATTAATTACAATAAACCAAAACCAATGAAACCACAAAAGTAAACATCCACAACATAGGCCATATTCGTCCACCATGCGGAAAATCACATAATACAGTTAAAATCCAATTTTAACGCGCTTGGTCAATTTTAATTGAACTTGGGATTTTCTAGGATCAAAACGGTCTAGGGGTCGTACCAATCAAATTGGCCGAACCCATTGGACTTCCCAAGCCGTGCCAAACCGGTCGAACCAGCCCGCAGTGTCAAACCAGCGACTGACCGAACCCGGGTAGGCCACAATCTCAGTCCGTGCGCCAAAAGGAGAGAGCGGTCACCTAGTGGCCGAACCTTAGGGGTTGTTTCCAAAAACTTTCTCCTTTCCTTGTGGGCATATTCCCGAAATTGTGCCCAAACCCTAGCTTTCAAAACCCCAAAACACACATCATATGTGAACGAAATTCCCAAATTCTATACGATACGTAAAATTGGCTCATTCCTTATTGAATCATATTCAACTTGCATCATTATACTTAACTTCATTTTTTCACTAAAAAGTGTAAAACAATGAAAACTGATAAAACGGTAACACATAAATCACGTTATGAGCTACGACATGTGGCTCTGATACCACTGTAGGGTTTTGATGCAGGTAACGCAGTGTAATAACGAAATAAATTCCTGATCATAGCCCCCCCCCCCCACGGATCGCAGGAAATCACTCATAACGTGATGAGGGAAGAACGTTTGTGTACTTTAGTTGGTTGTGTGATCACAACGTACAATGATGTCCACATCTCTACGATATCCACACCTTGGATTGTAATCTAGATTCTTCGTCCATGTCAATAACTAGCTACCCGAAGAAATGAGTTAGAAAATATCATGCAAACGAGGCACCATGAGGTCGCGCTCCACACTGTGGTCGACGGCGCTATGGGGGGCGGACGGGGTAGGTTTAGCCTCCCTTTTCTTACTGTCTTTGCTCTATTATTTCATAATAATGACTCTCTTATGAAATAATAAGCTAGGATTTCCTTTAAATAATTAATAACTCCTTATTAACTACATATTTAACCCCAATACTAATCTTGTCCATACACATATTAGTCCACCTTGCAAATTATTCCTACTAACTTTGCCTGTAGTTGAGTTTTGATCCTTTTGATTAATTAGTCCCACTAATTTATATCCAAATCCAGCACAACCCATACGGTGTGTGACCGTGTAAGTTTTTACTTAGTCGGTAGTAACAATTACAAACATAGAGGGGTGTCTAGCAGCACATTTATGCCATCCAACTAACCGAAATAGTTAGTATCCGACAAATTATGTGCCCAATGTTAGCTCGTTGTATTATCCATTTGTCTCCATATCCGGATTGGACACGAGACATAACTCTCACACTCGTATACCCAATCCATAGTTTCTCGATCCTGGGAGTAGGCTTGTCTATACCGATAACATCAATATCTGCATAATGATTTATCTGAGTCTGGTCAGACATTCCATAAGCACTACCCCTCGAGTGGCCATGGACATTTACTCCCATTATGTAGGAGCGACAAATCCTCTCTACATCACTACCATCTCTCAGCTTGCTTCCTATCACGTCCGATCACTATCTTTATGGTTACCAGTTAAGGCATAACCTTTGATGATATCAAGACTAATATTTCACAGCTAGATGTATCTAGTGACTTCATGTCTAAGGATTACAACACCATTGTCAATAGGATAAGTACTTGTGACATTGACATAATCTAATGTAGCCTTCTCGTTGTGGGTCAATCCATTATGCCATTACTCTTAATGCAGTGGCGGACGCATGATTCATACCAAGCGGGGGCCAAATACCATTAAAAAACACTATTGAGTAATTGCGTTACTTTCTTTTACCAAAATAATTTTAACAAAAAAAACTATAGAAAGATATTTTTGTAGATGTTTTTTTTACAAAAAATAGAAAAATGATGTATTGGAAGTTTTAAGTCTAGTCTAGTTTCTAAACTCGAGTTTTATGAGGCGAAATGAAATTTTGGGCATGACTACTATGAAATAACCTTAAATTTGAATGGTGGAAACTTATACATGTCGAAATAAAAAAGAGTAAATTGAGATGTTCATAGACTTTGAGGGGGCGAAAATTGAGAAACTTGTATAAATAGTACAAAATTTAGGGGTGATTTTGAGTTTTTTGGAAAGCTTGTGGGGGCCACGGCCCCTTTTTGCCCCCCTCTAGGTCCTCCAATGTCTTAATGCATACTCATGTGTTAGACTTGATATCTCCATATCAATCTACCCACATACTAGTGTATAGTGATCGTCATGTAAACCAATATAATGGGCTAGAGACTTTTAAGATAAACACCACTTTGCAATCTAAAGACTTCATTATATTAAATATCTCCATAAATAATAAATGAATATTCTAGCCAAAAACAATGTTCATACTAAATATAGTTTGCCTCTAGGTCATTTACTCCAACACACACTTGGTCTAACAACTAGGTAAGGCAGTGAATGGCGGTTGAAGGTTGTCACCAAGAGCAATGAACAGTAGTGAATTATGGATAGTGGTTGCTCCAGGCACATGACTGGCAAGAGTTCTTTATTTTAAGAATTGAAATATTCATGAGGTACAGTCACACTTGGTGACAAAGGAAAATGCTAGGAATTGGTAATGTTGGTAATAGTTTTGACAATTCTATCTCAGATGTTTATCTTGTAGATGCTCTAAGTTTAATCTGCTTATTGTATCTGAGCTTTGTGATAAAGGTAATAAGGTTATTTTTGACAAGGAGAAATTTGTGGTGCAAGATGAAAAATCTGAAAATTGAATTCTCACTACTACATGGTCAAAAAATGTTTATTCTTTGAATACTAACAAAGTTGCATGTAAAAGTCTGAAATGTCCCAAGGCTTTGAAATGAGATTCAAAGCTTTGGCACTGAAAGCTTGGACACATCAGCTTGCATACACTGAACAAGTTGTTCTCAAAAGACCTGGTCAGAGGGATTGCCATCCATTAAGCTCAAGGATGAAGAGGTATGCAAAGCTTGTTCTCAAGGAAAACATACTAGGATCTCATTCAAGCCAAAGAACTTTGTAAGTACAACTAGACCTATTGAACCGCTTCATATGGATCTGTGTGGTCCTATGATAGTTCCAAATCCAAAGGGTAAGAAGTATATGCTTGTTATTGTAGATAATTTTTCTAGGTTTACTTGGATTATGTTTCTTAGAGAAAAGTTTGAAGCTCTATCTAAATTTTCAAAGCTTTGTAAAGAGCTGCAGACTTCTAAAAACCGGCCTATTTCTTCAAGAAGGAGTGATCATGTCAGAGAATTTGATCAACTAGAGTTCGATTTATTCTATGCTAAGTATGGTATTTCTCATAACTTTTCTGCTCCTAGAACTCCTCAACATAATGGTGTAGTTGAAAGGAAAAACAGGACTCTTGAGAACATGTCTAGGACAATGCTTTTAGAAAAAAATTGTCAAGGTCATTAGGCAGAGGCTGTCAATACTGCAAATTACATTTTGAACAGGTGTCTGATTAGGCCATTTTTGAAGAATACTCCTTATGAACTTTTCAAAGGAAGAGAGACAAACATATCTTATTTCAAATCTTTTGGCTGTACTTGTTTTGTACAAAACAATGGCAAGGATAATCTTGGCAAGTTTGATGCCAGGAGTGATGAATATTTTCTTGGTTATTATTAACTAGCAAAGCTTTCAGAGTTTCCAATTTGAGAACCAAGCTTGTTGAGGCAAGTATACATGTTATATTTGATGAAAGAAATGATGGTTCTTTGAGTGAAGGTTTTGCAGAGTTATATTTGAACAAGCATGAGCCAGAGGATGAAGAAGATCCAATGATTGGTTCTAAGACTAACTTGCAGGAAAACATAAGAGATTTTCAAATCCTTGAAACTGGATCTCAAAGCCTTGAAACAGATCCTCAAGACACACAGAGTGGTCAAGCCACTGCATCAAGTTCTCAAGGCCTTGAAAAGATTCACGGAGAACCAGAACCCTTAACACCAAGAAATAAATTCAAATACCTGTCATCTCATCCAGCAGAGAACATCATTTATGATTCATCCACTGGTACACAAACAAGATCTCAGTTAAAGAACTTGTGTGCTTTTAATGCTTTTTGTGTCTCTTGTATAACCTAAGAATGTGAATGAAGCATTACAAGAAGCAGACTGGATCATTGCAATGCAAAGTGAGCTAAATGAATTTGAGAGGAACAAATTCTAGAATTTAGTTCCTCCTCCCAAAGATCAGTCTGTTATTGGAACAAGACGGGTGTTCACAAACAAGATGGATGAAATGGTAAGGATATCAGAAACAAGGGAAGACTAGTAGCTCAAGCTTAGAACCAGGAAGAAGGTACAGATTATGAGGAGACTTTTTCTCATGTGGCAAGGTTTGAAGCAATCAGAATATTACTTGCATTTGTATCACATAGGAACATCAAACTTTTTCAAATGGATGTTAAATATGATTTTCTCGATGGTTATCTACAAGAAGAAGCATATGTTTCTCAACCTCTTGGTTATGAGAGTGATGAGTTTCCAAATCATGGTTATAAGCTTGAAAAAGCTCTTTATGTCCTCAAACAGGCTCCAAGAACTTGGTATGAAAGATTTTCAAAGTTTTTACTTGAAAATGATTTCAAAAGAGGCCTAGTTGACAAAAATCTTTTCATAAAGACACATGAGAAAGACATTTTAGTAGTACAGATATATGTTGATGATATTCTGTTTGGTGCTACTAATGATTCTCTTTCAAAGCATTTCTCTAGTCTTATGAGCAGAGAATTTGAGATGAGCTTCATGGGAGAACTTAATTTCTTTCTTGGACTTCATGTACATCAAATAAATAAAGAAAATTTTCCTACACCAGAACAAGTACACCGAGGTTTGCTGAAAAAATAGAGAATGTCTCAATCCAAGGTAGCTAAAACTCCCATGAGTTCTACACTATCCTTAGACAATGATCAAAATTGTAAGAATGTGAACCAGAACGATTTAGAGGTATGATTGGTTCACTGCTCTATCTTACTGCAATCCGGCCAGTCATTATGTTTAGTGTTTGTATGTGTGCTACATTCTAAGATGATCGTAAAGAGTCTCACTTAGTTGCTGTCAAAAAGAATTTTTAGATATCTCGATGGTACCAAAGACTTAGGGCTTTGGTATCCTAAAAAGTCTAACTTCTCTCTGTGTGGATATTCAGATGCTGATTTTGTAGGGTACAAAGTTGACAGAAAAAGCACTTCAGGGTGTTGCCAATTCCTTGGATCAACCCTGATAAGTTGACATTCCAAAAAGCAAGATTTAGTAGCATTATCAACAGCAAAAGTTGAATACATAGCAGCAAGAAAGTTCTTTGGATAGCTCAACAGATGAGAGAAATGGGTTATAACTTCAGACATATCCCCATCAAATGTGACAACATTAGTGCTATCTCAATTATAAATAATCCAGTACAACATTCAAGGACTAATGACTTTGATGTTAGACATCACTACATTAGAGATCATGTGGAGAATGGTGATTTATCTCTATCATTTGTGCCTACTAACATGCAGTTTGCATATATCTTCACTAAACCACTGCAGAGAATAGATACACAGCCTTGAGATTAGAACTTGGCATGTTGAATAAGGAAGCACTGGTTTAGAGGGAGTATCAGTTAAGTTAAGTGTGTTTCAATGTTTTGAAAAAGTTTATCAAAGCCTTAAAAAGCTTCATAAAGCATTAGAAATTTTATCTGCAGTATCATAGTTTTTCAAGGCCTTGAATTTTATTTCAAAGCTTTGAATATAAATCTTTGTATTGTATGTTTCATTGAATGGATCACTAATGCTGGTGCTATCTCAGTAGATAAATTCATAATTTACCTTATAAAACAAATCTTTTTTAAATCAGTATAATATTATTTCCTTTCCACACGTCACATACAAATTTGAATTTCAATCAAACTTCCCTTCCTCAAAATTTTTGGGAATATTTAGTTTCCTTCTTTAACTCAAACTCTTCAGTATTTATCTTATACCTTCTCTCTTTCTCTCTTCTATCTTTACCGCCTCTCTCTTCTTAAACCCTAACCCGTATGGACTCAGGGAGATCCTCACAAAGAATCAAAATGGTTGGAGGCTCAAAGAAGAGTACATGACATAAAAGAAAAGCTGGAGAAGAAAAAGTTCAAGCACTTAGTGACAGCTCTAGCTCCAATACTGTCAGTGCAACCAAGCTACTTCCTCCTCCGAAAAAGAAGAAATGCAAGAAGGACAAGGATGATCAGACTGTTTCGAGCAAGAATAATTCAGATCTAGTTGCTGCTTCTGGGAAGCAGAAGGTATTAAGATTGTTAGTCCAAAGAAGCTGAAGAAGCCAAAGACACCTCAAAAGTTAGACAAATGGAAGGAGATATAGGTCTCAGAAAAGGACAAGGGGAAATAGTTTCAGGTTTACTCTGAAGAGAAAACACTTCTGGTAAGAGATCTATTTCTCCTAAAAGGTTTATCAATCATGGTGCAATAGGTATCTGGTTTTGCATCTGCTCTTGTTTCATACTATTGTATGATCAGTACTAGCATGTTGGATTCTATGGATTTGGAGTGTATTAGGTCATTGAAACATAGTTCTCTTTGGAAAATCTAAAGCCCTCTGAGATTGCATACCCTAGGCTTACCAGACTCTAATCTAAAACAAGCGAATGCTCTTGGTTTAACGGTTTCATCTAAGGTAGCTTGTGTTGAGATGGAGTTAGATCATGCTGGATTTGCTAATACCTTCGATTTTTCAAAGAGGTACAATACAGAAAACTACCATATCAAGATTGATGGTATAAAGATGGCTAAGGAAGAGTTCTTTTTGCCTAATGTACGCACTACCTCTAAGCAGTTAGTTAACTCATTTTGTGTTAACTGTTGAAGCCAACATTTTGTTACTATTCTGATGAGGTGTGTGGTTCCGAAAGAAAAATCTAAGGAGCTGATGTCTGATAAGGTTTTGTATCTGATGTACTTGGTGTTGCATGGGTATGAATTTGATTTTCCTACCATTGTAATGGAACACATGATGTATAGATGTACGAAGAACAGGAAACATCCTCTACCCTATGACAACCTCCTCTCATTTTTCTTTCAACACCTTGAAATACCTGTTGACACGAAAGAGACAATCACTAAAGGTTTTGGAATGATAGATGAAAAGTCCTTGAAAGTATTGGAATTGTGCAAACCAGTGAGGGAATATGGATGTTCTACTCTGAGTTGTCTGCAGAAGAGTTGAAGACCAAAAAGTTTTCAAAGACTAAGTCCTTAACCACTCCATTATCCCTACATTGCACACATCTGGACCAATGTCTAGTTCTTCAGAAGTTGGACTTTATTGAGAATGAACCAGATGAGCTAAAGCAGAGTCATCACCAGCTTAGTATTGAGTTTAGGCAGATGAATTACATGATTGAAAGTGCTTCCAAGAGCATTAACTTAGTACATGTGGAATAAGAGGATGCGCCAGTTCCGGGAGGCTCAAGGAAGTCAGGATCTACAAGAGTTATTTGATGAGCATAGTTCTGGGGATCAAGTTGTTGGGGATCATGGTGCAGGGGCAAAGACTGTTGAGGTTGAGGAACATGATGAAGAAGACAGTGTTGACTCAGGGTTGCTACTCAAAGACCTAAAGAAGAAGAAAAAGAAAGGGAAGGTTCCAGCCATTGTCAATTCAGCTGATTTGTTTGAGGATGTAGTGTTGGCTGATGAACCTGGTGAAGAAGTTGCTCAGGAAGAGGGTCAACAAGAGGATGAGGAAGAAGATGGATAAGAAAGTGATCAAGAAGATGCTACAGGAGACAAGACTGATGGAATTCCAAAGCCTTGAATTCTAGCATTTCTTTCTTCTTTTCAAAGCCTTGAAAGACCTCTTTTCAAAACTTCTAATTTCTTTAAGTTTTTCAGTTTTCAAAATAAGGTTGATACAACATTTTCTCACTATTTTTGATGAAAGTCAAAAAGGGGGAGAAATTTAGAGGGATACTTATTGTCTAGTGTGGATGTGTAGCAGTTGGACTTTAGGAATGCTTAGTTTGTTTTGATTTCGTCATTTAAGTAAATTTTGATTCTGCTAGTATAATTGTTGTTACTGGTATTTTATTCTGATCTTATATAACTGTTTTTGCTATGCTATTAATGTTTATCTTTTGAGGAAATACAGTTTAAATAGATTAGTGGTTTTGTATTTCATCAAGGGGGAGATTGTAAGTTCATAGTTGGTTTAAAATCTTTGAAAGTGGTTTCAAAGCCTTGAAACTGCACTTCACTTCACAACATGAACTTAGGGGGAGTTTTGACTCTTGATCATTCTCTAATCTCCCGTACTTGATCATGCTATATTAGATGAGACAAACTAATTCTATGTTATATCATGCCTTGATCTCACCATTTGTCTAAGTTAATCTGCATGGATTGCGAACTAACTCTTTGTTGTAGGTTTGGCTAAGTTTTCTTATTTACAGAGATGCATAAGTGGCAATTAATGTCTGCAGATTCAGTGCTACTGTCATGGAAGGTTTTCTGGACTTTCCTTTAGCTTGCAGATGGAAGATCAGATCAAAATCCATTGAAGAAATAAAGCAGCTAGCCATTGGAGCAAGCTGTTTAGAGTCAAAGATCTCTGGAGATTTTTAGGGATTTAAGTTGAAGAATTATTTTATATTCCGCAATTCAAATTGACAGAATAACAAGTGATTCAGAGAGTTTCAGAAGTACAGAGCTTTACAGAGAGATTAACACTCTCACGGATTGACAAACATCATTGAAGAAGATCAAACATCCACTCAATCCATTTCAGATTCTTGAAGAACACTTTAAGCTTCATTGCTTAACTGTGTTTACATTGTTCTTCATCTTGTGGTCAATTTGTATATCATTCTGTGTTATTACTTAATCTTTTATTCTCATCAGTTTTTCATGAGGAACAACAGAAAATTCTTATTGTATCAGTTAGCTAGAGAAGGTACTAGATAGGTTAGTCAGAACCACAGGCTGTAGAGAGTAAGGCACTTCTCTTGGTCTGAGACCTTGGGCTTAGCTTTTGATAAATAAGAAGTTTGTTGAGATCCTGGAGGGATTAAATCCCTCGGGCGGAGAGTAGGTCACTTGGGACTGAACTTCGTATCAAATCACTGTGTTCAGTGTCTTGCATTTTAGTTCTTCACTTGTTTTCATAACTGCTTCAAAACAGGTTTCAGTTCATAGCTTTGGAAAGATTTGAAAACTATTAGTAAACTTCAAATTGTATGTTTTGGTTTCAAAGCCTTGAATCTGAGTTCAAATCTTTGAAATACTTCAACTTCTTCTGAAGTTGTTTTAGATCCACTCTTTTGGAAAAACTTTCCATACTCTATCTAACCACTCCCCTTCTAGAGTATTTGATCCTGTATTTGTTACCTGCATTACAATCTTCAGTCTAAATGATATTATTCATCAAACGGACTGCGTCCAAATTGTTATCATGGAGTCAGTCAGTACCAGCAGTTTTAGGGTGATCTGGTATGGAAGAACATGGAACTTTTTTTGCCTTATAGGGGAGTCAGGCAAGCAGATCGAATCTCTCCTTAATTGTTTCTTTTAACAATGGAGCTTTTAGCACAAAATATTGAAAGTGCAGTACAACAAGGTAGATGGAAGGGAGTAAGACGTGCTACATGTGGCATATCTATAAGCCATATTTTTTTAGATGATTTGAACCTATTTTGGAGAAGCCAATGAAAGACAAGAGCTATCTATGAAGCAAGTGATGACATATTTCTGCAATGAGACTAGTTAAACTGTGTTTCTAAGTCAAAATTAATGGAGCTTAGTCAACTATTGGGAATTGGTATTACTAAATATTTGGGAGTTCATTTAGGGATGCCATTGATTCACGCCAGGTGTAATGCCTCTATATATTAGTTTCTTCCTCATAAGGTAAGGAAGACTCTTGCTTGTGGGAAGGCTTCTCAATTATCTTTGGATGAGGATCACTTTAAATCATACAGCCTTACAAGCATTGCGCAACTATCCATGTAATCAACCCTTTTGCCAAAGATAATGATTAATGACATTGACAAATCCTATAAGAAGTTTTTATGGGGAGGCTCTGATATTAAGTCCAAATTTACCTCTCATAGGCTGACACAATGTGAGGCCGGCTAAAGATGAAGGTGGACTAGGGTTCAAGAATCTTGTTTTCTTTAATATGGCTATGTTGGAAAATGGAGGATGGAGAATGAACAGTGATTCACATTTCTCTTTGTGCTCGGATTTCAAGAAAAAGTATGGGAATAAGAATCGCATGTCGCATAACTCTAGAGTGTAGAACTTGTTTAATTATATCAAAGCCACTAAATATGGAGTGGGTATGAATGTGGTTAGTGGTAAAAACACTCTTTTTCTTGCTTGATTCCTAGTTGGGTAAGTCTAAATTGTATTATTTGGATTTCACTAAGATTAATGAGGAGTTTCTGGATTGAATTGTTGTTAAGTATTGGATTACTAATACTTGTTGGAAGATGGACCTGCTTGATGGTATTCAGCCTCATGGAATTGTAGAGTTAATGTTTGTTGTCTCAGTGCAAGATAATGTGGAGGGTCCAAATATAGATGTTTGGATGGATTTTGTCACTGGACACTATAATGTAGCTTCTGCATATAATATTTTGATGGCTAAGAATGCAATTCAGAGTGTTGATAAGAACTGCAAACGGATTAAGAAGGCTAGAGGAGTGCAAAGATATAGGTCACAACTTTGGCTTCTTAGACATGGCATACTGTGCACTCAACTTCTCAAAGCTAGAATATGTATTATTCATAATGCAAACTGTCTCTTTTATAATAATTATTGTGAAAATTCACTGCATGCTGTGAGAGACTATCATTCGGTTTCTGCTATAAGGAAGCGATTGGTTGAAAATGACATGTGGATGAGCTTCCTTTCTACCAATTCATTGTCTTGGGTGGATGGGAATCCGGATAATGAAGATTGGGGCATAAACAATCATCTTTCTTTTCTCTTGGTCATTGTTTCTCCTCTATCTACTATCTGGTTGTGGCATAATAGAAAATTCATGAGGAGGATTTTCAGATTCCACGAGATGGTAAGTTTGTAATTTTGAATATGGCCAAACTATTTGAAGTATTTCTGAAGTTGGATGTGAATAAAATTCATAGTTTCCCTAAATGGGTGAATTGGACTTGTCCCCTAGAATTGTAACTGAAAGTTAATGTGGACTGTTCCAGTCTAGAACAAAAATGTGGGTTAACTGTAGGAGCTGTTTGCAGAGATCATGAAGGAAACTGGTTGTGGTGTGTGCAGAAGTTGATTGGTTTGATTTCTATTTTTAAATGGTGAGCCATGAAAAATGTTGGAGGGCTTGTAGGTTCTGGAGGAGATTGGAGGTAAAATGCAATCCTTGAATTAGATTCACATGAGTGTGTTCAACTTATCACTGAAGGTAGTGAGAATCATCCCTTTTGACAGTCGGTGTTGTCAATTAGAACTTTGATGCTTAAACCTGGTAGCTTTGGGTAAAAAAGTTAGATGAAACTAAAATATTGATTGATAAATTGGAATAAAATTCTAATTACAAAATTTGTAATACGATTGTAAGTTTTTTGCCACAATCTTTTTGTGAAGCACCAGTTTGTTGTGACAAGTAGAGGTTGGAAGTGTTAGACTTATTGTGTATGAGCTCTGAATCACTTTTTTACCAACTTTTTTTTAAGTATGGTCTTTTAACGTGATTAGTTGGCCTCCATTAGTCTTCAAGCGTGGAAAATGGAATGTATCAAAATACTGACGTGTCATGTTTATTTGCTCAAACATAAAGGTGAAAAGTGTCTTTTACCCTAACTTCAAATACCCATTTGGAATTTTAGAACTTCTTCAAGAGAGGACATATAAGTTGTATTTGACACAAATATAGACAAGTTTGCCCAAAAACCAGCTCCAACAGCTGGTGCAAAAAAATTCCTAAATTTGAGCCAGAACTACAATTGAACCAGTTTGGCCTAAGCATAGGACAATTTGAAGCTGCTGTAAACAAAACACTGATTTATTGCTCTACTCCTCCTCGGATCCTCCTCCTCATCCTCTACTGCTCCTCCAAGGTTCAGATTCACTGTAGCAAAGGTAAATTTAGAAACTTTATAAATACTTATCAACATTCAAAGTAAAAAACACAAAAAATTGCAAAACATTACCTTCAATTCGCTTCAATAGTTTAATTAACTTTATATTAAATTTATAAAGTATGATATTCCAAAAAACAATAAAAATTATAAAGTATGATAATTATTAGATATAGTAACATAACTATTTAATAAGAAAAATTATAATATAAAAAATCCTATAAAATAATAAAATAGCCCAGCGTTGCAAAACAACAACTAAAATACACTGGTGTAAATTTAAGGTTAATTGCATTTACCCCCCTGTGGTTAGGTGTTTGTGCGAAACACCCCGTGTGGTCTCAAATGTTGCATTGTACCTCCCTGTGGTTTGGTTTTTATGTGGGAGGGGGGCAATTTTCTGTTAGCTATGTTGAAAAGTCCTTCACGCTTTGTTATCTAGCCAATTAGCCACATCCTGTCATTTTCTCTTACCCTTTCTCTCTCTTACACTTCTATCTCTCAATTTTATCTCTACAGTTTTTCTTCTTGTGCTTTCTTTTCTCTAGATCTGGACGACGCGACGGCGAGTGACAGACGACGCGGCGGCGGTCCTCTTACTTCTTCTTCTTCTTCTTCTTCTTCTTCTTCTTCTTCTTCTTCTTCTTCTTCTTCTTCTTCTTCTTCTTCTTCTTCTTCTTCTTCTTCTTCTTCTTCTTCTTCTTCTTCTTCTTCTTCTTCTCTAGATCTGGAAGGCGACGGCAAGCGGCGGCCGGCGACGGAGGTCTTGCAAGCGGTTGGGGTTCTTCCTACTTCTCTTTCTTCTTACAGATCTGTTTTTACTAATTATTTGTTTCTCCTCTCCCTCTTCAACCCCTCGGATTCCGTTTCAATTCAAGTTGGGTCTCTTGATTTTCTTGTCTATGCAGATCGATTTTCTTTTCTCTCTTGCGTATTGATTTTATTTACAAATTGATTTTATGTTTCAATTCTTGTCTGAATCGTCAATTAATTTTGTTGAGTCTTTCTGTGTCCACGCAAATAGGACTAGGAGGCTTGTGTTTTTCCTCCTGATCTTGTTCAGTATGATGTTATTCAATTGAATATGGGTTTGATTTTTTAAGTAGATTTCTTTGGTTGGGTTATGTCATTGGTGATTGTTATGTGATTGAAGTTTTCGAAGTTTGATTTTCTTTCTCAGTTAGTACTGATGATGTTGGTGGGATGTAGCTGGTGGCGAATATTCACCCTCATCTTCTTCATCAATAACAAGAAATTTAATTCAATGTTTTTTTGTATAATTTTTGGGCGATACTTTCAAAACCAAGGGTACAATAGACACTCCGTGTGCGACTTTTAACGGATTCCGTTGATTTTAACGGAATTGCACAAAAACCAAACCACAGGAATGTACAATGCAACATTTGAGATCCCAGAGGAGTGGTTTGCACAAACCCCTAACCACAGGGGGGGTAAAATGCAATTAACCCTAAAATTTATGACTACATCTCTTTTCTCACACAATTTTAGACTGCTTAAAATCCAAAAAAACCCACCCGTTGTCCAAGGAGAGAAAAAGCGGACCTATCGTGGCGTGCGAAGAAGAAACGGTTCTAGGACGAAATCGCAACCCCATCACCAGCGACGAATGGTTTCGGTTCTCCACTGCTGATTCAGTCTCTGCTACGCTGCTCATACTGTCCGCATAATCAGTCGGTTGGTCCGGCGGACCCAGTTACCCAGTTCTTGAGTTTGTTTGGGTAAGTTTCATCAAATCGTATTTTTTCTGTTTTCTATATGTTCTCTGACTTCACCTCTATGTTCATAAGTCACTGTAGTTTTTTCTCAAAAAAAAAAAAAAAGTCACTGTAGTTTGATTATAGCTTGTGAGGATTGTAATTAAGGTTTGCAGATTAGCGTTTGTGAGGACTGTTATAAAGGTGGTGAGGATGGAATCACAGCCTGATTTGTTAAATTAAGGTTTTCAGATTAGGGTTTGAAAATTGGGGATTGTTATTCCTATGTAATTTTGAGTTCAAAATTGGGGATTTCTATGTCTTGGGTCTTTCTAGGTTCAGTTTGTGATTTAAGTATTTTTGATGTTCAAATGGAAGCATGTAGTGTTGGATTCATGACTTGTAAATAAGAATCGTGTTTTCTAATTTTCTATGTAGAATCTTGATTTGGAGGTTGAGGTTTTCTACATTGCGGGTCATGCTAGTTAATACATTTAATTGTGGAACAACTATTAACTGTAATCTTAGAATTTAAGGATTTCAACACATACTCCCTTTGTTGTAAAGATGAAGTCTCACTTTGACTTGTCACTGGGCTTTAGGTGGTGTTTTTTACTTTATATATTTAGTAATATGCCGTTTGTCTAATGTGGAATTTTCTTGGGGAGCGAAAAATTAAGCATATGAGAAAAAAGGCACGGCGTAAGTGAAAAGGTATGAAACTTTTTGAAAGTGAAATAGTTATTTTGAAACAGACAAAGAAGGAACATGAGACACTTATTTTTAGGACATAGGGACTATGTATATGAATTAGGACGTATGGAGATTGGAAAAAATGTACTACTTGCATTGACATTCACTTTCTTGGATGTATTATGGACTTGTCCAAATTGATGCCTCGAGTATCTCTAATGCAGAACAGGGAAGCTAGGGTTCTACAATAGGTGCAAATATACACCTTCGAGGAAGCTTTATCTATGAACAAGATAGTAAGGCGATGAGATATAGTAAAACTGAAGTGGGAATTGTCGAAAATCTAGGTTCTTTGGTTATAAACCAAGATAACTTTAGGTTATTTACCTTAAAAGGTTCAATACAAAATCCAACTATCCGGACAGAGGTAGTACTATTGTCCAATTTGTAGGCTAACTACTAATTATTTTTCTACAAAACAAAAGACAACTATAACCTTACCTCTGGGCTAAGTAACTTCAGGGATAAGTAATAGTCACTATTGACTACCTAAAGCTGCAGGTTCAAAGCTGCATGTAGGATCTGACAGGCTCTAGGTACAAACTGCAACGAGCCCATTAATATTCAGTTTGATGCTCAAAACTATCAGAAAATGAGTACCAATATCTTACAAATTTGCAATGTTTAGCGGAATCACCCTGTACTCCCCTTTTTAGAGAAAACTCGCCCTCGAATTTGTCCATGCATTATGATCCTTTTAATTTTACGATTTGTCTTTTGAAACTCGTATACACCATGCTGTATGGTGGGCCTTTTAATCATTCCTCTCGAGTTTTCTTTTTAACTTCATCTTCGTATTTTTCGGGTACGGCGTATTCTTGAAGAAGATGAGCAACACAAACCTTTTTTCGACGTGTAACTTTTATGACATTTCAACTAGAATGGGTCTACGTAGAATGTTACAGGTTTCAGTGAGTGCTCATAGAAACTCTTGACACTCTCAGATGTGACAAATTCAATTTCATATGAGGAATGGGTTCGAAAGTCAATGTGTTCATCAAACAAATTTTGTGAACACTGTTACTTGACCTTGTTAGGAATTGAAAGGATTCCAGAAGTGGAAATTCATTTTAAATCCTCCAACACCAAGTCTTCATCATCGCTTACATACTCATCATAGATGGGAAAATTTACCGATCTCGTCCCCAGTTTCTCCACTATTCAAGTCAAGTTCACAGACTGAATATCCTGAAATCCAATCATGTCCATGATGAAATAACGAATGTCATGGGAATGATTTATTTTGAACTTTTCACTAAGTTCATCCTCTTGACTACCTTCTGGTATGGTAACAGGTTGATAGGAATGTATTCCAGCAGACGTACACGTGGCACTCATCCAGTCCATCCAGGCGTTTAGATTAGTTATTAGCCAGTAGGCAGTTACCTAGCGGTTACCTAGCAGTTATTTCCTGTGTTTTCCTTAAATATGTTCCCAGGATTCTATGTACTGAATATTTGTCTAATATTTGTCTGAGTAATTGGGAGGCTTGTCCACTCCATACGGACAGTTTAGTTCTCTGTTTCTATCATTTGGTATCAGAGCCATTCGATCTGAAATGGTTACTACACGCAATTCCACTACAGACCCACCAATCCCACCCACCAATACCACGTCAAATCCAATTTACACATCCCCGCCTCCCCAAAACTTTGACCTAATCACAGCCCAACTTTCAGCCATAACAAGTCGTCTCGATGCTATTGACGCCTTGAAAGCTGATGTGGCTGCCCTCAAAGCCCAAACAAATGATGGCCAGCAACTCGATTCTTTCCGGAGATCAGCCAGAGGAAAAGCTAAGGAAATCCCTGAGAATTCCCGCCGATATCGGAAGGGGAAGAAGATAATGCTGAAAATCCTTGGTGGCCAAAAGTTCCTGCACGGAGGCCGCATACAAGGATGGAATTTCCAAAATTCGAAGGAGGGGATCCACAAGGCTGGATCCTAAAGGCAGAGAAGTATTTTCGTTACTATCAGACCCCGGATGAATTGAAAGTTGACATAGCCGCCATGTATCTCGAAGGAGATGCCCTGGATTTATTTTCTTCGCTCAACAATGAGCGCACCCTAGTTTAATAGGAAGAACTTGTGAAAGCCTTGCAAGAAAACTATGGGCCTGCAGAATTTCAGAATCCAGATGAACACTTGTGCGATATTCGTCAAACAGGAACTGTTCAACAATATCGGCAAGAGTTTGCAAAGCGTTCATCAAGGGTGTCAAATTGGCCTGAACACTGCCTTTTAGGCGTGTTCATTAATGGCTTACAAGAGGATCTCAAAGCTGAAGTGCGCATACACAAACCCAGGAGTGTTTACAAAGCCATGAGTTTGGCAATTGGCAATGGAGTTTGAATCCAAATTAAGTCAGACACGGGGAACAAGAGGATCCAGCCAGTTCCTAGTGAATTTGGTATTCCAGGTTCTTCAACCCCAGCCAAAAGTCAGGAGTTTTCATCAAACATCCAGCCATCTAACTCCAGTTCTTCTTGGGATTCTGAACGACAGAATCGTTGTGCTAAAGGGTTGTGTTTTCGTTGCAACGAAAAATTTGCGCCAGGCCATCGCTGCAAACTAGCATCTTTTTCCCTCATGGAACTTACAGAAAGTTCACATACGGAGGAGCAAAATGACGACGCTAGCAGAAATAAAGAAACTTCTGCCAACCTTGCAGAGCTTTCTTTCCATGCCATTTTGGGTAAGCAAAATAGTAATACTATGAAGCTATTAGGCACTCTTGGCGGCCAAGAGGTCATCCTGTTGGTCGATAGCGGGTCAACTCACAATTTTATTTCTAACACGTTAGTGGAAAATCTAAAATTTCCGGTACAAGAAGTGGCAGAATTTGGAGTCCAGATTGGCAATGGAGATGGAGATGTGATACGATGTAACCGCTTTTGCCCCAATATTGGAGTGCAACTCGCAGTATTAACAATTACCGATGATTTTTATCCCTTCTCTATTGGGAGTGGTGATATTATTTTGGGCATCAAATGGCTGGCGTCCTTGAATACTGTTCAAGCGAATTGGAACAAGTTGTTCCTCATATTTAACATGAATGGCCGCCGTTACAAAATACAAGGAGTACCGCAGATGGAGCACAAGGAAGAGAAAGTTCCGCCTTGAGGACAAGACGGTTTTCTAGGAGGGGTGTACTGATAAGAATGTATTCCAGCAGACGTACACGTGGCACTCATCCAGTCCATCCAGGCGTTTAGACTAGTTATTAGCCAGTAGGCAGTTATCTAGCATTTACCTAGCGGTTACCTAGCAGTTATTTCCTGTGTTTTCCTTAAATATGTTCCCAGGATTATCCAATTCTATGTACTGAATATTTGTCTAATATTTGTCTGAGTAATTGGGAGGCTTGTCCACTCCATACGGACAGTTTAGTTCTCTGTTTCTATCACAGGTGCACTTATTGCCTTTGACAACTTACCTATAGGCTAGAGTTCTTCTCCGGCACTGAAGTGCTTGCACTGCTGGCGACAGATTTTCAATCTTCCTTCGCACTCGGCCAAGTCTTCACATTGTTCTTGATTTCCTCTTTCACCGTGCCCTCTACCACGCGCATCCATGGTAGTTAGGTTGGTGTTTTAGGCTCTGATAACACTTAATACAGAACAGGGAAGCGACTAGCAACCTGGTTCTACAATAGGTGCAGATATACACCTTTGAGGAAGCATAATCTAAGAACAAGATAGTAAGGCAATGAGATATGGTAAAAATGAAGTGGGAATTGTAGAAACTCTGGGTTTCTGTGGTTATAAACGAGAACTATAGGCTCCTTTCCTTAGGTGCAATAAAAAATTCAACTATCCTTACAGAGGTAGTACTACGGTCCTATTTATAGGCTAACTACTAATTATTGGCCTAACAAAACAAAAGATAACTATCACCGTACGTTTAGGCTAACTAACTTCAGGGCTAACTAAGAGTCACTATTTGACAAAAAAAAGCTGCAGGTTTAATGTAGGATCCGATAAGCTGCAGGTAAAGACTGCAACGAGTGTCCACTGATATTCAGTTTGATACTTATCAAACTGATCAAAATATGAGTACCAATAGCCCACAAACTTGCAAGGTTTAGGGGAATCACCCTGTATATTTCCCCTGTTCCGACTCATGCAAGAGGTAGTCATCGGATATCAACACTAAACAGAAGTTAATCACTGTTTCTGTAGTTGTTACAAGTAGAGCTCTCTGTTTACTTCAAATTTAGCTGGAACGAAATTTTTGTTTACATAGGATAGTGCTTTACCCGTTTGCCGTTCCTGGCTCTGCCCTTGAGAAGGTAAATTTATGTTTTGAGTTGCTGTTTTATTTTCTTTTATACTACTATTATATGTAATAGTGAAGCTAAATCAATCGTCTGAAGTAGAAAACAAAGAATCAGAGTTTCGGTGATTGAAACTCGTGGATTAGGATTTTTAAGAACAGATAATTGGCCGCTCCTGGGTATTGCAATGGTGAGCTGTTAGTATTGAGTTCTTGAATTATCGTTGTAATCACTTATGTTGTTTCTTTCCCAAAAGCAAGTCGGTGTTTTTGTGATTGTTGATTAGATACGATATCCAAGGGCTTCCGGATTCAGATTGATGAATTTTTTGACGTTTAGGTGAACAAAGTCGGTTTAGTATGGTTGTGCCCTCTGCTAATCAACTTTTGCCTCCAATATCGGGGAAGAGTTTCGATAATCAAACATCTGATGATGCTAGTTTAAATAACAATAGACTTTGAGAAATTTAAGGTTTTTGGGTAAAAACATTGCAGTGATATTTGAAATTGGATTTGTAATTGTAGAGTTCATTGAGTACAGACTAGGTTATTCTGACTGGTTTCCCTTTCTACTTTGGAGCTCCAGCAACATATTCAAAACTTGTATAGCTGCCAACTTTGGTAGAAAATTGATGTCGGTTGAGGCAATGAGTATATTCAATTGGGTCAAATGGTTACCATGACGACTGTATTGCGTATATAGGCACTGTATTGTGGGAAGAAATCTATCAAACTGGATATACTAACTGTTAAACAGAGAGCGTGAGAGGCGACATCAATTGAGAAGTTAAGACGCGAGAAGGACCATAGTTGTCAGAATCTTACGATTTAGATTCGATTCATACAATTCGATTCGATTCACCCATGAAACGATGCAAATTCCTATGTGAATCTTAATTGGAACAGAAATAATGCCAATCTCGATTTAAGAGCCTGAATCTTACGATTTGTAGTGGTTCAGACCGATTCATGCGATTCATCATCGATTCGGCTGTGGCCTAATTTAGTTAAGAGTCAGTCTACGAAGTCATACTTTTTCTTTCTGTCATTTTTCTAGATATGTTTGTTTCAAAGTATCTAGCACAGCTTTTTCAAAGTCAGACTAACAATTTCTGTATTCTTTTCCATTATCTAAGATCTCATGTTTCCTCGCTTAACTTTTATCTTCACCCTTTTATCTTTTGGATAGTAGATGCAGAGGACTCCCAAGTCCCAATCACTCATTATGGCAGCAATTTTCTCTGAACTTAAGTTTATATGTTCTTGAAATATTATGAATGTATTCTTCACACTTGCTTTTAGATTTAAGGGATATGTAATTTTATGTACTTGAGAAGATTTGAACTGAATCTTCAAGATTCATGGCTCGATTGATTCACGATTTAGTAAAGTGGAATTTTGATTCGTGATCCAATTCTCGATTTGAAAACTATTAGACGGCAAAATGGAGACCAGGTTGCATCGGAGAAGCCACATTTTAGAAATCAACCGTGAAAGAAGGAAAAGTTGGAGACCTAGTTGAAACTGATAGCAGAAGCTATCGATAGAGAAGCAATTCGAGAAGCTTCGATCTCCATTGTAGCAATTCGAGAAGCTTCGATCTCCGTTGTAGCAATTCGAGAGGCTACGGTCTCCAATTACAGCAATTCTATTCATTGATTCCTAATGCTGAACGGAACACACATATAAATACTAATTGAACTATAGCTAATTACCCCAAAGACCTCTAAACAATTAACTAATATTACTAATACCCCCTGAACTAACAACACTTTAATGAATTAACTACTTTGCACAATTGCCCCACCAAGTCGGTTGACGACGTAGCCAAGTCCCACGTGTCTGATAAGGATACGCGCTTGTATCAAGGACTGTGAAACAAAGACGAGATAATCATATAGATGGGCAAACCTGATCCATGTAGATGCAGAAATCCAGAAATTCTACTGTCATTTTAGATAAAATATTTAATCCCTCTCGTTCTATTTAGAGCTGTAGGCAAAAAACCTTAATCTCTCCGTAAGTGGAGTAGAGGCAAATAGTGTTGTGGCCTTAGTAGACTATCGGACAGGTGTGGGAAGAATCTCGTCATGGAAGTTCAAGTTTTGCCTAACGATGAGTGTCACTTTCATTTTACTCTTTCCGTCTTCCAGTCCTGAAAATATCTCTTACACAGGTTTTAACATACTTTCTTATTCTACTGTGTCTATGAATTGACATAACAAACAGGTATGTAACCCTTTTCCTAAAGGAGCCAGTTCTTAATACAAATAGTTCAGTCCTAGCAATTAGTAACTAATGGCTCTGTCCGACTGTTTATCACATGCCTTGTCACCTGACCAAAGTTGTGGCTCCTACTACGTTCAAGGCTAAACGCGTGCATTCGTTTGGTGGTGGGGTTTTGGTAGGTTGTTGGGAGTGTCTCAAAAACATCAACAATTTACAATCAACCTGATCAGCATACTACTTGCCCATGTCACCGCCCATGTCACCTACTAGATATTCTCCCTGCCCTTATCACCTACCATTAAGCACACATTGTTCCCCAGAGCATCGACGGCACTTAGGGATGCGTGGGATGTGGCCCTATCAAGCGATCTTCAAGTTGCCCATGTGGCCCTACCTTTTCTCTCTGTTAATGTTGAATTTGCGGGGGATGCAGCAGGGTTTATTTCGTATTTTCAGGGTTTTAAGCAGAGGTTAATTTTTTGTAAGAGAACGATTTTATAGAAAGATAACGTTGTACAGAAAAAAGTGAATGAGGCGGGAGAGAGTTAATGTTTCAACTTGAATTAGTATTTTGTGAAATGTTGAATGTGTTGCTAATTCTTTAATGCAAGTTTGGCTTCAATTGTTTTGTTGGTTTGACGAGGAAACTAAATGCATCTCTTAGTGAATATAAATTGTATTAGTAAATTAGCAAAATCCCCGCCTGTTCCCACATCTCCACTTGTGGAATTGGCAAGTTGGGAATCTCGCTGCATTCGCACCCTCTGTCTAGCGATGATAGCATTATTGCTTTGGTATGATTCATATGACTGAATTATCATAGTACAACATTGTCCCTTGGCCATCGCAAAATTCCGGCTCAACACTTGTTTTCAAGATTACGGAGTCTCTTATCCACATTAAGCCCTCTATATGAGATTTTGATGGTAGCAACAGCACTTGTTCCTCGTCAGCATATAACGTTACGTCATACATGCCCTGTATACATGTGCTGTGTACCTTGATGAGCTGATTGTTCCATCTTGCATCTTTAGTTGTTTGGTGCGGGCTTTTCTTGTTTCATTTTGCTCTCAGTCGAGTTATACAAAAATAATGACAGAAAGTGCAACACCCGTGTATTTAGGAAGATTAAAATGTGTATTTATCAAATTGGCTCATTCTTCATATTTGTATTCACAGCACTCCTAGCAATGCCGAAGGTAAAGACCAGCCGTGTCAAATATCCAGAAGGTTGGGAACTGATAGAACCTACTCTAACTGAGCTACAAGCTAAGATGAGAGAAGGTATATTTTCGATGCTGTCCTTTACTGCTGTGGTAAAATTATATTACTCCCTGTTGCAAAATCAGTGGTGGCTAATCTTCTATCTCATTATCAACAGCTGAGAATGATCCCCATGATGGCAAGAGGAAATGTGAGGCGCTGTGGCCCATTTTCAAAATAGCACATCAGAAAAGCCGCTACATTTTTGACCTCTATCACAGGAGAAAGGAGATATCAAAGGAACTATATGAGTTCTGCTTGGAGCAAGGATACGCTGACCGTAACTTGATTGCAAAGTGGAAGAAGGTATGTCTTATAGTCTTATCCCTTCCATGAGTTTGTTTATTGTTGCAACTTTGCTTTGTTTTTCATTCCATGTCTCTCTGCCATAATTGCCACTTAAACCTCATGACACTTCCTATTCTAGAAATCTCTTCATCAGTTGGGAATGTTGACCAACAGCATTTAAGGTTTCCGTTATAATATGTGGTATATTCCCGGCGTTGTTCATGATATTATAACGATGTCCTTAATTTGCCAATTTCTGTAAATTGGCTATCTTTTGACGAGACATTAGTCGCAGAAAGAGATTATGGTCTGTTTTCGGTTTGCCCTTCTGAACTTGTAACATGTGTTTTAAGTTCGGCCAAAAGAACTTGGAAATTTTTAAGCAAAGATAAGTGATATGTGAAGTTAAAGAGTAGGTGATAAAGGGGCCTGGTAAGATGCTGGAAAAGGTTGGAAACCAAAGACTGATATTTTCTACCCTTAAAATGACTTAAGGACAAGTTTGGTGTGGACTTTTGAACTTAAAAGTCACGTTCTATGTCTGTTAAAAATGTTCCATTAATATTGGTAAAAAGCATATTAAGGTCAAAAGTTCAAAATTTGCATTATGGTCTAGAAAAAGCTGTGAAAAAGTTGTTACCAAAGGGAACCTATAAGTGAAGCAGGACTTGCAAGTCCAACAGCTTACAAGTTACTGTACATATATGTTCTTACCAAACTAGGATGATCTATAAATCATGGATTTCACCCCAATGTGGTTTCTTTTGCTTGCAGCCTGGTTATGAACGTCTGTGCTGCCTAAGGTGTATGCAATCTCGAGATCACAACTTTCAGACAACGTGTGTTTGTCGGGTCCCCAAGCATCTGAGGGAGGAGAAGGTAATTGAGTGCGTCCATTGCGGTTGTAAGGGTTGTGCTAGCGGCGACTGATCAATCTGAGTGTTCCTTCCAATGTTATGTAGATTTCACTCTTATGTTAAAAAAATCATCTACTGATTGAAGTGGGTTGGAGATTTGAATCTCATCTAAGGCAGACATCCGTGCTTTTCATATGGCTTTTGACCTTCTTCTGATAATGGTTACTGTACCTGTATGATGAACACATAACTAGATTTCTGATTAGACTTAATATTTTAACAGTTTCCCGCATTTTCATTTTGATGAAGACTTGATGAAGACTTGCCAGTGATACCACTTCTAGTATCGTCGTATGTTAAAAGACCTTTTTGCTCAGTTATTTCGAATGATGAGCAAGTCACTTTTTTGCTATAACGGAAGACATGAACTTGATTAACTCCTGTAAAATACGATTTTGCATTGAACTTTTTGCAAAAATGCTCTGGTGGTGCACAACTTTTGTACTTTGTTACACTTGGTGCTTTCCTTTTCTGGACTCGGAGATTCTGATGCACAACTTTAGGTTTTATGTTACTAGTTACCCGAAGTTACCGCCGCTTCATATGGAAAGCTAGGGTTACTTAGGCTTCTCGATAAGCTTTGATCCACAGTCCATTTTATTTTGGGTGGTTCTCCTATTTTGCTTTTTTGGGTCATCCTAAATTTTATGAGTTCTAAGCTTTTATGAAATTGCCAATTCCTTGTCACTCTCTAAGCATTTATGTAGTCAAAGTGTCAATTCCTTGACTTTCTTTAAGCATTTCCATCTGACTGTGTGAGCAATCATGGAGCTGCCACTAGTCGCTAGGATCATACCTTCCTGAGCATGTTCAACCGTTAAGTACTGGAATATGGGTTTAAAGATCCAGGGACAGTGGACAGTTCATATATCTTCATGTGATTTGTGATCAATATGAAAAAGTGCACTTTGGCACTTAGATATGCAGTTTTGGAGGGGATTGAAGTGCCCACTTCGTGCCCTAGGCCACTTCTCGCCAAGGCACTGTAACTTCATGGAAATGTAAATCTAAAATGAGGTGGTTGGTAGTTAGGCCATGGGGCATTAATGGTGAATCTAAAATGAGACGGTGGTTAGGCAAATGGGCATTAATGAACATGCTCTAAGACTATCTCCAATACTATTATGTAAAAATGACACATATTTTTTAATTAAATCTGACTATTGCATTTTATTTAATTATATATCCTGTTGTGTCGTCCAGTAGTGCTATCTAAAAGATAATGCAAAGGTTTGATTATATAAACTCGCAATTTTAAGTAGATAAATATTACTTTTATCATCAGTCTATTAATTTTTAGGATGGGTAAAAGACACTGACCACTCTTGACTTTCCCGCCACACTGTGTTTTGAAAATGGACACTCCGCTTGTTATAATGAACCCTCGTGTAGTTGAATGGTGGATCGGGGTTCGGTCCGTTACACAATCTCTTCGGTTTAGGGTTCAGTAACGATTTGGGGGTACATAGCACATATATGAAATGAATATGCAGAGATGTTGGAAACCACAATCTCTATTCCCTCTTAAGGTCTAATTTGGTGGGTTACATGTATAATTACAGTCTTGTAATTATAATTTTGACCACATAGTTTGACATTTATAAAAAAGACCCCGCCTTCCCCATTAAGTGACATACGTCTTGATATTGTCACTCAGCACACCCAAACTATCAATTTAGTCACAACATTCATATTGTCACTTGTTTTACTGTCAATAAAGCCCATATCTCTTGTAGTGAACCCAGCAAAAAAATTAATTCATTCTCTATAGATCCAAACAACTCCAATTAAATAAAAAAACACATTAAGTAAATGTGATGTTGTGAAAAAGACCCCGCCTTCCCCATTAATTGACAGACGTCTTGATATTGTCACTCAGCACACCCAAACTATCAATTTAGTCAAAACATTAATATTGTCACTTGTTTTATTGTCAATAAAGCCCATATCTCTTGTAGTGAACTCAACAAAAAAATTAATTCATTCTCTGCAGATCCAAACAGTTCCAATTAAATAAAAAACACAATAAGTAAAGGTGATGTTGCTGTTACAGGAAGATAGAATGAGTTTCAGTTTAATACCCATCTCAATTAAAAATCATGAAAAACCTCATAAGTCACTGCCATTAATTCCAATAATCTCTTCGGAAAGCAAATTTGAAGCCAAGACACATTTTGGAGAGACAGCGAATCCCAAATCAAACTGGGTATCTCTCCACTTTGCTTTTTTCGGTTTCCAGCCTACATGTAACCCACAAATTAGACCTTATGAGGGAATAGAGAGAGAAAGAGGGCATAGATAGCATTTGCAAGTGACTGTGGTATTTGGTGCCTTTACCACCGCCGACTTACTGAAAAAGAAACGACCCCAATTGAACCCTACACAACCCCAGAAACCCAAATGACCTTCTGACCTTCAAATCAACCCTAGATTGAACTCACCGGGGCTTCCAATTGAACCCACAGTGAATTCTGTGGAGCTTCCAATTGCCAGATCTAGTTATCAGGCAGAGAGAATAGAGAGAGAAAGAGAAAGATAGAGACAGAGAGAGCGATATGAAGATAAAGAAGAGACAGGGCGGCGACTGTGCGGATTCGAAGGGAGGCAGATAAGAAGCAGCAGAAACGGAATCGGATGAAGGTTGGGCGTCGACGTCGGCTTCGGCGTCCTTCGTACGGCGGCGGCGTTGTTGTCCGACTCCTACTCTTCTTATTTCTTCTTCTTCTTCTTCATCTCCACACCCGTCGTTCCTCCTCCGCCTCCGACGGGATCTGTTCAGCTCGTTGCCAGAGAGAGAGAGGGGGTGGAAGTGTTTCACAGCAAGAGGGGGAAGAGAGAAAGTGGGGGAAGAGAGATAAAGATTAGGGTTAGAAATGAAGGAAAAAAAGGGGTTAGAATATATATATATATATAGGGGGTAATTATATCACATTTCAGGGGTAAAATTGCCTTTTTCCTCGTGTTAGGCAACTGTTAGTCTCCATCCAAAAAAGGTGATGAATGTCTTCTTCGAAAACAGAGGGTAGCAGAGTGGATTTAAATCTAAAGTCAGGAATGGTCAGTGTCTTTTACCCGTTTAGGATATACAAATCAAACAAAAGTTTAGCGTAAAAGTAAGGACATACATAGTCTCAAGTTGGGAGGAAATTTCCTCGCTATGTTTAGCGAAGAAAATGAATAATTATTACTTTGCATAACAAGATATTTATGCTATTGGAGTTCAATTTTTTAAAAATTATTTATAATATACCTATAATTCACTTAAAAATGAATATATATAACCTATTGGAGATGAGTTTCCTTTTTGTACCAAAGGCTTTGTCTATTCTTTTAGAATGAACAAAAGTGAGATTTCAAGTAACACGACTGTGTACAATTTCTTGGTACCTTTCTTGGGCTGCTTCCGAAACAAAACCTTCAATCTCTAAGCCTCATATATGACTTTCACAACGCAGAACCTATTTCAACCAAAACCAAGCTAACAATTAGATTTATCAACCATTTTTTGGCAAAAAAACATTTCTGTTAGCGTGTCTTGAATTGTAGGTCAACAAAAAAAGTTAAAGGCGGCTAATAAATTTGGAAACAGTTGAGGTGGTGGTGTGGTTGGCGATTCCACAGCCCACTACTCACAGCATATATAAAGGCACTATGCCTTTGATAATAAAGAACATACATACAGATGGAGAGAGCTTGCGCTTGTAGCAGCGTAGGTTTGCTAGGTGAGAGCTTTCTACTGTGTTCGAGTGGTTGTAATTCGTTCGTTTCTCTCAATAAAATTGGGATTTTGGGTTGTGGAGGTAGCTAGCTAATCACTAATGAACAACGTTAATTTTTCTGTTCTTGCTTTATCTATTATATTTTATTAGCTAGTGATGCCCATGTCATAACAAACTGGTATAAGAGCTTAGGTGATTGGTGTTCCAAGATGAAGGAGGAGCTAAGAGTTTCAGTTTCACGAACCGGTGGAGCATGCGATTTCGGGGTGATCGGAGCTGAGAAGATGATGGTCGGGGGGATGATCAAGATCGATAAGTTCACTGGGAGGAATTCATAATTTGGTAGATCACGATGCATTCGTTTTGAGGCAGCAATGCCTTTGGTTGCCGTTGGCGGAGGACAAGAAGGGAGCAAGTACAGCCACCGCAGAGTACAAGACGATGGAGGAAAGGAAGGACGCAATAATAATATTGTTGGAATATGCCCTAGAGGCAATCTATTCATCGTGACATTTATATGGACTTTCTATTCATTGTGTTATCGATATGGAGATATGTTAACATAAATGAAGTCATTAGAATATAGATGTCGTATTCTCAAATATCCCTTGCCAAAGTAGTACAGTTAATTAAGACGGTTGTAATGCATCGAGACTAGTACGTGGATAGATTGATATGGAGATATCAAGTCTAACACATGGGTACGCATTAGGAGTAATGGCGTACTGGATGACCCCCCCTCCCCATGAGAAGGCTACATGGGAGTTATGTGATTGTCACAATAGATTCTCATAGTGAAAATGGTGTTGTGATCCTTAGACTTGAAGTCACTACAGTCTCTTTTTGTGAGTATCATGTTTTGATGTCCACATATGTCACGCTGTGACAAGGTGATAATAAAACGATAACTGGATATGCTACGAAACATGCTGAGAGGTGTCAGTGATGTAAATATGATTTGTCCCTCCTACATAACATGAGTAAATATCTACGGCCACTCGATGAGTGAGACTTAGGGAAATGCATGACCGTGCTCAAATGAAACTATAGATTAGATATACAATTGTGACACTCCATGTCTTGTATCAAATCTTGATAGAAGAGACAAATGGATTATACAGCACGGTAACTTTGGTCATAGAGATTTCAGATCTGACATTCCTATTACTTGGGTAGCATAGCTGTATTGATAAATACCGCTCAATGTTTATAATTATTATTATTACAGCCAACGTAATTAGGAACCTACAGGTTCACACACAAGAATATGTCAAACTGGAATTAATTGCTCATTAGTTGAAATAAAGAGCAAAAATGAATATTGGACAAAAGTGTAAACTATGCTCATTAGTTGGACTAAAAAGTAATTCTGGACTAGAATGGAAACTTATCCCAAGTGTTAGGATTGAAGGGCAAAGATGACTTCTCTAGCCTATAAATAGGATTAATAGGCTATGTGTTAGAATAGATGCCCTAAAGGCAATCTTGTTTAGTATGAACATTATTTTGGCTAGAATAATCATTTTTTTATTTATGGAGATATTTAATATAATGAAGTCCTTAGATTACAAATGTGTTGTTTATCTTAAATATACCTAGTCGATTATATTGATTAATAGGACGATCAACTATAGACTAGTATGTGGGTAGATTGATATGGAGATATCAAGTCTAGCACATGGGTAACTGGATTGACCCACAAACGAGAAGGCTACATACAAGTTATGTAAAGTCACAAGTGCTTCTCGTACTAACAATGGTATTGTGGTCCTTAGACTTGAAGTCACTAGATACTCTAGTTGTGAAATATAATGCTTTCATATTAACAAACGTTATGCCTTAACCGAGTGACTATAAAGGTAGTTATCGGGCATGATCGGAAACAAGCTTAGAGATGGTATTGATGTAGAGAGTATTTTTCCCTCTCACATAAGGGGAGAAAATATCCGCGGCCACTCGAGGGGTAGTGCTTACAGAATGTCTGGCCAGTCTCAGATAAATCAATATAGGATACTGATGTTATCCGCATGGATAAGACTAGTCCCTGGATCAAGAAACTATGGATTGGATATACGAGTGTGACTTGTATGTTTGTGTCCAATACAGATATGGAGACAAAGGGATAATACAATATGGTAACATTGGTCACAAGGTTTGTCGGATTACTGACTATTTCTATTAGTTGGGTGGCATAGATGTGTTGCTAGACACCACTCTATGATAGTAATTGTTACTACCAACTAAGTATAAACCTATGGGGTCACACGCCCTATGGATTAAACTGTTGGAATAGATGCCCTAGAGGCAATCTAGCTTAGTATGAATTTATTTTGG
Source organism: Linanthus parryae (assembly GCA_023055425.1). Lineage (NCBI taxonomy): Eukaryota > Viridiplantae > Streptophyta > Magnoliopsida > Ericales > Polemoniaceae > Linanthus > Linanthus parryae. Next base: position 97,444,536 of record JALGPY010000005.1, on the reverse strand, counting down.
CTAGAACATTCACTGTATTATGGGTAAAAGACATTTTCCACCCTCCGATTATGGGCAAAAGACATTTTGCCCCCTGATTTATGGAAAAATACATTTTGCACCCTTGTCAGAGTTAAAAACTAACGGAGGGCCAGAAAGACATAATTACCCTCAAGATTGAAGAAAATTACACTACTATAAAACTCAATTTTTCACTTCTCCTACCATTCCTAACCCTAACAGCCTCTGTCCCTCACTATATGTTCTCTTTCACTCCGACACAAGCTTCCTCCACCACCACAATCTCCATCACCGACCCATTCCCACGTCTCTCTCTCTCTCTCTCCTCGGGATATCGATGTCTCAAGTCGTCGCCTTCGGCTGCTGTCTCTCTCCCGTCGGACCACCAAAGCAATCGATCGGTCGAAAGCAATCGAGAGGCTCAACAACCGCGTGACGATGCTCGACGACTTGAAATCCTCTCCGAGCGAAGATACCGTCGGCGTTCCGAAACAGAACGTGGTCGACGACCTCGAATCTCTCTCAGATCCAGATCTAGGTCTCAGGTTTTTGGTGGTGGCCGGTGAGAACCGTACCAGGAGCGTTCTCGGGGGTCGGAGAGGACCTCGTAGGCGTTGACGACTTCATGGAAGGAGGCGGTGGCGTTGGCCTCGGAGACGCCGGACTCGGGATGGCGCTGAAGGGCGTTGCCTCTGAAGCGGATCGGATCTCGTCGCGGGTGGAGTCACAATGGACGCCGAGAATCTCCCAGAGGCAACGCTTCTTCGTCGAAGCCGGCAACGCAGCTGTTGTCGGCCAAGAGATGTATTAATCCTCCTTGTTGGTCAGATTGGTTGCAGGTGCAGTCAGTCTATGGTGGTTTTTAGAGATGAGTTCTCAGCCCCGACCATCTCTCTCTGTAAATCTTTTTTTTTTCTTCTTGCTTTCCTCTGTTTTGCTTGGCGGTTTACATCTTGTTCTTCTTCTTCTATACTGTAAATCTGTTTTTATCTGTTTTTTATATTTTTTTGATATTGTTTTTTCCATGAATTCTGGTCTAGGAAGATTTGATCTTAATGTTGTTCCTGATGGTTGATGTTGTTCCAGATCTCTGTTGAGTACATTGAATCTTAAGGTGATTTGAGAGACCATTTTAGAGTCCATGGACTGTTTTATGAAATGGGTTCTGTGTCTTTTCATAAATTGTTTGACCCAGATGGTGGGAAGTGGTTTCCTAGTACCAAAGCTTCTCATTTCCTCAATTTTGTTTATGGGTGTTTGGTTATGTTTGGTGGAGGCTGTGAGGGAGGTTAGTCCTCTTTCACCCATTTCCAGTTTTGCTTCTTCTGTGAGGTTAGTCCTGAGAGGGTGTGCTGGTGGGGAGGTGGTGGTGTTGCTGGTGGAGGTGGCAGTGAAGGTGGTGCTCAAGAACACCAAAAATATCAAGAACATGATGAATTTAATAATAAATTCAAAAAAGAGTGTTATTTGTCCACAATATATAAGGGTAAAATGGTAAAAAAAAAGTCAGTTTGCACCCCTCCACTAACAGATTGTAACAGAAGGGTGGTATCTGTCCACCCTCCATCCATTAACAAGGGTGCAAAATGTATTTTACCATAAATCGGGGGGCAAAATGTCTTTTATCCATAAATGGAGGGTGGAAAATGTCTTTTACGCTTGTATTATTTATTGGATATTTAATATAATGAAGTCCTTAGATTTAAAATTGTGTCGTTTATCTTAAATATCCCTAGTCCAGTATAATGATTAATGGGACAATCATCTATAGACTAGTATGAGGTTGGATTGATATGGAGATATCATGATCCATCACATGGGTGTGCATTAGGGGTAATGGCGCACTGGATTGACCCATCTCCGAGAAGGCTACATACACGTTATGTTAAGTCACAAGTGCTTCTCGTGGTGCAATGGTATTGTCATCCTTAGACTTGAAGTCGCTAGATAATCTAGTTGTGGATTATTGTGATTTTGGTAGCGACAAACGCTACACCGTAACTGGGTAGTTATAAAGGCGTGTACCGGATACTATAAGAAGCAAGCTTAGAGATCGTAGTGGACGTAGATAGAATTTTTCCCTCCCACATAACGAGAGCATATATCCTAGGCCACTCGAGGGATAGTGCTTATATAATGTCTGGCCAGACTCGAATAAATCAATATAGGATATTGATGTTATTTGCACGAATAAGGCTATTCCCATGGATCGAGAAACTGTGGATTGGATATGCGAGTGTGACTTGTATGTCTCGTGTCCAATCCGGATATAGAGACAAAGAGATGAGACAATTACTGGTACAAGGTTCGTCGGATGACTATTCTATTAGTTGGCTAGAATGGATGTGTTGCTAGAAACCGCTCATATTATGTTGCTACCAACTAGATAGAACCTATGGGGTCACACGCTATATAGAGTTGAAATAGATTTGGGAATTAATTAATATGATTAATTAATTAGAAGGATCACTTTGCAACACCTTGCAAACTTAGTAGGGACTAAATTGCAAGGAAGGGACTAAATCGAAGTAGGACTAGAATAGGTCCTTTAGGTAGTTGGCAAGGATTTGTTGGACTATATAAAGGATTCTCCTTCCTTCCTTCCCATACTTATGAGCCTTTAGTTCATAACTTGAGTGGGAGAGAACAAAAGGAGAGAGAGCAAGCAAGCAAGAGAGGCCGAACACCCCCCTTGCCGCCGCTCCTTCCCGTAGGCCCAACAAGGAGGACGCCACCTCCTTGTTGCCTCGTGTTGCGTGATTTCTTCTTCCTCTTCCTCCATTCCGGGCTAGCAAAAAGGAGAAGGAAGATCTAAATATCAACTCTAGGCGTGGATCAACTATAGAGACGTGACACAATTCACGTTACAAGTCATCACAGGAGAAACCCTAAGGTGTGTAACTTGATTTCTTCCCTTACCATCGTTATGTCTCTTGTCGTATGATCCTTGGAGGGTATAGCATGGATAAATTATGTTTTTCCGCTGCGTATCCATGATCAAAACCCTATAGTGGTATCAGAGCCACATGTTGTAGAGCATAAACGTGGTTTATGTGTTACGTTTTGATAGTTTTACACTTTAAATTTATTGTTTATCGCGTAAAACAAGACAAATCAAGCATATGATGCAATTTGTCAATAATTAATCATAACAAGACCTAGTTTTTGCATTGGATGCATGAATTAGTGAGTTTGAGAAATTTTAGGATCTTAGATCTAGGGTTTGGGCATCCTATGGAAAGAAGAAGTTCTTTTCATAAAAGGAAACAACCAAACTTGGACACCAAGCAAGGGAGTTGTTTTGGAAACAAATCCCAAAAGAGGTTCGGCCCCTAGGGGTACCGCCCCTCCTTGATTGTCGCCCAAGTAAGGGAAGGCCAAGGGGCCGGGGCAGCCCTAACCCGCGGCCTAGCCGTGTGGGCTAGGGGCTGGCCGGCCCAAGGCCTTGGCGGTCCTATTTTGGGGTCCGGAAAATTTAATTGATGGGCCCCATGGACCGTTTTAACCCTAGAAAATCCTAAAATCAATTAAAATTGACCAAGCGCGTTAAAATTGGATTTTTAACTGTTTATGCAAATCGCATGGTGATTGGATATGGCCTTAGGATGTGGTTTGGTGTGATTGTTTAATTTTGTGGTTTGGTTTACGGCCTGCGAGCTGATCAATTGTTGTAATAATTAATCAGGGTTTTATGGCCTGCGAGCCATTTTTTTTCTCAACTTTGTGAGATTTATTTTATTTAGTATAGTTGTTAGCTAGTGCTAGATAGAATAGATTGTTAGCCAAGATTGAAAAAAGAAGCCCAAAGCCAAAAGGAAGCCACAAAAGATGGAGCGTGGAGCATTCCACATGACTTTGAAGGGTGGACCAAAAGATGAAGACGCATGGAGATGTGTTTGCTTTTAGGGTTCATAGATAATTCCATTGGCTTGGAATCATCTTAGTCTAGAAAAGGCTATATCCACATCACGTTTTATTTTTGTTTTGTGGTTGTTTATTTTATTGTCTTATTATATTATGGTTGGTGTATGGATGATGCATGCAATTAGGATTATAAGATAATTAGAAAACCCGGTTCTATTATTTGGAGTTGTGCCCAAACTCAAATAGATAGATCAGTTGATATGGATCAACAAAAACAATTAAAATTGAATTGAAAATCCCTCAAAATAAAAAATATTGCGTTTTGTCTTCTCGTTATTTAAACACTCATCATCATCATGATTTCCCAAGATCGTGCGTGCCAAAGCATGGCGACTTGGTTAATAATGATGTGATGCGATGGCACACCTCGTGTGTAAATTGTTTAAGTAAGAGGTTGGACACAACTAGGTGTTTAATAGGATTAAAACCTAGAGACAATCAATTGGGATTATCCATGCGGATGGATAAATAAGGATTTATTTGCCCAATTGAACGAAGAGTTGCATAAGGGATGCAATTGGAATCGATCCTACCTAAAGTAGTCAAATTATGGGTGAATTGCCAAAGAAAGGTCATAAGAAGATGAAACATGGATCTTGGCCCACTAGAAAATATAAGGTTATTTTCCGCATTAATATCTTGAGGGTTATTAATCCGTAGGAAAATAGTGGGAGCTATATTTGATAAACTAGCAATTATTGAATATAGTCAAAAATTCACAAATACTAAAACTTGGCGTATTTTCCTTTTGTAGAATTCCAAATGACAAACAACTCATCGAGTTCACAACATTCCCTACGATCTGTCCTTGAGAAGGACAAGCTCTCTGGAAACAACTTCCTTGATTGGTACGGAAACATGAAAATCGTTCTCAAGCAAGATAAGAAACAGTACGCAATAGAGGAGCAAGTTCCAGCAGGTCCAGAGAACAATACCCCTGCAGCCTTAAAGGCGTATCAAAAGCGTGTTGATGACGCTAATGATGCGGCCTACCTTATGCTATGCACCATGACTTCTGAGCTTTAGAAGCAACACGGAAACATGAATGCCGTCGATATGATCGAGAATCTGAAGCAGCTCTTCCAAGAGCAGGCAAGGGTTGAGAGTTATGAGGTCTCTAAGGCATTGTTCAAGTGTCATCTAGCAGAAGGGAACCCGGTAGGACCCTATGTACTCCGTATGATAGGGTACTTGGAGAATCTCGCCCGACTGGGGTTCCCGGTCGGCCAAGAGTTGGCAACCGATCTCGTGTTGCAATCGTTGCCCGAGAGTTATGGACAGTTCATCATGAACTATAACATGAACAAGATCGTGAAACCACTGTCAGATTTGCTCAATATGTTGAGGACAGCTGAACAAAGCATCAACAAGGGTAAGGGAAAGGCCATTATGATGGTGCAGAATGGAAAGGGCAAAAGGTTTGCCTCATCCTCCAAGGGAAAAGGAAAATCAGTTGCCAAGTCCAAAGAACCTGCCCTTAAACCTGTTGGTGGCATTGCCAAAGGTGTGACTAAAGGTGAGTGTCACTACTGGAGTCAGCCTGGACACTGGAGGAGGAACTGCTCAAAATATCTGGAGGACAAGAGGCTTGGAATAGTGATTCCACCACCACCAGGTATTTTTGTTGTAGATGTCAATTTAACTGTCTCTACATCATGGGTATTAGATACTGGATGTGGATCTCACATTTGTCGAAATGTTCAGGATCTAAAGAAAAGTAGAAGATGGCTAAAGGGGAGATAGATCTGCGTGTGGGAATGGAGCAAAGGTTGCTGCGTTGGCCGTGGGCGTGTGCGAACTATATCTGCCTTCATGATTAGTTTTAGAATTAAATAATTGCTATTTTGTGCCTTCTATGAGCAGAAATATTATTTCTATTTCTTGTTTGGACAAGGAAGGTTTTATTATTTCAATAAAGAACAATCGTTGTTCCTTTTATTTTAATAATATTCACTCTTTCAGTACGCAATTATTTAATGGACTGTATGTCCTTGATCTAAGCAATCCTGTCTACAACATTAATACCAAGAGGATTAAAATACATGATTTAAATCCTGCTTACTTATGGCACTGTCGTTTAGGCCACATAAACGAGAAGCGTGTATCTAGACTCCATAAGGATGGACTACTAGACTCATTTGATTTTGAATCATTTGAGACATGTGAGGCTTGTTTATTGGAAAAAATGACAAAGTCCCCTTTCAATAAGAAAGGTGAGAGGACTAGTGAGCAATTGGCGCTCATACATATTGATGTGTGTGGGCCATTTTCCACGCCTGCTAGGGGTGGTTACGTCTACTTCATTAAATTTACTGTTGATTACAGTAGATATGGATTTGTGTACCTTATGAGGGCCAAATCTGAATCCTTTGAAATGTTCAAAGAATTCAAAAAAGAATTAGAGAAGCAACTTGGCAAAAGTATCAAGGCTCTATGATCGGATCGTGGAGGAGAATACTTGAGACAAGAGTTTGACGACTATCTTAGAGAGTGTGGGATCGTGTCCCAACTCACTCCACCCGGAACGCCACAATGGAATGGCATGGCAGAGAGGACGAATCGAACCCTATTAGATATGGTTCGATCTATGATGTGTCAAATCGATCTTCCATTATCAGTTTGGGACTATGCTTTATTAAGTGCAGCTTTCACCATTAACCGTGTTCCATCTAAATAAGTCATGAAAACACCACATGAGATGTGAAGTGTGTAGGGTTTTGATTCATGGATGCGCAACGGAATCAATAATTAACCATGCAAAACCCTCCAAGGATCACAAGTCAAGAGACATAACGATGGTAAAGGAAGAAATCAATTAACACACCTTAGAGTTCTCCTTTGATGACTTCTAACGCGAATTGTGTCACGTTCTCTATAGTTGATCCACGCCTAGAGTTGATTTCTAGATCTTCCAATCCTTGGTGCTAGCCCGGAAAGAGGAAGACGAAGAAGAATCACGCAAAAGGAGACCGAAACAAGGAGGTTTCGGCCTCCTTGTGGGCCGACGGGAAGGGGGCGGCGAGCTAGGGGGCGGCGAGCTCCTTGGCTTCCTTGCTCTCTCTCCTTTTGTTCTCTCCCACTCAAGTTATGATCAATTGAATCATAAGTATGGTAAGGAAGGAAGGAGTGTCCTTTATATAGTCCAACAAATCCTTGCCAACTACCTAAAGGACTTATTCTAGTCCTACTAGAATTCAATTTAGTCCCTTCCTTGAAAATTAGTCCCTACTAAGTTTGCAAGGTATTGCAAAGTGATCCTTCTAATTAATTAATCCAATTAATTATTTCCAAAATCTAGTTCAAATCTATTTAGCGTGTGACCCCATAGGTTCTATCTAGTTGGTAGCAACAATTTGCTAATATGGAGCGGTTTATAGCAAAACATCCATTCTAGCCAACTAATAGAATAGTCATCTTCACAACCTTTGTACAAGTAATTGTCTCATCCCTTTGTCTCTATATCCGAGTTGGAAACAATACATACAAGTCACACTCGTATATCCAATCCAGAGTTTCTCGATCCATGGGAATAGCCTTATTTGTGCAAATAACATCAATATCCCATATTGATTTATTTGAGTCTGGCCAGACATTCTATAAGCACTATCCCTCGAGTGGCCTAGGATATTTTCTCCCGTTATGTGGGAGGGACAAATTCTATCTACGTCCACTACGAACTCTAAGCTTGCTTCTTATTGTATCCGGTACACGCCTTTATAACTACCCAGTTACGGTGTAGCGTTTAACGCTACCAAAATCACAATAATCCACAACTAGAATATCTAGCGACTTCAAGTCTTAGGATGACAATACCATTGAACCGCGAGAAGCGCTTGTGACATAACATAACGTGTATGTAGCCTTCTCGGAGATGGGTCAATCCAGTGCGTCATTACCCTTAATGCACACCTATGTGTTGGATCATGATATCTCCATATCAATCCAACCCCATACTAGTCTATAGATGATTGTCCCATTAATCATTATACTGGACTAGGGATATTTAAGATAAACAATACAATTGTAAATCTAAGGACTTCATTATAATAAATATCCAATAAATAATAAATGAATTTTCTAGCCACAATATAAATTCATACTAAACTAGATTGCCTCTAGGGCATCTATTCAAAAAGTCTCCCACTTGCACTAGAGCCAATCTGGCGCATCTCGTATGCCCATACTCCTAGTGTGCCCTTCGTGCTTCCACTGCGTAAGCGGCTTTGTAAGCGGGTCTGACAGATTCTCATCTGTAGGAATCTTGCATATCCGAACGTCTCCTCTATCGATAATATCTCGAATCAGATGAAACTTCCTGAGCACGTGCTTGGATTTCTGGTGCGACCTGGGTTCCTTTGATTGCGCGATTGCCCCAGTGTTGTCATAGTACAACTCAACTGGATCCGCAATGCTAGAAACCACACCAAGTTCAGAAACAAACTTTCTAATCCAAACAGCTTCCTTTGCTGCTCCATTTGCATCAATGTACTCAGCCTCTGTTGTAGAATCAGCCACCGTCTCTTGCTTGGAACTCTTCCAGCTCACCGCTGCTCCATTCAGGCAAAACACATATCCCGACTGTGATCTAAAGTCATCTCTGTCGGTTTGGAAGCTTGAATCAGTGTAACCCCTTACACGCAACTCTTCCTCACGGCCAAATATCAAGAAAGCATCCTTAGTTCTTCTCAAGTACTTTAGGATGTTCTTGACTGCAATCCAGTGAATCTCACCTGGATTGGATTGGTATCTGCTTGTCATACTCAAGGCATATGGCACATCTGGTCTAGTACATAACATGGCGTACATGATAGATCCTATGGCCGAGGCATAGGGAATTCTACTCATGCGTTTCTTCTCAATCTCATTGGAAGGACAACCACTCTTCGAAAGAGTGATTCCATGTGACATGGGCAAGAATCCCTTCTTGGAATCTTGCATGTTGAACCGTTTCAACACCTTGTCAATATGTACTTTGACTTAGGCCTACCAGTCTCTTAGATCTAGCTCTATAGATCTTTATACCGAGTATATAGGCTGCTTCCCCTAAGTCCGTCATTGAGAAACACTTCCCTAGCCAATCTTTAATAGATTGCAGCATGGGAACGTCGTTTCCAATGAGTAGTATGTCATCCACATACAAGACCAGAAAAGCTACAGAGCTCCCACTAACCTTCTTGTAGACACAAGACTCATCTTCGGTTCTGATGAAGCCAAACTCTTTGACTACTTCATCAAAACGTCGATTCCAACTCCTAGAAGCTTGCTCCAATCCATAAATGGATCGTTGCAGCTTACAGACATTGTTGGCTTGCTTTGTATCCTCAAAACATTCTGGCTGTATCATATACACGTCCTCGAGGAGATTCCCATAAGGAATGCTGTTTTGACATCCATCTGCCAAATCTCATAGTCATGGTATGCTGCAATCGCAAGTAGGATTCGGATGGATTTGGTCATAGCGTCTGGTGAAAAGGTTTCATCATAGTCAATACCATGAATCTGTCTGAATCCTTTAGCCACCAATCGGCCCTTATAGGTAATCACATTACCATCCATGTCGATCTTCTTCCTGAAGACCCACTTGCACCCTATGGGCCGCGCCCCTTCGGGTGGTTCCACCAAAGTCCATACTTTGTTGATATACATGGATTCCATCTCGGATCTCATGGCTTCTAGCCACTTCTGAGAGTCCGGGCCTTTCATGGACTCTTCATAGGTAGTAGGCTCATCATCTATGAGCATCGTGTCACCGGAATCGGTTACGAGAAGTCCATACCTCTCGGGTTCCTGGCGCACTCTACTAGATCTACGAAGCTCTTGTGTTACCTGAACAGGCTGCTCCACAACTACTTGTGGTTCCTGTTCATGTTCCATAATCGGTTCAGTGATTTGTGGTTCTTGAAATTCTTCAAGTTCTACAGTCCTCCCACTTGCTTCTTTAGAGACAAACTCTCTTTCTAGAAACACGCCGGTCCGAGCAACAAACACTTTGATCTCGGTTGGGTTGTAGAAGTAATAACCCTTAGTTTCCTTAGGGTACCCCACAAATTTACACTTATCAGATTTTTGCCCCAGCTTGTCTGATTGTAAACATTTTACATAGACATCGCAGCCCCAAATCCTCATGAACGACAATGTGGGATGCCTCCCACTCCACAACTCATATGGTCTCTTCATGACTGATTTAGATGGAACACGGTTAATGGTGAAAGCTGCACTTAATAGAGTGTGGCCCGAAAACGATAGTGGAAGATCGGTTTGACACATCATAGATCGAACCATAACCAATAGGGTTCGATTCCTCCTGTCAGACACGCCATTCCATTGTGGCGTTCCGGGTGGAGTGAGTTGGGACACGATCCCACACTCTCTAAGATAGTCGTCAAACTCTTGGCTCAAGTATTCTCCTCAACGATCCGATCGTAGAGCCTTGATACTTTTGCCAAGTTGCTTCTCTACTTCATACTTGAATTCTTTGAACACTTCAAAGGATTCGGACTTTGCCCTCATGAGGTACACAAATCGATATCTACTGTAATCATCAGTAAATTTAATGAAGTAGACATAACCACCCCTGGAAGGCGTGGCAAATGGTCCACACACATCAGTATGTATGAGCACCAATTGCTCACTAGTCCTCTCACCTTTCTTATTGAAACGGGACTTTGTCATTTTTCCCAATAAACAAGCCTCGCATGTCTCATATGATTTAAAATCAAATGAGTCTAGTAGTCCATCCTTATGGAGTCTAGATACACGTTTCTCGTTTATGTGGCCTAAACGACAGTGCCATAAATAAGCAGGATTTAAATCATTTATTTTAATCCGCTTGGTATTAATAATGCAGACAGGATTGCTTAGATCAAGGACATATAGTCCATTCAATAATTGCGCACTAAAATAGTGAATATTATTCAAATAAAAGGAACAACAATTGCTCTTTATTGAAATAATAAAACCATCATTGTCCAAACAAGAAATATAAATAATGTTTCTGCTCATAACTGGCACGAAATAGCAATTATTTAATTCTAAAACTAATCCTGGAGGCAGAGATAGCTCGCACACGCCCACGGCCAACGCAACAACTTTTGATCCATTCCCAACGCGCATATCTATCTCCCCTTTAGCCAATCTTCTACTTCTCTTTAGATCCTGCACATCTCGACAAATGTGAGATCCACATCCAGTATCTAATACCCATGATTTAGAGACAGTTAAATTGACATCTACAAAAAAAATACCTGGTGGTGGTGGAATCACTATTCCAAGCCTCTTGTCCTCCATATATTTTGGGCAGTTCCTTCTCTAGTGTCCAGGCTGACTGAAGTAGTGACACTCACCTTTAGTCACACCTTTGGCAGTGCCACCAACAGGCTTAAGGGCAGGTTCCTTGGACTTAGCAACTGACTTGCCTTTACCCTTGGTGGATGAGGCAAACCTTTTGCCCTTTCCTTTCTGCACCATCATAATGGCCTTGCCCTTACCCTTGTTGATGCTCTGTTCAGCTGTCCTCAACATATTGAGTAAATCTGGCAGTGGTTTCCCGATATCGTTCATGTTATAGTTCACGATGAACTGTCCATAACTCTCGGGCAACGATTGCAACACAAGATCGGTTGCCAAATCTTGGCCGACCGGGAACCCTAGTCGGGCGAGATTCTCCAAGTACCCGATCATACAGAGTACATGGGGTCCCACCGGGTTCCCTTCTGCCAGATGACACTTGAACAGTGCCTTAGAGACCTCATACCTCTCAACCCTTGCCTGCTCTTGGAAGAGCTGCTTCAGATGCTCGATCATATCGACAGCATTCATGTTTTCGTGTTGCTTCTGAAGCTCAGAATTCATGGTGCATAGCATAAGGCAGGCCGCATCATTAGCGTCATCAACACGCTTCTGATACGCCTTTAGGGAAGCATGTGTTTGGTTCTCTGGACCTGCTGGAACATGCTCCACTATTGCGTACAGTTTCTTCTCTTGCTTGAGAACGATTCTCAAGTTTGTGTACCAATCAAGGAAGTTGGTTCCAGAGAGCTTGTCCTTCTCAAGGATAGATAGTAGGGAATGTTGTGAACTCGACGAGTTGTTTGCCATTTGGAATTCTACAAAAAGGAAAATACGCAAGTTTTAGTATTTGTGAATTTCTGACTATATTCACTAATGGCTAGTTTATCAAATATAGCTCCCACTATTTTTCTACGGATTAATAACCCTCAAGATATTAATACGGAAAATATCCTTATATTTTCTAGTGGGCCAATATCCATGTTTCATCTCCTTATGAGCTTGCTTTGGCAAGTCACCCACAATTTGACTACTTTAGGTAGGAACAATTTTCAATCGCATCCCTTATGCAACTCTTGGTTCAATTGGGCAAATAACTCCTTATTTATCCATCCATATGGATAATCCCAATTGATTGCCTCTAGGTTTCTTAATCACATTAATAGCCTAGTTGTGTTCAAACTCTTATTTAAACAATTGCACATTACTAGCTTGTGCCATTGCATTCCATCATTATGAACCAAGTCGCCATGCTTTGGCACGCACGAACTTGATAAGTCATGATGATAATGAGTGTTTAAATAACGAGAAGGCAAGAACGCAATATTTGAATTTTGAGGGATTTTTCAATTCAATTTTAATTGTTTTGTTGATCAATATCAACTAATCTATCTATTTGAGTTTGGGCACAACTCCAGATAATAGATCCGGGTTGTCTAATTATCTTATTATCTTAATTGCATGCATCAACCATACACCAACCACAAAAAATAAGACAATAATGTAAACAACCACAAAACAGAAATTAAACGTGATGTGGATATGGCCTTTTCTAGACTAAGAAAATTCCAAGCCAATGGAATTTTCTATGAACCCTAAAAGCAAACACATCTCCATGCGTCTTGATCTTTGGGCCATCCTTCATAGTCATGTGGAATGCTCCATGCTCCATCTTTTGTGGCTCCTTTTCGCTTTGGGCTTCTTTTCTTCAATCTTGGCTAACAATCTACTTCATCTAGCACTAGCTAACTTCTATACTAAATAAAATAAATCTCACAAGTTGAGAAAAAAAATGGCTCGCAGGCCATAAAAACTTAATTAATTATTATAACTAATTGATCAGCTCGCAGGCCGTAAACTAAACCACAAAATTAAACATCCACAACAAACCACATCCTAAGGCCATATCTAATCACCATGCGAATTGCACATAAACAGTTAAAATCCAATTTTAACGCGCTTGGTCAATTTTAATTGATTTTAGGATGTTCTAGGGTTAAAACGGTCCATTGGGCCCAACAATCCAAATGCCCGTGCCCAAAAAGTGAACCTCAAGGGCCTAGGGCCGGCCGACCCCAGCCCATGCGGCTAGGCCGCGGGATAGGGCTGCCCCGGCCCCTAGGACGGCCTTGCTTGGGCTGAAAGCAAGGAGGGGCGGTCCCTAGGGGGGGGGGCGAACATCCTTTGGGAGTTGTTTCCAAAACAACTCCCTTGCTTGGTGCCCAAGTTTGGTTGTTTCCTTGTATGGAAAGAACTCCTTCTTCCCCAAGGATGCCAAAACCCTTGATCTAAGATCCTAAAATTTCTCAAACTCACTAATTCACGCATCCAATGAAAAAACTAGGTCTTGTTATTATAGATTATTGAAAAATTGCATCACATGCTTGATTTGTCTTGTTTTACGCGATAAACAACAATTTTAAGGTGTAAAACTATCAAAACGTAACACATAAACCACGTTTATGCTCTACGACCTTTGGCTCTGATACCACTGTAGGGTTTTGATTCATGGATGCGCAACGGAAACAATAATTAACCATGCAAAACCTCCAAGGATCACAAGTCAAGAGACATAACGATGGTAAAGGAAGAAATCAATTAACACACCTTAGAGTTCTCCTTTGATGACTTCTAACGCGAATTGTGTCACGTTCTCTATAGTTGATCCACGCCTAGAGTTGATTTCTAGATCTTCCAATCCTTGGTGCTAGCCCGGAAAGAGGAAGATGAAGAAGAATCACGCAAAACGAGACCGAAACAAGGAGGTTTCGGCCTCCTTGTGGGCCGACGGGAAGGGGGCGGCGAGCTCCTTGGCTTGCTTGCTCTAACTCCTTTTGTTCTCTCCCACTCAAGTTATGATCAATTGAATCATAAGTATGGGAAGGAAGGAAGGAGTGTTCTTTATATAGTCCAACAAATCCTTTTCAACTACCTAAAGGACTTATTCTAGTCCCACTAGAATTCAGTTTGGTCCCTTCCTTGCAAATTAGTCCCTACCAAGTTTGCAAGGTATTGCAAAGTGATCATTCTAATTAATTAATCCAATTAATTAATTCCCAAATCTAGTTCAACTCTATTTAGCGTGTGACCCCATAGGTTCTATCTACTCGGTAGCAACAATTTGCTAATATGGAGCGGTTTCTAGCAAAACATCCATTCTAGCCAACTAATAGAATAGTCATCTTGACAACCTTTGTACAAGTAATTGTCTCATCCCTTTGTCTCTATATCCGGATTGGACACGAGACATACAAGTCACACTCGTATATCCAATCCATAGTTTCTCGATCCATGGGAATAGCCTTATTCGTGCAAATAACATAAATATCCCATATTGATTTATTTGAGTATGGACAGACATTCTATAAGCACTATCCCTCGAGTGGCCTAGGATATTTGCTCCCGTTATGTTGGAGTGACAAATTCTATCTACGTCTACTACGATCTCTAAGCTTGCTTCTTATTGTATCCGGTACACGCCTTTATAACTACCCAGTTACGGTGTAGCGTTTAACGCTACAAAAATCACAATAATCCACAACTAGAATATCTAGCAACTTCAAGTCTAAGGATGACAATACCATTGCACCGCGAGAAGCGCTTGTGACTTAACATAACGTGTATGTAGCCTTCTCGGAGATGGGTCAATCCAGTGCGTCATTACACTTAATGCACACCTATGTGTTGGATCATGATATCTCCATATCAATCCAACCCCATACTAGTCTATAGATGATTTTCCCAATAATCATGATACTGGACTAGGGATATTTAAGATAAACAATACAATTGTAAATCTAAGGACTTCATTATATTAAATATCCAATAAATAATAAATTAATTTTCTAGCCACAATATAAGTTCATACTAAACTAGATTGCCTCTAGGGCATCTATTCCAACTGAGTGGGAGCCGCCCCACAATGTCATTCATGAAGATTTGGGGCTGCGATGTCTATGTAAAACGTTTACAATCAGACAAACTGGGGCAAAATTCGGATAAGTTTAAATTTGTGGGGTACCCTAAGGAAACTAAGGGATACTACTTCTACAATCCAACCGAGAACAAAGTGTTTGTTGCTCGGACCGGCGTGTTTCTAGAAAGAGAGTTTGTCTCTAAAGAAGCAAGGTAGGAGGACTGTATAACTTGAAGAGATTCAAGAACCACAAATCACCGAACCGATTATGGAACATGAACATGAACCACAAGCTGTTGTGGAACAGCCTATTCAAGTAACACAAGAGCTTCGTAGATCTAGTATGGACTTCTCGTGACCCGATTCCGGTGACACGATGCTCATAGATGATGAGCCTACTACCTATGAAGAGGCCGTAAAAGGGTCAGACTCTCAGAAGTGGCTAGAAGCCATGATATCTGAGATGGAATCCATGTATACCAACAAAGTATGGACTTTGGTGGAACCACCCGAAGGGGCGCGACCCATAGGGTGCAAGTAGGTCTTCAAGAATAAGATCGACATGGATGGTAATGTGATTACCTATAAGGGCCGATTGGTGGCTAAAGGATTCAGACAGATTCATGGTATTGACTATGATGAAACCTTTTCACCAGTCGCAATGACCTAATCCATTCGAATCCTACTTGCAATTGCAGCATACTACGACTATGAGATTTGGCAGATGGATGTCAAAACATCATTCCTTTATGGGAATCTCCTCGAGGATATGATACAGCCAGAGGGTTTTGAAGATCCAAAGCAAGCCAACAAATTCTGCATGCTGCAACAATCCATTTATGGGTTGAAGCAGGAGTTGGAATCGACGTTTTGATGAAGTAGTCAAAGAGTTTGGCTTCATCAGAAACAAAGATGAGTCTTGTGTCTACAAGAAGGTTAGTGGGAGCTCTGTAGCTTTTCTGGTCTTCTATGTGGATGACATACTACTCATTGGAAACGACGTTCCCATGCTACAATCTGTTAAAGATTGGCTAGGGAAGTGTTTCTCAATGAAGGATTTAGGGGAAGAAGCCTATATAATCGGTATAAAGATCTATAGAGATAGATCTAAGAGACTGCTAGGCCTAAGTCAAAGTACATAGACAAGGTGTTGAAACGGTTTAACATGCAAGATTTCAAGAAGGGATTCTTTCCCATGTCACATGGAATCACTCTTTTGAAGAGTGGTTGTCCTTCAAATGATATTGAGAAGGAACGCATGAGTAGAATTCCCTATGCCTCGGCCATAGGATCTATCATGTACGCCATGTTGTGTACTAGACCAGATGTGTCATATGCCTTGAGTATGACAAGCATATACCAATCCAATCCGGGTGAGAGTCACTGGATTGCAGTTAAGAACATCCGAAATTACTTAAGAAGAACTAAGGATGCTTTCTTGATATTTGGCGGTGAGGAGGAGTTGCGTGTAAGGGGTTACACGGATGCAAGCTTCCAAACCGACAGAGATGACTTTAGATCACAATCGGGATATGTGTTTTGCCTGAATGGAGCAACGGTGAGCTAGAAGAGTTCCAAGCAAGAGACGGTGGCTGATTATACAACAGAGGCTGAGTACATTGCTGCAAATGGCGCAACAAAGGAAGTTGTTTGGATCAGAAAGTTTGTTTCTGAAATTGGTGTGGTTCCTAGCATTGCGGATACAGTTGAGTTGTACTGTGACAACATTGGGGAAATCGCGCAATCAAAGGAACCCAGGTCGCACCAGAAATCCAAGCACGTGCTCAGGAAGTTCCATCTGATTCGAGATATTATTAATAGAGCAGACGTTCGGATATGCAAGATTCCTACAGATGAGAATCTGTCAGATCCACTTACAAAGCCGCTTGTGCAGTGGGAGCATGAAGGGCACACTAGGAGAATGGGCATACGAGATGCGTCAGATTGGCTCTAGTACAAGTTGGAGACTGTTGATATAGATGCCCTAGAGGCAATCCAGTTTAGTATGAATTTATTTTGGCTAGAACATTCATTGTATTATTTATTGGATATTTAATATAATGAAGTCCTTAGATTTACAATTGTGTTGTTTATCTTAAATATCCCTAGTCCAGTATAATGATTAATGGGACAATCATCTATAGACTAGTATGGGGTTGGATTGATATGGAAATATCATGATTCAACACATGGGTGTGCATTAGGGGTAATGGCGCACTGGATTGACCCATCTCCGAGAAGGCTACATACACGTTATGTTAATTCACAATTGCTTCTCGTGGTGAAATGGTATTGTCATCCTTAGACTTGAAGTCGCTAGATATTCTAGTTGTGGATTATTGTGATTTTGGTAGCGTCAAACGCTACACAGTAACTGGGTAGTTATGAAGGCGTGTACCGGATACTATAAGAAGCAAGCTTAGAGATCGTAGTGGACGTAGATAGAATTTGTCCCTCCCACATAACGGGAGCAAATATCCTAGGCCACTCGAGGGATAGCGCTTATAGAATGTATGGCCAGACTCGAATAAATCAATATATGATATTGATGTTATTTGCACGGATAAGGCTATTCCCATGGATCGAGAAACTGTGGATTGGATATACGAGTGTGACTTGTATGTCTCGTGTCCAATCCAGATATAGAGACAAAGGGATGAGACAATTACTTGTACAAAGTTTTTCGGATGACTATTCTATTAGTTGGCTAGAATGGATGTTTTGCTAGAAACCGCTCCATATTAGCAAATTGTTGCTACCAACTAGATAGAATATATGGGGTCACACGCTATATAGAGTTGAACTAGATTTGGGAATTAATTAATATGATTAATTAATTAGAAGGATCACTTTGCAACACCTTGCAAACTTAGTAGGGACTAATTTGCAAGGAAGGGACTAAACCGAATTCTAGTAGGACTAGAATAGGTCCTTTAGGTAGTTGGCAAGGATTTGTTGGACTATATAAAGGATGCTCCTTCCTTCTTTCCCATACTTATGAGCCTTTAGTTCATAACTTGAGTGGGAGAGAACAAAAGGAGCGAGAGCAAGCAAGCAAGAGAGGCCGAACGCCGACCTTGCCGCCGCCCCTTCTCGTCGGCCCAACAAGGAGGACACCACCTCCTTGTTGCCTCGTGTTGCGTGATTTCTTCTTCCTCTTCCTCCATTCCGGGCTAGCACAAAGGAGAAGGAAGATCTAGATATCAACTCTAGGCGTGGATCAACTATAGATACGTGAAACAATTCACGTTATAAGTCATCACAGGAGAAACCCTAAGGTGTTTAACTTGATTTCTTCCCTTACCATCGTTATGTCTCTTGTCCTGTGATCCTTGGAAGGTATTGCATGGATAAATTATGTTTTTCCGCTGCGTATCCATGATCAAAACCCTACATAAACTAGACTCGGGAATTAATTAATAGGATCAATTAAATAGATGGATCAATACGCAAACACAAGCAAACTTAGTAGGCCTTATTTGCAAGGTGGACTAATCCATGTAAGGACATGATTAGTATTGGGTCAAATACGTTGTTAAAAAGGAGTTGCTAGACCACATAAAGACACTTCTAGATTATGTTACTCATAAGTTTCATAATTCTGATCACACAAGAGAGAGAGAGAGAACAAAGCAAGTAGAGAGACAAGACAAGGAGGCCGAACCCCCCGTCCGCCCCTCCCTCATGCTGTCGGCCTCAAGGAGGCGCACCGCCCCTTTGCTCCGTTTTACGTGATCTTATTCTTCCTCCTTCCATAAATTGATAGAACAAACAAGTGGAAGGACTCTAGACTTGATCCTAAGCATGGACTACCATAGAGATTTGAACACTATTTCACGGGAAGTCATCAACGGAGACAAACAAGGTACACAATGTTCTATCCTTCACCATTGTTATGATATCTAGTCCTGTGATCCTTCGAGGGTCTTGAATGGAATTGTTTATTTCTTATTCCTCTGTGTAATCCTTATCAAAATCTTACAGTGGTATTAGAGCCACAGGTCGTAGTGCATAACGTGGTTTATGCGTTACATTTTTTTACACCGTTATTATGATTTGTCGCGTAAAACTAACATTGGCATATTGATGAAATTCGAATATAATTCAAACAAGAATGATCTAATTTTACCTATGATGTAAAGATAAGTGAATTTGTCACATATGATGTGAAATTTTGGATCTAGAAAACTAGGGTTTCGGCACAAATAAGAAAAAAATGGGTTTTTCTTAATTGGGAAACAAGCAAACTTGGGAAACAAGGAAGGAGAAACAACCCTAGGGCCAAAACCCTAGAGCCGTCTGCCCCCTCCTTGGGCGCCAAGCAAGCCACCGCCAAGGGGCGGTCCGCCCTAGCGCGCGGCTTGGCCGCGTGGGCTTACGGCCGGCCGACCCAAAGCCTTGTGGCGGTCCATTAGGGGTTCGGCCAAGTAATTGGTGGGCCCTCTTGGACCGTTTGACCCTAGTACATCCAAAATCAACTAAAATTGACCAAGCCCGTTAAAATAGGATTTTAACTGTATTATGTGCTTTTGCATGGTTATTGGATATGACCTTAGATGTGGATGTTGTGAATGTTTATTTTTATGGTTTGGTTTTATACTAATAATTAATTAATTAGGTTTTACGGCTTGCGAGCCGGTCTTCTCCTCATTATGTGAGGTCTCTCGATTTAGTATAGATTCTATCTAGTATTAGATATAGTAGATAATAGTCAAGACTTGGAGAAGAAGCCTAAAGAATTGAAGAAACCACAAGATGGCGACATCCACAAGCTAAGGCGCAAAGACTAAAAGATGGAGGCACATGGATATGAGCTTGCTATTTTTAGGATTATAGATATTCTCATTGGCCTGGGAATATCTTAGTTTAGGAGGCCATATCCACATCACGTTTATTTATTGTTTGTGGTTGTTTAAACTATTGTCTTGTTATTTATTTTTGGTATATGGATGATGCATGCAACTTGGTAACAAGATAATACAACCCGGATCTTCTATTTTGGGATTGTCCAACCCAAATAAGTAGATCAGTTGATATTGATCAACAAAATAATTAAATTCAAATCGAAAAATCCCTCAAAATTTAATATTACGTTTTTGCCTTCTCGTTACTTAACACTCGTCATGATCATGATTTGTCAAGTTCGGTCTTGCCAAAGCAAGGCGAATTAGTTCATCATGATATGGCGCGACGACACAAGTTAGTAATGTGCGATTGTTGAAGTAAGAGATTGGACGCAACTAGACTACTTCAATTGGAATGAAAGCCTAGAGGCAAACAATTGTTATTATTTATGATAGATAAATAAGAAAATATTTGACCAATTGACCAAGAATTGCATATGATGCAATTGGACCTGTTCCTATCTAAATAAGTAATTTTTGGGTGACTTGCCAAAGCAAACTCAAAAGGAGGTGAAATATGGATCTTGGCCCGCTAGAAAATATAATGATATTTTCTGCATTAATATGGAGGGTATTAATCCAAAAAAAAAAAATAGTGGGAGCTATGTTTAATAATATAGCCATTATTAAATGTAGTTACGTGTTCGCAAAATACTAAAACTTGTATATTTCTCATTTTGTAGAATTCTAATGGCAAACGTTCATTGAATTCATCACAATCCCTACGATTGGTCCTTGAGAAGGACAAGCTTTCTGGAATAAACTTGTTGGACTGGTAAATGAACTTGAGAATCGTTCTCAAGCAAGAAAAGAGACTGTACATTCTAGAGGAGGAAGTTCCTAAGGGTCCAGAAAATAATACTGCTGCAGCCATAAAGGAATATCAGAAGATCGTTGACAATGCTAATGATGTGGCCTGCCTTATGCTTTGCACCATGAACTCTGAGCTTCAGAAGCAACATGAGAACATGGGTGCGTTTGATATTATCAGACACTTGAAGCAGCTCTTTCAAGAGCAGGCAAGGGTTGAGCGGTATGAAGTTTTGAAGGCATTGTTCGAATGTCCTCTGTCAGAGGGAAACCCTGTGGGACCTCACGTACTGCGCATGATCAGGTACTTGGAGAATCTCACACGCCTAGGGTTTCCAGTGGGTCAAGAGTTGGTTACTGATCTCACCCTGCAATCGTTGACGGATTGTTATGGACAGTTTATAATGAACTATAAGATGAATGATATCAACAACCCTCAGCCAGATTTACTCAATATGTTGAGGACAGCTGAACAAAGCATCAACAAGAAAAAGGGCAAGGCCATAGTTATGGTGAACAAAGGAAAGAGCAAGCGAGTTGCTTTTACCTCCAAAGGGAAAGGCAAGGCAGTTTCATAACCCAAGGAAGGTACCCTTAAACCTGCTGGTGGAGTTGCCAAGGGCGTGACTATGGGTGATTGTCACTACTGCAGTCAACCTGGACACTGGAAGAGGAACTGCCCAAAGTATCTGGAGGATAAAAGGCTTGGAATAGTGATTCCACCACCACCAGGTATTTTTAATTATAGATGTCAATTTAACTATCTCTTCATCTTGGGTATTGGATACTGGATGTGGATCTCACATTCGCCGAAATGTGCAGGATCTAAAGAGAAATAGAAGATTGGCTAAAATTAAGATGGACTTGCGCGTTGGGAATGGAGCAAATGTTGCTGCATTGGTCGTGGGCGTGTACGAGCTATCTTTTCCTTGATGATTAGTTTAGAATTAGATAATTGCTATTTTGTGCCTGCTATGAGCGGAAACATTATTTCTATTTCTTTTTAGGACGAGAATGGTTTTACTATTTCATTAAAGGAAAAATGTTGCTCTATTTATTTTGATAGTATCCCTTATTGTAGTGCGCACTTATCTAATGGATTGCATATCCTTGATCTAAGAAATCATGTCTATAACACAAATGCGTTAAGCAGAACTTTAAATTTCCTTTCGGGGCCATACTCTAGTTACAACAACTCATCCTTAATCGTGTTCCATCTAATACGTTATGAAAATACCATATCAGATATGGACTGGGAAGCGTCATAGTATTTCATTAATGAATATTTGGGGTTGTGAAGTTTATGTAAAGAATTTACAGTCAGATAAATTTGGATCCAATTCAGATAAATGTATCTTTGTGGGTTATCCTAAGGAAACAAAGGGATATTATTTCTACAATCCAATCGAGAACAAAGTGTTTGTTTCTTGAAACGGTGTGTTTCTGGAAAGAGAATTTATCTCTAAAGGAACCAGTGGAAGACAGTAGAACTTGAAGAGGTTCTAGAATCACAACAAAACATTGATCCTTTTATGGAACAAGAGCATGATCCAAAAAGATGCTGTAGAGAAACAACCTACTCAAGTAACACAATAACCTCGTAGATTAGGTAGGATATGTCAAGGACTGGAGAAATATACATTCTCGTAATGAAACCCGGTGATGTATTGATCATTGATAAAGATTATTCTAAAACCTATGTGGAGGTCAAAAGTAGGATAGAATCTCAGAAGCGGCTTGGAGCCATGAGATCTGAAATGGAATCCATATATACCAACAAAGTATGGACTTTGGTTGAACCACCTAAAGGGGTGAAACCGAGAGGGTGCAAGTGGGGTTTCAAGAAGAAAACTGACATGGATGGTAATGTGATTATTTTTAAGGGATGATTGGTAGATAAAAGTTTCAGAAAAGTTCATAGTATAGACTATGATGAAATTTTTCCCCCAGTTGGGATGCTTAAATCCATTTGCATCTTGCTTGTAACCTGCTTACCACGATTTGGGATATGGATGTCAAAACAATGTTTCTTTATGAAAACCTCCTTGAGGATGTGTATATGACACGACCAGAGAGTTTTGTCGATCCAGAGCATGCCCAAAAGGTGTGTAAGCTGCAGCGATCCATCTACGGATTGAAGCAAGCTTCTCAGAGTTAGAATCTTCAATTTAATGATGCAATCAAAGAGTTTGATTTCATTAAGAACAGAGATGAAACTTTTTCTTACAAGAAGGTTAGTGGGAGCAGATTTGTATTTATGGTCTTGTATGTGGATGGCATACTACACATTGGGAATGATGTCCCTACTCTGCACTCTGTTAAAGATTGACCATTGAATAGATTTTCAATGAAAGACCTAGGAGATTAAATCTATATACTTTGTATATAGATCTATAGAGATAGATCAAGAAAGTTTCTCGACTTAATTCAAAGTACATATATTGACAAGGTGTTGAAACGGTTCAACATACAAGAATCCAAAAGGGGAATTATACCTATGTCACATGGAGTTTAGTCTTTCGAACGCCATCCTTATGAACAAAATTCTCAGGATACGCCATGTTATGTACTAGACCAGACATGTCATATGCTTTCAACATGATAACTAAGTACTAGTCCAATCCAGGTGAGATTCACTAGATATCTGTCAAGTAATTGAGAATAACTAAGGTTGAATTCTTGATATATGTTGGAGATGAGCACCTCACTGTCAAGGGTTACACTGATGCAAGCTTCCAAACTGAAAAAAGATGATTTTAGATCACAATCAGATTTTATGTTTTGCCTTAATGGAGGAACTGTGAGCAGGAAAGGTTCCATGCAAGATTCAATTGCCGATTCTATCACAGAGGCTGAGTATATGGCTACATCAGATGCACATACTCCAGAGATTCCATCTCATTCCAGAGATCATCGATAGAGGAGATGTGAATATATTCAAAGTACCGACACATTACATCCTAAGAGATCCACTTATCAAACCCCTTGCTCAGCGAAATCATGGGGGCCGCGCTAGGTCAATAGGCTAACAAGATGCACGAGATTGGCTCTAATGCAAGTAGGAGACTGTTGGAATATGCCATAGAATCTATTCATCATAACATTTATATGAACTTTCTATTCATTATGTTACCGATATGGAGATATGTTAACATAAATGAAGTCCTTCAAATATAAATGTCACTCCGCTTGTTATAATGAACCCTTGTTATAATGAATTGTTAGTTGAATGGTGGATCGGAGTTCGGTCCGTCACAAAATCTCTTTGGTTTAGCGTTTGGTAACAATTTGGGGGTACAAAGCGTTAGAT
Organism: Linanthus parryae; assembly: GCA_023055425.1. Lineage (NCBI taxonomy): Eukaryota > Viridiplantae > Streptophyta > Magnoliopsida > Ericales > Polemoniaceae > Linanthus > Linanthus parryae. The sequence continues at coordinate 97,420,385 of JALGPY010000005.1, read as the reverse complement.
ACTTGGGAGAGTCTTGTAATTATAATTTTGACCACATAGTTTGACATTTATAAAAAAGACCCCGCCTTCCCCATTAAGTGACATACTTATTGATATTGTCACTCAGCAAACCCAAACTATCTATTTAGTGACGACATTCATATTGTCACTTGTTTTATTGTTAATAAAGCCCATATCACTTGTAGTGAACCCATCAAAAATTTAATTCATTCTCTGTAGACCCAAACAACTCCAATTAAATAAAAAACACAATACGTAAAGGTGATGTTGCTGTTTAAGGAAGATAGAATGACTTTCACTTTAATACCCATCTTAATTGAAAATCAAGAACAAAACTCATAAGTCACTGCCATGAATTCCGATAATCTCCTCGAAAACCAAATTTGAAGCCAAGACACATTTTGGAGAGACAGAAAATCCCAAATCAAACTGGTTATCTCTCCAATTAGCACTTTCTTGTTTCTGACCTACATGTAATCCACAAAATTAGACCTTAAGAGGGAATAGAGAGAGAAAGAGTGCATAGATAGCAGTTGCAAGTGGCTGTGGTATTTGGTGCCTTTATTACCGCCGACTTTTTGACAAAGAAACGACCCTGATTGAACCCCACGCAACCCCAGAAACCCAAATGACCTTCTGACCTTTGAAATCAACCCCAGATTGAACTCGCCGGAGCTTCCAATTGAACCCACAGTGAATTCTCTGGAGCTTCCAATCGCCAGATCTAGTAATCAGGCAGAGAGAGAGACAGAAAAAGAGAGATAGAGAGAGTGAGAGCATTCTGAAGATAGAGAAGAGACCGGGCGGTAGCAGTGCGGAATCAAAGGGAGGCAGATAAGACCCAGCAGAAACGGAATCAGATGGAGGTTGGGCGTCGACGTCGGCTTCAGCTTTGGCGTCCTTCTACGGCGGCGACGTGTTTGTCCGACTCCTTCTCTTCTTATTTCTTCTTCTTCTTATTCTTCTTCAACTCCAAACCCATCATTCCTCCTCTGCCTCTGACGGGGTCTTTTTAGCTCGTTGAGAGAGAGAGAGGGGGTAGAAGTGTTTAACATTAAGAGGGGGGACGAGAGAAAGGAGGGGAAGATAGATTGAGATTAGAGTTAGAAATGAAGGAAAATGAGGGGTTAGGATATATATATATATATAGGGGGTAATTATATACATTTGAGGGGTAAGATTGTCTTTTTCTCTTACAATTAGGCAATTGTTAGTCTCCATCCAAAAAAAGGTGCCGAGTGTCTTTTTCGAAAACACAGGGTAGCGGAGTGGATTTAATTCTAAATTCAGGAATGGTTAGTGTCTTTTACCCGTTTAGGATTTACAAATCAAACAAAAGTTTAGCGTAAAAGTAAGGACGTACATATTCTCAAGTTGGAAGGAAATTTCCTCGCTATGTTCGGCGAAGAAAATGAATAATTATTACTCTTCATATAAAGATATTTATGCTATTGGAGTTCAATTTTTAAAACTTATTTATAATATACCTATAATTTACTTAAAAAAGGAACTTATATAACCTATTGGAGATGAATTCCCTTTTTGTACTTAAGGGTTTGTCTATTCTTTTACAGTGAACAAAAGTGAGATTTGAAGTAACACTACTGTGTATAATTTCTTGGTAGCTTGCTTGGGATGCTTCCGAAACAAAACCTTCAATCTCTATGCCTCATATCTGATTTCACAACGCAGAACCTATGTCAACCAAAACCAAGCTAACAGTTCGATTTATCAAACTTTTTTTGGAAAAAAAAAACATTTCTGTTAGTGTGTCTTGAATTGTAGGTCAACAAAAAAAGTTAATGGCGGCTAATAAATTTGGAAACAATTGAAGTGGTGGTATGGTTGGCAATTCCACAGCCCACTACTCACATCATATATAAAGGCACTATGCCTTTGATAATAAAAACATACATACAGATGGGGAGAGCTTCTTCTTGTAGCATCATAGATTTACTAGGTGAGAGCTTTCTAGTGTGTGTTGAGTGGTTGTAATTCGTACGTTTCTTTCAATAAAATTGAGATTTTAGGTTGTGGAGGTAGCTAGCTAATCACTTGTGAACCACGTTAATTTTTGTGTTCTTGCTTTTATCTATTGTATCTTATTAGCTAGTGATGCCCATGTCATAACAAACAGGTATCAAAGCTTAGGTGATTGGTGTTCCAAGATGAAGGCGGAGCTAAGAGTTTCAGTTTCACGAACCGGTGGATCACGCGATTCGGGGGGTGATCGGAGTCAAGATTTTACTTCCGCTGTTTTTAAGTTAAAACACTACGTGAAAAGCTGCTTATTATTTTACAATTTGTCTCATCATAATTTTACTTGCTTGGGTGTTTATTTGCCCAGTATTTATTGCTGATTTTGGAACTGTGGTGTTCCCTTTCTTTTTTCTGCATCACAAGTTTAGATGGGATCTTGGCTTAACGAGAGCGCGACTTATCCCATTATCTTAGAATTTTCACATTGAATAAATAAACTTTATTTCTATTATTGTTTAATCTTTAGTTTGGTTTATGCTCATGTCTGAGGCAAAAAGATTTGAATTGTAATAACGTATTACTTTAAGACTTTTATGGATGTTTTGCTTGGATCCACTTTTAAATGTCCTTGTATCTGGGTTACTTCTCGGGTACGGATTGACACCCCAGGACTTCCGGCATGGTCATTTCGTCGGTGTTACAGGGTTTAGGGTTTAGGAGTGACACCCGCCGTCGTCCTCGCCCTTCCCATCGTCGCCGTCGTCCCCTCCTTGTTCCGGTAAAACCAGGCTCTGATACCACCTGTAACACCCCAAAAATTTTCAAGCTGGAGGCCCGGGGGTGTTACTCCATACCCGAGATCAAACCCGTGTACAAGGATATTTAAAAAGTGGATCCCAAGCAAAACATTCATAAAGTCTTAAAATAACACTAACTACAATATGAATCTTTGTGCCTCAAACACGGGCATAAAACAATCTAAATTCAATGAAACTAGAGGGTTTCAATTATTACAATGAAACTACTAAACGTCTAATTAATGATTCGAGTCACCGCTAAGCTATGCTCCCATCATCTAGACCTGTGGTGCAGAAAAACAAAGAGAGAACACCACAGTTCCAAAATCAGCAATAAATACTGAGCAAATAAACACCCAAGCATGTAAAATGATGGTGCAACAATTAGCAAAACCGTAAGCAACTTGTAGTAGTCTTGCTAAAACAAATTTACACGGTGATCTATGTAGATTCTAGTGAAGAGTATGAGGTCGAGGAAGACCCTAAGGAATATGATGAGATTGAGGAAGACCGTAGGAAAGACTATGAGATTGAGGAAGACACTAGTGAGGATGATGAGGTCGAGGAAGACTCTAGTGAGGACATGGAGACGGAAGCAAGTGAGGATGATGACGAGGAATAGGCATATAAGGCTCCTTTGATTTCTTAGACATTTGATGCATTTTGAATGTTTTGGTTTTAAATAAGGCCATGAGGACAAATAATGTTTAATGTTTCCTAGAGTGATTTTGAATAGCTACTTTCGGGCTAGAGATGATTTATTGGTAATTTTCGTAGGTTAATTTTGCTTATAATACTCATGTTTTGAGGATCCGTTTTGGAATTCAATAAGTTTGTGTTTTTTTTTAGTTTGAGTATGATTGGAAAATTAAGGATTTTTTGCGTTTCGTTATTTTTTATTACAAGGTTTCAAACCCGTGGGTCAGCATAAACCTGTAGAGGGTTGGTAGACTCGACCCGTGACCCGATACTCTCCCGGGTCACGTTTTACTTCAAAAGTTCAATTTTTTACGTAGACATGACTTTTAACAAAAGGAAAGTTGAATTTTCTGAATCTTTGATGATTAAATGCTACATTTGTCTTTATGTATATAAGATAATTCAATTCTACAAGCTTAAAATTTAAAAGTTCTAGAATTAAGCCTAAATTATTTACTTATTTATTTATTTATTTATTTATTTATTTATTTATTTATTTATTTATTTATTTATTTATTTATTTATTTATTTATTTATTTATTTATTTATTTATTTATTTATTTATTTATTTATTTATTTATTTATTTATTTATTTATTGTTATTTCTACTTTGCATCAAGCCGCATATTTGAAGTAAGGGTGTAACTAAATTTTACTAAGCGAAATTCTATGTAAAATCTCTTTAATAATTCTCTCAAAAAATGAAAAAGAAACTCACATATATTCTTATTATGTGCGGTCCGTTTTGATATTTACACAATCATCGGCGTGATTGATTGGATATCGGTCGTTATAGTTTATCTCATAATTTGTGATAATTCCAATGGTTCACCAGTATATGAAGGTGGGTGACTATATACCCCATTTTTTTGTGCACTAAAAGACCAGAAACACAATAAAGCTACAAGATTTTTACAATAAGTTGACTTGGTAAACCCGCGGGTCAACTCGAGGGTCTACGGGTTTGACGGGTTTGCTGCGGGTTGGTCAGCCGCCGGGTTTTTGAGCGGGTCAACCCGATTGCCCATGTAGACTCCTAAACTCGTTAAACCCGAGGGTCACCCCACGGGTTTCACAACCTTTGTTGATTAGTACATAGAAAGCGTTCATAGAGTTAGAACGCGAGAACGTTGAGTTTGTGGCGTTTAAATCTGTGCATTAGTTCGTATTTGATGTAGCATACGTGTTTAAATTTTGAATTATTTTCTCCAAATTTTCTTCCGGTAGTAGACATGTTCAGGTACCTGTCATAAAACTATCAGCCCCAAATGAGTTTGTGAGACTTAGATACAAATTTCAAAAGTTCGTTGTACAGTAGCAGAATTGCATAGTGACTAGCTCTAGAATTTTTGATTTTAGCCTATCTTCCAGATCTTGAATGAATCTCAAATTTTTATAGTGATTAGTAGATACATAGGGCTATATTTGGGTGAAATCCTAGCCCATTTTGAGTAAGTAAATGTCATTTTAAGACCTGTTAAATTTGAAGTTTCTGTTCTGGTGGTGTGTGACAGCAGCTCTGTTATTCTCTGCATAACCTGAGTTTTATAATTTATTTTTAGATGATTCTTATTGATTGTGAAAGAAGACTCAGAGAGGATGTTGCAAACCAAATTCATAATTTTTACTTGCCGTATTGTCCATTTTTCTAATTTTCAAAGAAAGATGAAAAATTAGATGTGATCAGCCTGTGTGCAAATGCATGTGTAACTAATTTTCATCGTAATATCCTGTCCCACATTGAGATATTGTGGATTGATACTGAGGATTAGATGTATATATGGTTGGAAATTTATGATATCATGTCCCACATTGGAGATTTGTGAGTTTGACATATGATATATGGTAAACCTTGTGGATTACTACTTGCACATTCAAGGCTTAAACATTTCGATCCGGTGGTACGGATAAAGAAGTTGCTGGGACAGTAATCCACTCGGTTGTTACAAATGGTATGAGAGCCAACCCTGGTCCCGCAAGGGCTCCATGTCGGTCCGTCGCCAGCTAAGTGGATACGTGACTGGGCACACTGGACGAGGACGTCGAGTATATTATGTGGGGGGAGGATTGTAATATCCCATCCCACATCGAGATATTGTGGATTGATATTGAAGATTAGATGTATATATGGTTGGGATATTGTGATATCTTGTCCCATATTGGAGATTTGTGAGTTTGAAATCTGATATATGGTGAACCTTGTGAATTACTACTATCACCTTCAAGGCTTAAGCATTTTTATCCGGTGCTACGGATAAAGAAGTTCCTGGCTCTCACTAACCTATCTAGTACTTTCCCTAGCTAACTGATTCAAAAAGAATTCTCTATTGTTCACTTGAAAAATCACGAGAATAAGATGTACGAAGTATTATCTAAATGATATACAAATATAGATCAGAAAGAAGAACAATGAGAACTGCTGAAGCAGTTGAATGTGCAGTGATATTTTGATGAGTGGATTGAGTGAAATGAATCTCCTTTTGTGTAGCTTGTCAATCCTGAGAATGTCTCAGTATTTCTGAATCCGTTCTCTTCTTCAATTTATTCAGTCATTACCTCTTATGCAGCTAGTTTGAATTGCATATCTTTCAAGATCTTCTCAAAACAAACTTTCCTAAAAATCAGCAACATATCTTGATTTGTCTCACAACTCTTCCCAACGGCTAGTTGCTCAGTATCTTCAAAGGTATTGGCTTGATCTTGTAGCTGAGTCTGTTAGGAAGGTCCATATATATTTGCAGAATAACATAATCAATCTGTCTACCTACTTTCCTTTTCTGCAAGAACGCAATTTAAGAAATAGTCCCTGCAAAACAGGTAACTGTAGGGTTTTGATCATGGATACGCAGCGGAAAGATAAACTATCCATTCAATACCCTCTAAGGATCACATGAAGAGAATCATAACAATGGTAAAGGAAGAATCATGTTACACACCTTAGGGTTTTTCCTGTGACAACTGGTAACGCAAATTTTTTCACGTCTCTACGGTTGATCCACGCTTGGAGTTGAGATCTAGATCTTCCTTCTACTTTGTGCTAGCTTGGACCGGAGGAAGAGGAAGAATAAATCACGCAACGAGATCACAAGGGAAGCTCTCGGCTTCCTCTTGTGGCCGACGGGTAGGGGGCGGACCAAGGGGTCGGGTCCGGCCTCCTTCTGTCTTGCTCTCTCTCCTTTGTTCTCTCCAACTCAACTTATGTTATGAGAATTAGTGTGGGAAGGAAGCTAGGAGCATCCTTTATATAGTCCAACAACTCCTTTTCAACTACCTAAAGGCCCTTCCTAATCCTATATGAGTTCGGATTAGTCCCTTCCTTGCATATTAGTCCTACTAAGTTTGCAAGGTGTTACAAATTGATCTTTCTAATTAATTAATCATATTAGTTAATTTCCAAATCTAGTTCAACTCTATCTAGCGTATGACCCCATAGGTTCTATCTAGTTGGTAGCAACAAATTGCTAATATGGAGCGGTCTCTAGCAAGACATCCATTCTAGCCAACTAATAGAATAGTCACCCGACAAACCTTATGCAAGCAATTGTCACATCCCTTTGTATCTATATCCGGATTGGATATGAGACATACAATTCACACTCGTATATCCAATCCATAGTTTATCGATCATGGGAATATCCTTATTCGTGCAAATAACATCAATATCCTATATTGATTTATTTGAGTCTGGCCAGACATTCCATAAGCACTATCCCTCGAGTGGCCTCGGATATTTACTCCCGTCATGTGGGAGGGAAAAATTCTATCTACGTCTACTGCGAATTCTAAGCTTGCTTCTTATTGTATCCGGTACGCGCCTTTATGACTACCCAGTTACAGTATAGCGTTTAACGCTACCAAAATCACAATAATCCACAACTAGACAATCTAGTTGTTGGAATAGATGCCCTAGAGGCAATCGTAGATTTAGTATGAACATCATTTTGGCTAGAATATTCATTTATTATATATTGTGATATTTAATATAATGAAGTCCTTAGATAAAAATATGTTGTTTATCTTAAATTTCCCTAGTCCACTATATAGATTAATAGGACGATCAAATATAGACTAGTATGTGGGTATATTGATATGGAGATATCAAGTCTAACACATGGGTATGCATTAGGAGTAATGGCGTACTGGATTGACCCACAACGAAAAGGATACATTAGATTATGTCAAGTCACAATCGCTTTTCGTAGTGCAAATATATTTGTAATCCTTAGACTTGAAGTCACTAGATACTCTAGTTGTGAAATATTGCGCTTTGATGTTATCAAACGTTACACCGTAACTGGGTAATCACAAAGATGGCTATCGGGCGTGATAGGAAGAAAGCTTAGAGATCATAGTGATGTAGATAGGATTTGTCCCTCCCATATAATGGGGGTAAATATCCACGACCACTCGAGGGATGAGGCGTATTGAATGTCTGGCCAGACTCAGATAAATCAATATGGAGATATTGATGTTATCTGCAAGCATAAGCATATTCCCATGATCGAGGAACTATGGATTGGATATACGAGTGTGACTATGTATGTCTCGTGTCCAATCCGGATATGGAGACAAAGGGATAGTTCAATATGAGATATTGGGCACAAGAGGTTTGTCGGGATCAGTGACTATTTCTATTGGTTGGGTGGCATGGATGTGTTGCTAGACACCGCTCCATGTTAGTAAGAGTACTACCAACTATATAGAAACCTATGGGGTCACACGTCAAATAGAGTAGAGATAGATTTGGGATTAATTAATATTGATTAATTAATAGAAGGATCATTGTGAAACACCTTGCAAACTTAGTAGGACTAATATGCAAGGAAAGGAATAGTTCTAGTTCATCTAGAATTAGGAGACTCTTTTATGGAAACAACAAGGAGTTGTTGGAGTATATAAAGAGGGTTTAGCTTCCTTCCCACTTAATGTTATTAGACATAACAAGAGAGTGGGTGAGAGAAAAAGAGAGAGCAAGACAAGCTAGGCCAAACCTAGCCCGTCCGCCCCCCCCTTCCCGTCGGCTCAAAGAGGAGGTTGAACCTCCTCTTGTTCCTTGTTGCTTTGATCTTCTTCCCTCTTCCTCCGGGTTCAAGCTAGCACTTGTTGGAAGGAAGAATCTAGATCTCACCTCTAGACGTGGATCGACCGTAGAGACGAGGACATCATTCTTCGTGTGATCTCCCAAATCAAAAGGTACACAATACTATGTCTCTTATCATGTTATGATGTCTCCTCCTGACGATCTGTGGTGGGATTTGAATTAGGAGTTAAATTTTTGTTATTCGGCTGCATTACCTACGTCAAAATCCAACAGTGGTATCAGAGCCACAAGTCGTAGAGCATAACATGATGTATGTGTTATGATTTCAGTTTACACACCGTTTTATTGTTTATTACGCGAAAACTGAAAGTTATTGGCATAGTAGATGCAAAATTGAATTTTATTCAATAAAACAAGATCCAATTTAACATTGGATGTTAGAATTGGTGAGTTTATTCACATAAGATGTGTACAATTGGGTTCTTGAAAAATTAGGGTTCATGGGCACATGATTGAAAAGGAGTTTTCAATTATGGAAACAAATTTATGGAATTAAATCCATAAGGAAACAACCTTGCTTGGGCAACAAGGAAGAGGGAAGGAAGACTAGGGCCGAAACCCTAGCCGTCCGCCCCCTCCCTTGCGCACCAAGCAAAGGCCGCGGGCCAATGGGGCGGCCGGACTTGGGCCGGGCCTTGTGGCGGCGGCGGTCCTAGTGGTTCGGGCCCCTTGTTGGCTTGAACCCCTTGGATCGTTGTAACCCTAATTACCCAATTTCATTAAAATTAAACAAGCGCGTTAAAAATTCAGTTTAACTGTATTATGTGATTTATTGCATGGTGGATGGATATGGCCTAGGATTGTGGATGTTTATTGCTTTGTGGTTTGGTTTACGGCCTGCGAGCTGATCAAATTAATGTAATAATTAATTAGGTTTTACGGCCTGCGAGTCGTCTTTTTCTCCTCGACATGTGAGGCTTTTGTTATTTATTTATTCTAGATGTTAGGCTAGAATTAGAATAATTTAGATGATAGCCAAGAGCATGGAGAAGAAGACCGGAGAACCAAGGAGCCAAGAGACGAAGAAGACATCCCTAGGCGCGCAGCTATGGTGGAGCACATGGAGATGAGCTCAGCACTTTAGGGCAATTGGATATTATCATTGGCTTGATAATATCATTAGTCTAGGGGCCATATCCATGCCACATTTCTTTTATGTTTGTGGATGTTTATTATTCATGCCTTGTTATTTAATTTTGTGTGTATGGCGATACTAGCGAAAACAATAACAAGATAATAATAAACAAGGTTGGTCTTTTATTTTGGATAGCCCAATCCAAATAAGTAGACCATGTTGATAAGATCAACCAAACAATTTAAAAAAAATCCCTCAATTAAATATTGCGTTTTGCCTTCTCTTGCCAAAGCACCCTTCATGATCAGGGTTTATTAAAATTCGGGCTTGCTAAAGCAAGGCGATTTTAATTTACCATGGTGTGTTGCGAACGACACAAGCTAGTAATGTGTGTATGTTGAAGCAAGAGGTGGGACACAACTAGGAAAGAATCAATTGGATTGATGAGCCTAGAGGCATGACAATTAGGTGTTATCCATGGGATAAAGAATAAAGAAGTTATTCACCTAATTGGACCAAGAGTTGCATGGGATACAATTGTAATGGTTCCTACATAAATAACCTATTTTTGGGTGAGTTGTCAAAGCAAGCTCAAGAAGAAGTGAAAAGGGATATTGGACCCACTAGAAGATATAATGATATTTTCCGCATTAATGGTAAGGGCTATTAATCCGAGAAAAATAGTGGGAGCTATATTTGATGATCTAGCCATTATTAAATATAGTTAAATTGTTCAAAATACTAAAATTGCACATTTCTCGTTTTGTAGAATTCCAAATGGCAAACAACAACGCATCGACTTTATCCCTACGATCTGTCCTTGAGAAGGATAAACTGTCTGGAACAAATTTGCTTGACTAGTACAGAAACTTAAGGATTTTCCTTAAGCATGAAAAGAAGCTGTACGTCTTGGACACTCAAATTCCAGCACCACCACAAGACGAGTCTCTTCTAGCGGAAGTGAGGGCACGTCAGAAACATATTGATGATTCTAATGACGTGACTTGCCTTATGCTTTGTACCATGACTCCTGAGCTTCAGAAGCAGCATGAGAATATGGAAGCCTATGATATGATCATACACTTGAAACAATTGTTTCAGGAACAGGCTAGGCATGAGCGCTATGAGGTGTCTAAAGCATTGTTCAAGAGTATTCTTGCAGAGGGTAATCCAGTAGGGCCTCATGTGCTCCGAATGATCGGGTACATAGAGAACCTTGAGAGACTGGGTTCCCATTGGGCCAAGATTTGGCTACTGATCTTGTCTTGCAATCGTTGCCTGACAGTTATAATCAGTTCATCATGAACTATATTATGAACGAGATCAGCAAGACTCTGCCTGACTTATTGAACATGCTAAAGACAGCTGAAAAGAGCGTCAACAAAGGCAAGGGAAAAGCCATAATGATGGTGCATAAGAAGAAGGGCAAGTCAGTTGTCTCTACTTCAAAAGGAAAGCGCAAGAAAGTTGCGAAATCCAAGGAAGCCCTAAATCCTAGTGGAGGCGTGGCTAAGGGTGAGTGTGACTACTGCAGCCAGCCGGGTCACTGGAGGAGAAATTGCCCTAAATATCTGGAGGATAAGAAGCTTAGAATAGTGATTCCACCACCACCAGGTATTTATGTTATAGACGTCAATCTTTATATTTCTTCATCTTGGGTATTGGATACCGGATGTGGTTCTCACATTTGTCGTAATGTGCAGGATTTGAAAGAAGTAAAAGATTGAGTAAAGGGGAGATAGACCTGAGCGTCGGGAATGGAGAAAAAGTTGCTGCATTAGCTGTAGGCGTTTATGAGCTATCTTTGCCTTCTGGACTTATTTTAGAATTAGACAATTGCTATTATGTGCCTGCTATGAACAGAAACATTATTTCCATTTCTTGTTTGGACGAGAAGGGTTTTTCTATTTCAATAAAGGACAAGTGTTGCTCCATTTATTTTGATGGTATGCACTATTGTAGTGCGCATTTGTCTAATGGATTATATATCCTTGATCTAAATAGTCCAATCTATAACATAAATACTAAGAGGATTAAAACCAATGATTTAAATCCTACATATCTATGGCACTGTCGTTTAGACCATATAAATGAGAAACGCATATCTAGACTCCATAATGATGGACTTCTAGACTCATTTGATTTGGAATCATATGAGACATGTGAATCTTGTTTATTAGGAAAAATGACAAAGTCCCCTTTCAATAAGAAAGGTGAAAGGACTAGTGAGTTATTGGCACTCATACATACCGATGTATGTGGACCATTCCCCACGCCTGCCAGAGGTGGTTATACCTACTTCATCACATTCACTGATGATTTCATTAGATATGGATTTGTATACCTTATGAAGGCCAAATCCGAATCCTTTGAATTGTTCAAAGAATTCAAGAATGAAGTAGAGAAGCAACTTGGCAAAATTATTAAGGCTCTACGGTCGTATCGTGGAGGAGAATACTTAAGCCAAGAGTTTGATGAGTATCTTAGAGAGTGTGGGATAGTATCCCATCTTACTCCACCCGGAACGCCACAATGGAATGGCGTGTCCGGGAGGAGGAATCGCACTCTATTAGATATGGTGCGATCTATGATCCTTTTGGGGACCTGCTCTAATGACGGCAGCTTTTACTATTAACCGCGTTCCATCCAAGTCAGTCATGAAGACACCATATGAGATATGGACTGGGAAGCGTCCCATAGTGTCGTTTATGAGGATTTGGGGCTGCGATGTCTGTGTAAAACGTTTACAAAGACAAGCTCGGGCCCAAAGCGGATAAGTGTAAATTTGTGGGATATCCTAAGGAAACTAAAGGATATTATTTCTACAATCCCATCGAGAACAAAGTATTTGTTGCTCGGACCGGCGTGTTTCTAGAAAGAGAGTTTGTCTCTAAAGAAGAAAGTGGGAGGGCTGTAGAACTTGAAGAAATTCAAGAACCAAAAATCACTGAACCGATGATGGAACATGAACAGGAACCACAAGTAGTTGTGGAAGAACCCGTTCAGGTAACACAGAAACTCGGTAGATCTGGAAGAGTGCGTCATGATCCAGAGAGGTACGGACTTCTCGTAACTGAGCCCGATTACGTACCACTCATAGATGATGAGCCTGCAACTTACGGAGAGGTCATGAAAGGCCCAGACTCTAAGAAGTGGCTAGAAGCCATGAGATCCGAAATGGATTCCATGTACACCAACAAAGTATGAACTTTGGTGGAACCACCCGAAGGGGCTCGGCCCATAGGGTGAAAATGGGTCTTCAAGAAGAAGAACGACATGGATGGCAAGGTAGTTTCCTATAAGGGGCGATTGGTAGCCAAAGGGTATAGACAGATTCATGGTATTGACTATGATGAGACCTTTTCACCAGTCGCCATTACTAAATCCATTCGAATCCTACTTGCTATTGTAGCATACTACGACTATGAGATTTGGCAAATGGACGTCAAAACAGCATTCCTTTAGCGGAACCTCCTCGAGGATGTGTACATGACACAACCAGAGGGTTTTGAGGATCCAGAGAATGCTAATAAAGTCTGTAAGCTGCAAAGATCCATTTATGGATTGAAGCAAGCTTCTAGGAGTTGGAATAGACGTTTTGATGACGCAGTCAAAGAGTTTGGCTTCATCAAGAACGAAGATGAGCCTTGTGTTTACAAGAAGGTTAGTGGGAGCTCTGTAGTATTTCTGTTCTTGTATGTGGATGACATACTAATCATTGGCAATGATATTCCTACTTTGCAATCTGTTAAAGATTGGCTAGGAAAGTGCTTTGCGATGAAGGACTTGGGAGATGCAGCTTATATACTTGGTATTAAGATCTATAGGGATAGATCTAAGAGGTTGCTCGGCCTAAGTCAGAGTACATATATAGACAAGGTGTTGAAGAGGTTCAACATGCAAGATTCCAAGAAGGGATTCTTGCCCATGTCACATGGAGTCACTCTTTCTAAGAATGACTGTCCTTCCAATGAGATTGAGAAGGACCGCATGAGTAGGATACCCTATGCTTCGACCATAGGATCCATCATGTACGCCATGCTATGTACTATACCAGACGTATCATACACGTTGAGTATGGTGAGAATATACCAGTCTAATCCAGGTGAAAGTCACTGGATTGCTGTCAAGAACATCCTAAAGTACTTGAGAAGAACTAAGGATGTGTTCTTGATATTTGGAGGTAAGGAAGAGCTAAGTGTAAAGGGTTACACTGATGCGAGCTTCCAAACCAACTAAGATGACTATAGATCGCAGTCCGGATACGTGTTTTGCCTGAATGGAGGAGCTGTGAGCTGGAAGAGTTCCAAGAAAGGGACAGTTGCTGATTCTACAACAGAAGCTGAGTACATTGCTGCTGCGGAAGCAGCAAAAGAGGAAGTTTGGATAAAGAAGTTTATCCCTGAGCTCAGTGTGGTCCCTAGCATCGTGGATCCCATAGAGTTGTACTGTGACAACTCTGGGGCAATCGCACAAGCCAAGGAACCAAGATCACACCAGAAATCAAAGCATGTACTTAGGAGATTCCATCTTATTCGTGATATGATCGATCGAGGAGATGTGAAGATGTGTAAGATTCCAACAAATGACAATGTTTCAGATCCGCTTACAAAACCTCTTGCGTAGCGAAAGCATGAATGAAACGCCAGATCTATAGGCATACGAGATGCACCGGATTGGCTCTAGTGCAAGTGGAAGACTGTTGGAATAGATTCCCTAGAGGCAATCGTAGATTTAGTATGAACATCATTTTGGCTAGAATATTCATTTATTATATATTGTGATATTTAATATAATGAAGTCCTTAGATAAAATTATGTTGTTTATCTTAAATATCCCTAGCCCACTATATTGATTAATAGGACGACGAAATATAGACTAGTATGTGGGTAGATTGATATGGAGATATCAAGTCTAACACATGGGTATGCATTAGGAGTAATGGCATACTAGATTGACCCACAACGAAAAGGATACATTAGATTATGTCAAGTCACAATCGCTTTTCGTAGTGCTAATATATTTGAAATCCTTAGACTTGAAGTCACTGGATACTCTAGTTGTGGAATATTGCGCTTTGATGTTATCAAACGTTACACCGTAACTGGGTAATCATAAATATGGCTATCGGGCGTGATAGGAAGCAAGCTTAGAGATCGTAGTGATGTAGATAGGATTTGTCCCTCCCACATAATGGGGGTAAATATCCACGGCCACTCGAGGGATGAGGCTTATTGAATGTCTAGCCAGACTCAGATAAATCAATATGGAGATATTGTTGTTATCTGCAAGCATAAGAATATTCCCAGGATCGAGGAACTATGGATTGGATATAAAAGTGTGACTATGTATGTCTCGTGTCCAATCCGGATATGGAGTCAAAGGGATAGTGCAATATGAGATATTGGGCACAAGAGGTTTGTCGGGATCAATGACTATTTCTATTGGTTGGGTGGCATGGATGTGTTGCTAGACACCGCTCCATGTTAGTAAGAGTTACTACCAACTATATAGAAACCTATGGGGTCACACATCAAATAGAGTAGAGCTAGATTTGGGATTAATTAATATTGATTAATTAATAGAAGGATCATTGTGCAACACCTTGCAAACTTAGTAGGACTAATTTGCAAGGAAGGGAATAGTTCTAGTTCATCTAGAATTAGGAAACTCTTTTATGGTAAGAACAAGGAGTTGTTGGAGTATAAAAGTGGGTTTAGCTTCCTTCCCACTTAATGTTATTAGACAAGAGAGTAGGAGAGAGCAAAATAGAGAGCAATACAAGCTAGGCCGAACCTAGCCCGTCCGCCCCCCCTTCCCGTCGGCTCAAAGAGGAGGCCGAACCTCCTCTTGATCCTTGTTGCTTTGATCTTCTTCCCTCTTCCTCCGGGTTCAAGCTAGCACTTGTTGGAAGGAAGAATCTAGATCTCACCTCTAGACGTGGATCAACCGTAGAGACGAGGACATCATTCTTCGTGTGATCTCACAAATCAAAAGGTACACAATACTATGTCTCTTGTCATGTTATGATGTCTCCTCCTGACGATCCTTGGTGGGCTTTGAAGTAGGAATTAAATTTTTGTTATTCCGATGCGTTACCTACGTCAAAACCCAACACTAGTGACTTCAAGTCTAAGGATGACAATACCTTTGTCACCACGAGAAGCGAATGTGACTTTACATCACATGTATGTAGCCTTCTCGGAGATGGGTCAATCCACTGCGCCATTACCCTTAGTACACACCCATGTGTTGGTTTATGATATCTCCATATCAATCCAACCCGATACTAGTATATAGATTATTGTCCTATTAATCATTATAATGGACTTGTGATATTTAGGATAAACAACACAATTGTAAATCTAAGGACTTTATTATATTAAATATCCAATAAATAATACAACGAATGTTCTATCCAAAAACAAGTTCATACTAAACTAGACTGCCTCTAGGGCATCTATTCCTACAGTCTCCCACATGCACTAGAGCCAATCTGATGCATCCCGTATGCCAATGCTCCTAGTGCGCCCTTCATGCTTGCGCAGCGCAAGCGGCTTTGTAAGTGGATATGACAGATTCTCATCTATATGAATCTTGCATATTCGAGCGTCTCCTCTATCGATAATATCTCGAATAAGATGAAAATTACTGAGAACGTGTTTGGATTTATGGTGTGAACGGGGCTCCTTTGATTGCGCGATCGCCCCAGTGTTGTTACAGTACAACTCTACTGGATCCGCAATGCTAGGAACCACACCAAGTTCAGAAACAAATTTCCTAATCCAAACCGCTTCTTTTGCTGCGCCATTTGCAGCAATGTACTCAGCCTCTGTTGTAGAATCAGCCATCGTCTCTTGCTTGGAACTCTTCCAGCTCATCGCCGCTCTATTCAGGCAAAACACATATCCCGATTGTGATCTGAAATCATCTCTATTGGTTTGGAAGCTTGCATCCGTGTAACCCCTTACACACAACTCTTTCTCTCCACCAAATATCAAGAAAGCATCCTTAGTTCTTCTCAAGTACTTTAGGATGTTCTTGACTGCAATCCAGTGACTCTCACTTGGACTGGATTGGTATCTTCTTGTCATACTCAAGGCATATGACACATATGGTCTAGTACATAACATGGCGTACATGAAAGATCCTATGGCCGAGGCCTAGAGAATTCTACTCATGCGTTCTTTCTCAATCTCATTGGAAGGAAAATTACTCTTCGAAAAATTAATTCCATGTGACATGGGCAAGAATCCCTTCTTGGAATCTTGCATGTTGAAGCGTTTCAACACCTTGTCAATATATGTACTTTGACTTAGGCCTAGCAGTCTTCTAAACCTACCTCTGTAGATCTTTATATCAAGTATATAGGCTGCTTCCCCTAAGTCTTTCACTGAGAAACACGTAATACTTACCTGATACTTACCTGGTACTCCCCCTAAACCAATACTTTCTTATTTAGCATGCCCAATTCTATTCTCAGGGCTGAGAATCTTTCATATGGCAGTGACTTAGTGCAGATATCTGCCAATTGCATGTTAGTAGACAAAAATTCAAGAGCAACATCACCTTTCTCAGCATGATCTCTGATGAAATGATGTCTAACATCAATGTGTTTGGTTCTTGAGTGCTGAACTCGATTCTTTGTAATAGATATAGCACTTGTGTTGTCACATTTTATAGGTATCTCTCTGAAATCAAATCCAAGATCTCTCATTTGCTGAGCTATCCAGAGCACTTGTGAGAAGGCTCCAGCTGCTATATATTCAGCTTCTGCTGTTGAGATAGATACTGAGTTTTGATTCTTTGAATGCCAGTTGATCAGGGATGATCCAAGAAATTGGCAACACGCTGAAGTGCTTTTTCTGTCAACTTTATAACCTTGGACTGAGACATATTGTACTTGTTTAACAAGTCCTTGGTGTACTTGTTTTGATGCAAAAATATTCATTTCTTCATCTGATGTACATGAAGTCCAAGAAATAATTTTAACGCTGCCATCAAGCTCATCTCAAATTCCCTGCTCATAAGACTTGAGAAATCCTTGCAAGCAGAATCATTAGTAGCTCCAAACAAAGTATCATCAACATATACTTGAACTACTAGAATGTCTTTCTCATGAGTCTTTATGAAAAGGTTTTTGTCTACTAATCCTCTTTTGAAATCATTTTTAAGTAGAAACTTAGATAGTCTTTCATACCAAGCCCTTGGATCTTGTTCCAAACCATAAAGAGACTTGTCAAGTTTATAAACATGACCTTCAACTCATCATTTTCAAACCAGGAGGTTGAGCAACATAGACTTCTTCTTGCAAGTATCCATTTAGAAAAGCACATTTAACATCCATTTGAAAAAGTTTCATATTTTTGTGAGATGCAAATGCAAGTAACATTCTAATTGCTTCTAACCTTGCAAAAAAAAAAAAGCAAAAGTCTCTTCATAATCAATACCTTCTTCCTGGTTGTAGCCTTGAGCTACCAGTCTTGCTTTATCTATGATTACCTTTCCATTCTCATCTAACTTGTTTCTGAATACCCACCTGGTTCCAATGACAGAATGATCTTTACGAGGAGGAACTAGATTCCCTACCTTGTTCCTTTCAAACTCATTGATTTCACTTTGCATTGCAATGATCCTGTCTGCTTCTTGTAGTGCTTCCTTCAAATTTGTAGGTTCTACAAGAGAAACAAAAGCATTAAAAGCACACAAGTTCTTCAGTTGGGACGTAGTCTGTGTCCCAGTGGATGGATCAGATATAATGTTACCAGCTAGATGAGATGAAAGATATCTGAATCTCTTTCTTTGTGTCCATGGCTCAGGTTCTCTAGGAATCTTCTCTGGTATTTGAGAACTTTAGGAAGTGGCTTGTCCACTTTGATATTCTTGATGATATTTTTTAAGGCTTTGAGACTCATTTTCAAGGCCTTTAAAATTCTTTCTATTATACAGTGAGTTTCCCTTGGAACTATTTGACACCTCAGCGTCATCCTCCAACTCATGCTTGTTCAATTCTAGTCTGCAAAACTTCCACTCAGAGAACCATCATAGCTTTCATAAAAAATAACATGTATACTTTCTTTAACAAGCTTGGTTCTCTTATTATAAACCTATAAGCTTTGCTAGTCAGTAAATTAGCAAGAAAGATAACTTCATCACTTCTGTCAACAAACTTACCAAGATTGTCCTTACCATTGTTGTGAACATAACAAGTGCAGCCAAAAGGTTTGAAGTAAGAGATGTTTGGCTTTATTCCTATATAAATCTCATAAGCGGTCTTCGTCAGAATAGGCCTAATCAAGCCCCTGTTAAGTATATAGTTGGCTGTGTTTACAGCTTCAACCCAAAAAAATTTGGCAACTTGTTCTCCAGAAGCATTATCCTTAACATATATTCAAGAGTCATGTTATTTCTTTCTAAAACACCATTCTGCTGAGGAGTCTTAGGAGCAGAAAAATTGTGTGAGATGCCATGCTTAGGACAAAATAAATCAAACTCAAGTTGATCAAATTTTCTACCATGATCACTTCTAATTGAAACAATTGGCAGGTTTTTCAAAGTTTGAAGTTCTTTACCAAGCTTTGAAAATTCTAATAAATCTTTAGATTTATCTCTTAGAAACATTACCCAAGTAAATCTAGAAAAATCATCTACAATAACTAACATATACTTCTGACCCTTTTGAGTTTGAGTTCTCATTGGACCACAGAGATCCATATGCAGTAATTCAATGGGTCTAGTAGTACTTACAAAGTTCTTTGGCTTGAATGAACTTCTTGTCTGTTTACCTTGAGCACATGCTTTGCATACCTCTTCATCCTTGAACTTCATAGACGGTAGACCTCTGACTAGGTCTTTAGAAACTAACTTGTTCAAAGTGTGCAAGCTAATGTGTCCAAGCTTTCTGTGCCAAAGTTTTGAATCCTCTGTCAAGGCCTTGAGGAATTTCAAACATTCTCCAGCAACTTTGTTAGTGTTGAAAGTATAAACATTGTTTGACCTTGAGGTACGAGGATGCAATTTCCAGATTTGTCATTTTGCACCGCACATTTCTATTTGTAAAAAATAACCTTATTCCCATTGTCACATAATTGAGATACACTAAGAAGGTTAAATTTTAAACCATAAACTAAATAAACATCATTAATGGAGTTTTCAGAATCTATACCAAATTTACCAATACCTAATATGTTGCATTTTCCTTTGTCACCACGTGTGATTGTTCTTTCAGATTGCTCTTTCAATTCTAAGTATAAAGATCTCTTTCCACTCATGTGTCTGGAGAAACCACTGTCCATAAACCATTTCTCTTCTTTGCTCTTGGTGACAGCATGCGAACACCATTCACTGCCTTACCCAACTATTAGACCAAGTGTGGAATTTAGATTCATATTCATGGTCAACCATGTTAGGTGGTCTAACCCATTTAGGAACCTAAATCTGTCTACTTGTCCTGTAAGTTGAACAGGAAAAGTGTTCGTCATTATGTGAGGGTCTCTTCTTCTGAAAGAACAAGTCATCTTAACATGACTGTTGTTGTAAATGACACTTAGGATAAGTTCTGCTACCTGCCTTCACAAATATGGTGTTGTTCTTCTTGGAAAAGTTTGGATTATAATCAATACTAGTTTTGTGAACAGACTTTAAGCCTCATCCAAGAATCAGGTTTATATTGTGTTCTGAAGCAAGCTTGGTCTTAACTTTCTTAGATTCTTGAAGCTTCTCTGCTAGAGTAGTACTTTGTTCCTCCAATTCATCAAACTGATTTCTTTAAGCAACAATACTGCCACTTAAAAGAGAGTTCTCAGTGACTACTTCCTTGACATGAGTTTTCAAGGCTTTGAAACTGGTTTGCAAGGCCTTGAAATCTCTGTCAGATTTCTTTTGAGAAATTTCAAGATTCTGATTTTGACAAACAAGTTGCAATTTTTTTTTTCTTGCTCAGGAACCTTTTCTTTCAAAGTCCTGATTTCTTTCAGATAGTCATCTTCATTTAAAAGCATTGTTCTAAGATAGTCAGAGAGAACATCTGTTGGTTTTGAAATCAAATAGTTTACCATTATCTCAATGTTCTTCTCAGAACTTTATCATGCTCGGACATAAGGCAGAGGTTGGCCTGTTCTTCCTCAGATTCAGAATCACTAGAAGTTTCAGAATCACTCCAAGAAGCTATCATAGCTTTCTTTCATCTGTCATAGTCTTTCTTGTGAAAGTTCTTGCTTTTCTTGTGTGGATAGTATCTAATCAAATTTCCCGCATCACCACACTCGAAGAAATTTATTACTTTAGGCTTGCTACCATGAGAAGATTTACCTTTTTAGTGTGTTCTACTGGAGGATTTGTATTTATCCTTGCTGAAGTCTATGTTTCCAGAGTTCTTTTTCATCTTGAGAATTATGGTAAAGGTTTTGGAAATGAGAGCAAAGGGATCTTCATTATCATCTTCTTCATTTTCAAAACTTTGAGATGGGTCACTCTCTTTAGCCTTGGGAGCTAAGTTCTTGACACTCTCTGGCAGTTCTCCATCAACTTCATTCATGGAGATCTCATGAGTAAGTAGCTTTCCCTACATGTCATCCAGTTGAAGAGATGATAGATCTTGAGCTTAGTCAATGGCAGTAGTCTTTGGTTCCCATTTGGGTTTGGGAAGGCTTCTCAAGATTTTCATGACTTTCTCCACATTGAAAAAAGGTTTTCCCTAGGATTCTAGATTGTTGACAATGTTAGTAAACCCTTGAACATGTCCTTGATGGACTCATCTCCATCATTTTAAATACTTCATATTTTCTCAGGAATATGTTGATCATTGTCTGCTTCATTTGGCTGGTTCCTTCAAAGGTTACCACCAGTTTGTCTCATATTTCCTTTGCAGTCTTGCATCCCGAGATCCTGTTGAATTCATCTACACTCAAAGCACAATATAAGAGATTCATAGCTCCGTAATTTTTAGAAAACTGTTCTAAATCAGATGCAGAAAATGAATCCTCAGTTTTGGGAGTTTTAACCCCATCCTTTTTAGTGTAGAATGCATGAGGACCATTCTGTATGATAGTCCACAACTCTATATCTTGATCAATTATGAACATTTTCATCAAGGCTTTCTAGTGCACAAAGTTTTCACAACAGAATAAAGGAGGTCTGTTACCATCTCTTGCCTGTGAGAAACCACCATCACCTACAGTACTCATAATCAAAAGATAGTTAAATATATGCAGTGATACAAGCTCTGATACCAATTAAAAGGCAGTAATATAGGTAGTAATTCATGATCAATACTCTAGAAGGAAGGGGGTTGAATAGAGTATGGCAACTTTTGCTAAAATAGTGGTTTCAATGAAGTTTGTGGAAAGCAGTGGATATTTCAAGGAACATAAATGAATTTCAAGTCCTTGGAACCAAAATGGATAGTAGAAAGAATGCTTATTGTTTTCAAGGCCTTGAAAAGGCTTTCAAGCCCTTGAACTGAAATCTATTTTGTGCAGCAAATATGCTAAGTATAGAACTGAAAGATAAATGCAAGAGACATAGGATTTATAGAGTTCAGTCCACTTGGACCTACGTCTTTACCTCAGAGGATCCCTGCAGGATTTTCAA
This sequence comes from Linanthus parryae, assembly GCA_023055425.1. Classification (NCBI taxonomy): domain Eukaryota; kingdom Viridiplantae; phylum Streptophyta; class Magnoliopsida; order Ericales; family Polemoniaceae; genus Linanthus; species Linanthus parryae. Next base: position 97,398,142 of record JALGPY010000005.1, on the reverse strand, counting down.
CTCAATAATTATTAATCAAAAGCTAATCCCTAGATCTCAAGCACAGAGAGTTCCCTTACTCTGTTACAGCTTGTGGTTCTCACTAACCTATCTAGTACCTGCTCTAGCTAACTGATTCAACAATAATTCTCAATTATTCACTTGAACAACTCACGAGAATAAGATGTACGAAATATTATCTAAATGATAACTAATTTAGATCAGAAAGAACATCGAGAACTGATGACGTAGTTGAATTTTCAGTGATCTCAGATGAGTGGATTGAGTGAAATGACTCTCCTTCTGTGTAGCTTGTCAATCCTGAGAATGTCTGAGTATTTCTGAGTCCGTTTTCTTCTTTAATTTCTTCAATCATTCCCTCTTATTCAGCTAGTTTGAATTGCATATCTTTTCAGATCTTCTCAAAACAAACTTCCCTAAAAATCAGTAGCATATCTTGACTTGTCTAACAACTCTTTCCAACGGCTAGTTTCTCAGTATCTTCAAAGATATTGACTTGATCTTGTAGCTGAGTCTTTTAGGAAGGTCCATATATGTTTGCAAAATCAAAAATAAACCTATCAACCCACTTTCCTTTTCTGCAAGAACACATTTTGAGAAATAGTCCCTGCTAAATAGGTTACTTATCCCTGCAAAAACTTATTCAAAAAAACAGATTAGCCACCGTTTAGAGTATCTAAATAGTTTGTATTTTTTCATCAACTAACACATAATCAAGCATAGAGGATCAGGAGTAAGATTAGAATTAAAAGCTCCTCATAAGTTCATGGTGTACACTGCAATGTATATTTCAAACCTTTGAAAACTGTTTCAAGTCTTGAAACATACAGGCTGTTACAAGTCTTTGAAACAAACAGAACTTACAGTTGTGATCCTTATACTTGAAGTCACTATATTCTCTACATGTGAATTATCATGCTTTATGTTGAAAAACGTGACAGTGTAACAATGTGATTATAAGGTCTATAATTGGACATGCTATGAAACATACTAAGAGGTGTGAGTGATGTAGATAGGATTTGTCCCTCCTAAATAACATGAGTAAGTATCCAAGGCCACTCAATGAGTGAGTCTTAGGAAAATGCATGGCCATGCTCGAATGATCAATATGAGATATTGATGTAATGTGTGGCTAAGTCTAGTCATATAATTGAGAAACTATAAATTGGATATAAAAGTGTGGCACTAAATGTCTTGTGTCTAATCTGGATAGAAGCGACATAGGGAATGTACAACACGGTAACATTGGTCATAGAGGTTAGTTAGAACACTGGCTTTTCTATTATTTGGGTAGCATTGATGTACTGCTTGATACCGCTTAATGTTTGTAACTGTTATGCCAACGTAACTCGAAACCTAATAGGTCACACACATAGAATGGATCTAACTGGAATTAGTTTCTCACTAGTTGGACTAAAGAGCAGTAATGAACTGATTGGACTAAAGTGTAAATTGTGCTCATTAGTTGGACTAAAGAGCAGTTGTGGACTAGAATGCAAGCTAATCATAACTGTTAGGATTAAAGGGGAAGATGAATTTATCTAGCCTACAAATAGGATTCATAGGCTTTGAAATTTCTAAATAGATGCATTCCCACACCCACATACACACAAGAGAGAGCGAGAGAGAAAGTGTGAGAGAGAGAGAGAGAGGAAAAAGAGTTTTTCCTTTCTACGGTTAGGCCATATGCAAGTGTTACCCCCTTCTGAAGCCCACAACCAAGGTGGATCCACCCCTCTCTTTTTAGCCACGAGTTGGATTAGATCCAGCCACCGCACACGCCCAAGTTCATTAATCTCATGGGACACGATATTCCTTCTTCTTCAAGAGGCTAGCAACTCAGCAAACGAAGTCCAATTCAGATATTTTCGTGTGGACACCGTAGAGGCGTCCATCCTTTGATCTGCGCTAGTGATCGACACTAGTCAGTTTGAATGAGGTAAACCTCTAATCATCAGATTATGTTCATTCCTACGGGTCCTTGGTGGGTTTTGGAAAATATTTTTATTCCCACTACGTTTGATTGCCCAAAACCCAACACATATTGTGAAATGCCCCATTTTCATTATAGGAATGAAATAGTATTTTAGAGACTTCGAGGGGAGATATTATGAGTAGAGATCCCTTTGGGGGATCTATTGTCAATTTATGAGAAGTTGGTGACTATTTGGAGAAGTGTTATAAAGTTGAGTTGGAATAAATTGAATTAGTATAGTTTTATGTATGTGTTTCCAAACCATAGAATCCTTTTCCTACTCTTATTCTTTTCCATTTCCTTTTTCTTCTCTATTTTATTTTTCTTATTCTCCTACCCGTGCCTCTCTATCTCTCTCACTCGTTCCCTCTCACTCTCTATCTCTCTCTCTCTCTCCCTTGCCTTGGACGACGCCAAGCCGCCGCCGTCAGCCTCCTTTGCTCTGGTTTTCTCATTTTCTTTGGTGAGTTCGTTATCTTCTATTCTCTTAATATATATATCTCAATCTTTATTCTCTCTAATCTCTATGATGATCATGAATCAAGAGATTCATAACTAAGAATATATTGTTGTGACGTTTGATTTTTAGTTACACCATTGAGATCATCTTTCCTACCTTATTAACGGTATGTAAAAAAACTCTAGTTTGATTCTTAAACGAAGGACTTAAATTTTCAGATTCGTATTGTTAGTATCAACATTCGCGGAGTTGTAGGATCATTAGTTAATTATTGATGTGGATTATGTGCATAGTTTATGGGCTAAACCCTAGTTATGGAGGGAATGTTTGATTAGTTGATTTGGGTGATGTGCTGATCTTAGTGAGTGGGTAATAACTTATATTGAAGTGCGTAATCATTGTACATTGAAAGGAATTGAAGAATGGATGATTAACTAGATGTTTTGAATGTTATTTTATGTGAAAATCTCGAGTTTTAGTTTTAGCGACGGACAAAACTTTCGTTATAACAGAATGTTATCTCATAATGTTAAACTGAGCATATATTTTGATACATAAATCAAAATTCGAATCCGTTTGATGCTAGACTTATTTTTCAGACTGTTTTGGATCTATTGATACTATGTTTTGAGTCATTATCTGTTTGGGAAGTTAGAGTAATAAATAAGTGAATTTATGTTAGGTTACGTGCATATTAGTTATAGGATTATGGAGTAAGTGTTGGGATGTGTTTTGGAGCTTGGGTTAAGTGGCGACCTATAGACATTGAAATCATCTTAGTAGAACCAATACTATGTCATGTAGGCATTGTGTATCTACATGTAGTACTGTGTTTTGATTAAGTGGATATCTTAATATGTAGGAGACGATTTTGTTGAAGAAGGATATGTTGAGTACTATTAGGGTGTAATTTACTTTTGCTTGTGAATCAAGGTAAGTTGATACGCCAAGCCTTGAGCTTTATCTTATTTCGCCTCTAAATATGTTTTATTAATACGTCTCAAAATGCGTTTCATGATTATGTTCTTCTATTTGAAGTTGATTTTTACTTGAAGTATTCTTTTGAGCAATTACATGGAACATGTCACAATGCGTAATGACTTAAAGTGGAAAGAGTTGTAAGGAGATTAATAACATGACATAATAGCAGATGACTGTTTGACTTCGATCTTCCGGCTTCTTTGTTTAACGTTTGACCTCTGGTTACTTGAATAGCTGTTGACATGTTGGCTACGGTCACGCGTCTTCTTTAATTTTATAATTACTCGCATGTTAATGAGCCCCGGGTTCAATCCTTGTACTATTTGTACATCAATTCGCTAATTAAATGACAGTAAGATAAATGCAAGAGACACAGAGATTTATAGAGTTCAGTCCACTTGGACGTATGCCTCAACCTCAAGGACTTAATCCCTGCAGGATTTTCAACTCAATCCTTATTAATCAAAAGCTAAGCCCTAGATCTCAAGCACAGAGAGTTCCCTTACTCTGTTACAGCTTGTGGTTCTCACTAACTTATTTAGTACCTGCTCTAGCTGATTCAACAAGAATTCTCTATTGTTCACTTGATCAAAACTCACGAGAATAGAATGTAAGAAGTAATATCTAAATGATATACAAATATAGATCAGAAAGAAGAACATTGAGAACTGATGAAGCAGTTGAGTGTGCAGTGGTCTTCTGAGTACTGGATTGAGTGAAATGAATATCCTTCTGTGTTGCTTTTTCAATCATGAGAATATTCTAAGTCTTTGTGTTCATGCTTTTTTGAAAGTATTCAGTCATTCCCTCTTATGCAGCTTGTTTGAATAGCAGATCTTCAAGATCTTCTCATAACAAACTTTCCTATAAATTAGCTGCAAATCTTGACTTGTCTGACAGCTCTTCCCAACGGCTAGTTGCTCAATATCATCAAAGATATTGACTTGATCTTGTAGCTGAGTGTGTTAGGAAGGTCCAGACATGTTGGCGTAAGCACATAATCAATCTATCATTCCAGTTTCGTTTTCTGCAAGAACACAGTTTAGGAAATTGACCCTGCAAAATAGGTAACAACTTTTCCCTGCAAAAACTTGTTCAAACAGATAGATTAATAACAGCTTAGAGCATCAAAGAGATTTGTATTTCATCATCAAAATACTTATAATCAAGCACACGGGTTTGTGAATCAGATTAGAATAAAAAACTCGCCCTAAGTTCATGATGTATACTGCACTGTATGTTTCAAACCTTTGAATACAGTTTCAAGGCCTTGAAACAGACAACCTGTTTCAAGCCTTTGAAACTAGTTGAACTTACAGTTTAAAAATCAGCAACAAATAATGAGTGAGATATACCAAAAAATGTAAACACGAATAGCATGATAATTATTACTTTGAAAATAAATAGTAAGAGTAAAACAACTCATTTAACTTCTCAACTTGGTAATTCACTACTTTAAACTTGCCAGAAAAAATCCTTCCAACACTTCTTGTTAGTCTTTTCTAAGAAAAGAACCATATACTTATACAGAAAAGAGTAACCACACATCTTCTTCTAAAGCAACCAAGATCATAAAATTTGACACCCCTAAGACTCACAGCGGTAATCTTCTCACTGAGCTTTTCAGCTCCCCCCCCCCCTTTTTAAATATAATGTCTTTAGGGATCAAGGTTCAAAGTGACTCATAAAGAGAGTTCAGAAGGAATTGTGGAAGGCTTGATTTTAGTAGTAGAAGCTAGACATTATATAATTTTATAGTTTTAGTTAAGGACCCTGTAAATTATTTTCGTTCAATATGCATGTTGTGAATAAGTGATGTTTGACAGTTTAGTAAGAAGTTATCATTAGAGGTTAACTAGTCTGACTCACACCTTTATAATTTTCATACTTCTATCAATTTTCAGAGAACCGACATGCCTTTTTATAAAATAGAGATAGACCCAAATATTTCAAAACCTCTTCCTCATTTCTTAAATAGAAGATTGTAGTTAGGTCTACTCGACTTTTTACCCCGCTATTAGGAGAAAATTATTAAAGGCTTAAAGTGCCTTCATGGACACTAAAGCCACGATTTAACGTTAATTAATGTTGGGTTTTGATACGGATTGCGCAGCGGAATAAACAATAATTGATTCCGTTCAAGACCCTCCACGGATCACAGGACTAGACATCATAACGATGGTAAGGGAAAACATTCATGTGTACCTTAGTTTGTCTCCGTGATGACTTCACGTGAAATAGTGTCCACGTCTCAATGAAAGTCCACGCCCACGATCAAGTCTAGATTCCTTCCAATCCAAAGTGCTAGCAATTGATGGAAGGAGGAAGAAGAAGATCACGCAAAAAACGGATCAAAGAGGGGGGCATGCCTCCTTGAGGCCGATGACGCACGGGGAGGGGGCGGACGGGTGAGGCTCGACCTGCCTTGTCTTGCTCTCTCTCCTTGCTTGTTTTCTCTCTCAATGTGATAACAATTATGAAAATTATGAGAAAATAAGCTGGGAGTGTCCTTTAAATAGTTCATAACTCCTTATTAACTATATAATAGTCCCAATACTAATCCTGTCCATACACGGATTAGTCCACTTTGCAAATTAGTCCTACTAAGTTTGCTTGTGGTTGCGTATTGATCCTTATATTCATTTAATCTTATCAATTAATTCCCAAGTTTATCCATAGGGCGTGTGACCCCATACGTTTGTACTTAGTTGGTAGTAACAATTACTAACATAGAGCGGTCTCTAGCAAGACATCTACGCCACCCAATTAACATAAATTGTTAGTAATCCGACAAACCTTGTGACAAATGTTACCGTATTGTATTATCCCTTTTGTCTCCATATCCCGATTGGACACTAGACACAAAATTCACACTCGTATATCCAATCCATAGTTTCTCTATCCTGGGAATAGTCTTATCCTTGCAGATAACATCAATATCCTATATTGATTTATCTAAGTCTGGCCAAACATTCTATAAGCACTAACCCTCGGTTGGCCGCAGATATTTGCTCCCGTTATGTGGGAAGGAAAAATCCTCTCTACATCACTACCGTCTCTAAGATTTCTTCCTATTGTCTCCAATTAACGCCTTTATTTCTACCCAGTCACGGTCTAGTGTTTGACGATACCAAAAACACAATAATCCACAACTAGAGTATCTAGTGACTTCAAGTCTAAGGACCACAATACTTTTGTCACAACGAGAAGCGCTTGTGACTCTTACATAACTTGTATTTAGCCTTCTCGTTTGTGGGTCAATCAAGTATGCCATTAACTCTAATGCATACCCATGTGCTAGAATTGATATCCCCATATCAATCTACCCACATACTAGTCTATAGTTGATCGTCCTGTTAATCAATATAACCGACTAGGAATATTTAAGATAAGCAACATATTGAAATCTAAGGACTTCACCATATTAATTATCTTCATAAATAATACAATGATTATTCTAGCCAAAATAATGTTCATACTAAACAAGATTGCCTCTAGGGCATCTATTCCAACAATTAAGATGGTCAAAAGTACGGGTCTTGAAAAGATATTTCCTGAGAAACTCTTGGAAACACTCTGCCCATGTTGGAAGTTCCATGAGCCATGTCTTCGCTTTTCCCAATAAAGAGAAGGGAAAAAGAATTAGCTTCACTGTTTCATATGGAACCCTCTGATCATGTATTGTCGACCTGATCTGCTTGAAGTTGAGCAAGTGGGCATTTGGATCATCTCCCGGAGCTCCATTGAACAAGCCCTCATCACGAACCATTTTTATCATTTGTTGGCGCAATTCAAAGTGTGTTGCATTAACCGGTGGCCTCACGATGGTAGGTTGGTATCCAACTGATGTGGTTCTAAAGTAGTCCACCAAAGGACGATCATCAATAGCAGCATTGTTCACTTGGGCTGCAACATATTTTCTATTGTTTCTGTTTCTCCCATTGTTGCCGCCATTATTACCTCCATTGTTTCCATCAACTACCTCCACACCAGAAAGTGCTGGTAGATTTGGGGGGTTAATGTGTGCAGATGCTTGCATCACAGCCATCCGAGCGTTGATTATCTCAGCTTCATGAGCCATGGCCGCATTAGTCTGCACATTGGTTCTTGCAGCCACTGCGTCTATATTCGCTTTGCGGAGCCTTTTCAACTCAGCTATTTCTTGTTCTTCCATAGGAACTAAGTCTAATTTCCTCAAGTCTCTATGTTTTAGCGCGTAACAACGATTCCATGTTTTCAGTCCATGGGTACAAGGGCTCGTTTTGAGAACGGGTCATGCACCGTGAGATTAAACCTGAAAACACTGATCACACAAAGAAAGTAGGTGAGTAACGATTATAGACAGTAAAGTAAAATTCCTAAGGTTACGAATTATAACTAATTTAACCGAATTTCCCCGGAAACGACGCAAAAAACTTGACGCAATCCTACCGCAAGGGTACGGTTGTTGCGTAAAGTAATAAATAAGTATACGAGTTGTCGTATCCCAAGAGACCTCTTGTAAGCCAGTTATGATTGTATAACGTATTTGGGCAAAGCGCGGTGAGTTTATTATGCTAATTCCACTAACGCTAAACACAATTATTGAGTTAGTCGATTGAATGGTCGCACGATTAACAAGATTGATGACGAAGTTACAGATATGAGACAAATACCGGGAATCCTCTCGTGGATCATTAGGGATGCTATGAATGACATTTTGATTTAGGAAACACTAATACATCTCTCATGTTAATAAATCAAATTATAACTTGTTGATTATCAAACGAGTTATCTATGGCTAGAGCTAATGCAAACTGAGTTACCAAGCTTTATTCAATTCTATGCATGCAATAAGTTTTAATATTCTACTTAAAGATCCTAGTCAACTTTACCGAGTTACTAAGTTGTGATACAACTAAGTGAATAGTTCAATTTACCGACTTAAACTCACAGAGTTACCACATGAACCCTAATTAAGATCACTGCTACGAGACGTCATATGCAAGAATGATAGAGATAAGCACATAAACTATTCATAACACGAGATAAACGCATTAATTTAAGCAAACACATGAATCATAACCTAAAAATGTTGCATTCTTACCAAACCATAGATACCAAACGAGAATCCCAAAAATAAAGTGCTTAGCTACGATATGACATGATCAAAATACAAAGTTTTATGATCATGTAACAAAAATCCTGAAGAAAAAGATGTAGTAAGAAATCAAACGATGATGTTCCACGCTGCAAGCACGATCGAAAGCTCAAAAACCAAGGTGTGAACACTGTAACCTCGAAAAAATACGATCAAGAGCTCTTAGATACGTTCCTTAAACAACTGAAATAAGTTTCAATGAATTATATAACAATCCAAGCTCCTCATTTACGAAGTTCGTTCCCTCCTTCCTCATGATCTCCAAGCTAATATCTCCTGCCAATCACAGCAAGAAACACGAACCCGCGATCATATCACAATAAAAGAACAAAATACGCTAGAAACGTCCGGTCTCGACATTGAACGTACATGAACTCAATATAATCAATTATAGCACAATTTACTCCATCTTGACGTGAAATTCTCCATAATGAGCATACAAAATGCAGAAAATTAAGTACTAACATAATTCCTAGAACGGAGTAATCAAGAATGCATAGAAAAAGTGTTATGATTCTAGACTATATATATATATATATATATATATATATATATATATATATATATATATATATATATATATATATAAGGTAATGAGCCTCTCTTTGTGCTACATGTCATATGGTAAGTGTTCTTCTTTCAACACGTGTCAAATTACTTATCTATGTGGTAACCATGTCATGTATGAAAACCAAATCTTGACAAATAAGATTTCATGCCATGTATTATATGTAAGGTTTTGATGACAGGTAACTCAACGGAATAAAAATAAATCAATACTGCTCAAATCCCTCCACGGATCGCATGCAAGCTTTTCATAACATGATAAAAAGACGAACATTGTGTACCTTAGTTTGTGTGATCACTACGAAGAATTGTGTCTTTGTCACTACGAGTATCCACACCGACGATGTATGCTGGAATCCTTCTTCAAGTTAAGTGTTAGCTAGGGAAGGAGGTAGAAAGAAATCATGCAAAACGGACACCAGAGCCGTGCGCCGACGGTAATGGAGGGGTGGACGGGGTAGGGCTTCGGCCTCTCCTTGTCTCGCTTCTGGGTTTGTTATATTCTCACACTAATGACTTTTGTTAGATAAATAATAAGCTAGGATTCCTTTATATAGTTAGTAACTCCTTATTAAGTTCATATTGGCCTTAATACTAATCCTGTCCATACACGAATTAGTCCACTTTGCAAATTAGTCCTTCTAACTTTGCTTGTGGTTGCGTTTAGATCCTTTTATTAATTAGTCAAACTAATTAATGCCCATATCCAGTTTATTCCATATGGTGTGTGACACCATCGGTTTCTACTTTGTTGGTAATAATAGTTACTAACATAGAGCGGTGTCTATCAACACATCTATGTCACCCAACTAATAGAAATAGTCAGTGATATGACACACCAAGTGCCCAATTACAGCATTGTATTATCCCTTTGTCTCCATATCAGGATTGGACACGAGACATAATTGTCACACTTTTATATCCAATCCATAGTTTTTTGATCATGGGAATATGTGAAGGGATGTACAGTAGGCAGTAATACAGGAACAATACTCTAGAAGGGGGGGGGGGGGTTGAATAGAGTGTACCAACTTTTGCTAAACTTGCAAGAAGAGTGGTCTCAGAAAGATTTATAATGAGTGGAAGGTATCTCAAGGCCTTTAAATGAGTGTTTAGTCCTTGGAATCAAAACAATTGCTGAGAAAAGTTCTGTCTATTTCAAGGCCTTGAAACCCTTGAAATGAAACATGTTTTGTTTGAAGCAAATAAGCTAAGTATAGAACTTAAAAGTAAATGCAAGAGACAAGAGATATATAGAGTTCAGTCCACTTGGACCTACGTCTCTATCTCAGGGATCTTCTCCCTCCAGGATTTTCAACTCAATTCTTATTAATCAAAAGCTTAGCCCTAGATCTCAAGCAGAGAGAGATATCTTACTCTGTTACAGCTGGTGGTTCTCACTAACCTATCCACTACCTGCTCTAGCTAACTAATGAACTAAGAATTCTCTATTGTTCACGTTGAACAATCCACGAGAAGAAATGAAAAAAAATATTCAAATGATATACAAATGAAAATCTCATAAAGAAGAAATACTGAGAACAAGTTCTTCAGTAAATGTGCAGTGTTCTTCTGATGGATTGGATGAAGTTTGATCTGCTTCTTTGTTGCTTGTCAATACTGAATGTTGTTTGAATGTCTCTTTATCTTGTGCTCTGTTGTGTCTTCAAAATTCTTCATTCAAAATCCCTTATATACAGCTGGTTTGAATTGCATATCTTCAAGATCTCTTCATAACCAACCTTCCTACTTTGTAGCTGCAGTTGTTGACTTCTCTAACACCTTCTCCCAACGAATAGTTTCTCAGTATCTTCAAAGATACTTATTTGATCTTGTTTAGATGCATGTTGGGAAGCTTTCAAACAAAGTATATTGATTTCAGAATCAAATCATCAAGCAGTTTCCTTTCCTGCAAAACATAAGTTTGGAAACTGATTCCTATAAAATAGGAAACATAATATCGCTGCAAAACTTGTTCAAACAGATGGATTATATACTGTTTAGAGATTCTAAGAATACTTTTTCTTTCATCATCAAATAACAACTAATCGAGCATAGGGTATTTAGGAGTTGAATCAAGTTCAGAAACTCCCCCTAAGTTCATGCACATAAAGCACTTTTAGTTTCAAAGCTTTGAACCTTGAAATAGACTAGCTATTTCAAGCCTGTGAAACCAAGCTGAACTTACAATCTCCCCTTGATGAAAGACAAAACCATAATCTGTTTGGAACTATGTTTCTGCAAAAAAATACTCATTAGATCAAGGCAGAATAAATCATAACACACATAATGTCCCAAAGATCCAACTTATAATCAACTGAAAAACAGCAAAGTTTCAGATAGTCCTACTGACCAAAACCAGGTCTCTAAAACATAAATAACCAAAATTCTACCCCGTTTTGACTTTCATGAAAAAGGAATGAGAAGATATTGAATAAAAGTTTTGGAAATAACAGTAATAAAAGTGATTGTAAAGATAGAATTTTCAATACATTGAAAAGTATTTCAAGGCCTTGAAAAAGATAGAAAGAATAGGCAAGAGTTAAGGGGTTGAATCTCCATCTCCTTGCTGCCCTGCATCTTCTTCCTCACTATCATCTTCATCATTCTCATCAGTCTGTTCTTATTTATCTTCCTCATCAATGATTGAACTAATTGTTGTGATCATACTATGAAACAATAAGTTTAACCCTTTTAATGCCATATGTCCTTGCTTCAGTTTATTCTTCCGAAAATCCTTTTCTAGTTCACTGAACACTTTTTCCTATGATCATTTTTCCTGATTTCATGCTAGATTCTGACTCAGCTTCTTGAACTACTTTCTCCTTTATGATTTTCTTTGATATAGGAGAAGCTTCATCTGAATCCGAATCTTGAATGTAGATTTTCCCTTTATCTTATTTAGTAGGATTCTTCTTCAGCTTCTTTGGACTAGTGATCTGTGTCTCTGGAGAAGATTCAACTACCTTCATCTTCCTTTTCTTGCTGGAAATGGGGGTCTGATCTTTCTTTTCCTTGTTCTTGGGAGGAGGAGGGACAACTTTTTTAGCACTTAGAGTTCTTGAACTAGAATCACCACTAATGGTCTGAACCTCTTTCTCATTAGTCTTTCTTTTCTTCTCTGTAGAATCCTTTGAACCACCAGCCATCTTGATTCTATCAGAGGCTGTTCTATTACTCATTAGGGTTTGGGATACAGAAGAGAAAGGTAGGAGAGATAAGAAGGAGAGAAAGAGTGAAGAAGATAAATACTAAAGAGTATCAGTTTGAAAAGGAAACTAAATAAATTTTTGATCTTTTGAAGATACGCAGAATAAAAAAGATTCAAAATTTGTGTGTGCCATTGGAAGTAAATCATATAATACTATTTTGGCGGAAAATGGGTTTATGAAAAGTAAGGGGCAATATTAAGAAATCATCTAGAAAGATAACACCCAACATTGTAAGCTCCATTATAATTGACTAACTAGCATGCAGTCTTATTTTCAAGGCTTGGAAAGTATTTCAAGGCCTTGAAAAGCTGTATTGCACAAGCATATAAAATCAAAACTTTGAAAATATTTTCAAGGCTTTGAAAATCAGTTCAAACCTTTGAAACACATAACACTTACATTGTACTTACCTGATACTCCTCCTAAACCAATGATTCTTTATTTAGCATACCCAATTCTAATCTCAAGGCTGAGAATCTTTCATCTGGAAGTGGTTTAGTGAAGATATCTGCAAATTGCATGTTAGTAGAAATAAATTCAAGAACAATATCACCTTTTTAGCATGATCTCTGATGAAGTGATATCTAACATCAATGTGTTTGGTTCTTGAATGCTGGACAGGATTCTTTGTGATTGATATTGCACTTGTATTTTCGCACTTAATAGGTATATCTCTGAAATCAAATCCAAGGTCTCTCATTTGTTGTGCTATCCACAACACTTGTGAACAGCAGGCTCCAGCTGCTATGTATTCAGCTTCTGCTGTTGATAGAGAAACTCCATTTTGCTTCTTTGAATACCAGCTGATTAATGATGATCCAAGAAATTGACAACATCCTGATGTGCTTTTTCTATCAACTTTAAATCCTGCAAAGTCAGCATCTGAATAGCCACACGAAGAGAAGTTAGATTGTTTAGGATACCAAAGCCCTAATTCTTTAGTCCCATTGCGATATCTAAAAATTCTTTTAACATCAGTCAAGTGTGATTCCCTAGGATCTGCTAGAAATCTATCACACATAAAAACACTGAACATGATATCTGGTCTGCTAGCTGTAAGATATAGTAAAGATCCAATTATACCTCTATCCTCTTTCACATTCACACTCTTACCAAATTCATATTTGTCTAATGACAGTGTAGAGTTCATGGGGGTCTTGATTTCTTCGGACTAAGACATATTATATTTGCTCAGCAAGAATATTGTGTACTTTCTTTGATTTAGAAATATGTATTTCTTCATCTGATGTATTTGAAGTGCAAGAAATAAGTTAAACTCTCCCATTAAACTCATTTCAAATTTCCTGCTCATAAGACTTGAAAATTCCTTGCAAAGAAGATCATTAGTAGCTCCATACAAAATATCATCAACATATATTTTAACTAGAAGCATATCTTTCTCACGAGTCTTTATGAAAATGATTTTGTCTAGTAATCCTCTTTTGAAATCATTTTCATGTAAAAACTTTGACATCTTTCATACCAAGCCGTTGGAGCTTGTTTCAATCAATAAAGAGCATTGTCAAGTTTTTAAACATAATCTGGAAACTTGAGATTTTCAAAGCATTGAGGTTGAGAAAATTAAACTTCCTCTTGCAGATATCCATTTAAGAATGCACACTTCACATCCATTTGAAAAAAATTCATGTTCTTTTGAGATGCAAAGGCAAGTAGAATTCTAATTACTTCTAACTTGGCAATAGGAGTAAAAGTTTCCTCATAGTCAATACTTCTTCTTGATTGTAGCCGTGAGCTACCAATCTAGATTTTTTTCTCATTACCTTCCCATTTTCATCTAACTTATTCCTGAATACCCATCTGGTACCAATAGACTGATCTCTTGGTGGAGGAAATAGATTCCAAACCTTGTTGCTTTCAAACTCATTGAGTTCACTTTGCATAGCTATGATCCAGTCTGCTTCTTGTAACGCTTCCTTCACGTTTTTGTGTTCTACAAGAGAAATAAAAGCATTAAAAGCACATAGATTCTTTAATTGTGATCTAGTTTGGGTACCAATAGTTAGATCTGAAAGAATGTTATAAGGAGGATGACATGAGAGATATTTGAATCTTTTCCTTGGTGTCCAAGGTTCATGCTCAAGTCTTTGAGAACTTCAATAGCATTTTGATCAGCTGTCTTTTCTAGATGATTCGTTTCAAGGCTTTGAAACTCTTTTTCAAGGCCTTGAAAATTCCTTCTGATTTTCCTCTAAGTTTTCCTTGGAATCTTTTGAAGAGTCATCTTCATTGTCTAAATCATGCTTGTTCAGATTAAGATCTGCAAAACCATCACCCAAAGAATCATCATAGCTTTCATCAAATATGACATGAATACTTTCTTCAACAAGCTTGGTTCTCTTATTATAAACTCTATAGGATTTGCTTGTCTGTGAATAACGAAGAAAAATACCTTCATCACTTCTTGCATCAAACTTACCAAGATTGTCCTTACCATTGTTGTGAACGTAGCAAGTACAACCAAAAGGTTTGAAGTAATAAATATTTGGATTTCTTACTTTGAACAACTCATAAGGAGTCTTATACAATATAGGTCTGATTAAGCACCTGTTGAGAATATAGTTTGCAGTATTCACAGCTTCTGCCCAATAGTACTTTAGCAGTTTGTTCTCCAAAAGCATTGTCCTTGACATGTCTTCAAGTGTCCTGTTCTTTCTTTCAACAACTCCATTCTGCTGAGGAGTTCATTTGGATTTGGAGTTCTCATAGGAAAACAGAGATCTATGTGCAGTAGTTCAATTGGTCTAGTCGTACTTACAAAGTTCTATGATTTGAATGAGCTTCTGGTATGCTAGCCTTGTGCACAAGCTTTGCATACTTCTTCATCTTTGAACTTGATAGAGGGTAGTACTCTTACTAAGTTCTTGGAAACTAGCTTGTTCAAATTATGCGAGCTAATGTGTCCTAACTTTCTGTGCCAAAGCTTTAAATCCTCTCTCAAGGCCTTGAGACACTTCAAATTCTCTCCTGCAATTGTGTTAGCTTGAAAAGTATACACATTGTTTGACCTGGAGGCAGTGAGGATGCAATTTCCTTATTTCTCATTTGCACCACATATTTCTCTTTGTCAAATATAACTTTACCATTGTCACAAGGCTGAGATACATTAAGCAAGTTCAATTTCAAACCATCAACTAGATACACATCAGAAATAGAATTTTCTGAATTTGTACCAACTTTACCAATACCTAGAATGCTGCATTTTCCTTTGTCACCAATTTTGGTTGATCCTTCATATTGCTCTTTCAGTTCTGAGAATAAGGATCTCTTTCCACTCATGTATCTACAGCAACCACTGTCCATAAACCATTTTCGTTCTTTGCTCTTGGTGATAACCTGCAAACACCATTCTCTGCCTTACCCAGCTGTTAGACCAATTGTGGAATTTAGATTCATACTCAGGGTCAACCATGTTAGGTGGTCTAACCCCATTAGGAACTCAAATCTTTCTAAATTTTCCTTTGATCTGAATTGGAAAAGTATTCATCATTATTTGAGGGTCTCTTCTTCTAAAAGGACAAGTCATCTTAATATGACCAATTTTATTGCAGCAGACATTTAGGAGAGTTTCTTCTTTCAGCTTTCACAAATCTGGTATTGTTCTTTCTAGGGAAATTTGGATTGTATTCAATACCAGTTTTATGAACAGACTATAAGCTACGTTCAAGAATCAAAATTTAAGTTGTATTCTAAGCCAGCAAGTTTTGTTTTGACTGATTCAGATTCTTGAAGTTTCTCAGTTAAGGTAGTCTTTTGTTTATCCAATTCATCAATTTAATGCCTTAGATCAACAATGCTGTCACTCAAAAGAGAGTTCTCAGTGACTACTTCCTTTACTAGTGTTTTCAAAGATTTGAAATTGGCTTTCAAGGCCTTGAAATCACTATCAGATTTCTTTTGAGAAATTTCAAGGTTCTGATTCAAACAAACAGGATGCAAGTTTTCTTTTTCCTGCTCATGCGACTTTTTCTTTCGAAATTCTGATCTCTTTCAGATAGTCCTCTTCATTTAAAAGCATTGTTCTAAGATAATCAGATTGGGCTTATGTTGGTTTTGAAATTAAGCAGTTTACCATTCTTTTCAGAACTTTCATCTTGGTTGGCCATAAAGTATAGGTTGACATGTTCTTCTTCAGATTCAGAGTCACTTGAAGATTTAGAATCACTCCATGAGGCCATCATATATTTGTTTCTTCTGACATGGCATTTGTTTTTTTTTGTTTTGTTTTGTTTTTTTTTGTTTTTTTTTTTTGTTTTTTTTTTTTGATTTTCTTGTGTTGACAGTCTTTGATCAAATGTCCTGCATCACCAAACTCAAATCAATTAATTACTTTAGGCTTATCACCATGTGAAGAAGATTTACCTTTGTATTCTTTGCTACTGGAGGATCTCTGTCTGTCTCTGTTGAAGTCTTTGTTTCCAAATTTCTTCTTCATTTTGAGGATTCTGGTCAAGGGTTTAAAAATCAAAGAAAAAGGATATTCATCATCATCTTCTTCAATTTCAAGGCTTTGAGATGGCTCATTATCCTTTTCCATGAGAGCTAAATTCTTGACACCTTCTCGTAACTCCCCGTGAACTTCATTCATGGATATTTCATGTGTAAGGAGTTTTCCTTGCAGGTCATCAAGTTGAAGTGATGAAAGATATTGAGCTTCCTCAATAGCAGTAGTTTTTGGTTCTCATTTTCCTCTAGGAACCCTTATTAGAATCTTTCTAACCTTTTCTTAATTGGAAATATGTTTTCCCAATGAATCAATATTGTTGACAATATCAGTGAATCTTTTGAACATGTCCCTGATTGACTCATCTCCATTCATCTTGAATAGCTCATATTGCCTGAGATATATGTTGATCTTGGTTTGCTTGACTTGGATGGTTCCTTCAAAATTCACCACAAGCTTATCCCCGATCTCCTTGGCAGTCTTGCACCCTGAAATCATGTTAAACTCATCTTCACAATATAAGAGATTCATAGCTTTATATTTTTTGGAAAATTGTTCCAGTTTAGAGGCAGAGAGAGGGTCTTCAGATTTGGGAGTTTTAATCCCATTTTTCTCTTTGTAGAAAGTGTTAGGACCATTCTGTATGATATTCCAAAGCTCTATATCTTGATCAATGATGAACATTTTCATCAGGCCATTCCAGTGAAAGAAATTGTTTCCACAGAAGAGAGGAGGTCTGTTAGTAGTTCTTCTCTGAGAGAAACCACCATCACCTACAATACTCATAATCACAAGATGGTTAAATCTATGAAGTGATGTAAGCTTTCATACCATCTTAAGGGGTGTACAGTAGGTAGTAATACAGGATCAATACTCTAGAAGGGGGTGGGTTAATAGAATATGCCTACTTTTGCTAAACTTGCAAGAAGAGTTGTTTCAAAGATTTATGATTAGTGAAAGATATTTCAAGGCCTTGAAATGAATTTCAAGTCCTTGGAACAAAACAATTGCGGAGAAAAGTTAAGTCTATTCAAGGCCTTGAAATGAGTTTCAAACCCTTGAAATGAAACATGTTTTGTTTGCTGCAAATAAGCTAAGAATATAACTGAAGATATATAGAGTATAGTCCACTTGGACCTACGTCTCTACCTCATGGATCTTCTCCCTGCAGGATTTTAAACTCAATTCTTATTAATCAAAAGCTTAGCCCTAGATCTGAAGCACAGAGAGATACCTTACTCCCTTACAGCTTGTGGTTCTCACTAACCTATCTAGTACCTACTTTAGCTAACTAATTAACTAATAATTCTCTATTTTTTCACCGTGAACAATTCACGAGAAAGAAATGAAAAGAAGTATTCAAATGATATACAAATGAAAATCTCAGAAAGAAGAAACATTGAGAACAAGTTCTTTAGTAAATGTAGTGTTCTTCTGATGGATTTGATGAAGTTTGATCTGCTTCGTTGTTGCTTGTCAATCCTGAATGTTGTTTGAATGTCATTGTATCTTGTGCTCTGTTGTGTCTTAGAAATTCTTCATTCAAATTCCCTTATGTATAGCTGGTTTAAATTGCATATCTTCAAGATCTCTTCATAATCAACCTTTCTAATTTGTAGCTACAGCTGTTGACTTCTCTAACAACTTCTCCCATCGAATAGTTTCTCTTTATCTTCAAAGATACTAATTTAATCTTGTTTAGAAGAATGTTTGGAAGCTTTCAAAATATGTAGATTGATCTCAGAATCAAATCATCAAGCAGTTTCCTTTCCTGCAAAACATAAATTAGGAAACATATTCCTATAAAATAGGAAACATAATATCTCTGCAAAACTTGTTCAAACAGATGGATTATGTATAGTTTAGAGTGTCAAAATACTTGGTCTTTCATCTTAAAATAAAAACTAATAAAGCACAGGGTTTTTAGGAGTTGAATCAAGATCAGAAACTCCTCCTAAGTTCATGCACATAAAGCGCTGTCAGTTTCAAAGCTTTGAAAGTTGTTTCAAGGCCTTGAAATAGCCTAGCTATTTCAAGTCTGTGAAACCAAGATGAACTTACAATATGCTTATCCTTGCAGATAACATCAATATCCCTGTGCACAAGAGAATCCGGCAGGGAGAACTCTGTGTAACAAAGAGTAGAGGATCGGAAATAGCACAGGAAGAGTTGGGTTGTGTGTAGGGAGAGAGTAAGGCAGTAGTAATGTCTGAGAGAGAGACAGTGGTTTGGCAGAGCTTCCGCGTATGTATGGTGTGTCCTTCTGTATGGAAAGGTTAACGTCCTATATATAACGGAGAATGTGACCGTTGCAGTGTGGTTAATGCGCCCATCAATGGCGGCTTAATTAGCTTAACCACAACGGCACGTTCGTCCGCGTATATAGGGACCGTTACAGCACGTTATGCGAGAATACCGGAACCGTTATGGGGTTGACCAGGTTTGACCGGATTGACCGGGTTTATGGAGCTCGTGCCATAAATCTCTCAAAAGCAGTTACTAAAGGTTGCGCGCGGGCTTGGCTCGCACGCGACAGGACTTACTCTAGCCTCCAAACCACTAAGTCCCTACAAGTTCCGTGCAGTGGTATGCGAGGGCCCTGTCTCGCAGCCCCCACGTGGATCTGCGCGGCTGGTGATCCAGTGTGTGTGGAGCACAATATGGTGTGCTAGATGATTGCCACGTGGCCAAGATCTGTCAGCTCAGAAAGCACTATCTACATTAGCCCCCTTTCTGCGCGTGAAGACTCATAGCCGGATAGACTTCCATGCGCAGAAACCAACGTACGCGTCGCCGCCACGCACCAATTCAAATATGAGTAAGTTCAGCCCCCGTGCGTGCCATTATGACCTAAAACCCCTAGAGTCGGGCCTTCTGGCCTTTAGGGTTTTAGGCGTGACGTCAGCTTGTCCTGTGATTGCGCGATTCGACGGTGACGGTTGCGATTCGACTACTGAAAGGACGCAACCCTTCATTGTTTTTGGATAAATACTCTGTACTCTCCATTGTTGCAAAGCATCACTTCTTTCTCTTAAAGTGAATGATACCCGGAAGTCTTCAAGAGCAGATTCAGATAATCAATCACCAATTTAAAATTGCAAATCGTCTTCTTCAATTGTCTGCATCCAAGCAAGCTTTACGAAAACAAGGTTGGCCTTGTTCAATTTTGATTTAATATGCTGATATATGCTTTGAACTGCGTTGGATCTGCAAACCCATGACATATTATCCGCTGAAAACTTATGAAGAAGCTCACAATCTTTGAATCCAATTTCGATTTAATCTTCCGATGATAAGGACCTTGAATGTAGGGTTTTTGAAATCCTTGATAATGCAAACGATTCCAGTCTCTAATTTCGGAGATTGGTACTAGACTGTTCATCTTTCTTCCAATAGATCCTGAATCTCGAAATTCAAACTGAAGTAGTGTGCATATTTCTCCCCCATTTTTTCTTGCTTTTCCGCAGGAATGGCAAAGACAAAAGGAACTAGACCCACTAAAGAGGACGAAGAAATACCTGATCTTCCGCGGGCTCTATGGCGAAAAGCCCCCTATCTGGGTGGCAAAGACTTCTACCATGCTACGGTTAAGGCAAAGAAACTGCCAATTCCTGTCCCTGGTGAAGGATTGCAAACATTAACCCCTCCAGTTAACTTGGCCTTGCTCGAATTGATTGGCTCCGAAGACGTGGTTCGATTCGGGGTCGAAAATGGGTACTTCCCGTATATTGCGATTTCCACCCAAGCTTTTGTTCAGAAATTGGACTTCATGGATGAGTGGATTGACCATGTATTGACTCATCACGCCATGACTCTAAACGATGCTGGCGTATACTTCACAGTTCGTGCTGTGAAGGGTGCTGCCGTGAAGCTGGACCAGTCCATGCTTCTAAACCTTCTTTCCCGCTACTCGCCTGCGACTCACACATTTCATTTTGCTGAGTTCGAGGCTGCCCCTACGCTAGAGGATGTGCACATGCTGTATGATCTGTCTCCCGCGGGCGAGGTGGATCCTTTGAGTCCCTTGAGAACGGATGCGGAGATTGCTTTGTACAAGCAGATGGAGGAGTGCTTGTCAGAAGTAAAGAAAATTTCCACCCAGTGGACCACTACAGAAGTCCTTCCTGACTGGCAGTTGGTTGACACATCTGCGAAAAACACTTGGAACAAGTGGGTGAAATACTTTTTCCGTGATTATGCGAACAGCAGCATCACCAAGAAGCTTCTGAGTCAAAACCCGAAGGCTAAGAACTATGTGAATGGCAAGGGTTATCACTTGACCCTATGCGCCTTCCTCTGCGCCTGGTTGTCGAGGTACTTAATCGATGGCCACCCGCATGATGGGGTCTTCTATCACGTTCTGCCTGTTGCTGTAAAATTGGCCCTCGGCCAGAAAGTCGCACATGGACCCTTGGTCTTGGGCACACTGTACTACAGGCTGGATTAGTTGGTCGTGGCAATGAAGGAATCGCGTGGCCGCCTAGACATACTGACTTAAATTAACATTGCCTTCTTGACAATGTGGGTCTTCGAGCGATGGCCTTCCTATGCCCCAGTTGCTTCTAAGCCCAACAAGTGGTGTCCCCCAGGTGCGGAGGAGGAACGTAATAGCGGCAGAGCTGCGAGGTGGTTCGGAACTAACTCCCCCAAGTGCGTCTGGAGCCTGATATGCGACAATCGGGAAGAGTTCATAGCCAGGCCCTATGCCATGCGTATCGAGAACGTGCGATGGTTTCCAAAACTGTATCCTTCTAAGGGTGTTGCCTTCTCAGAAGAGCTCCTTTTCGAAGGTGGAGAGCATTTCCACGAGCGCTATCACGAATTCTTTTGCTGGTGCCTGAGAGGCTCCCTTCCTGCTCTCGCAGAGCATGTTCGCGAGCTCGCGCCGAGGTACGAGAGGATTACCGTGGATGTTGATCCCACTTGCGTTTCTCCCCAATTCGGCTTCGATGCAGTGGCACCATCAATCTGGCCGCAGTCTATCATCAGAGGCTGCTATAAGCGTTTATTGTCTAAGGAGTGTAAAACAATCTTGATGAGCAATCTTCCCTTCGAGCAACCTGCAGGTAACCGCGAAGGTGGCTGTTCCAAAAACTGGCTCGCTTACTGGAACGCCCAGCAGACAAGGTTTGAGACGCAGTCGATCCCTCAGCCAAGCAGAGCTCCTGTGATCAAAAGGAATTCTTTCCCTTTGCGTCCCAATTGTAGCCTGGACGAGTTTGAATATGGTTGCTATTCGTTGCTGGATCGCGAGAACCACCTGTGCCCCTTCATCATTCTGGATGAAAAGACCGCCGCAGTCAGGAGAGGTGATTCGCATGTCATCAGATATAGCGAAACTTTCGCCAAGGTAAGCAATTTTTCTTGCACGCGTCAAATTTCTTTATCCCAATATATTGAAGACTTCATGCTTCACTTTCTACTGCAGTGCCATGTGAGAAGGTTTGCATCTGGTGAACGTTCCAAATCGCTGGTCACCACCATTGTTACTGCAAGACGGCAAGGACAACCAGTTCGGCTGGCATCAAAGATGGATCCCGTTGTTGAGACCAAAATCCGCGAGATCATGAATGCTTTTGCTGATTCGCTGATAGACAACACTCCAGCCTTGTCTCCTCCTAGGAATGATCCATCTCCTCCAGCGACTGCTGCTCCGAGAGCGAAAAGGCCCAGACAAAGAGGAATCACAATTTCCTCCCCTAGGAGCGCTCAAAATTCCCCTCCTGCGAGGTCCCTTTCTGCCAGGGATAAAGGTAAAGGTCGCATGACCAGTAAGGCGCGGAAGGAGCTCGCAGTGGAGACCTTTTTTCCATTCGGCCAGGAGGAAGAAGAGGAGAGGCGGGATCCAAGAGAAGGTAATGAAGAAGAGGAAAGAATTGAAGATGTCAGAGACAGAGAGGGAGATGCGATACATGAGGAAGAATCAGGAGGTATCTCAATCGTACTTCTATTCTCATTATCTTAATTCTTTTTCAATATGGTTTAAACAAATTGTTTCTTTGCAGATGATGATGATGAGACCATCAGTGGCCTTTTGGCCAAGAAGCAGAAGAGGGGTTCTCATTCTGGTGTTTCCAATGAAACCATAAGCGAGGACATTCTTGCCGAGTCCAGGAGGACAGCCGCGGAAGCTGCTGAAAGGAGAAGAAAGCGAGAAGAGGAGGAGCTCGAGCGCGTGAAGCAAAGGAGCCTAGAAGAACAACACGTCGACGACCTAGTGGGTCCAACTGGTGAGGAAGATGTGCTTCCGGAGGAGGTGGCTCCTCAAGTTGAAGAGGAGGATACGGGTCAGAAGAAGATGCGGCAGCTCTAGAGCAAGCCCAAGCAAATTTTGAAGAAATCGCGGGTGGCAATGAAGGTGAGATTTTTAATCTCGCGGTAACTTATTGAGATGTTATTGTTGGTGCACTAAGGCTTGGTGTGTCAAAAGCTGACATTCGCCGTTGGCTAGTAGGCAAGTGCGGTGAACCCTCAGGTAATCATTCGAGCGATATGTGTGAACTAGGCTTAGCAACCCTAACCTAATCATAACTGGTTTCCTCGCACCCCAGGTCACGCTCACCTTAAAGACATGCTTAATGAAGACACATTAATAGGGCAAGGTTACACGTCCTTAGCATATGACGAGGATGCTGCAATCCCACCTTCGCGTGGAGGTGCTCACTCTTAGCTTACTAAAGATAATAAAATATCATACGATACAAGTTACCTCACACCATTGTATTTTGTATCGCAGGCAATGCTGATGAAACTGTGTTGGAGCAAAGTAGTCAACCTTCTGCGTCCTATGTCCCGGTGCCGAGTTCTCATACCGAGAAGCCCGTCGCAGCTGCTAAATATGCAGGAGAGCCCCTTGAGGACGTCATCGAACTTTCCGATGATGCCGAGGCTGATACTGTGTTGATGGAGGAAGATGCCCATGCTGGTTCCGAGAAAATAGGAACGAACGCTGCTGATGCTATCGCACCTGAAGGCATTCCTCATCAAGCTACAACTTCTGCTGCCACCATGCCTCCAGCAATGACTGAGCCTGCAGCACCTCTTCCTGCGTGGAACTTTTGGAGTTCGCAGGTCGGGGCTGCAATCGCACTTGGTGTGACTTATACTCTTCCCTCCAATTATGAGGAGTTAGAGCTCGCAGCTGATAGAAGGGTAATAGAGCGAGGACATTCTTCAACTACCCCAGCAATGCGCATTCCTTCTCTGCGCGAGATCCTTGAAGGCACTGGTATGTCGTGTTTTGCTGTTCGCATCTTGCATTCTTCATTTGTGAGTTCGATAGTGTTACTTAGCTTTGACATTGCTTTAGGGTTGAAGCAAGCCGACGTGGACTGGCTAGTACGGATGCGCCTCTCCTACCCCCAATCATTTACGAGATCTCTGGAGATAGGGCCCTTCGACAGGAGGCTATTTCTTACTGAAGCCATCTGGATTTTGGAGAAGCTGTCCGCGGCCACACCTGCGACCATTTCTCCTCAGAGCGCGGAATTGCTTTTTGGCATGTGCCAAAATCTTCTCGCCAAAGTTCAAGGCAAGCTGGCTTCGGGTTTCTTATCAAAAGAGTTACCCTGATTCGCGCGGCTGTGACTTTGAAACGCGGCCACCAAAACCTCGCAGCTGAGAAGCAGAAGGTAGAGCAGCAAAAGCAAAAGGTTGAAGAGGCTATGAAGCTCTTTCATGAGATGAACGCCAAATGCGAGCAACTGAAGCAAGAAGTGGAGCAAGTGGAAAATCTGAGCCGTCAGTTTACCCCTCATGACTCCTTGATCAAGGGTTTATTTTGAAAAGTAGCAGATAAGTAGCTGAAATGTTGCTAGGGTTTCTCCCCCCTTTTTTTTCAAAAATAATTGAAATACCCGTTTTGCCCTTTCCGGGATTTGCTCGAATATCTCTGTGCATATCAATTTATGACGTCGGCAATTGATATTCTGCCTTGACTTTCGCGCTAATTGCTCATTAGATAAGCACGCCTTCCTTGGGAAGTCCATCCGAATCATGACCATCCGTCATTAATTAGGATACGCAACTGAATCGTCGTAGCCTTTAGTAGGGTAATTGATTGTTACCTCTTTTCAAGGCGTAAGTGATTGATCCTTACCCTCTTTTCAAATTCTGCTGACTCATCTTGGCAACTGAAGAGTCTTCACAAGGTCTATATAAACCCTGCCTTTTGCTATTTGGGATCTTCATCCCAAAATGTGGTTTGCTGTGAGTCCTTATGACTGCTGGCTTCAACGCTTGTTTTTCGTTGATTCATGGCAGTTTCAAGTTGTGAAACCCGAGTTTGTGCTTTGTGCTATAGAAATAGTTTCCAAGATCTGCTTCATAAGGCTTATTGATCTTTATAACTATCATAAAGAAGATGCAGATAATACCTCATGTTTGGTCAAAGAATTTTCTTCGTCTATTATGGTTGCAGGTCATGATTCCGGCCGCCTCCCGGCGAGGTGCAGCGCCGTACTGACCTTGCTACCGACTCGTAATGAACGGCGGGATTCTCCTCCAGCATGCCCGGAGGTTGATCATTCGCCACCGCGTTCGTAAGCTTAGGGTGGCGAGCCATTGCGTTCGTCTCCGTGGACAATGAGCCCATTGCCCGAGGAATAACTGCTCCCCTGTTTTGCACGGCCGCATACGCCGGAACAGGTGGTTCCTCAGGAACGCCTCTTAGGCTTAAGACCAAAGAATGGCCTTGTCAGATCCTGGGATCTTGAACATAGCGTCGCATAGCTTTTGTAGACATGGCGAGCTGCGGGCTGTTCTTCCCGCAGGAACTTCCTACTTCTTCTCGCAGGTGACTCCCTGCTATGACCATTAGGTCGATCCTTTTCTTTAGGATTTCCCCGATGAGTATCTTCTTGCTTGTAAGTTACCTTTTAGATGCATTGTAAGCCATGTCGGCTGCGTAGTTAGCTTGATTTGAGCTTTTTCGCTTGTAAGTTGTTATCTAGACAGATGAATTGTAAAGTCATTTTGACTCATAATGATGAATCGCTTTGTATGATTTGCTGTCTTGTTACAACAAATTATAATTTCGCACGCGTATCGGCAAATTTCGCCTTTTGTAGTGTTGTATTACACTTTGCATTTGTGCTATGACTGGCTATCTGTCGAATAAATTCGCAGATATGCTTTCGGATCATTCGAGATCGTATTTGCGCAGCTTTGCTACCTTGGCAGATAGGCTTGTGATTTGCTTTAGATTCAAGTGCAAGTGCTATCTCATCAGATAGGCTTTTTGTAGATCACTTAAGATCATTTTTTTTGCATAATGTTGCTGTCATGGCAGATAGACTTAAGAATCATTTTAAAATCGCATTTGCATAGTGCTGCTATCGTAGCAGATAGGATTGAAAGATCAGTTAAGATCATGTTCGCATGAGCTACAATCTTGACAGATAAGCTTAAAAGATCAATTAAGATCACGTTCGCATGGGCTGCTATCGTGGCAGATAGGCTTAAAAGATCACTTAAGATCGTACTTGCATAGGCTGCTATCGTTGCAGATAGGCTTAAGAGATCAGTTAAGATCACGTTCGCATGAGCTGCTATCGTGGCAGATAGGCTTAAAAGATCAATTAAGATCATATTCGCATGAGCTGCTATCGTGGCAGATAGGCTTAAAAGATCAGTTAAGATCGTACTCGCATAGGCTGCTATCGTTGCAGATAGGCTTAAGAGATCAGTTAAGATAATGTTCGCATGAGCTGCTATCGTGGAAGATAGGCTTAAAAGATCGATTAAGATCATATTCATGTAGGCTGCTATCGTTGCAGATAGGCTTAAAAGATCAATTAAGATCGTGTTTGCAAGGGCTGCTATCACGACGGATAGGCTTTTGCTAATCAATGACAATGAAATAATCAAAGCAATAAACACAGCTAGAAGCATCAAGTTCTTCTCATTTGGGAGAAGTCTTTTTATTATAAAACTCTCGTATGGGAGAGATGAGATTACAATTCTCTCATATGGGAGAGAAGATGTGCGAATCATAGCAATACAGAGCATAAAGCAAACGTTGTAATATAGCGCATATAATGAGAGAAGTTAAGGATAATACTTCTTAATCCAGCGCATGTTAACTGAGCTTGGGGTTGAGGTCGTTCCATGTAACCTCCGTATGCTACAGTAGCCACTGTCAAAGACTTCTGTGACTTCAAAGGGTCCTTCCCAATTGGCTGCGAACTTTGGGTGAGCCGCCTCTCGCATGCAATGGTGAGATGCGCGCAAGACCAAATCTCCAACTGCGAAATATCGACTTCGGACTGTTTTATTGTACTCACGAGCAATCGTTTCTTGGTATCGTTTTTGGTCCTTTTAGCTTGCTCTCGCTTTTCTTCTAGCAGGACTAAGTCATGGTCGCGTTGATTGTCTTACAATGCATGGAAAGCCAATCTTGCAGAGTTAACCTTCACTTCCGCAGGTACCACAGCCTCAGCTCCATAGCATAAAAGGAATGGTGAGACCCCTGTGGGTGTCCTTAGAGAAGTCCGATAAGCCCAAAGGGCTATGCTCAAAGAATCAGCCCACTTCTTGTGGTCATCTGCGACCATCTTGCTCAAAATTCCCAATAGCGTCTTGTTGGTTGCTTCTGCTTGCCCATTCCCCTTCGGGTAGTACGGGGTGGAGCATATCTGCCTGATGTTGTATTCTGCTAGCTTCGCAGCCACCTGGCGATTAACAAAAGGAGTGCCATTATCCGAAAGGATGGTGTTGGGAATTCCGAACCAGCATATGATGCTTTATTGGATGAAATGGACCACAGCTAGCGCATTTGCCGTCTTCAGCGGTATCGCTTCTACCCATTTGGTGAACAACTCAGTCGCGGTGAGAATGAAGTGATTCCCGTGCGAGGTTGGTCGAATTGGACCAATAAAATCCAGAGCCCATGTGTGAAACGGCCATGGTGTTCCCAACGCATGTAGATCTACAGCAGGAGCGTGCACTAAATTACCTTTAAATTGACACTCCTGGCAGCGTCGTACTTTGGTGCGGCAATCAACCTCCATAGTGGGCCATAAATATCCAATTGAGAGGAGTTGTCTTCATAATTTCGCACCTCCCTGATGTTCCACCTGGTGAGAAAGGTCCATCACTTCTTGTGCTTCCCTGCTGTCTAGGCATCGCAGCAAGTTACCTTCATGGCCCCTTCGCCAAAGCAGATTTTCTTGCACCACATATCGGGCTGCTTTCCTCCTTATTTTCTCAGCTTCTTTTCTCGACTCGGGTACAATACCCTGGGTGAGAAAATCAAAGAGTGGTTTCCTCCAATCCGCATCATCGTCGGTCAGAGCAATGAGTAAAGAGTCTTTGATCAGTGTGCAACTCTCGCACTTTCCTCGTATCAGTGCTGCGGCCGTTGACATGTCCGGCCAATGGATGCCATATCTCTGAGCTTTCCGATAGATTGACACCTCACTTTCCCCGCAAGCATGTTGGTGAATCTTTTCTAATAGCAGCTGTCCTTCTTGCTCGGAGACGCATCGCATAAGTATTCTGCCAGGGCCCTTGTAATAAAGGGTGTTGTCATGTATGCAATACCCCTTTGTGGATGCCCAGTTCTCGCTGCTCGTGCCTTCTGCGATGGCCCGTAAGATTGACTTTCTCCAATCCGCATCGTCCATGCGTTCGTCATCGCACGCATCTTCTGTCAACGCCGAGGATGTTCGCACTTCAATCGAGATTCTTGCAGGACATTTGTCCGTGCTGACCTTGGATCCCAAGGTAGCTAAAGCGTCAGCATGCCTGTTGTCCGCTCGAGGCTTGTGCTCGTACCTAACATCGCAGAATTATTGCACCAGTTTTTGTACCAAGGTCCGGTAGGACAGTATATTTATCTCCTTCAAACCGTACTCGCCCGAGGCTTGTTTGACGATTAGCTTGGAGTCCCCCACAACCGTCAGATTGCTTACTTCCAAGGCCTTTGCCGCGCGAAGCCCCGCAATGAGGGCTTCATATTCTACTTCGTTGTTGGTGACTGTGAAGTCGAGCTTTGCGGACATCTGTATGACTTCCCCATTTGGTTTGGTCAAGACTATCCCAATGCCTCCACCTTTCCTTGTTGACGAACCGTCGAAATGGAGCGTCCAATAGGGCAACTCAACTGCATAGATTTCTGGTCCCTCCAATTCATCTACAATCACAGGCTCATGACTGTTATCGGGAACTGTGCCAGCAAATCCGCCACCGCCTGCGACTTGATCGCCCGCGGTCGAACGCATGTGATGTCATATTGGGAGATGGTCATATACCATTTTGCGGATCTTCCCCCAGGAGCGGTGTGAGTCAGCAGATATCGTATGGGATCACTCTTTGTGACCACCACCACTTTGTGCGAAGCGAAGTAGTGTCTCAGCTTCTCTATTACGAAGAATAAAGCAAGGCAATGACGCTCGATGTCCGTGTATCTTGATTCTGCGGGCTGCACAATGTGAGAGATATAGTAGATGGGCCTTTCTTGACCCTCATACTCTTGAGCCAGAAGAGCTCCTATAGACTTCCTTGTTGACGTCAGATACAGCAAAAGCGGTGATCCTAACTGAGGTGCGATCATTACTTTTGAAGATGTCAGCAGCTCCTTTAATTTCCCGAACGCAGCTTCGTGCTCCGGAGTCCAGTTGTATACGACATCTTTCTTGAGAAAATCACTGAAACAGAAAGTAATTTCGGCAATCGCTGGGATGAATCTTCGCAGATATGATAGCTTTCCCAAGAACGTTTTTAAGGCACTCTGGTTATGTGGCGGAGTCATGCCAGTGATGGCTGATACTTTCGCAGGGTCAGGCTCGATTCCTTGGCGATGCACCACGCATCCCAAGAACTTTCCTGATGTTACCCCGAATGCGCACTTCATGGGGTTCATCTTCAATTGAAAGCGTCTGCATCTGTTGAAAACTTTCCGCAAATCCGCCAGGTGGTCAGGCTCCTCCTTGGATTTAACAACCAGGTCGTCCACGTAGAATTCCACTTCCTTGTGCATCATGTCGTAGAACAGGGCCATCATGGCCCGCTGGTAAGTTGCACCTGCGTTTTTTAGACCAAAAGGCATCACCGTATAGTTGAATACTCCCACTGGGGTGATGAATGCGGTTTTCCGTGCATCTTCAGGGTCCATCTTGATCTGATTGTACCCACTGAAGTCGTCCATGAAACTGAACATGCGATGACCCGCCGTTGAATCAATATGTAAATCAATATTGGGGAGCGGAAAATCGTCCTTGGGGCAGAAACGATTGAGATCCCGGAAATCCACGCAAATGCGAAGCTGTCCATTCTTCTTTACCACTGGCACAATGTTGGCCAGCCATGTGGGATGATGATTCGGTTCTATGAATTTGGCATCCAGGAGTTTGACAATCTCCTGCTTAATCTTTACGTTGAGCTCCAGCCTAAAGCTTCTTGTGCTCTGCTTTACCGGCTTGGATCCCGGAATCACGTCCAATCGATGCATGGTGATGATCGTGTCCAGACCGGGCATCTCATCGTATTCCCATGCGAATACGTCCTTGTATTTGGTCAAGAGCTGTAGCAATTTTTCTTCCTCTTCGCTTGTGAGGTCCGCACTTAGAAAGACCGGCCTCTTCTTTTCTTCGTTCGGGCTTAGGAATACCTCCTTCAGCTCTTGCTTTTGCGGTCTGGGTTTGTCTTCCATGCATTCGGGTGCTTCTTTGAGTTTCTCTTCTAGAGTGCTCGGCATTGGTCTTTCTGCCTCCGCAACCTGCTCGATTTGGTTGATTTGCTCAGGGATATCCCCATGCCCGCATGGGGACACCCCCGTGCACCTTCATATGCGATAGCATTTCTTCCCGTTGGCGTAGAAACTCTCTATCTCCTTGCCTTCAGGGTCATACTTTGCTATTCTTTTCAGAGTATACACGTTCTTTCACTGGTAGGCAATCTGCGGCGCTTCTTCTCGCGTGGGCGGCTTTTCCTTGGCATCCTCTCTTGTCACCATCACTCCCGCAGGTGACTGATCTTTGATATCTTCCCATAGGGGTAATGGAGTGGGGTTGAATGGTCCCGGTGATTGCTCATCTGCCATCTCGGTGAACCACACCGCCTCACTCAGATGCGCTTCATCCATGTTGAATGGATTCGTCGAAGCTGGTATCTCGACTATTCTGTCATTCCAAACAGCTTTCATCACTTGGTGAGCTGTTGAAGGGACGGCATCAAAGCGATGAATCCAGGCTCGACCTATGATCATGTGATACGTAGTGTTCGCATCTATAACATAGAATTTCGCTGAGCACTTGATTTTGCCGATCTGGATACCCAGGCGGATCCATCCTATCGTCATTCTGGAGTCGCTTCCGAATCCCATCAACGGGGATGGACGCTTGACAATCTTGTACTCCGGGATTCCTGCTAACTTCAATGTATGGAGCGAAACCACGTTAACTGCTGCTCCTCCGTCGACGAACGCTCTTTTGAACTCGACGCCATTGATGATAGCCGTCACATACAGAGGCCTCTGGTGGCTCGCATCTGTCATCTTGTCGCTGGTGGAAAAGGTTATGATCTTTTCTGTAGAGCGAGACGCCCTAATGACTTTCCCATTGGAGACTACGAGATCCTCCTCGTAATCTTCTGCTATCCTTAAGATCAATTTTGTCATCTCCGTCCGGCCTTTTTCTGAGAAGTTCATCTCGTCGAAGAACCTGCTGAAGCCGTGCGACCCCTTCATCCGGTCGGCATGCTCGTCCTCCGTGTCTATGTTGTAGTCTTCATCATCACGGACTTCGGAAATGATGGGTAGACCATCCTCTGCGACCTCTTCAAGATCCACAATCGAGATCATAGCGACCTCTTTGCCTTTCGATTCTTGCTCCGCATGGGCAGGGTGTGGATTGTTGCGCACATCCTGCTTTTGGTCGCTGACAATCAGTTCGCCATTCTTCATCTTTTGGCTAAACACAATTCTGAGCTTCTTGCAGTCCGCCGTGGGATGCATGACCTTGCCGTGGTATTCGCACCACTTCGGGTCCCTCACCATCTCCTTGGAGGGTGCCCTCTCGAGCGGCGGTAGGACACCGTCCTTGCGCCATTGCCTGCAGAGGTCGCTTGCTTCTTCCACTGAACATGGCAGAGGTGGTGTGTCAAAGTTCACAATCTTCGCCTGCTTTTGGGGTGAGACCGTATTTACTTCAGCTTCGCGTCTCCTCTTGTAGCTGAATCTCCCGATTTTGAAAGTAGTACCGCCCTAGGATCGCTCAGGAGCGTTTCTCTTTTTCTGCCTCTCCACTATAGGCTCGATGTTTTCGTGCATTCGATTAGTTTTGAAAACGTAGGCGTCTGCAGGTTAATAAGCATACCTTTGTACTCATCTCGCATGCACTGCAGGCATATCTCTACAAGTCTACTTTCAAGTATCACATCTTTGCATTCCAAGGACTTGGCCCTGAACTTCTTGATGAAGGTTATTCCGTCCTCCTCGCGCTTCTGATACATCCGCGAGAGGTGAATCATCGTCACCTTTTCCTCCATCTGGAAGAATTTGGTGTAGAACTTTTGGACCATGTCGTCCCAAGTCTTCACGGACCCGGCTTCCAACGTCCTGTACCACTTGTAAGCCACGTTTCCCAAGGATTTCAGGAACTCGGGCATCAACAATTTGGGATCAGCTCCATATGGTCCCATCACATCGATGAAACGCATGACATGTTCATGAGCGTTCCCATTGACGTCTTCGAACTTGTCCCATTTAGGAGCCTTGTACCCAACAGGGTTAGGCATGAGATAGATCTCTCGTGGGATAGGCGGATCGTTGTCTAGCTTCGGGATGATGGTATCCGCGAATGATTGGTGAGCCAGAATGGTGTCTATGCGCCGTTGTAGAGACGTCATACACTCTGGAGTGTTTCCCTCGGTAGGAGGAGGAGGGGTTGCTGCAGGCGGAGGCGACACATATGCCGCAGGAGGGCTAGGGACATATTGTGCATTCGCATTACCCCAGATTACCGTTGGAGGAGGCAAGGGATACTGCGAAGCCGGATTAGGTACCAAAGCCGGAGGCTGAGGAGTATGAGCGGTGAGAGGCAACATTTGAGCTGTTGACCCTTGAATTGAGGGTAGCTGCGTAGTCGTCGGTGGAGTTTGCAGATTAGGGTTGGGTGGTGTGGTTGACACTCCCAATCCTTGAGTGGTAGAGGCTCCTCCTCCCTGAGAGACGGCGGTGGCTGGTGCAGGGTTTGGAGCAAGAGTCCCCAAGACAGCCATGATCCGTTCTAGCTGCGCAGGCTTCGGTGGAAGGCGATCTGTTACTGACATCATCCTCCTGAGACATGGTTGCTTGTAATGGTAAGTTCACGTCGAGTTCACCAAAATGTGCACAAGAGAATCCGGCAGGGAGAACTCTGTGTAACAAAGAGTAGAGGATCGGAAATAGCACAGGAAGAGTTGGGTTGTGTGTAGGGAGAGAGTAAGGCAGTAGTAATGTCTGAGAGAGATCCAGTGGTTTGGCAGAGCTTCCGCGTATGTCTGGTGTGTCCTTCTGTATGGAAAGGTTAACGTCCTATATATAACGGAGAATGTGACCATTGCAGTGTGGTTAATGCGCCCATCAATGGCGGCTTAATTAGCTTAACCACAACGGCATGTTCGTCCGCGTATATAGGGACCGTTACAGCACGTTATGCGCGAATACCGGAACCGTTATGGGGTTGACTGGGTTTGACCTGATTGATCGGGTTTATGGAGCTCGTGCCATAAATCTCTCAAAAGCAGTTACTAAAGGTCGCGCGCGGGCTTGGCTCGCACGCGACAGGACTTACTCTAGCCTCCAAACCACTAAGTCCCTACAAGTCGCGTGCAGTGGTATGCGAGGGCCCTGTCTCGCAGCCCCCACGTGGATCAGCGCGGCTGGTGATCCAGTGTGTGTGGAGCACAATATGGTGTGCTAGATGATTGCACGTGGCCAAGATCTGTCAGCTCAGAAAGCACTATCTACAATCCCATATTGATTTATCTGTGTCTGACCAGACATTCCATAAGCACCACCCCTCGAGTGGCCCGTGGATATATGCTCCCATTATGTGAGAGGCACAAATCCTATCTACATCACTACCATCTATTATCTTACTTCCTATCCTGCCCGATTAATATCTTTGTAGTTACCCGGTTAAGGAGTAATATTTGATAACATGAAAGTATGATATTTCACAACTAGAGTATCTAGTGACTTCAAAATTAAGGATTACAATACCAATAGCACTACGATAAGCACTTGTGACTCTGACATAATCTAATGTATTCTTCTCATTTTGGGTCAATCCAGTATGTCATTACCCGTAATGCATACCCATGTGTTAGACTTGATATCTCCATATCAATCTACCCACATACTAGTCTCCATGCATTGTGATTGTCCTATTAATCAATGTACTTGACTATGGATATTTAAGAATATAACATTTATATTCTAAGGATTCCATTCATGTTAACATATCTCCATATCAATAACATAATGAACTGTAAGTCCACATAAATGTCACAATAAATAGATTGCCTCTAGGGGACTATTCCAACAGTCTCCCACTTGCACTATAGTCAATCTGGTGCATCACATGCCTATTGATCTAGCGCGACCCTCATGCTTAAGCTGCGCAAGGGGTATGGTAGGCGAGATCTCTGCTAGCATTTTCATAAATTCAAATCTCCTCTATCGACAATCGAATGAGATAAAATATTCTGAGTATGTGTATCTAATGCAGCATTATATTCAGTCCTATGTGCTAGAATCGACAACTGAATCTTGCTTGGAACCTTTTCAGCTCACAGTTTATCCATTCAGGCAAAACACAAAAACTTGACTATGATCTGAAATCATCTTTGTCGAATTGGATGTTCGCATCAGTGTAATCCTTTACACTGAACCCTTCCTATCCTCCATATATCAAGAATGTTTCCTTTAGTTATTCTCAAGTACTTAAGGATATTCTTAAAATTATCCAGTGACTCTCACCCATATATGTCATATATGTCATACCATATGACATGTCTGGCCTAGTAAATAACATGACGTATCTCGTGAATCTTATTCATACGGTCCTCTCTCAATCTAACTAGCTTTCCGAAAACTAATTCAATGTGACATAGGTAAGAATTCATATTCTTGCCTGTTGAACCATTTCAACGCCTTGTCAATATATGTACCTTAAACTAGTCCGAGTAACTATCTTGATCTATCTCCATAGATCTTTATAGGTTTCATTGCCTAAGTCTTTCATTCAAAATCAATTCCCTAACCAATATCTACAAGATTGCCGAGTAGGGGCTTCAATCCCAATGATTAGTATGTCTCCACTTACAAGACAAGAAATATAACTAATCTCCCAATAAACTTCTTCAGAACACAAGATTCATCTTCATTCTTGATGAACTCAAACCATTTGATTGCATCACTAATCGAAGATTCCAACTCCAAAAGCTTGCTTTAATCCATAAATGGACCGTTTCAACTTACACACCTTTTAGGCATACTTTGGATCATCAAAACCCTCTGTTGTGTCGCACAAATCCTCAAGGAGGTCTTATATCCATCTGCTAGATTTTGCAACCTACAATTGCAAGCAAGATGCGAATGGATTTAAGCATCGCAACTGGGCGAAATTTTTGCCATAGTCAATACTATGAACTAGCAAGAAACCTTTAGCCACCAATCGTTCCTTAAAAGTAATGCCATTACCATCCATGCTGATTTTCTTAAAACTTACTTGCACCCTGTGGGTCTTACCCTTTTAGGTGGTTCCACAAAAAGTCCATACATTGCTGGTATACACGGATTCCATTTCGTATCTCATGGCTCCAAGACATTCTTGAGAATATGGCCCACTCGTGGCCTCCTCATAGGTTTTAGGATTATCTTGATCGATATATCCATATTTCTCCGGTCCTTGACTTATCCTACCTGATATATGAGTTCCTTTTGTTACTTGGACATGTTACTCCACAACACCTTGTGATCCTGCTAATGTTCCATCGAATGATTAATGTTCTGTTGTGGTTCTTGAAATCCTTCAAGTTCTACTGTCCTCCCACTATATCTTTTAGATACAATCTCTTTCTAGAAACACCGCGGTTCGAGCAACAAACACTTTGTTCTCGATTATATTGTAGAAATAATATCCCTCATGATATCCCACAACATGCATTTGTCCGACTTAGGTTCAAGTAAACACTTCACTATTCCAAATCCTTATGAATGACATACTAGGACACTTCCTAGTATCTCATATGGTGTTTTTCATATCCTATTTAGATGGAACAAGGTTAAGGAAGAAAATCGTTGCAAGTAGAGCATGGCCCCAAGCGTAAACTAGAAGTTCTGTTTGACGCATCATGGACCGTCTTAGACACACCATTCAATAATGGTGTTCCAATTGCAGCGAGTTTGGATCATATCAAATACTCCTTTAGATGCTTGTCAAACTCTTGGCTTAAGTATTCTCCTCCACGATCTCATCGCAGAGCCATGACTTTTGCCAGGTTGGTTCCCTACTTCATTCTTGAATTCCTTGAACTTTTTAAAAAATTCAGATTTGTTTCTTCACAAGATACACAAATCCATATCTACTGATGCCATTAGAAATATGATGAAGTTATAAAAACCATCTCTAGCACTTGTGCTTAGTGGTCCACACATATTAGTATGTATGATTCTCAAAATATCACATCTTGCCCATTAAACAAGTCTCACATATCTCATATGATTCATAATCAAATGAGTCCAGAAATCCATCCATATGGAGTCTAGAAATGCGTTACTCATTCATGCGGCCTAAATGACAATATCAAAGCTAAGTGAGGTTCATATCATTATATGGAAACCTCTTGGTATTCAAGGGCATACAATCCATTAGAAAAATTGCATTACAATAATGCATATCAGAATAAATGGAACAACACTTATCCTTTTATTGTGATAGGAAAACCTTTTTCTTGTCCAAACAAGAAACTATGATAATGTTCCTACTCATAGAAGGAACATAATCATATTTGTATAATTCAAGAACAATTCCATAGATATCGGATAAGTTCCTACGGCTAATTCAGCAACACTTGCTTTATTTCCCATGTCTTGGTGCACTATCATTTATCCAATTGTCTACATCTCTTGAGATCCTCCACATTTCTATAAACGTGAGATCCTCTCTACTTTCATATACCCTAGATGATGAGATATACAAATTTACCTATATAAAAATACCTTAAGTGGAATTCACAATTCCTTTTATTATTTCCTTCCAGGTACTTTGGACAGTTTCTCTTCCACTTCACCACCTTTGGGCTCTAAGGCAACCAAATTGCTTATACCTTGGGTCCGTGTAACCTTTTGTGGTTACCCTTGCTGTTAACAATTAACATGTTTTACCTTTTCCCTTATTAGTGATTTGCCAGCGGTTCTTAATCACATTGAGTGAGTTTCCTTTTGAACAAAGTTTTCAATTGCATCCAATGCAATTCTTGGTCCAATTGGTCGAATAACTCTTTATTCTTTATCTATCTCATAGATAATTCCCATTCAATAAGCTTTCAATCCTATTGATATGGCTTAGTTGCGTTTTCCTTCTTGCTTCAGCAATTACACATTACTAGCTTGTGCTGTCGCGTCACATCTTGATGAATCAAGTTGCCTTGCTTTGGCAAGCCCAAATTTCATTACATGTTGATCATGACGATTTCTACACAAGATTAAGCAAAACGCAAAATGGAGCAATACTTCAAACCTTCCATGTTTAGCCTGCTCTTGAAATGAGCTTCTTTAAATGTATGATCATATCATACTCCTCGATGTTCTCCTCTTGCTTCCAAAGCTTAGAGTTCATGACAGCCAACATGAGGCAATTCACATTCAAAGAACCATTTTTTAATGTTCCGTCCATTAGGCTTTTAGTGTATTTTGATAATTGGTGGAAAAGAACATTATGCTCTAGGATATACAATATTTTCCTTTTATTTGAGAATAATTCTCAATTTTTTTATCAGTTCTAGGAAACCGTTTCCAGACATCTTGTCCTTCTAAAGGACATATCATAGTGATAAATTCGAGTTTGTTGTTTGATGCCATAGGTATTCAACACATAAAGGATTACACAAATTGTGACGTTTGAACTATATTTAACAAGGACTTAAATTATTAAACATGGCTCCCACTATTTTTTTTCGGCAAGTCACCCAAAAGTTAGTTATTTAGGTAGGAACACCTTCAAATTGCATCATATTCAACTCTTGGTTCAATTGCGCAAATAACTCCTTATTTATCTATCTCATAGATAATTCCAATTGTCTGCCTCTAAGTTTATCAAATTTATTGAACTAACCTAGTTCTGTCCAACCTCTTACTTAAACAACCACACATTACTTGCTTGTGTCGCCGTATCATACCATGGTGAATTAAAATCGCCTTGCATTGGCAAGCCCGAATTTTAATAGACCTTCATCATGATGGGTGTTTCAATAAGAGAAGGAAAAACGCAATATATCGTTTGAGGGATTTATTTGTCATTCTTAATTATTTTGTTGATCCTATCAACATGATCTACTTATTCAGATTGGGCAATCCGAAATAAAAGATCATCCGTGTTTATTATTATCTTGTTACGTTTTGCATGCATCAACCATACACCAAAAATAAATAACAATACATTAAATATAAACATCCACAAAAAAAGTGGCATGGATATGGCCCCTAAGACTAAGATATTACAAATTCAATGATAATATCTAAATCCCTAAAGTGACAAGCTCATCTCCATGTGCCTCCACCTTTAGCTGCCTGTCCTAGCTTGGGAGTTTTTCTTTGTCTTGTGGTTCTTTTTCTTTGATCTTCTCCCCCATGTCTGGGCTATCATCTAACTTTCTACTACTTGCTAGAAACTATACTAAATATAGAATACCTCACAAGTTGAGGAGAAGACGACACGCATGCTGTAAATTAATTAATTACATTAATTACAATAAACCAAAGTAAACCAAACCACAAAATTAAATATCCACAACCTAGGCCATATCCATCCACCATGAAACAAAGCAAATTATACAGTTAAAATCTAATTTTAACGCGCTTGGTCAATTTTAAATTGAATTTGGATTTTCTAAGGTCAAAACGGTGCAAGGGGCCTACCAATCTAGTAGGTTGAACCCCACAAGGACCGCCGCAAGCCGCCAAACCGGTCGGCCCTAGCCTGCACGGTCAAATCGCTGGCTAGAACGAACCGTCCCTTGGCCGTGGCTTGCTTAGCGCACAAAGAAGGGGGCAGGCGGCCTCTAGGTTCAAACCCTAGAGTTGTTTCCTTCCTCCTTCCCTTGTGTACTTACTTCGCCCAAATCCTAGCTTTTCAAAACCCAAAAGCTCACATCATATGTGAACGAAACTTGACAAACTTTATACGATATGTAAAATTGGCTCATTCCGTATTGAATCATATTCAATTTGCATCCTATGCTTAACTTCAGTTTTTCGTCAAAGGTGTAGAAAAACAGTGAAAAACTGATAAACGGTAACACATAAAATCATGTTATGCCATACGACCTGTGGCTCTGATACCACTGTAGAGTTTTGATGCAGGTAACACAATGGAGTAACTATAAATCAATCCTGCTCAAAGCCCTCCACGGATCGCATCCAAGCTTCTCATAATATGATAAAAGAAGAACATTGTGTACCTTAGTTTGTGTGATCACTACGAAGAATTGTGTTTTCGTATCTACGAGTATCCACACCTAGGATGTATGCTGGAATCTTTCTTCATCTTAAGTGCTAGCTAGGGAAGAAGGAGGCAGAAAGAGATCACCCAAAATGAACACTAGAGTCGTGTGCCACCTTGTGACCGACATCAATGGAGGGGCAGACGAGGTAGGGCTCCGGCCTCCCCTTGTCTCTCTCCTTGATTTGTTATGTTCTCACACTAATGACTTGTGTTAGATAAATAATAAGCTAGGATTCCTTTATATAGTTAGTAACTCCTTATTAAGTATATATTGGCCGTAATACTAATCATTTCCATACACTAATGAGTCCACTTTGCAAATTAGTCCTTATAACTTTGCTTGTGGTTGCGTTTAGATCCTTTTATTAATTAGTCCTACTAATTATTTCTCATATCCAATCTAATCCATATGTGTGTGACCCCATAGGTTTCTACTTAGTTGGTAGTAACAATTACTAACATAGAGCAGAGAAGAGCGAAGAGAAGTCTCTTTCTATCAGCCCCTAAGCCACCGGTCTTACTAGGACGATACAGAGCGAGATCATGAGAAGCATTTATGTAAAGTCAATACAGATTTCGTAGCTTCATAGTTTGCAGCTTTATATCTTGATTGATTGACTGAACTACTACTGTGTCTAGCAACATATCTATGTCACCCAACTAATAGAATTAGTCAGTGATCCGACAAACCATGTGCCCAATGTTACCTCATTATATCATCCCTTTGTCTCCATATCCGGATTGTACACAAGGCATAATTGTCACACTCGTATATCCAATCCATAGTTTCCCGATCCTTAGAATAAGCTTAACCATGTAGATAACATCAATATCCGATATTGGGTTATCTGAGTCTGGGTAACAATTCCATAAGAACCATCCTTCGAGTGGCCTGTGGATATTTGCTACCATTATGTAGGAGGGACAAATCATATCTACATCACTACCATCTCTCAGCTTGCTTCCTATCATGCCGGATTACCATCTTTATAGTAACCTGGTTAAGGCGCAATGTTTGATAAGATCAAAGCATGATATTTCATAACTAGAGTATGTAGTGACTTCAAGTCTAAGGATTACAATACCATTAGCACTACGATAAGTACTTGTGAATTTGACATAATCTAATGTAGTCAACTCGATGTGGGTCAATCCATTATGTCATTACCCCTACTGCATACCCATGTGTTAGAATTGATATCTCCATGTAAATCTACCCACATACTAGTCTCCATGCATAATGATTGTCCTATTAATCAATGTACTCGACTATGGATATTTAAGAATATAACATGTATACTCTATGGAATTCATTCATGTTAACATATCTCCATATCAATAACATAATTAACCGTAAGTCCATATGTCACTAGATTGCAACTAGGGCACTATTCCAACATTATCCTAATAGGCTATTTTATTGAGAATTGAATTACTGATTTTAGCTTTTTGATTTCCCTATGCATTCAAAAATATAAAATTTTAATTGAATTTTAATTTTTCTATGTGAAAAATGTGTATAATTCATTGTACAGTCAATGTATTCAATTTCTCATGTCCCAATTAAGATCAACGACATGAATTATCTGTCGAGTACTCCAAGCATCTGTAAGAGTACTCAAATGAGATTATGCACATTCAGTTTGCACCGTGGAATGGATTTTTCCCTCTTTGTTTACTATCACATGTTAGATTATTTGCAGATGACTTTGCATTTACATAAAACTTTCATCATGACTTTTACACGTAATTACATGAAGGAGAAATGAAAAAGAATGTTGGTTAATTTTTCTTGTAAAAATTCTAATCAATAGAGCTTTAAAGTTTCTAAGAAACACCCCTTTATGATCCCATTTTTAAAGATTTGTATAATTAGAAGTGGGGTATGGGTATTCCACAATTACTCCACCTGGTGCTCTTTCCTCATCTATTTAGTTGCATTTTAGGGTACACTTCTTCTTCTTCATCTCTTGATATTTTTCTGTAATTTTCTTTTAGTCAATTTTTTTTCATGGAAACATGGTATGCGTCTTCTTTCAATATTCTCAATTCTTTTCCTTTTGGTCATGCCAATGCTATTCTAATTTCTTGATTTTTGTTTCCATATATTTGCAAGTAATGTCTTACACAAAGGGAAGAGCGGGGTATTGGTGAGTGTAACTACATCCATGTTTTTTTTGAGGAAAAAACTACATCCATGATTGACTTAAGGGTTTTATTTTCTTTCGCTTTCCTTGTCAGTCTATGGGTCACTTTGACTCAGTGATTTAGTTAGCAAAACAATATTTTTCTTTTGGAGTTTTTTTTCATGGTGTTGTAGAGTAACTTTACTCTACGAGACCATGCAAATATTACCAAATTCTTATATCGTTTTACAAATCAAATCACCGGGTCAAAGGGACTCGCGAATAGTGACAAAAAGTGAAGTAGGCTGAAAGAGAAGAAACATAGATAGTATTTGAGAAGATCAAGTAACTTATATACTGCATAAAACTTGAGAACATACCGTCAACTTTCGTTAATTATTATTTTTCTGGTTAATTTGTGTGCTTTTGTTCATGAACAATAAGAAGTGTTTGAAACCTAATGAAGATTTAAAGATTTCATGTATGTGATCCATGGACGATGATTGAGATTAGAAAATTTTCCCTTTACCTAAACAATGCTTTGTGCCTATAGTTGTAATGTTACTATGTATTTTGTAACTCAAGAACAATGGTTGCTGTCTATTTGAATGTAATAGTGGTACTCAACCACACAAATTATGATAATTAATTTTAAAACTTGATATTAAGAAAAAATGGGCACTTGATGAGAAATGGTTACAAAAAGTGTAATAATAAATGTTTGAATAAAGAATAACTTTGTAAGAATTACTCTTGAATTGATTTTTTGATGTCAGGATAACTGAATATTTGAAATAAAATTTTCCAGTAAAAAATATAAAATAATTCTTAATGTTGTATGCGTTGCATATGTTACAATATATTCATAAAAAATTTGCTTAAATTTTATCAAATATGTTGATATTTATAAATATTTTTAATGTCTTGGATATAGATGTTTCAAGTAAGACTCTATCTGTTTATATATATCGTACTTTAAAATGAAATAATATTACATAGGGTAAGAGACACTGACCACCCCTGAGTTTAGGGTTAATTTCACCCCGCTGCCCTGTGTTTTGAAAAAATACACTCCGCACCTTTTTTTTGGATGGAGCTAACGGTGGACTAACAAACCCGACAGAAAGACTATTTTATCCCTTGAATGTTATTAAATTACACACTATATATTACTACTTCAATTTATTAATCTCATTAACTTATTTTCTCTCTTCCCCCGTCTCTTACACTCTTTTCTCTCTTCTGCTGTGAAAACAGCAGACCCATACAACTCTCTCTCTCTCTCTCTGTCGATATGAGGATGAAGCAGCAACCACAACAGGTGGTCGAAGGCTAAACACCCTCCTCTCATCCCCTCCATCTTCAACAACCAACATATCTGTGGAAGGCCACCTGATCTGTTGAATTTCTTTCCTCCCTCGATATCTCTCTCTCTCTCACTCTCGGCTGTTTTTTTGGTTTTTTTGGGCTTTTGACAGGGTGGAGTCAGAGATGGAGATGGGGGCTTCGATCGGGAAGTGCTGGTTTTGTTTCCGAAGGACGGTGGTAGCAGTGACGGTGGTCTGGTTTATTGAAGAACAGTCCATAGATCCGTAATTAGGACAATGCTGGTGGCGAAAAAGATCGAAGAAGACCTGGGCGATGGGTTTCTTCTCAGATTATTCTTCTTGCTCGGTTTCTTCTGGGTTGTTCTGCTAGGTCTTTTCTTCCTCTATTGGTCAGTTTCTCTTGTCGTGCGGGTGGTTCTGGGTGGTTTGGACGATGGCTGGTGATGTTTTGGGTTTAATTCGCATGTAAGGGAATTGGTACTGGGTGAATTTGGGTGTGGACAGTGGAGTAGGATGTTGTGGCTGGTTTTTGTAGTTACAGGTGGTTGGTTTGGTGTTTTATGGTTTCAAGTGGGTTTCTGAATTGGTAGCAGTTGTAATGGAGGTTAGGAAGGTTGCTGTTGGGTTTAGGTGGAATTGGTAGATAGTTAGACAGGTCATGAGATGGTGGTTGTATCAGGTGGTAGCTATTGTTGGTAGGCTCGGGTGAAGTCATGTTTGTAGTTGGTGATGGTGATAGAATTGGTGTTGAAGGTGGAATTGCAGATTGTGTTTGTTGGCGAATTGGTAAGCTTGTTGTGGTCTAAGATGGAGGTGATGGTCTTAAAATAAATTTTGATGGGTTTGTGTTTAAGATGCAGGTTGTGTTTTACATGGAAGATGTTGTTTTGGTGATGAATGTCTGGGTTAATTTGATGTTTGTTCATGTGTTCCTTTTTTCACTTCATGGCTTTGATTCTAATTTATTGAATTTTTTTTTGTGTTCTTGATGTTCTTGTTGATAACATGGGCAAAAAAGTTCAAAAATGCACAAGGGTAATATGGTCCGAAAAGTTTCATTATACCACATATCTAACGGAACATGACAGAAGGTGAAAACTGTCCACGGAATATTCTGTTATTTAGGTGCG
The DNA here is from genome assembly GCA_023055425.1 of Linanthus parryae. Taxonomy (NCBI): domain Eukaryota; kingdom Viridiplantae; phylum Streptophyta; class Magnoliopsida; order Ericales; family Polemoniaceae; genus Linanthus; species Linanthus parryae. The sequence continues at coordinate 97,354,052 of JALGPY010000005.1, read as the reverse complement.
GAGTGTCTTTTTCCAAAACACAGGATAGCGGGGTGTAATTAACCCTAAACTCAGGGTGGTCAGCTTCTTTTACCCTATTATATAAGATAAGTTTAGAGATCTCTGTTTGCTTTTAGATAAAAGAATGTTAATCACTTCCTTCCATTTAACATACCAAAGAATTTTTATAAGGGGCCAATAGTGGAAGAGAAAAAGAATTACAAAGATAATTATTTTTTTCACAGATTCACTTCACGTATCAAAATAAATACCACGAAAATTAGACTCCTAATTTCATTTATTGAAATGATACAATTTGCTTAAAATTATTAAGAAAGTAATAGACGAGAAAAAGTTAAACTCCTGTCGTTAGTTATCTTTCTAGAAAAAAATTAATTCTATTATATTCTCCAAAAACTTAACATTACAACGTAAAAAATAATTAAATTTGAAGTTATGAAGCACGTTTGAACATTTTAAAACGATAAAAAAATATCTTACAAATAATTTGACAAAAAATTCTCGAGTCTACCCGTTAATGATTTAAGAGCAATTAGAAAATTCATCGAAAGAAAAGTTAAAGAAAGTAGAGCCTAATGCTGATGAGATATGCGAGTAAGCAATGACTTTTATGACAGCAATACAAATTACATGGGTTTGCTCCTTTGTCAAATTTTATTTTATATTATACAACATTTATATGAGTAATTCTAAATGTGCATTTTATTTTTGAAAAATCAAATAAACATTATGCGCTTGAGTATATTATATTTCAATGAAGTCTTATTTAATAAAATACGATAAGACCGACCAGCGCATGCGCGGGCTCACGACCAGTTGATTTAAAGTCTAACTCTTATTCATAGAATGATCAAAAAAATAAATTGTTTATTTATAAATAAAATATAATTCCCATAGAGAAATATTCATTCAATTCTAAATAAAATAAATAATATAAATAATTTCTTTTTTAGAAAATCAAATTCTTCGAATATAAGTTAAGCTACCAAGAACTTTTATTTAATAATTATGACAAGATTTTTAATAAATTTAAATCAAATCACCATGAAAGAAATTTAAAAAAAAAAGAGAAATAGCAATAATAATTTATGGCCAAAAACTATAAGGAAGAAATTAATACTATGGCCGAATTTCTTGTACTTGCTACTCTTTTTGATTTATACAGAAACTCTTTCAATTAACTTCAAATATAAAACTAATTAAGCTCATAAAAGAGTTCTAATAGGAAAATACATCTTATAGCATCTCCAATGGACTAGGTAAATGATTGTTATAGGTAAAATATATATTAGTTTTAAAAAAGATATGTCTCCAACAGGCTAGCTACTTGGATATGTATTTTAACCGATAGGTAAACAACTCGCTACTACTAGCGAGCTGAATTTTCGCTCGTTAAAAGTTTTTTCCTTTTCAAATATTTTTAACGGCTATTGAAACCACGTTCCCTAATTTTTTGGATAAATCTCCTACAAAATAGTTCTATTCCACGCCTGTTCCTTAAAAGTCTCCATAAATTTCGAACAGTTCCTTGTACAAAAATCGAATTGATTTTACCGATAAGTGTTGCATAGTTTTTGTCTAGTTGTACCATTGGAGCAACATGTAAATTTTCTTATCAGGTAAGATACATAAGTCTTTTTTTTTTGCTAAAATATAGCTAAACTATCATTAGAACTATTGGAGATGCTCTTATTGTGATCATTCAAACTAAATGTATTATTTTATGAAAGATATATTTTATTCCTAACTAAATTCTCTTTACTTGGAAGACAAGGAATATAATTCTAAAGAATATTTAAGAGGAACAACATACTAATTGAGACTGCCAAAAGAGGTAGACAAAAAGCCAAAGAGCCTGCAAAAAAATAATACGGCCGCCCCACTAGCGGCGCATGCCTCCCAGGGATTCTCGCACAGCATGCAAGTGCGGCAGAGAGTTTTTGGTGCTATTTGCCCATTTCCTCTTTTATAGTGTTAACAAGTTTAGACCAAATAAACATGTATTGATACTACATGAATACATATACCTATTAATGACTCAAAAACTTATAGAAATATATCAAAAATCCAAGGATCGCATAACTGATGCTATCTTGCTAGACTAGATTCATGAAGCCTGAGATATCTTCAAGAACATGGATTAGCATCACATAATATCGATATAAATACACTCAAATCAATTATAATAAAATGCATTACCTGATACGAGTTATTTTTTTCCTGGATTAACAAAAACTATGAAAGAGTGCTGGATCCTAGGTTGAACATTCAGCCTTATCTTTTTTCAAAACCCATGTGGGTTAAAAACCTTAGCAGGCAAAAATAGTACACGTTCTAATAATTTCAGGATTTAAACTTAATATTCCAACCGTTCATAGCATCAATCGAATAGATCTCCGTTCCTCTTTCTGCAGGGCTTACGTTAAACTATTCCATCACAATGTATGAAACTTAAGACATGTGATATAAATTCATGTAAAAAAATAAAATATAGCCATATGTAATTTGATATACATACAAACATATCCAAATGCATCACACAAAACTACATGATCATGTAGAGATAGCAAACAAAAAACTGTGTAGGAATAATTAATATATAATCCAACTATATATATGTATCTTATGTGACATTATGCTCAATAATTGACAAAATGAAAATGCACTTAAAATTCTCGCAAGTGTACACTTTCACTTTCTTCATGCAAATATTTATCTTTCACGTGTACCAATCTCAATGATTTTCACATACAATGACTTATATGATCGTGTTAAATAGGTCACTTCAAAATATATTTATGTTCATTTCATAGTCTTCTAGATTAATGATGATTACTACCTATTTAAGAAGAGATTTTCACTACTTATGAGAACTTGTCTTATCGCAACCACATAATGTTTCTAATTTAATTTTCTCATGCTTTCATGCATATGATTTTGAAATTAATTTCAACATGAGAATCGGTGTTCCAAGTATCATAATTACTCCAAGCACTTTATATTTACACTTAATGCATTCATAAATCTATAAAGTTTATATCCATGTGTCCATGTATCCGTTAACTTTGGTCATGGTCATATATTCTTAAGTATGCTCTACCCACACCGGATGGATTAAGAAAATCATGTATGTTTTCAAGCGGTTTTGGGATTAAAGAATCATCAATCATAAGATCATGAGATTAAACACTCCCTTTTAGCAAACAACTATGAAGACTACTTTCTTCTAATTATTTGGTAATCATAGTCTTCAAACACAAGTACTGTGGAAACTCAGATCTTCTTGGTGTTGTAGCCTCATCTAATTGTTTCTTTTCTTGAAGATCAATTATTGGCTCTAAACATTTCTTACAAGCAGGGTTACGTTTGAAAGTGGGCAAAGGAAACAACATTCAAATTCTCCACAATGCTTGGATAGAAAGATCGTCATCTTTTCGGCCTATTTCTATCTTCCCTGAAGAAAATAATATGTTGGTGTACATTTTCATAACTCCATACAATAATTGAGACTAGAGCCTCCTTGCTGCAAAGTGGCTCGGACCCGATATTCCAGAATTTTGAAAAATTACGCTACCAACTCTGCTGACTAATGATATTATAAGGTGGCATTTCTCTAAAAACGGGGAATACTTTGTTGCGTCGGGGTACTCCACTCTCGGGAACTCAAGTCTCAAGGTCAGTTACAAACCTCTACCTCCAACAATGCACAAACATGACCCATTACTTTGGACGACAAAGGTTCAGCCGCGAATAATTTACACAGTTTGGCGAGCATCACATGATTCACTATCTCCGAAGGAAAAAATCATGAAATTCAACAAAAAAATTTCTCCCATATGTCGGTTTGCAAAAAAACTCAAGAAACAACCTCCCACCCATTTTTGAACTCTACTTCTCAAGAGAAGATCACCACTGAACTTTACGGGGCATATTTTTTGAATAAAAAAGTTGGCAACATTTATTTCCAAATTCTAGCTATCTTTCTAACACTCTCCCCATTAGAGCTTGAAGTTTTTTGGCTAGTTATTTGGAGCACTTGGAGAAACCGGAATGCGTTAATTTATTAAGACAAGAGGATTATGGAGATGGAAATTGTTCATAACATTCGATGCTGTGATTGAAATATGGGAAAGTGTTGGACCAACCTGCTTCGGTTCCTCTAGTGTTTGTTTCCCCGAACCACTGTTGGAGACCTCCAGAAGTGGGTTTTTTAAAAGTTAATACAAATGGAGCTTGGTTACCTACTGAACAAAAAGGGACAGGAGGAGCCATCTTGCGCGATCAAGAAGGTGTGTTCTTATGATGAGATTCTTTTCCAATGCCCACTGCGGCCTCAGCAGCGTCATGCGAAGCACTGTCCATTTGAGAAGGATTGGGATTGGCGGCTGAGATGCGTAAACGCAGAGTTGTGGTCGAATCTGATGCTAAAAGTATCATTGACGCCATTCTTCACCCCCAAAAACAAACATCCGAGATTATAACAAGAAGAATGGTGCGTGGCATTCGCTACCTGACTATTCATTTTGAAAGTATTTCTTTTTTACTATAGTCACCGTACTACAAACAAGATTGTACACGAGTTTGCTTAGTTTGCGTTATCTGTACGCAACAAATTTGTTTGGCTAGGTGTAACCCCAAGTTGGGCCATTTAATTTCTCAAAAAATTATGTAATCAGCGTGTCTCACCTTCTCTTTTGATCGAATAGACACCACATTTCTTTTCAAAAACAAATTATGAAACTTTTATGGTAGTGGAAAAATAAATTGAAACACTTATCTAACGAAAATAAAAATGGAAAATAAAACCGGATGGAGGGATTAGCAGAAAAGTAGGAGTCTGTGGATGTATGCTATACATAAATAATGAGTGCTAGGTTCAAAATTAGTTTATTCACCTTCAATAACTCATTCAAATTTTTAATTTTCTAACGTAACATGTTTTTCTTTCAAAAGTGCATTATCATTCTTTTGATGCCGTTATATCTATATATTTTATAGCGTATGATGATATCACTACCGTTACAAGGTATTAAAAATATTTTTGGTGTGACTACAACGTTACAGTGATGCAATAGTGCAATTTGCTAGAGACAAAACATCGGTGTTCATCTTCTTTCAATACCTCATTTCTTAATAAACTTATTGAAGTAATCGTTATCCATTTCAAAAGTCCACATTGTAGCTACCACATCAAAATGCTTGACGTAATAAGAAAAAAAAAATATGTTAGTATAAGGAAATAAACAATGACAGTAAAATTTTCAAAATAACAAAAACAATAACAAAAACTAATGGAGAAATATACGTAACGGGATGGCGTAGTGCTCCTTGGGTGTTGCGAAGTGATGAAATGGGTTGAGAAGGCGGTAGTGGGGTGTGAATTACGTCCCACCAACTGAGTTACACATTTAGTGCAACATGAATAAGACGTTCTAATAATGCAACGTTGCAACTTGGTAGAAACAAAAGCACCGGTGTTGATCTAGTTCCATTATCTCATTCTTTAATCAAGATTTTCAGCTCAACGTTATCCACATCAGAATTTCAAATTGTAGTTACCACATCAAAATGCTCGACGTAATAGGACAAAAAATATATGATGGTATAAAGAAACCAACAAAGACAATGGAATTTTGAAATCAATTACAACAAAAATAATAATAATTGAAGGAGAAATAGATGTCTCATAGATGGATTAGTTATCCTCGAGTGTGGTGATATGATAAGATGGGTTGAGAGGGCGGTTGTGCAGTATGAATTACGCCTCGCCAATTGATTTACATATTCAATAGCCAAATAAAGGATTTACCTCAGTGTTTTTGGAGTATGGAATCATAAACAGACATTATAGGCTACATTCGCAATATATTTAGCGATATATTATGCCTTGAGACGCATCCAGAATCATACTAGATTTACTCTAAAAAATTATCGATGTCGTAGTAATACTAGATATAGGAATTCAATATATTGTGTTCATTTTGTGAAGCATATCTATAAACAACAATTAGAAAAGTAGTAAGTTCACACTTTGGAGTGGCAAAGTTTTAAGATAAGGTAATTAATTGTATAAGTAATAAATAAAATGAAATAACAAATAATTTCATTAAAACAAGTCATTTATCGCAGCGAATAGGCCTTTGTAGGCAGTTTATTGAGATCTCAAACGTCATTCTCACAGTTAGCTAGTATGTTAGAGTATAAATTCGTAAATATTAATAAAAAATAAATAAAAACTCCATTCACTGTAAGCCTAAGGGGGTTTAATTGCTAAGAATTTTTGTGACTCCATTTGGTGTTGGAGCAATTTGTCATTTGGTGTTGGAGAAAATTTTTAAGAGTTTACACACATATATATAGTTGCGCCGATCTTATTAGATTTATTTTTAAAATTTCATCTCTAATCCTTCTAGATATTGATCATCTTTGGTGTGTAGTGCATTACTGAAGTACTTTTCATCATTCATTAATCTAACGTCTTGAAATATGTTTACATATTAGAGTAATAACTTTCATTATATGATTTATATAAAATTCTTCCTTCAGCTCATTTAAATTGACTATTAATCACTATTACTCTCTTTATATGTCAGATTTTTATCATTTTACATATTTTAAATATTAAAGAACAAATGGTTAAACTCTATTATCTTCAAACTTCAGAATTGAACAAACATATTAGGAATTATGGAAGTTACATGTCTTTCACGGTCTTATGAATATCAAAAAGATAGTCAGAATTTTTCTTTCACTACAACAAATTAGTTATGTAATTATGCTTTCCGTAATTACAGTTTCAATAACCGTAAGTACAAATAACATATAACTACATTTCTTGATAATCGTGGTTAGAAGAATGTTGTGGTTACATAATTTATTTATTGTAACTTAAATAATTACTATAGCTACAGTTTTTGACACACCAGTATTTACCTTTTAAAAAGTTATGAGCATGGCCAGAATTACTTCTCCACATATTGAGATCTTAGATAAGCCGACTGAAATTTAGGTCTTCTGTGCCCTATTCGGCTAGAGTACGCCGGTGAACAGGAAGCGAAATCAATAATTGAAGACCAGAGAGAAACAATCCGCAACCTCCACGAATTCTTGTCAAACTCCCACTCCGTACAATCCCACGTATTTGAAAATCCTTTTCTCAATATCGTTGGTTTTTCGTCTTTCAGTCAAATCTCTCCCAAGCCCACTCGATACATCAGGTAGATTTCTTGTCGTCTTTGAATATGACCACCTAATTACCCAAATTTTGTATTTAATTGGCTTGTTTCGCTTTTAGGGTTTGATTGTCTGATTATTAGAGCAATTATTTATGGACGCTAGAGAAACTTTGAGTTGGTGCTTTTCCTCTTCTTATTTCTGCGTCAGTGTGTGAGATTTAACCTTATAATGGTTTCCGATTCTTCTCTGATTTTCTAACATTTACCCAATTGTGTTACCAGTTGTGATATCCCAGAATACCAACTTAATGTTACTGAACTTCAAGCCCATGGAAGATCAACCAACTCTGTTTCATCTTTCTTTCTTACATGCTTAATAAGGTCGTAGTGTTTGATAAATTGATTTTGGGTTTTGTTTTGCTCTAGTACTATCAACTTATCCATGCTCTTCCTTGTATTTCTTTATAACTTCCCAAGATAAAAGTCTTCAATTTTAGGTACTGATCTTTTCTATTGTAATATCTTATACTTCAGTCTTGCAATATGTTTGTATGTATGCAGGGACTACTATCAGCACATACTTTTCAATTGCGGGTGGGACAATTTCATTTTCAAATGTACGATGGACAAGGCTGAACAGTTTCCTATCGACGGCTTATTCTTGTATACATGTTTCTAATTTGTTTATACGGTATGATTTTTTTACCTCTTTGGTGAATGAAAAGTGTTAACTACAATACGTATCTTTATCGAGCTGGTGTTCCTGAAAGTTGAAACTAATTGTTAAAGCAAAGGCGTAAGTTGGTTAAAAATTTATCTACTAAGGCTTTCAAATGTATTGTAGAAAATCATTTTGATTATTGTTGTACTTTTGCTGATAGATGTTTGAAAAGACAAAAACTTATGTTATAAAGAAAACAGTTTCCTAATTTTTCATATAATAGAGGTGACTCTTCCCCGTTACCAGATGATGAATTAATGTTCCGTTTCCCGAATTTGAGGTAATCGATGAGTCTGAGGAAGAGACCAGCAACAGTAGGATCTCCTAGGAATACCACATTCAAATTGAAGAAATTTTAACAAATTTGTTACTCTGTTTCTGTTCTAGTGGCTAATTCTTTTTCCAATACAGTGCTTATTATATTAGTAAGATGCCTCTTGTTTAAAACCACAACAACAGACCCCTTATGGTATAGAAAGAGTTAAAATACACATTGTCTACCAAATGAAACCAAAATCCACATTTTCTATATGATTCATGTCAAACAACCTGTACCATCATACTGGGCTGCTTTGCTTCGAATAGAGAAGTGTAAAAGATCCTTATTATAAATGATCAATCATATTATAGAAACTGTATTTACTTTGATTTCAAACTTCTATGAGGTCATCAATTTTCTGTACTATGGTTTCCTTTATGAGTTCAAGAACTTTTTTGGCCAAGTTTTTTTTGTAAACTAATTTTACTCTGTTTCAGTTCAAGGTTTACTTCAATTCAGTTAGTCATGTTGACTCTTGATTGACTCAGATAAATCCATGTAAGTACTTACTCTCACCATACAACTAAAATGTTTTTTACTTGCCTATAATTTTTTTTTATGGGAGAATAGGTTTTACATATCTGATTGTAAAGTCATTGAAGTAATCGATTTTACAAGTGATTTCTTCTTTGACTTAGACTTGAAATAGCTCTTTAGATTAGTAAATGTATGCGAATCTAAAAATGTCATACCAATCAGAAGAGTTTTCACTGTATTTTAGTAGATCGTTTTTACACAAGTGGTTCCATCATTTCATGATTATCTAATTTATTATTTGTTTCAGCTTTCTGTTTGCAGCCTAGAATTTTCAAAGTGGCCGAGCAAAGACATTCTGATTCTCGTAATTGGTTTTATGTTGAGAGAAATTGGCAGCTGATTTTCCTTACAGTATCATTGTACTTAGGCGAATGTTTAATTCTATAGGACATAATATAAGATGCTTGGCAGTTTGAGTCAATAATGACATTGTAATAAATTGCTTCAATAAAATTTATTTATGAACTTCAATTAATTTATTTATTGTGTGATTTATGTTTTTAGTTCCAATTTGTATATTAATGATGCATAATAGTAACACGAAAAGTACACAGTGCAGCCTAAAATAAATTACTATAACCACAGAAAAAAGTGTAACAAAAGCAGTAAAAAAAATGTGAAAATATTATTGCTACAGTTGAAAAGCAATGCAAAAAATAGTTGTAGTTACACTTTCACCGTAGCAATATAAGTGTAGTAATTGCAAGTCTTTACCTACGATCGCTCTAACCGTAACAATAACCTACAACAATGCCAATTATAATTTTACCTACGGTCGCTCTAGCCGTAGGTAAAATTTATTACTTCAATTTTTGTGTGTTATAGTTACTATTTTGACTGTAACAATATTATTGTTTTGGTGTAGTGTGTTTTCTAAAAAATGTAACTTTGACATGATAACCTCCATCTAAATTTTTAATTCATAAAAGCTATGGTGTTGACGCAATGAAAATTTCACTTTAATTGCAAAGTTTGGCTTGTTGATGACCATTTCACAATCTATTTTATCCATTTATGTGAAATAGTGCATACACTATTTATTGAGTTATTGCAACAAAATTAAAAAAAAAATCAATAATTTAAATGACCTCATAAACAAGAATAGTATAACAATCGTTTTATGAATTCCAATAATTAAGACACCAATGTTTAGAAAAGCAGTAAAATGGAACTGGTGTGTCTTAGAACTCCTAACATATTATTACTTAACATTTCTCGCACTATCAATTTTATAATTACTTTACAAATCTCCACTTTTGTTACTAGTATGGACGCACGTGCATTTCACGTCAATTTGACTGTCTATGAGTACACACACGAATAAATTTGGTTAATGGAAATCTTAGTACCAAGGTTGGACACAAAGTACTTGTGACCTGAGAAAATCATAAGAAAAGAAACAAAATAACAATGGGGACATGATTAACATAATAATTACACCTTAAATTAGGAAGTTTTAACAATTTAAAACTCCAACATAGATACAATAGAGAAAGTATTCATTAGGGATGGAACCACGTGACATGCCTGCTTGGTGGGTTGGCAAATCAAACTCTGACAAATATTCTCAAAAATAACAGGCTGCATTTCATTAATGCACACTCATTGAATTTTGATTTGTATGCCCCATCACACAAGCATGACACTATGGTGACGGTAGCCCCAGCGAATACTTATCGATATAATAGCAGTGGAACATAAAATTTAGATCAGGGTAATATATGCGTAGTTCATTATTGACAGCTAGGTTAATCTAAAATTTATCTCTCAGTTCTATGAAAACATGTTAATCCTATAAGGTATGGGTACCCTGAAACACAAAGTGTATAAGGTTTTTTTATATTGTATCAACTACTGATCTCCTCCCCTTCATAAAAAAAATCTCATATTCTCTTTATATAATAAGCATTATTTTTTTTAATATAATTTAAAACTATTTATGACTCTCTTCTTGCTTAATACTAACCTTCCAATCAATAATGACCAGGAAACTCTTTTTGCTATTATCAAACTAAATAACTTCTACTATCTTTAATTTTATGGGGTCTTATATGTACTGGATCATGCTTCGTAAATCAATAGCCTAGTTTAAGAGCCTGTCTGGAGCCATGAAATAATCTATGAATCAATCTGAGTCATGGTGGAGCAAGCGTAAATAATGCACGAAAATATGAAAAACCACCTTGTACTGAACCCAGAAGAGTTCTTAAAGCTCCTGCCATTTTTGCATGCAATGTTCCTCATAAGGGAAGAGCAGATTAAAGCATTAACTCAAATCTCATGTGCCACAATGAAATATTTAACGAGTTTTCATATAAACTAGACTGATTAAACATATTAATTGATTTATTGGCACGATCGGATTTGGGATATGTCGATCATCAAAATTTAACAAAAAAGTTGTCTCTACCCCATTAACATGTAAGTATCCATGAAAAAACTCGACCAATACCCAAGTCAAAGGCTCACAATCAAACAAACCATGAGCATGTCAACTAATCTACCAATTCCAAGAGATACTATTTATCTTAGGTTTTTCCTCAATAGTAATCGGATGCCCCACAATTTTCTACTAATGCGACAACCATTTAAGATACTATTCTCGAAAAGCACATCCGAATTTGGCCATAGAAAGTCTTCATACCTCCTACCATATCATCATATAGAACAAACTAGAAACCAAATTTGTCCATAATATGAAGTCATGTTATGTTCCCAGTGCAAAATATACCATTCAGAAACAACATCATTTTCCATGCATAAACAGGAAATGTCAGTTTTTGATTTTTGACTTTTTCTGACTGTTACCAATTCTGGTTCAAAATCTCTGATCATGTATATTGATGTGTACGTATTATGTTCATGATATGAGACCTATTTATTTAGAGATACCTGTGATACTTACCATATTCTTGCAGCAATTCAAGTTTCTTGAATTCATTTACAATCTGTTTGGATTGACAAGGATTTGGGCCTGGATTTGGTGGAATTCGGGCCCAAATCCACTGTTTGGATATTTAAAATAAGAATGAATTTGATTTGGGCCAAATCCACTGTGGATTTTGCGAGGGTTAGGTGAAGAAATTCAATTCCGAAGTCCGACCCTGTCATTTCAATTTCTCTCGCGTGGGTGGTCGTCGTCTACATCGAGTCTCACCGATCTCTTTGTGCGATCTCGTTCCTCTCAGGTCGTATCTCTCTTCCTCTCTTCTTCTGTCTTACTCTCTGTGCGATCTCGTTCGTTAAGTTGTTAGTTCTGACTAGGTTTTGTGATTCTGATTCGTGCATATTAGTGTTTCTCGTGATGATTTTGTTATCGATCTGATTTGTGATTGTCTGTTTCTAACTAGGTTTTGGGGTTCTTCTGAGGATCAGCATCAGATTGATTAGACCCAATTTGGGATTTTCAGGTAGTATGAAACTCCTCCGACTTTTGATGTTTCTTTCTGGGGGTTTTTTGGATTTGATTGCAACAAAGATTTATTGCTACTCTCTGTGTCCAATTGAGGAGTAGAACTAGTCATAGTAAGAGTAGCAGTGATGATGATTTGTGTCACCATCGATGTATAGATGGGTGATCAATGTCCAGAAGTCCTTCCATCTAGTTGATAAAACAGTCGTAGCCACAACGTCTTTTGTTGGAAGGAATGAGAGTATGTAGCCAATTAGGCTTCTTGGCAAGCTGCTGAACCTATCTTCACTCTGTTGGTCAGCAAGTTGATGCATTTTTTAGGTTAAACTCATCTCTGCTCTTTCTGGTGATTATCCAAGACAACATAAAATAAAAATTTTATGGTAGAGTTCAGAGGACCGTTCCTGAGCTACATGAAAAGGACATAGTACTAAAATTTATCAACTCTAGAAATATGGGAAAACACACACACACACACACAAAAGAAAAAGAAAAACACCCACCAAAAGTTTTTGACGTTGCCAAAAATAAAACGAACTCTCATTCAGAACCATTACGAGGAAGATAGTCAAACTCGCCATCTATCCAGGAATCCAAGTTAACCCACCAGAATGGAGACTCAACTACCGACTTATATGAGTCGTATCCTAACCACCTACAGAATTATAGCATATATAGTTAGACATGTAAGTATATAACTTTGTTATAGTGATGATAAGAAATGAATCTTGGACAGCTTGGCGAATTGGATTTCGGGTCTATCCTTGTATGTAACTCTGAAATCCCTCTTCAACATTTTTAAATTAGTGAAGTTTTAGCGTTCCTTTTCTTCAATTTTCCACTAATATTCTTTTCATCCTATTTCTATGAATCTCGTTAAAGCTATATTGCGATTGGGATATTGGATCTCTCTGTCGAAGGTTTCTATAAAAAATTGGGAAATCTGATATAGCCTTGAATTCTAAAAGTATGCAAACATTGTCATCAATTTGTCATCAATAGTATGAAGCTAACATTCAGAACCTTATTACTGACCAGGCTACTACTCCTTAGGTACGGTGTATGTTTTCTTGCAATACATCCCTGGAATGAATGTGTGTGCGAGAGATAGAGAGACCCTAAACTGTAAAAGTAGTTTCATGGAGATTGGCTCTGATGATGATGATCCTTTACCTCTCAAGTCATCATTCCACTTCAGTTTGGTTGTTATTATGATACGGCTGCACATCCTATTAGCGACACGGCCCCTTATCAATCTTGCTGATTGATACTAAATCAATCTTGATGACTATGTTAGAAAGTAGTACCCCTTATCTCTTTGGATGTTTATGTCTTCGTCTGATGATTTTGCTCTCTGAAACAGATTCAAATTAAAAAAATGGAGATGCCCCCAATTTGCTGTAGTTTGGAACTCTAGTTTGATAATATTTTTCCATCTGTTTTTTCAGTATGATTTTTCCCCTTTTGCGACAACTAGTTAAACATGAAGTAGCTTAATTAGTGTATATGGATCCCTAAAACATGCTGCCTTAGTGCAGAATGTGTTTGTAGTACTTAAGCTGCCAATGTGTTATGCAGAATATGTTTGTAGTACTTATACATCAATTGTAAGTTTAATCCTATCTTTGGGATAAAGACACATCTTTTGCATAAGTGAATTTCCTTAACTCAGATGTGATCAATTGTAGTATATGTTAATGATGTGATTTTTGGATTAGTAGTACATATGCCATAATGGATGAAAGTGCAACGAATCAACTGGCTGGACGCAAACGTATTAGAGAAGAAGTAGAAGAGGATGAAGAAGAATTTATGGTTTTGTTTATGGGAGTACTCTTGGTATTTATTGGAGCTCGATATAGCCTGAAACACTCTTTAGAAAGCTCGACAAGTGGAATCAGAAAAGAAAGGATATATGGTAGAGGAATATTTTTGAGGTCGTTTCTTCAATTTCTCATTCTAGGGGTATTACAAAAAATTTCTAGTGTAAACTCTTATTCTTAGGTCTAGGATTCTTTCTCCAGCATTCGTCAAATTACTTAGAGACTAAACTGTCAAAATTATCAAACAAGAAAGCCTCAAGAGTGGCTTAACCTATGAGGGCAGCCAGGTTATGTATGCCCCACACTTTTGACTTCACTTGCTGATTTAATTTGATAAATTTAGTCAGATTTGATCTATTCATCTGTGTTTCCTACAACTTTAATATTATCCTTCCATGTGAGAGAGTTTAATAAGGAATTTAAATATTTCTTTTAAGAGTCGTGCTAGGGGACGAAAAATCATACATAAATTTGAACAAAACTGACGTGGCATATGCCTCATCTGTAGATTACTAAATATCACCTATATTTATTCTTTCTATTTCCTTCATAATCTTGACCCCCAAATTTTTATTAATGACATGTTTTCATACACGTCACTTTATGTTCAAATTTTTGTATGGAGTTTTGTTCACCTGGACTTTTCCTTCTTTTAGTCGCATTACAATTAGTGACGTTTATCAATTTTTTTGAAAGAGTTATTTTCCTATTATACTAGTTATACTTTCAATTAGTTTTCTAATTAAATAAAAGCAAAAAAGTTTTAGTATAATTTTTTTTATACAGTAATAAGATTTCGATTAATGATATATTTTCCCCATTACTATATATTATAACTACATTCATATATCTATATTAATTGGAAATGTTTTATCATTTAAGTGTATCTTAGTGATAATTATGAAATATCTCTCCAAGATTATATTTTTAATGCCTATATTTTTAGATATGAGATTTTACATTAAATACTTTCTATAATTAGTAATGAAGAGTCTTTATAATATATATATATATTAATTTAATGAGATGCCTTTCTTAATTATTAAGTAATATCTTGTGTTGATTTTTCTAGATAATTATTAATTAAATACAGGAAGATAATATATTTTAATATTGATATTAATTAAATAATTAGATATTCAGTATAAATCTTGACGTTTTTAGAAATAAGAATATTCATTTACTATAAATCTATAAATACATATCTATAGAAATTAACTATGGAGTTTGATCTACATTAAGTATCTTACTAGGTTATCAAGTAATCTTCACTCTCTCTCTACACAAACACAAACACTAGGGGATAGCCTGTGCCTTCTGGGCACTACCAAACTTAACATTAAATAAAATTGTAAAAAGTTTCCATATGTTTTTCTTTTTAATTGAAGGGGTGTACAGTAGGTAGATATCTAGGAACAATAATCTAGAAGGGGGGGGGGGTTGAATAGAGTATGCCAACTTTTGCTAAACTTGCAAGAAGAGTGGTTTTAAAACGAATTGTAATGAGTGAAGAGTGATTCAAGGCCTTGAAATGAGTTTCAAGCCCTTTGAATGAAAATAGTTGAAGCATAAAAAGATAAGTCTATTTGAAGTCCTTAAAATGAGTTTCAAACCCTTGAAATGAAACTGTTTTGAATGCTGCAAAACAACTAAGAATGGAACTGAAAAGTAAATGCAAGAGACACAAGATATATAGAGTTCAGTCAACTTGGACCTACGTCTCTACCTCATGGATCTTCTCCCCGCAGGATTTTCAACTCAATTCTTATTATCAACAGCTAAGCCCTATATCTGAAGCACAGAGAGATGCCTTACTCTCTTACAACTTGTGGTTCTTACTAACATATCTAGTACCTTCTCTAGCTATGTGATTAACTAAGAATTCTCTATTGTTCACCTTGAACAATCCTTAAGGATTAAGAACTAGAAGTATTGTCAAAATGATATACAAGTGAAGTTCTGAAGAGAAGAACACTAGAACTGAATCTGCAGCGAGTATGCAATGTTCTTCAGATGCTTGGATTGAGAGAAAAGAATCTGCTTCTTTGTTTCTTGTCAATCCATGAATGTTTTTGAGTGTCTATGTTAATTGTCCTGTTGTATTGCTTCAGCTTTCCCTTTTTTATAGAGTAGTTTGAAATGTTGATCTTCAGGATCTTCTCTTTAACAAACTATCATATTTTGTAGCTTCATCTTTGACTTCTCTAACAGCTTCTCCAACGGATAGTTGCTCAGTATCAATGATACTGATTTAATATTGTATAAACATCTGTTGGGAAACTTCCAAACACAACAGGATTGATCAGAGGATCAAATCATCACAAAATTTCTTTTCCTGCAAAACTTAGGATAGGAAATAGAACCTGTAAAATAGAAAACAAAATTTCCCTGCAAAACTAAGTCAAACAGATGGATTAGATACTATTAAATGTGTCAAAGTACTTAGTCTTTCACCATCAAGTATTAACTAATCAAGCACAGGGGTTTAGGAATTGAATCAAGATTAGAAACTCCCCCTAAGTTCATGCATATAGAGCATAGTCAGTTTCAAGGCTTTGAAAGCTGTTTCAAGGCCTTGAAATAGATTCGCTATTTCAAGCCTTTGAAATTGAGTTGAACTTACAATCTCCCCCTAGATGAAAGAGAAACCACAATCTGTTTGATACTGTGTTTCTTAAAAAAAACTCATTAGCATATAGTATAATCAATTATAGCACATGCGTCCAAAAATCCAACTTATTAACTTACTGAAAATAGCACATAACATCAAAATTCAGATAATTCTACTGACCAAAAACTAGGTCAGGTCTCCTAGTAAGCAAATAAAAACCTAGATTTCTCCCCCTTTTTGACTTTCATCAAAAAAGAATGAGAAGATGTTGGATTAGAGTTTATGGAAAGATTTTAAAATCTATTTTAAAGGATAAAATTTTCAAGACTTTGAAAAGGATTTCAAGGCCTTGAAAAGAAAAGAAAGAGTATGCAAGGGTTAAGGGGTTGTGTCTTCTTCCTGACTATTTCCTTCATCATCATCAACCTGTTCTTTTTCCTGTTGAGCCACATCATAACCAGTTCACCTTCTCCCTCAAAACAATCAGCAGCTGTCACAATTTCTGGAACAACTGTCTTATTTGATTTCTTCTTCTTGAGATCTATAAGCAGTGCTACTGAATCTGGACTGTTAGCTTCTTCCTCTTGATCTTCATCAACTTCTTCATCAACCACCTGCTTTCCTTTATCCCTTACCTAAGCAGCCCCATCCTGATTTGAGTGTTCACTTCGCAAATCCTTGCCTGAATAATCCTTTTTGGTACCCTCTGCAGCTTGAAAGACTTCTTCAGGCACATTAAACACTGTCATGCTTCTTACGATGTTTTCAACCATGTACTGCACCTGCCTAAGATCATTTCCAAACTCATGTTGATTCTCCTTCACTTCATCAATTTCCATCTCAAGTCCATTAACTTCTGAAGAACCCAGGAAATATCTTGAGGATGAGAGGTTTGGCTTGAAGTAGGGGTCAAGTTTTTGGGTTTGAGAAATTTCTTGGAACTCAACTCTTCCTCCGTTAAATATGAGTACAACTTCCAAGTCTTAGCACTGGTTTTCACCACACCAATATTCTCAAACGCTTTCTCATGAAGCATACCAAACCCATCAGTAATAGTCTCTTCCCTATCAGTTGGAATTTCAAAGTGTTGGAAGAATGAGGTGAGCAAATTGGCATATGGCAAGGCGTGTTTTCTGTGATTGGTTTGGCTATACAGCATGTGTTCCATCACAATCTTGGAAGATCGATATCATAACCATGCTTTAACCAAATACATTAAGTACATCACCCTTTCAGTGATCAGCTCCTTTGAGTGTTCCCGTGGTACCAAACATCTCATCAAGATTGTGAACACGACTTTGGCTTCAACAGTAAGCACAAAGTGTGTCAACTGCTTGGATGCAGTAGGGGAATTGGGTAGATATAATTCTTCATTATCTAGTTACATGGCTTCACTCTTTGGAGGGTAGTTACTGGTTTCATATCTCTTAGGAAAAACTAGAAAATTGGCAAACTCAGAGTGATCTAGCTCCATATTAATGCCAGCAACTTTGGTTTGAATCACGAGATTTGTAGTATTCTTGAGTTGTTTCATGTTTAGGTAAAAGAATCTGGTAAGTCTGGGATAGGCTATCTCAGGAGGGCTTAGAACAAACCAAAGAGAGCTTTTCGTCAACATTTTAATACAATTCAGATTCATACCATGCAACATAGAAACATTAATCAAACTACAGAATGCAACTGGTCTGGAAGAAAATCCATCTAGCCATTGAACTCTAGAAACATGAGTAATGAACCAAGTGTTATCAAGGACTGATTTCTTACCAGTGGATTTCTTCTTCTCATAATAGATCAGTAGTGCTTTCTCAATGTTCTCTTATGGTTCATCTTCAGTCACTTTTCTTGTCCTTTGTCTTCTTTGACAGCCTTCTTCTTTACCTTCTTAAGGATACCAATCTGAATCCCTTTCTGTTTTTCTTGAGCTGAATCTACTGTCTTCTTCTTCTTGCTGTATACTGGTGTATGATCTTTCTTTACCTTCTTCTTGGGAGGAGGAGGTACCATGTCTTCGGCAGTAGGAGTCTTTGAGCTTGAATCTCCACTGATGGTATGAACCTCTTCTACAGTGGCCTTTCCTTTCTTCTCTGTTCCAGCCTTTGAACCACCACCCACCTTAATTCTGTCAAAGGATCTTCTAGTGCTCATTAGGGTTTGGGGAGAAGAAGTGAGAGGTAGGATAGATACTAAGGAGAGAACGAAAGAAGAAGATAATTAGAAGAGAGTTTCAGTTTGAAAAGGAAATTAAATATTCTTCCTAATATTTGAAGATCTGCTGAATGAAAAAAGATTCAAAATTGTGTGTGCCGTTGGAAATAAATGATATAATACTATTTTAACTGAAAAAGGGTATTTGAAAATTGAGGGGCAATATTGAGAAATTGTCTATAAAGATAAAACCCAACATTGAAAGATCCAAAATATTGACTATCTAGCATACAGTCTTATTTTCAAGGCTTTAGAATGGATTTGAAGGCCTTGAAAAGCTATATAGTTAAAGCACATACACTCAAAGCTTTGAAAAGATTTTCAAGGCTTTGAAATTCAGTTCAAACCTTTGAAACACATAATACTTACCCGATTCCCTCCCTAAACCAGTGCTTCTTTATTTAGCTTGCCCAATTCCTATCTTAAGGCTGAGAATCTTTCATCTGGCAGTGGTTTAGTGAAGATATGTACAAATTTCATGTTAGTGGAAACAAAATCAAGAAAAATCACGTTTTTCAGCATGATCTCTGATGAAGTGATGTCTAACATCAATATGCTTTGTTCTTGAATGCTGAACTGGATTCTTTGTAATTAATATTGCACTTGTGTTGTCACACTTGATAGGTAATCTATTGAAATCAAATCCAAGATATCTCACTTGTTGTTCTATCTATAATACTTGTGAATAGCAAGCTCCAGCTGCTATGTATTCAGCTTCTGCTGTTGTGCAACTGAGTTTTGCTTCTATGAATGCCAGCTGATTATAAATGATCCAAGAAATTGACAGCATCCAGATGTACTCTTTCTATCAAATTTATATCCTGCAAAGTCAACATCTAAATAGCCACACAAAGAGAAGTTAGATTGTTTAGGATACCAAAACCCTAAGTCTTTGGTACCATTGAGATATCAAAATATTCTCTTAATTGCAGTCAGGTGTGATTCTTTAGGATCAACTTGAAATCTAGCACACATGCGAACACTGAACGTGATATCTGGAATGCTAGCTGTGAGGTATAGTAATGGTCTAATCTTACCTCTGTACTCTTTCACATTCACACTCTTACCAGAATTATCTTTGTCTAAATAAAATGTAGAACTCATGGGGGTCCTGATCTCCTTGCATTGAGACATATTATACTTGTTTAGAAAATCTCTTGTGTACATAGATTTGATGTAGGAATATGCCTTTCTCCATCTGAGGAATTTGAGGTCCAAGAAAGAAGTTCAATTCTCCCATAAAGCTCATTTCAAATTCCCTGCTCATAAGACTTAATAATTCCTTAAAAAGAAGATCATTAGTAGCTCCAAACAGAAAAGGGTCTTATCTACTGGCATATCTTTCTCACGAGTCTTTATGAAAAGGGTCTAATCTACTAATCCTCTTTTGAAATCATTTTCAAGTAGAAACTTTGATAATCTTTCATACCAAGCTCTTGCAGCTTCTTTCAAACTATAAAGTGCCTTGTCAAGTTTGTAAACATGATCGGGAGACTTGTCATTTTCAAAACCTGGAGGTTGAGGAGCATAAACTTCTTCTTACAAATAGCCATTCAAAAATTCACACTTCACATCCATTTGAAAAAGTTTCATGTTATTGTGTGCAAATGCGAGTAGAATTCTAATTGCTTCTAACCTGGCAACAGGAGCAAAAGTTTCTTCATTTTCTATACCTTCTTCTTGATTGTAGACTTGAGCTACTAATCTAGCTTTGTTTCTTATTACCTTTCCATTCTCATCTAACTTGTTTCTGAATACCCATCTGGTACCAATGACAGACTGATTTCTTAGTGGAGGAACTAGATTCCAAACCTTGTTCCTTTGAAACTCATTGAGTTCACTTTGCATAGCTATAATCCAGTCTGCTTCTTGTAATGCTTCCTTCACAGTTTTAGGTTCTACTAGAGAGTTAAAAGCACAAAGATTCTTTAAATGTGATCTGGTTTGTGTACCAGTGGTTGGATCAGAAATAATGTTATCAGCAGGATGAGATGATAGATATTTGAATCTCTTACTTAGTGTCCAAGGTTCAGACTCTTCAGTTTGTTTTCAAGTCTTTGAGAACTTGAAGTAGTAGCTTGTTCTGCTGCCTTCTCTGGAGATTCTGTTTCAAGGCTTTGAACCTTAGTTTTAAGGCCTAGAAAATGCATTCTTTGTTCCTGTAACATTTCCTTAAAACTTTTGATAATTCTTCTTCAGTATCTAATTTATGCTAGTTCAGATTAAGATCTGGAAAACCATCACTTAAAGAACCATCATAGCTTTCATCAAATATAACATGAATGCTTTCTTCAACAAGCTTGATTCTCTTATTGTAAACTCTATAGGCTTTGCTTGTCTGTGATTAACCAAGAAAAATACCTTCATCACTTCTTGCATCAAACTTACCAACATTCGCGGAGTTGTAGGATCATTAGTTAATTATTGATGTGGAATATGTGCATAGTTTATGGGCTAAACCCTAGTTATGGAGGAAATGTTTGATTAGTTTATTTTGGTGATGTGGTGATCTTAGTGAGTGGGTAATAACTTATATTTAAGTTCGTAATCATTGTACATTGAAAGGAATTGAAGAATGGATGATTAACTAGATGTTTTGAATGTTATTTTATGTGAAAATCTCCAGTTTTAGTTTTAGCGACGGACAAAACTTTCGTTATAACAGAATGTTGTCTCGTAATGTTAAACTGAGCATATATTTTGATACATAAATCAAAATTTGAATATGTTTGATGCTAGACTTATTTTTCAGACTGTTTTTAATCTAATGAGACTATGTTTTGAGTCATTATCTGTTTGGGAAGTTGAGTAGTAAATTAGTGAATTTATGTTAGGTTACGTGCATATTAGTTATAGGATTATGGAGTAAGTGTTGGGATGTGTTTTGGAGCTTGGGTTAAGTTGCGACCTATAGACATTGAATCATCTTAGTAGAACCAATATTATGTCATGTAGGCATTGTGTATCTACACGTAGTATTGTGTTTTGATTAAGTGGATATCTTAATATGTAGGAGACGATTTCGTTGAAGAAGGATACGTTGAGTACTATTAGGGTGTAATTTACTTTTTCTTGTGAATCAAGGTAAGTTGATACGCCAAGCCTTGAGTTTTATCTTATTTCGCCTCTAAATATGTTTTATTAATACGTCTCAAAATGCGTTTCATGATTATGTGCTTCTATTTGAAGTTGATTTTTAATTGAAGTATTCTTTTGAGCAATTACATGGAACATGTCACAATGCGTAATGACTTATAGTGGAAAGAGTTGTAAGGAGATTAATAACATGACATAATAGCAAATGACTGTTTGACTTCGATCTCCTGGCTTCTTTCTTTAACGTTTGACCTCTGGTCACTTGAATAGCTATTGACATGTACGGTCACGCGTCTTCTTTTTTTTATAATTACTCGCCCGTTAATGAGCCCCGGGTTCGATCCTTGTACTATTTGTACATCAATTCGCTAATTAAATGAAAGTAAGATAAATGCAAGAGACACAGAGATTTATAGAGTTCAGTCCACTTGGACCTATGTCTCAACCTCAGGGACTTAATCCCTGCAGGATTTTCAACTCAATTCTTATTAATCAAAAGCTAAGCCCTAGATCTCAAGCACCGAGAGTTTCCTTACTCTGTTACAGCTTGTGGTTCTCACTAACTTATCTAGTACCTGCTCTAGATGATTCAACAAGAATTCTCTATTGTTCACTTGATCAAAACTCACGAGAATAGAATATAAGAAGTAATATCTAAATGATATACAAATATAGATCAGAAAGAAGAACATTGAGAACTGATGAAGCAGTTGAGTGTGCAGTGGCCTTCTGAGTACTAGATTGAGTGAAATGAATCTCCTTATGTGTTGCTTTGTCAATCATGAGAATATTCTAAGTCTTTGTGTTCGTGGTTTTTTGAAAGTATTCAATCATTCCCTCTGATGCAGCTTGTTTGAATAGCAGATCTTCAAGATCTTCTCATAACAAACTTTCCTAAAAATTAGCTGCAAATCTTGACTTGTCAGACAGCTCTTCCCAACGGCTAGTTGCTCAATATCATCAAAGATATTGACTTGATCTTGTAGCTGAGTATGTTAGGAAGGTCCAGACATGTTGGCGTAAGCACATAATCAATCTATAATTCCAGTTTCGTTTTTTGCAAGAACACAGTTTAGGAAATTGACCCTGGAAAATAGGTAACAACTTTTCCGTGCAAAAACTTGTTCAAACAGATAGATTAATACCAGCTTAGAGCATCAAATAGATTTGTATTTCATCATCAAAATACTTATAATCAAGCACACGGGTTTGGGAATCAGATTAGAATAAAAAACTCGCCCTAAGTTCATGATGTATACTGCACTGTATGTTTCAAACATTTGAATACAGTTTCAAGGCCTTGAAATAGACAACCTGTTTCAAGCCTTTGAAACTAGTTGAACTTACAGTTTAAAAATCAGCAACAAATAATGAGTGAGATATACCCAAACATGTAAACACGAATAGCATGATAATTATTACTTTGAAAATAAATAGTAAGAGTAAAACAACTCTTTTAACTTCTCAACTTGGTAATTCACTACTTTAAACTTGCCAAAAAAAATCCTTCCAACACTTCTTGTTAGTCTTTTCTAAGAAAAGAACCATATACTTATACAGAAAAGAGTAACCACACATCATCTGCTAAAGCAACCAAGATCATAAAATTTGACACCCCTAAGACTCACAGCGGTAATCCTCTCACTGAGCTTTTCGGCTCACCACCTCTTTAAATAAAATGTCTTTAGGGATCAAGGTTCAAAGTGACTCATAAAGAGAGTTCAGAAGGAATTGTAGAAGGCTTGATTTTAGTAGTAGAAGCTAGACATTATATAATTTTATATTTTTAGTTAAGGACTCTGTAAATTATTTTCGTTCAATATACATGTTGTGAATAAGTGATGTTTGACAGTTTAGTAAGAAGTTATCATTAGAGGTTAACTAGTCTGACTCACACCTTTATAATTTTCATACTTCTATCAATTTTCAAAGAACCGACATGTCTTTTTATAAAATAGAGATAGACCCAAATATTTCAAAACCTCTTCCTCATTTCTTAAATAGAATATAGTAGTTAGGTCTACTCGACTTTTTACCCCGCTATCAGGAGAAAATTATTAAAGGCTTAAAGTGCCTTCATGGACACTAAAGCCACAGTTTAACGTTAATTAATGTTGGGTTTTGATACGGATTGCGCAGCGGAATAAACAATAATTTATTCCGTTCAGGACCCTCCATGGATCACAGGACTAGACATCATAACGATGGTAAGGGAAAACATTCATGTGTACCTTAGTTTGTCTCTGTGATGACTTCACGTGAAATAGTGTCCACGTCTCTATGGAAGTCCACGCCCACGATCAAGTCTAGAGTCCTTCCAATCCTATGTGCTAGCAATTGATGGAAATAGGAAGAAGAAGATCATGCAAAAAATGGATCAAAGAGGGGGGCAGGCCTCCTTGATGCCGACGACGCACGGGGAGGAGGCGGACAGGTGAGGCTCGACCTGCCTTGTCTTGCTCTCTCTCCTTTCTTGTTTTCTCTCTCAATGTGATAACAATTATGACACTTTTGAGATAATAAGCTAGGAGTGTCCTTTAAATAGTTCATAACTCCTTATTAACTATATAATAGCCCCAATACTAATCCTGTCCATACACGGATTAGTCCACTTTGCAAATTAGTCCTACTAAGTTTGCTTGTGGTTGCGTATTGATCCTTATATTCAATTAATCTTATCAATTAATTCCCAAGTTTATCCATAGGGCGTGTGACCCCATAGGTTTCTACTTAGTTGGTAGTAACAATTACTAACATAGAGCGGTCTCTAGCAAGACATCTACGCCACCCAATTAAAATAAATAGTCAGTAATCCGACAAACCTTGTGACAAATGTTACCGTATTGTATTATCCCTTTGTCTTCGTATCCCGATTGGACACTAGAAACAAAAGTCACACTCGTATATCCAATCAATAGTTTCTCTATCCCGGGAATAGTCTTATCCTTGCAGATAACATCAATATCCTATATTGATTTATCTAAGTCTGGCCAAACATTCTATAAGCACTAACCCTCGGTTGGCTGCAGATATTTTCTCCCGTTATGTGGGAAGAAAAAATCCTCTCTACATCACTACCGTCTCTAATATTTCTTCCTATTTTCTCCAATTAACGCCTTTATTGCTACCCAGTCACGGTGTAGTGTTTGATGATACCAAAAACACAATAATCCACAACTAGATTATCTAGTGACTTCAAGTCTAAGGACCACAATACTTTTGTCACAACGAGAAGCGCTTGTGACTCTTACATAACTTGTATGTAGCCTTCTCGTTTGTGGGTCAATCCACTATGCCTTAACTCTAATGCATACCCATGTGCTAGACTTGATATCCCCATATCAATCTACCCACATACTAGTCTATAGTTGATCGTCCTGTTAATCAATATAACCGACTAGGGATATTTAAGATAAACAACATATTGCAATCTAAGGACTTCACCATATTAATTATCTTCATAAATAATACAATGATTATTCTAGCCAAAATAATGTTCATACTAAACAAGTTTGCCTCTAGGGCATCTATTCCAACAATTAAGATAGGTCAAAAGTACGGGTCTTGACAAGATATTTTCTGAGAAACTCTTGGAAAAACTCTGCCCAAGTTCGAAGTTCCATGAGCCATGTATTCGATTTTCCCAATAAAGAGAAGGGAAATAGAATTAGCTTCACCGTTTCATATGGAACCCTCTGATCATGTATTGTCAACCTGATCTTCTTGAAGTTGAGCAAGTGGGCATTTGGATCATCTCCCGGAGCTCCAATGAACAAGCACTCATCACGAACCATTTTTATCATTGTTGGCGCAATTCAAAATGTGTTGCTTAACCGGTGGCCTCACGATGGTAGGTTGGTATCCAACTGATGTGGTTCTAAAGTAGTCCACCAAAGGACGATCATCAATAGCAGCATTGTTCACTTGGGCTGCAACATATTTTCTATTCTGTTTCTCCCATTGTTGCCGCCATAATTACCTCCATTGTTTCCATCAACTACCTCCACACCAGAAAGTGCTGGTAGATTTGGGGGGTTAATGTGTGCAGATGCTTGCATCACAGCCATCCGAGCTTTGATTATCTCAACTTCATGAGCCATGGCCGCATTAGTCTCCGCATTGATTCTTGCAGCCACTACGTCTATATTCGCTTTGCGGAGCCTTTCCAACTCAGCTCTTTCTTGTTTTTCCATAGGAACTAAGTCTAATTTCCTCAAGTCTCAATGTTTTAGCGCGTAACAAAGATTCCATGTTTTCAATCAATGGGTACAAGGGCTCGCTTTGAGAACGGCTCATGCACCGCGAGATTCCACCTGAAAACACTAATCACACAAAGAAAGTAGGTGAGTAACGAATATAGACAGTAAAGTAAAATTCTTAAGGTTACGAATTATAACTAATTTAACCGAATTTCCCCGGCAACGGCGCAAAAAACTTGACACGAACTTACCGCAAGTGTACGGTTGTTGCGTGAAGTAATAAATAAGTATACGGGTTGTCGTATCCCAAGAGACCTCTTGTAAGCCAGTTATGATTGTATAACCTATTTGGGCATAGCGCGGTGAGTTTATTATGCTAATTCCACTAACGTTAAACACAATTATTGAGTTAGTCGATTGAATGGTCGCACGATTAACAAGATTGATGACGAAGTTACAGATATGAGACAAATACCGGGAATCCTCTCGTGGATCACTAGGGATGCTATGAATGACAGTTTGATTTAGGAAACACTAATACATCTCTCATGTTAATAAATCAAATTATAACTTGTTGATTATCAAACGAGTTATCTATGGCTAGATCTAATTCAAACCGAGTTGCAAAGCTTGATTCAATTCTATGCATGCAATAAGTTTTAATATTCTACTTAAAGATCCTAGTCAACGTTACCGAGTTACTAAGTAGTGATACAACTAAGTGAATAGTTCAATTTACCGACTAAAATTCACGGAGTTACCACATGAACCCTAATTAAGATCACTGCTACGAGACGTCATACGCAAGAATGATAGAGATAAGCACATAAACTATTCATAACACGAGATAAACGCATTAATTTAAGCAAACACATGAATCATAACCTAAAAATGTTGCATTCATACCAAACCCTAGATACCAAACGAGAATCCCAAAAATGAAGTGCTTAGCTACGATACGACATGATCAAAATACAAAGTTTTATGATCATGTAACAAAAATCATGAAGAAAAAGATGAAGTAAGAAATCAAACGATGATGTTCCACGCTGCAAGCACGATCCAAAGCTCAAAAACCAAGGTATGAACATTGTAACCTCGAAAAAATACGATCAATAGCTCTTAGATACGTTCCTTAAACAACTGAAATAAGTTTCAATGAATTACATAACAACCCAAGCTCCTCATTTACGAGGTTCGTTCCCTCCTTCCTCATGATCTCCAAGCTAATATCTCCTGCCAATCACAACAAGAAACACGAACCCGCGATCATATCACAATAAAAGCACAAAATACGCTAGAAACGTCCGGTCTCGACGTTGAACCTACATGAGCTCAATATAATCAATTATAGCCCAATTTACTCCATCTTGACGTGAAATTATCCATAATGAGCATACAAAACGCAGAAAAGTAA
Organism: Linanthus parryae; assembly: GCA_023055425.1. NCBI lineage: Eukaryota > Viridiplantae > Streptophyta > Magnoliopsida > Ericales > Polemoniaceae > Linanthus > Linanthus parryae. The sequence continues at coordinate 97,326,537 of JALGPY010000005.1, read as the reverse complement.
GTACTAACATAACTCCTAGAACGGAGTAATCAAGAATGCAGAGAAAAAGTGTTATGATTCTAGACTATATATATATATATATATATATATATATATATATATATATATATAAGGGAATGAGCCTCTCTTCGCGCTACATGTCATTAGGTAAGTGTTCTTTTTTCAACACGTGCAAATTACTTAATGTGGTAACCATGTCATGTATGACAACCAAATCTTGACAAATAAGATTTCATGCCATGTATCATATGTAAGGTTTTGATGAAATGTAAGTCAACGGAATAAAAATAAACCAATACTTCTCAAAGCCCTCCACAGATCGCACGCAAGCTTTTCATAACATGATAAAAAGAAGAACATTGTGTACCTTAGTTTGTGTGATCACTACGAAGAATTGTGTCTTTGTCACTACGACTATCCACACTGAGGATGTATGCTGGAATCCTTCTTCACGTTAAGTGTTAGCTAGGGAAGAAGGAGGTAGAAAGAAATCACGCAAAACGAACACCAGAGCCGTGTGACAGCGTAAATCTATCTGCATTTTTGCAAGTGTACGATCAAGTAATATAGAGTATGTATTTATGACTCTGATTGTCGAACCCACGAGATTAGTTTAAGTTTTACTTATAAGAATTAGAAATAAATACAAAGCTATAAAAAGGAGGAAAGTTGGGGTGTGATTGCAATAACCTAGTTTGCAGTAAATAAAGCAGTACTTAGAAAATCTTATTTTATTTGAAGTAATTTTCTGGGAATTGTTGTAGTCGTAAAAATTGATGAATTAACAATCTAGGTCCCAGGATCCCCTAGGGTTACTACTCAGCTTGTCTGGTTCAATTGATTTCAGAAACACACAGCAGTCATGTTTATGCCAGCATACCAATGTTGCAATCTCCTCTCGGTCTCATGCACCTATCATTCTCCTGAAGATTCTCGAGTCCTCTCGGTATCCCTAAAATCTGCAGGTTCATTATAAGTCTGCTAGGGTTACAGGCTCTCCTCTCGGTCTCCCCCTAACGTCTAGCAGTTGGTCTAATGCTTCTGGGCTAATCCCCTGATTCCTTTCACCTCTCGGTCCATCAAGATAGGGTATCAAATCTCGTCTTTTCTTCCTAACTCTCACTGGCCACTCTCGCGCACCAGATCATGTCTATAACACTCCTGGGTGATCAGGCCATTCATGCATGTATATAAAATCAAAGACAAGATAATAAACAATCCAAATATGTATTAAGACTTCCAACTAGTCATGCATCTGAAAATCACACAAACCATACTGCTGAATTCATAAACCCTAGGTTCACCGAGAACCTAGGTAAAAGGTTTAGCTAGCGTAAATTATTGAAAGACAATGTTTCATAAAAGAAAGAAGAAAGATCAAACGGGTTTATGGCTGAATACTGAAAACTGCTCCAATCCTGCTCTGCTCCAATCCTGACGGCTCTGGTACTGGTTGCTGTGAAGATGATTGTGTAACCTAATTCTGTGCTGGGACACCTCCTTTTATACTGCCACAGTCTCTAAAACTGATGCCCGAAATTCCTGTTTTACCCCTGTAAAAAAAACCCGTCCTGGAAGCTTCTGGAAACCCATTGTGCGTCCGAACGCAGCTTTCCTGTGTTTGAACGCAGTGCGTCTGAACGCATGTCTCCTGCGTTTGAACGCAGGCCTTGGTTCATTTTCTCCTTTTCCCTTCTGGCTTCTCTGACTTGTGCGTCTGAACGCACCGGGTGCGTCTGAACGCACCACTCGGTCTTCGCGGTTCCAGAGTCAAGTCCTGCGTTTGAACGCAGGTCTGTGCATCTGAACGCACGGAGTTCGCTTTTCTTCTGCCTTTTTTTCCTTGTTTCCTCTGCTGCCGTGTTGTGCGTCTGAACGCAGGGATCCTGCGTCTGAACGCACAGAGTTAAATTTTCTGTGTCTCTTTCTGCTTAGCTTACTTGATACGCTGCCTCCGAATCCAAGCCAATTCCATGCATTTCTCGGCACCTGTTACCTGCACATAATAACATGTACCCGCGATCATATCCAATAACACAATTATGCATGAAATTACTCAAATCTACCGATTATGCTCTCAAAAGTCTCTGCCTCGTATCAAGTGGAAAATAGGCTGAAAATGAGTAAACTCAACTCTCACAGGGTTAGAACCAATGGTAAAAAGATGTCCCAAACTAATTCCATTTTCAAGCTATCAAAATACCCCCACATTAAAATGTGCTCGTCCCGAGCAGACCCTTGCATACTGCCTTGCAGACCCTTCTTTTTCATACTTCAACTGCATACTTTCCCCTTCCTCAGATTCATGCTAAAGACCAGAAGACTCAACTGCTTAACTGACTCAGACAAGGAATATACACACACTGACTCAAGACCATTTTTTTTTAGTTGAGATTGGGCAATCTCTGGAATTAAAAACTGATGTGTCCTTCAATGTTCATTCCACCTCCAGAAAATACTAATAGACAATCGATTGGTGAGACTGTTTATTTCTCATGGTGGAAAATAAGCACGGTCTCCCCTTATTATTACTTTCTTCTGTGTCCTGAGTAAATCCCTAGTTAACCTACCTTCCGAGCTGTTTTCCATCAGGGATCCTAAGTCTAACAGGTAGGGTTTTATATGTAATAGGAAAAGTCAATCCTACTTGTTATGACACCTCACTGTTCCCAACTCACACCCCTCACCATGCTCCCCCGAAAACTGTCCAGAACAACTAAGTCTCTGTTTCCCAATTTCCCGAAATCATGGTGCTCATTCGCCGTTCTCGCGGCCACAATTGTGAAGTAGCGTGTAGTCCAAACAGTGTTCCCTACTAAGCTTGATTTTATTAACTAAACTAAAAAAAAAAACTTAAAACAACGAATATACTTTTTTTTTCTCTTTCTTTTTTTTCTTTCTTTTTTTTTAATAAACAAAATACACACGATTTCAACTAACTAAGCTACGTAGTGCAATCATAAATCTGTGGGGTACGAAGAGTATAAGCTTGCCAAAAATACCCCCACATTAGTCGTTAAGTGCTTGATCCCTGTAGTCCAGAAAATAGTGTGCTGTCCTACCTAACCTCCTCATCACCAAAGATGTAGAAATAGGCACGACCTCCAATTAAAACCTGACAACCCCCGGACCCCTGATCTGTGTGAAATGGATATCACACACGCGACTACTCCTCCTGTGATCACTGTGTAATGTAGTGATTCACCTCCTGCAATTTAATCCTGTCGCCTCTAACTCACCCTGTCACACCCTCTTTCTGTCCAAAACTGATCTGTCTAAAAGTTCTCGTTCCTCTACAACCCTCCCAGACTCACTCCCTCTGTCATAACGCGTAGTACTGGCCAACTAAACAAGTGATGCAAGTCTCAAGGAAGGCTTCCTAGGCTGTAGTGGCTGTGAATAAAGGGGTAAATGGCTGCAAATGGGCTAACTATTTGGACCTAAGGCTGAGAAATAGGACGTGAGGTCCGTTATAAGCCAAACACTCCACTGAAAAATGCAGTGACTGTGTTGACGCCCGTAGGCAGGTTGTCGACTACCTATGTGACGGTGGTGTGGTAACTAGTTGGATTCCTAACTCAGGCTACAACCTACCGGAGAATTCTGGGTTGCACTGGATCTATCCATCCAAAGAAAAATAAAACTCCTACACATCGATGTCAGTTTTCTTCCCTGTTGGAGTTTTACCTACTGAATTATTTACAGTTTATACTCCCATCAATTGCCCTTTGTCAAAAGATTTTAAGATTTTTCTGATTTTATACACACACACACACACACACACACACACACACACACACAAATATATATATATATATATATATATATATATATATATATATATATATATATATATATATATATATATATATATATATATTGTATGTTCATTTCTGTATTTATTTGTGTCTGTTTTGTCTCTCTGTGTGTGTGTGGAATTAATACTTTTTCATGTATTAACACGTAGGTTGAACAAACAACGGTGACGAGGTTGTGTAATAAGCATGATGTCATTACAGTGAACGGCCAACTTCCAGGACCGACATTGGAGGTGAACAATGGGGACACCCTTGTGGTACCTTCCCAATTCTGAGGTAATACTTCATCAACCCTCGATCTTCATACAGGAAAATTTTCGATCTCCTCATCTATACCCATTTCTCCGATTGCAAGGTCAGAAAAATAGGTAGGTAGACTCAAAAGAATAAAAACGAGCTGACTCAAAAAATTAAAATAAAATTCAAAAGAAATTGAACAAAGATATGCTGACATGGCTATGCAAGAGGACACGATTTCCCACCCCCACACTAGAGGTGGCGCGTCCTCGCGACTCTACTGATCTGGTCTATAACTCGAATCTGTGTTCTTCGGAGTAGACTGGTCAGTCGGCTCGGGAGATGGTTCATGGGTTCGCCCTCTGGGTCTTTTCCTCGCAGCTTGTTGTGCTGCGGGAGCGATACCAGCGTGGCTGGCACCGGGATGGGCACTGCTGGCCCCTGGGTCTACATGTTGTCTGGGTGGGTACTGGGTACCGGGTCTGCCGGGGTCACCAACACTGTCGACGTGTTCCGGACTCGGGGTAGGGTCATGGCCAGAGAAGCTGTCATAGGGCCTACTATCCTCCATTGTCCAACTGGGACAGTTATCACTAGAATAGTGGTCCGGGAAGTTAAATTTCTTACCACACATATTGCTCTGAATCTCAGCGAGGGCAGCCTCATGAGCTCGCAGTGCAGCTGTGGTGTGCATGGTAAATATGCTTCTGGGTCTTGAACAACTTTCCAAGACCCCTGGCCATTTTCTTGACGGTCCTCACTAGGTAGTTCTGCATTTTTTCTTGGGCCTTAATTTTCTTTCTGACCCACTCCTCATGCTTAGTCCTCTCCAAACGCCCAAAAGAACTGCGCCTGGCCCCTCTGCTGGACTGCCCTAGGTCGGGCTCGGTCTGCCTGGGTTCACTTGAACTAGCAGATCGGGGCAGTCGAAGGGGACCTGGTAAGGCTGGAAAACCCCCATCAACGGGTGGAGGCGGTGGTGGCATGCCACCACCCCCACCATGAGGCAGAGCGTCACCCTCATCATCATCATCATCATCATCGTCCACTTGGACATATTCCAGAGGCCCATGCAGAGCCTCGTGTAAAGCACATCGCATCTTCCGGTACTTGCGTACCTGAACCGGTCGGATATCTCTCAGCTCACCAGGAATCGGCACGTGATAGTCCTGTGCCATTTTAGTCAACATCCCCAAATGACCCAAACCCTTCTTACTGTGGGACTCTCGTCTTTCCCGGAAAAACTCACAAATGATCTCCGGGAGGCTCAGCGGCTCACGGGTCATAAAGCAGTACACCAAAAGTGCAACATTATAATCTATCCGGGTCATGTGCTTAATGCCCACAACTCGGTTGTTGACCTACTCAGTCCACCATCTCGCCACTCGAATCAAATATGTAGCAGGGAGTTTCCGATAGGACGGGCTCTGGTGGGGGTAATACCAAGCAGCGCCTGGTACACCCGCACACAGGGTGTGAAGGATCTGTTCACTAAGCTGTTCAGAGGGATGACGCCGCAGTTCCTGAAACTGACGATCGTCCAACACCAATTCCAGACCCAAACTCTCTCGAATACTCTCTGGGGTGATCCTAATCCAGGTCTTTCTGCAGTAAATCCAGTCAATTGACTGGGCTTAACTGTTCATGCACTGCTGGAGATTACTGAAAATCTCCTTAGCCAGCACAGAATTGACCTGCAGATTGGTAAAGCCGATAAACAAGTCCCCAAAATGATCATGCCCAGTAAAGTTGAACAGGTCTTCCCCCATAGACACAATATCACGAGGAAAAGTTCTCTCAGCGGGTATGTCATACCTAATCTTTTTGTCTTGTAGAAAGAAACGGTGGGCTTCCATATTGACAAACCTATGGTCACATTATTGGTCGACCCTAAGCAGTCTACAATCTATGATGTTCAAGGGTGCGATTGCCCTATCTGGTCTCATATATGGTCTGTCCTCATCCATCTCAAAAAAATCAAGTAGAAAAATGGAAATCTGCAAAGAGAGAAAAAAAAACAGAACCTGGCTACCCGGAGTGAATCTTACGGGTATAGATCCGGAAACTGCTCTCTGAAGCGGATCTGGATGCGTTTGGATTGGATGAGTGTGATCAACCCCACACTGTTTCTGGCAGTTTGGTGTCCCTGTGGTGGTAGTCGGAGATTTCTGGCGGATGACTGCTGCTGGCGGCTGCTAGGGCAGAGAGAGTTTCTAGAGAGAGAGTTGAAAACTGGTTGACTGAAGTGAAAATGGGTCACTTTCACCCGTACAGTATATATAGTCAAACTTTCAAAAATTGCATAATGGCCCCTGAAATTCAAAATTTTTCAAAATTTTTCAAAATTTTTTGATCCCGCTCGATTGTGCGTTTGAACGCACATGCTGCGTTTAAATGCAGTGCTTTATTTTTCTGGAAAATTGTGAATCTTCTTGAACTGCATTTGAACGCACCCCGTGCATTTGAACGCATAACTTGTAGTTTTTTGAATTTCTGGGTTTGATGATATGCGTTTGAACGCACATGCACTGCGTCTGAACGCATCCCTTGTTTTTGCAATCTTCGGATGAGTTGCGTTTGAACGCACCCCGTGCGTTTGGACGCATGCCTTCTCTCTAGAAACTTCTGTTGATTGTTTTCTGCGTTAAGACGCACCTTCTGCGTTTAAACGCAATTCCTTAGGATTTGTCATTTTTTATCTGTTGCGTTTGAACGCACCACTTGCGTGTGAACGCACATGTGTTAGCTGGAAATCTGCTTATGTTGGTATGCGTTTGAACGCACATCGACTGCGTTTGAACGCATAAATGTTAGCCATTTTTCTGAGTTTCTGCGGTGGGTGCAGTCCTTCTGCGTCTGAACGCGCTTTCTGCGTTTGAACGCAGGTATGCGTTTAAACGCATATCACCTGCGTTTGAACGCATGCCTTTCAAACTTCCGAATGTTTCCTGAAACACTAAATTCAACATTAAACCCCTTTTCCTCACTTTTCTCTCATATTATGAACATTTTATAATAAATTACTAACTATAAAAACAACTATTCTGCGTTGAGTTGCCTCCCAACCAGCGCTTGTGATTTACAGTCGACAGCCCGACTTTGTTACCTCTTTTAGGGTCAGGGCAGGTCGAGGTAGATCGCTTCTACCTCTATGATCTCCCGAGGATCCCTGTATGGCTTGACTCTGTTTCCATTCACCTTGAAAACTGTATTATCCCTTGGGTTTTCCAGCTCCACCACTCCCCATGATGTAATGTCTTTCACAAGGAATGGTCCAGACCATCTTGAGCGCAGCTTCCCTGGATAGAATTTCATCCTTGAGTTGTAAAGGAGAACCTTCTACCCAATTTCTATCTTCTTTGGTAGAATGCGATTGTCATGCCACTTCTTCGTTTTTTCTTTATAGATTTTGGCACTCTCATAAGCTGTTTTACGAAATTCCTCTAGTTCGAGGAGTGCCATCTTCCTTTTGTTTCCAGATAAGTCGTGATCCATATTAAGCTGCTTGATTTCCCAGTATGCTCTGTGCTCCAATTCTACTGGTAAGTGACATGCTTTACCAAAAACTAGCTGGTATGGGGACGTTTCCCAGCGGGGTTTTGTAAGCAGTTCTGTATGCCCAGGGCGCATCATCAAGCTTTAATGACCAGTCCTTCCGTCCAGGATTCACAGTTTTTTCCAATATGCTTTTTATCTCCCTGTTTGACACCTCTGCTTGCCCATTTGCCTTAGGTTGGTAAGGCAGTGACACCTTATGGATAGACACCCCATACTGCTTTAGAACCTTGGCAAAGACTTTATTGATAAAATGAGAGCCTTCATCACTGACCATGGCTCTTGGTGTTCCGAATCTGGTAAAAATATAACGTTTGAGGAATCGTTCCACAACTGCTGCATCATTCTTCTGACAGGCCATAGCTTCCACCCATTTTGACACGTAGTCTACTGCCAGTAAGATGTAGAGATTTCCCAGAGAAGAAGGAAATAGACCCATAAAATTAATACCCCAAACATCAAAAGGCCTTAACCTCCTGCCAAAGTGTCATGGGCATCTCATTTTGCTGAGAGATATTTCCTGTACACTGGCAGCGATCACAACTTCGTGCGTAATCATGGCAATCCTTGAAACTTGTTGGCCAGAAAAATCCTGACTGCAGCAATTTGTGAGCTGTTCTCGGACCGCTGAAGTGTCCCCCACACTGTGCTGAGTGGCAGTGCTGAATTACCTCTAAAATCTCATGACATGGGATGCAACGTCAGAGAATGTTATCTTCCGCTTGTTTAAACAGGTAAGGATCGTCCCAGAAATAGTGTCTGCATTCTGAAATAAACTTCTTTTTTCTGCCAAGGGGTTATGTCTTCAGGGAGTGCTCCATTGACCAAATAATTGGCTATTGCGTAATACCAGGGTTGTCTGTTGGTCTTGATCTTCATGATATGCTCATCAGGGAAATTTTCTTGAATTGGTACCAATTCTTCTGTGGGGTTTTCCAGTCGAGAAAGATGATCATCTACTACATTTTCTACTCCCTTTTTATCCCTGATTTCGACATCGAATTCCTGCATCAGCAGAATCCAACGCAGCAGCCTTGGCTTTGCATCCTTTGTCTCCAGTAAATATTTCAACGCACTATGATTCCTGAAGATAATGACTTTTGAGCCTACCAGATAGGATCTGAACTTATCCAGAGCAAAAACGACTACAAGCAGCTCCTTTTCTGTAGTCCCATAATTAATCTGTGCTTCATTCAGGACCATGCTGGCATAATAAATTACGCTGCATACTTTATCCTTTCGCTGTCCCAACACTGCTCCCACTGAGTAATCACTGGCATCGCACATCAGCTCGAATGGTAGGGTCCAATCTGGTGTTGTGATAATGGGTGCAGTTGTCAGCCTGTCTTTGAGTACGTCAAAGGATTCTTTGCAGGCTTCGTCAAATATGAATGGCACATCTTTTCCCAGCAAATTACATAATGGCTTTGTAATTTTGGAAAAATCTTTGATAAACCTTCTGTAAAACCCTGCATGGCCCAAAAAACTCTTGATTGCCTTTGCTGTGGTCGGGTATGGTAGCTGCTTAATCACCTCTATTTTTTGCTCTGTCTACTTCTAGGCCTTTGCTGGAAATCCTTTGTCCCAGCACTATTCCTTCAGTAACCATGAAGTGGCATTTCTCCCAGTTGAGTACCAGGTTAGTCTTTCTGCATCAAATCAGAACTCTGGCCAGATGGTATAAAAAATAATCAAAACTGTCCCCAAATAACGAAAAATCGTCCATGAAAACTTCCAGATTTTTCTCTATCATGTCAGAGAATATGGCCATCATACATCTTTGGAATGTCGCTGGAGCGTTACATAATCCGAATGGCATTCGTCTAAAAGCAAACGTTCTGTATGGACAGGTGAACGTCGTCTTTTCTTGATCTTCCGGATTTATATAGATCTGGTTGTATCCGGAGTACCCGTCAAGAAAGAAATAATAAGCATGGTGAGCCAATCTGTCCAACATCTGGTCCATGAATGGCAGCGGAAAGTGGTCTTTCATTGTCGCGTCGTTCAGCTTCCGATAATCCATACAGATTCGCTAGCCAGTGACAGTGCGCTGGGCGATCTGTTCCTGATCAGCGTTCTGTACTACGGTAATACCCCCTTTCTTTGGTACACAATTGGACAGGACTAACCCAGGTGCTGTCTGATATGGGGTATATAATCCCTGCTTCTAGCCACTTCATGACCTCCTTACGTACCACATCCTTCATGATTGGGTTTAATCTCCGTTGAGGTTGGATGACTGGCTTCTTTCCTTCTTCAATTCTTATTTTGTGCATGCAGTAATCAGGGCTGATTCCCTTCAGGTCAGCAATTGTCCATCCGATAGCTTCTTTATGCTCTCGAAGTACATCCAGCAGGTTTTGTTCCTGTTCCTGAGATAGAAGAGATGAAACAAATACTGGCAAAGTATTATTTTCACCAATATATGCGTACCGGAGGTGATCTGGTAACTGTTTCAACTCCAGGATTGGTGGTTCCTGAAGTGATGGGACCAATGTCATTTTTTGTTTGCCTTCTTCATCCTTATATAGGGTGACCCATCTTTCTGTTCTCATGATCTGCTCAGCTTGGTGCTCCTCTGTTTCCTCTAGGTACATGTCCTCAAATTCGCCCCCTAAATTTTCCATCTCCTCACTTTCCAGATCATCAATTAATTCCACTGCAAAACAGTGTTCATGACCATAATAAACAGGGAGTTGGAGAGATTTAAAGACGTTGAATTTCACTTTTTCTTCGTTGATTTGCATGGGCAGCTCTCCACTTTTGCAGTTGATAATGGCTTCACCAGTTGCTAGGAAAGGTCTGCCTAAAATTAGTGGGACCTCTCCTGCCTCCATATCCAGTATCACAAAATCTGCTGGAAAAATAAGCTCTCCAACTTTTACCAGGATATCTTCAATGACTCCATAGGCAGGTTTTACGGATCTGTCAGCCATTTGAAGCATAATTCTTGTTGGCCTCGGTTCTCCGACTCCCATACTTTTGAAGATGGTCAGTGGCATCAGGTTAATGCTGGCACCCAAGTCGCACAAGGCTTTTCCCGTGTAGGCATTGCCCAGAGTTACTGGAATAACAAAACTGCCAGGGTCTTTTTTCTTCAGTGGTAGACCGTTTTTCACACAGCTGCTTGTTTCTGCCGTCAGATTTACTGTTTCGAAGTCGCTCATTCGCCTTCTTCCATACAATATGTCTTTGAGAAATTTTGCATAAGTAGGCATTTTGGCTAGTGCTTCGGCAAAAGGTATGTTTATCTGTAATTGCTTGAATACCTCCAGAAATCTGGCGTAGTCTTTGCTGTCATCTCTCTTACGTCTCTTCAGAGGGTAAGGTACCTCTTTAGATATTGGCACTGTTCCTGGGTTACCCTCATTAGTCTGCCCTGCTTCCTGTTCGAACGAACCCCTTTGTTGAGGGTTAGAGGTTGAGCTGTCTTCCCCGTCAAACACTTCGTGTTCAATGTTCTTTGACTTTTCTGCACGTGCATGACTGGGATACGGCGAATCCTGCAGTGCGGTTCCACTCCGAGTTGTGATAGCATTGATTTGAGCGCGTGGATTGTTCACTGTATTTGATGGTAAATTCACTGGGGATCGTTCTGCCTGGTTCTGTGCAAGCTGACCATTCTGTACTTCCAGGTTGCGGATAGCAATTTTCATTTGGCTTACATCGGCAGTTAATGACTCCATCTGCGAAAATCTAGCTTCCCACTGCTTATTAAATTTCTCCATATAGGACTCAAAATGTTGTTGTGATAAATTTAGCTGTGGTTGTGCTGCTGGTGCTTGCTGTGCTGGTGCTATCTGTTGTGCCTGTGGCCTGTGCTGGAACCCTGGTGCATAAACTGCTGCATTGGGGTTTCCGTAGCGGAACCCTGGATGGTCACGTGTGCCTGGTCTGTAACGGCTTGGATCCCACTGCTGCTGAACATAATTGGCATCTTCGGCCTGAAGCTCCAGAATCGCTGCATCGAGGTCAGGCTCGTCCACTGCTGCCATAGTTTTCTTTTCTGTATACACCTTTTTGACTAAGTCTTGTACTACTTTTGTGAGATTATCAATCCTGTCATCAGCCGCTGGTTCTGCTAGTGCTGTGAGCCTGCGGTCATCAAACCGACGAGTGTCCTGTTTGGCTAATTGTTTCATCAGTTTGTAGGCTCCATCTTTATCCACATGGTACAGAAAATTATCCCCAGCTTCCATGTCAATCCTGTCAGCATTCTCCCTGTCAAGAGCATGGTAGAATACTTGCAAACTTTTCGCGTCCGCGAAGCCGTGATTGGGGCATCTTTTAACGAGTCTCATCAGCCTGTCCCATGTGTCTACCACCGTCTCACCCATCTTCTGTTTGAAGGATAAGATCTCACTCTGCAGCTTGATAACCCGAGATGCGGGGTAGAATTTTGCCAAAAAATCAGTAACACACCCATCCCAGGCTGTGATGGACCGTGGCTGTCTTGCTTCTAGCCAGTCTTTTGCTGTCCCGAATAAGCAGTATGGGAATAGAATTAATTTCAGCATATCCGCTTCAACTCCTCTATACTTAATCTTGTTGCAGTAGTCTTCGAACTTTCCGAGGAAGTCGTTTGGATCTTCATCTTCTTTCCCATTGAAAGGACAATGAGTCTGGACTGTTTAGATAGTAGATGATTTCTGATCGAAGTGCTCTGCTGTGATTGGTGGCACTACGATAGCTACTTGATGTCCTCCGGTAGGAACTTCGAAGTTTTCTACTATCGCCATCCCAGACCTGTTGTAAGTCCTCTGATTGATCCTGGCAGCAAAGCCTGCTGCTATCAGCTCCTCAATGTAAAGAGCCATCTGTGCTGGAGTGCGTTGCTCCTGTCCCGTGGGTGTTCCTGCTTCTGATGGCGTGTTTTCTTCGTGCTCAGACATCGTGACTCGGTGTCTGCGGTTTTGCTCTCTGAAAAGTTTTTTGGGGTCTTCAAGTGGTGGTACCAGTTCGCGAGGCAATCTGAGCATATACTAGAATGGCCTGAAAATCAGAGTTCAAGAGCAATAAGATAAGGGAAAATAAACGTAAAAATAAAAGAAAAAACTTTGAAACCTATTCTAATTTCTTTTAAGAAAAACTGTAACCGTTCCCCGGCAAAGGCGCCAAAAACTTGACAGCGTAAATCTATCTGCTTTTTCGCAAGTGTACGATCAAGTAATATAGAGTATGTATTTATGACTCTGATTGTCGAACCCACGAGAACAGTTTAAGTTTTACTTATAAGAAATAGAAATAAATACAAAGCTATAAAAAGGAGGAAAGTTGGGGTGTGATTGCAATAACCTAGTTTGCAGTAAATAAAGCAGTACTTAGAAAATCTTATTTTATTTGAAGTAATTTTCTGGGAATTGTTGTAGTTGTAAAAATTGATGAATTAACAATCTAGGTCCCAGGATCCCCTAGGGTTACTACTCAGCTTGTCTGGTTCAACTGATTTCAGAAACACACAGAAGTCTTGTTTATGCCAGCATACCAATGTTGCAATCTCCTCTCGGTCTCATGCACCTATCATTCTCCTGAAGATTCTCGAGTCCTCTCGGTATCCCCAAAATCTGCAGGTTCATTATAAGTCTGCTAGGGTTACAGGCTCTCCTCTCGGTCTCCCCCTAACGTCTAGCAGTTGGTCTAATGCTTCTGGGCTAATCCCCTGATTCCTTTCACCTCTCGGTCCATCAAGATAGGGTATCAAATCTCGTCTTTTCTTCCTAACTCTCACTGGCCACTCTCGCGCACCAGATCCTGTCTATAACACTCCTGGGTGATCAGGCCATTCATGCATGTATATAAAATCAAAGACAAGATAATAAACAATCCAATTATGTATTAAGACTTCCAACTAGTCATGCATCTGAAAATCACACAAACCATACTGCTGAATTCATAAACCCTAGGTTCACCGAGAACCTAGGTAAAAGGTTTAGCTAGCGTACATTATTGAAAGACAATGTTTCATAAAAGAGAGAAGAAAGATCAAACGGGTTTATGGCTGAATACTGAAAACTGCTCCAATCCTGCTCTGCTCCAATCCTGACGGCTCTGGTACTCGTTGCTGTGATGATGATTGTGTAACCTAATTATGTGCTGGGACACCTCCTTTTATACTGCCACAGTCTCTAAAAATGATGCCCGAAATTCCTGTTTTACCCCTGTAAAAAAACCCGTCCTGGAAGCTTCTGGAAACGCATTGTGCGTCCGAACGCAGCTTTCCTGCGTTTGAACGCAGTGCGGATGAACGCATGTCTCCTTCGTTTGAACGCAGGCCTTGGTTCATTTTCTCCTTTTCCCTTCTGGCTTCTCGGACTTGTGCGTCTGAACGCACCGGGTGCGTCTGAACGCACCACTTGGTCTTCGCGGTTCCAGAGTCAAGTCCTGCGTTTGAACGCAGGTCTGTGCGTCTGAACGCACGGAGTTCGCTTTTCTTCTGCCTTTTTTTCCTTGCTTCCTCTGTGTTGATGAATTAAAATTGCATATTTTAGTATGTTAACGAACTCTTCTTAACTTGCTAATATGTGTAATTTATCTATTTTATCTCTCTTTCTAGACTTATGCTTGTTTTCGTAGTTTTGGTTGTTTTCTCTCATTTTGTAGGCAAAGAAGTGAGTTAGAACACAAGGGGCTAGTTGTGAAAGCTTGAATGAGGAATTTGAAGGCTTAATTTGAGGGAGTGAAGTGATAAAGAGGTTAAAGTTGAAGACAAAGCAACTAATTTGCAAGTTAAAGTGAAGATTTGAAGACCTATTTGTGAAGACAAGAGAAGAATATGGGGTCGTTATTGAAGATTTAGAAGAAAAGAGGTCAAAATGAGAGTCAAAGGTTGACGAGGAGGGCAAAATAGAGAAGAAACTAACGGAAGTGGGGCTTAAGTGCAAGTTTTGAAACGTTTTAAGGGCTGTTATGAAGGGTTTTTAACGGATTGGGGGTCAGATTGCCATTTCCAGAAGGTTTTAAGTAAGGAACGGGGTATTTTAAAACATTTCACCAAGCAAGGGGGGAGTCGGGTGAAGTTTCTGCGAAACAACTATCCCTCTCACATGGATTCTCTCTCTCTCCCCGACCTGAAGAACAGACGCACGACATAACAGAGCCTTCCTCCATGAAAGCTCTTCGAAGCTTCCTTAGCAGCCCCGTTGGACCCCCAAATCGCCACCAAATCACTTGATTCCGGTACCAAAACGCTCCCCAGCCCAATCTCTACCTCCCTCTTCACTCAATTCGTCCCAAGAATAACTCAAACAAAAAGCCCCAAATGACCTAGGGTTCGTGAAGCTTCTACAAATCAACGAAGGAGGAGCTCTGAGATAAATTGGAGGGTGGGGATACATTCTTGGAGGCTACGAAACCCCCTCTCACTGCCTATATAAGCGGAAGAGAAAGGAGAGGAAAAGGGTGACGAACACGCTTTTGGCTGAGCCGAAGCTCTATCTCTCTCTCTTCTCTCTCGGTACTAAACCGATTCTGGGTTCGTTCTGGTGTTTCCGAGCTCGTCCCGAGCTATCACGGAGCCAGCAACAGCCAAAGGGAGAGAGTGGTAGGTCTGGTTAGGTCTGGGTTCGAATTTCTCTGTTTTGGAGCACTGTTTTGTGCACTGTTCTTCAGTTTGTGTTTGCATCAGCAGTCAGCTCATGTTTTAGCTGCTGTTAGCTTTGAATTTTTGGGTTGTTAGCTGGTTTAGATTGATTAAAGTGTAGTTCAAATCATACACTAGTAGTTTGTTCATCATTTGGTAGCAAGTTGGTGTTATTTGGTGGAATTGAAGAGTATTTGAGCTTGAATATAAAGACTATTTTCATGAATACTCTTGATTCTTGTGTCTTGCTCTTGAATATGAACAACTAAGCTACTTGTTGGGTTTGACTGATGAAGATAGATGACTTGTGTGTGAGAAATTCAATTGTTCTTCTAGTCTTATAAGTTGGATGTCGAATTCGTAGTATTCAAGTGTTGAATATCAAATCCGAATTGTGGATTGATCTTTCATATGGAAACGCT
Organism: Linanthus parryae; assembly: GCA_023055425.1. Taxonomy (NCBI): domain Eukaryota; kingdom Viridiplantae; phylum Streptophyta; class Magnoliopsida; order Ericales; family Polemoniaceae; genus Linanthus; species Linanthus parryae. Next base: position 97,310,926 of record JALGPY010000005.1, on the reverse strand, counting down.
CTCGTTTACATATGAAAGATGCTTGACATAACTCGATTTTGCATTTCACTCTTGAATACAAGAGCTAGACAAAAATCCTCTTGCTATATAATCCATGCTTTTCTTTGACATAAACTTTGGGTGTTGATGCTCACACACAAGGCATCTATTGGAATCGATTGACCCAACTTACTCTCTTATTGTCAAACTCGTTTGAATCGTATCAGTAATAGTGTTAGTAGTTGTTTTCTTTCTTAGTTATTTGCTCTAGCAATATCAACAACTCTTGCTCCATCACTTGAGTGGTGGATTCAAAGCTTGGCTAGCTCTAAAGCCTTTGGGAAACTTGTTTTGTTAATTTAGTTAGTTGCTTAGTAATTTTACTAGTTAGCTTAGAGTGTTTAAGCTCTTTCCCAATCCTTGTGGAAATCGACCCCGTTCTTACTCGGGTACTACTTAGAACGATATTCCTATACTTGGGAATTATCGTCAACAAGTTTTTGGCGCCGTTGCCGAGGATTGGTGCTAAGAGACTCACTCTTTAGTTACTTTCTTGTTTTGCTTGTTTTTATTTTTTTTTAGATACGCTTGAAGAAAATTCCGGGTTCGTTTTTGAACTTTGGAACCAAAAAAAGCGAAAAGTAAAAAAATCACAAAAACATACTCCTAGCTTGTGTTAGGCAACCCTCTTGAACTTAATTTGAGCTTGGGTTGCATGAGTGTGTGGCAACGTGATAGTACTCATAGATTGCATCGCACTTTATTTGAAGAAGAGGGTAGAAATCCCTTTAGTGAAAATACTTCTACTAGTGATAGTAGTAGTTTAGCCCAATCCAACGATTCTAGCTCTCTTAAAAGCTTTGAAATCATGGAGGGAGAGGATGGGCATAGTAGCAACAATGAGATGATGCCATTTCGCTCACTAAGAGATTTGATGCATCCATCTCGACAAATTTCACCATCTTGCTTTGTGTTTCCATTAAATGAAAGAAACTTTGATGTCAAACCGGGCACAATTCAACTTCTTCCCAAGTTTCATGGCCTAGAGTCCGAGAGTGCTTACTCTCGTCTTAAGGATTTCAATGATATTGCCTCAACGGTTAATTGCAATGGTGTCTCTAGTAACACCATAAGGCTTAGATTGTTTCCGTTCTCTTTAAAGGACAAAGCCAAGGCATGGCTTCATTCCTTGAGACCTAGGACCATAGGCACATGGGAAGAGTTAGAGAAAGAGTTTCTTAAGAAATTTTTCCCTACTTACAAAACAAATGCCATAAAAAGGCAAATTGTTACTTTTTGTGCTAAGGAGGGAGAGCCACTTCCCCAAGCTTGGGAACGCTTCAAAGATCTCCTGATTGCTTTCCCTCACCATGGATTTGAGACATGGAGGTTAATTAGCTCCTTTTATGATGGTTTGCCATGCGACCATAAGCACACAATTGAATCCATGAGTGGGGGAGATTTTTTCACAAAAGGTGAAGATGAGGGTTGGGATTGTCTAGATGAAATTTGTGAGAAAGTCCAATCTTGGGACATTAATGAGCCTTCTAAGGATGCTAACTCTAAGCCTAAAGGTACTATGTATCAACTTAAGGCTAAGAGTGAGGCATTGTGCTCATTTTGTAGTGATAACTCTCATGAGTTGAACAAATGTCCCGATTTTCGAAGAGCCCAAGAGCTCATGGGTGAGCAAGTGAATATGTTAAATTCTAACAATTATAGGAAGCCCTATAATAACTCACCCTACTCGGAGACATACAACTCCAATTGGAGGAATCACCCAAATTTCTCATGGAGACAAGGCCAAGACACTCAAGTAAACCCTTCTAGCTCCACTTATGTTCCACCTAACAAAAGGAGTATGGATGAGACTTTTGAGCAATTTATGGCTTCCCAAAACCAAACTAACCAAGAGTTGAGAATGCATTAGCTAGGTTGGAGTCTACCATAAATGCTCAAGAGAAGGGAAAATTCCCATCTCAACCTCAACAAAACCCAAAGGGCCAAAGCTTTAACCATATGGAACATGCTAAGGCCATTACCGTTTTGAGAAGTGAGAAGGTTGTTAACAATGGACTTCCAAGTGGGGAGTCCAATGAAAATGAGGGAGAAGAAGAGTGTCAGAAGATTGATGACCAAGAGAGAGTTGTCGACTCACAAGAGTCACAAAGTAGTCTTGACAAGGGGAAACAAGTAGTGGAAGAAAGTGAGGAAATTAAGGTTCCTCCACCATTTCCCAAAAGACTTTTAGCCTCTACTAAGAAAGCTAGCAACCAAGATATCCTAGAGACATTCCAAAATGTCAAGATAAACATCCCTCTCTTGGATGCTATCAAGCAAATTCCGGCTTATGCCAAGTTTCTCAAGGATCTTTGCACTTTCAAGAGAACTCTTCAAGTGAGAAAGAAGGCTTTTCTCACCGAGCAAGTGAGTTCAATTCTCCAAAATAATCTCCCTGCCAAGTATAAAGATCCGGGTTCACCTACTATTACTTGCACCATTGGAGATCATAAAATTCACAATTCTTTATTAGATTTGGGTGCAAGTGTAAACCTCCTTCCATACTCGGTGTATGAGAAGTTGGGGTTGGGTGAGTTGAAACCCACAAGAGTGACTCTACAATTAGCGGATAGGTCCACTAGAGTCCCTAGAGGTATCATTGAGGATGTCTTGGTTCAAGTGAACCAATGTTATTATCCGGTGGATTTTATAGTTTTAGACACCTCCCCTTTGGCTAGTGGCACTTCATCCATTCCTATTATTTTAGAAAGACCATTTCTCTCTACTTCTAATGCAATAATAAATTGTAGAAGTGGTATGATGAATATTACATTTGGAAACATGACGTTAGAGCTTAATATTTTTAATGCATGTATTCACCCAAGCTCACAAGATGATGATGATGTTTGTGAAATGAGTTGAGTAGAATCATGTGTTGATGATATTTATACTCTAGCTACATGTTCCAATGATTCAAGTGAGCTCACTTTAGAAGAATTGGAATTTTTGTATGATGATAACACTCCCCTTTCATCTCTTCTTATGGAAGAAGAATTTGATTTTGATGAAGGGGAGAGACTCTTTGGCCAACTTGACCAAGTTATTGAGTCGACTCATGAGCATTCTAGTGTTGATAGTGAGTTGCAAGGAAGTGAGATGATACCTCCCATTGAGAGGATTCCACCAATTTGTGAGTTGAAACCCCTTCCTTTAGATTTGAAATTTGCATTTCTTGGGGTTAATGATACTTATCCTATTATCATCTCATCTTCCCTTAATGTTGAGCAAGAAAAGAGGTTGCTTGAAGTTTTGAAGGATTACAAGGGTGCCATAGGATGGTCCATTGAGGATATTAGAGGCATTAGTCCTTCCATTTGCACCCATAGAATTCATTTAGAGGAAAATGCCAAAACTTCAAGGGAGCCTCAAAGGAGGTTGAACTCTCACATGCAAGAATTTGTGAGAGCCGAGGTGCTCAAGTTGTTGGATGCGGGTATGATTTACCCCATCTCGGATAGTAAATGGGTAAGTCCTACCCAAGTGGTCCCTAAAAAATCGGGGGTCACCGTTGTTGAAAATGAGAAGGGTGAACTTGTGACCACTAGAGTTCCTACTAAGTGGCGGATGTGCATTGATTATAGAAAATTAAATGCCGTCACTAGGAAGGATCACTTTCCCCTTCCATTCATAGATCAAATGTTAGAAATGTTAGCGGGGCATGATTTTTATTGTTTTTTAGATGGCTACTCGGGTTATAATCAAATTGCCATAGATCCAATGGACCAAGAGAAAACCACTTTCACTTGTCCATTTGGAACATTTGCTTATAGGAGGATGCCTTTTGGTTTGTGTAATGCCCCGACTACTTTTCAACGTTGCATGTTAAGCATATTTTCGGACATGGTAGAAAAATGCATGGAAGTTTTTATGGATGATTTTTCAGTTCATGGAAACTCATTTGATACTTGTCTTGGAAATCTTGAGATGGTTTTGAGAAGATGTGAAGAAAAGAATTTAGTTTTGAATTGGGAAAAATGTCACTTTATGGTTAGGCAAGGAATTGTTTTGGGTCATGTTATTTCCTCTCATGGTATTGGTGTAGACAAGGCTAAAGTAGATGTGATTTCTAATCTCCCACCTCCTAAATGTGTTAAGGATGTTAGATCTTTCCTAGGTCATGCGGGATTTTATAGGAGATTTATCAAGGACTTCAGCTCACTTGCTAAGCCCTTGAGCAATCTCCTTCAAAAGGAAAATTCATTTGAGTGGTCTAGTGCATGCCAATAGGCCTTTGAAAAGTTGAAGAATTTATTGGTAACGGCCCCTATCATGCAACCACCCAAATGGACTCTTCCTTTTGAAATCATGTGTGATGCTAGTGACCATGCGGTTGGTGCCGTTTTGGGTCAAAGAGGTGAAGATAAGAAACCACATGTTATCTATTATGCAAGTAGAACTTTGAATGATGCTCAATTAAATTATTCCACTACGGAAAAAGAGCTTTTGGCCATGGTGTTTGCTATTGAAAAATTTAGGCCATACTTGCTTGGTTCAAAAGTGCTTGTCTACACCGACCATGCCGCCTTGAAGTATCTTTTCACAAAGAAAGATTCCAAACCTCGTTTAATCCTTTGAGTACTTTTGCTTCAAGAGTTTGATATTGAAATCAAGGATAAACGAGGTGTGGAAAATGTTGTGGCGGATCACTTGTCTAGGATTGACATTCCCAAGCCAAAAATCTCCTTGCCTATTCTTGAAACTTTTCCGGATGAACATCTCTTTGCCCTTTTAAATGTTTCTTGGTTTGCCGATATTGCTAATTATCTTGCTTGTGAAATTTTTTCGGCAAATTTAAAAGGGCAAGAGAAGTTGAGATTTGTGAGAGAATGCCGGAATTTCTTTTGGGATGACCCTTACTTGTTTAAATATTGTCCGGATCAAATTATTAGAAGGTGCATCCCAAATGAAGAGTTTCATAGTGTTATTTCATTTTGCCATGAGTATGCATGTGGAGGCCATTTTTTGGCTAGAAAAATCGCCGCCAAGATTTTACAAAGTGGTTTATATTGGCCTACTCTTTTTAGTGATGCATTTCATTTTTGCAAAGCATGTGATAGGTGCCAAAGGATGGGAGGGAATATTGGAAAAAGAAATATGATGCCCTTGAACCCCATTTTAATTATTGAAATATTTGATTGTTGGGGTATTGACTTCATGGGTCCATTTCCATCATCCTTTGGCAACCTATATATACTCTTGGCGGTGGATTATGTGTCAAAGTGGGTTGAAGCTATAACTTCAAAAACCAATGATCATAGAGTTGTGATTAAGTTTCTTCAACACCACATTTTATCTCGTTTTGGCATGCCCCGAGCTATCATTAGCGTTGAAGGGACACATTTTTGCAATAGGCCTTTTGAGAGCCTCATGAAAAAGTATGGGATTGTGCATAAAGTTAGCACACCATACCACCCACAAACTAGTGGGCAAGTGGAAGTTTCTAATAGGGAAATTAAAATAATTTTGGAGAAAAGGGTAAACCCAAATCGCAAAGATTGGTCTTTGAGGTTGGTTGATGCTCTTTGGGCTTACCGTACCGCTTACAAGACTCCCATTGGTGTGTCTCCATATAGACTAGTGTATGGTAAGGCATGCCATCTCCCGGTGGAGTTAGAGCACAAGGCCTATTTGGCTATCAAATTCTTGAATTTTGATCTTGCAAAAGCGGGGGAAGAAAGGAAGTTAAACTTGAATGAGTTAGAAGAGCTTAGAAATGAGGCTTATGAGAACACTAGGATCTCTAAGGCAAGGACAAAGGATTATCATGACAAACATATTGTTCCTAAGTCTTTTGAGCCTAATCAAAAAGTCCTTCTCTTTAACTCAAGGATGAAACTCTTTGGAGGAAAGTTGAAATCAAAATGGAATGGTCCATATATTGTGAAGCATGTATATCCTTATGGGGCCATTGAAATTTTGAACCCCAAAAGTGGGGAAAGTTTTAAGGTGAATGGCCAAAGATTGAAACCATATGTTGAAAATTTTGAGGCCAAGGTTGAGTCCATTTCTCTTGTGGACCCAACCTATACTAACTAGTGTTCACCAAAAGTATCACCTTTGTAAATATTAGTTGTAGTTCTTTTGCTCTTGATTATTTTGTAGGTTGCTCTTGGAGGAGGACTTATGCTTGGTGGCCAAGAAAGCGAAAAATGAGGTCCATCTGTCCCTTGTCTCTTCGTATGAATTTGTTTGCTCTTCCATAGTTCTCACACATTGAGGACAATGAGATATTTTAGTTGGGGTGGAGTAGATTTTATTTCTTGCCTAAATGGTTAAAAGCATGCTTTTTCTTCATTAGTGATTTACATGAAAAATACAAAAAAAAAATGAAAAAATGAAAATCCAAAAAAATTAGAAAAATTGAAAAAAAAAATGTGTGAATCTTTCATGAGAAGCATCACTCTTTCCCCGTGTCAAACCATAGAATTTTTTATTCTTCTTTCTTTGGTAGTTTTATTTATTTTCACCTTTCATCTTGAGTCTAGATTTTATAGCTTTATTGAGTCTTAGAAAGTTATAGTTGAGTCACTTATTTTGAAAAAAATGAAAAAATGAAAAATGAAAAAAAAAAGAAAAAAAAATTAGAAAAGTGAAAAGGGGGAATTTTAAGAAGCTAGATGTTTTCAAAAAATGAAATTTCTTAGTCCATGTTCTTTTTATTTTTATTTTAGAAAGGAATTCTTTGCTTATACTCAATACATCTACACCAATATCCCACCTTCCGCGACATCATGCGTTCTCACAAAGCGACACACTAAATTTACGTTTCATGTTTAAGTCCTTCAAGCTAAGTTGATCACATAAACTTTGACGTCTTTTACTTTTGATAAAGGGTGCATTTTCTAAAGCTATTTGAACTTCACAAAAAGATTTTTCTCTATTCGTTTTTGCGGTGGAAACTTGTAGCCCATTGGAGTGGTGGTTACCAATGACACCCCATGCGATGTCTAAAAAATAGAGGGGTGTCCGGGGATAATGTTACGTCACCACCTAGATAGCTCCCTTGGTTTAGCTTAAAAAGCCCACTCGCGTGTATATTCCTCTATTTTGTTGTGGGTCTTGGAGAGCCTTGACTTTGAGGTTAAATAAAAGAAGAAAAAAAAAATCATGATAAGTCGCACCATCTACCAAAAATCCACAAAAGGATCATACAAGCCCACAACCACATCTCCCCTTCTTAAAATTTTTTGTTCAAAGCTTTGGAAGTCCATCCTACATGGGTGCTTTTGAATAAGTATGAGAATGTCTAGTTTCTTGTGATCCTTATTTTTTGAAGGCATACTTTCTCGCAAATTGGACTTAATTTAACAAGTTTTGTGGTTAGCATGAGTCACCTTCTACCAAACACCGCCCACATTTGTATGAGTATATGCTTAGACGTCCTTAGGCTTCTTTCTCAATCTTCTTGGACTTTGAGAATTTATTTGAGGAGACATTTATGTATTCTTCTTTTTCCCCCACCAAAAAAAAATTAAAATTAGCTAGTAACTCTTAGTATTTTGTTTCTTTGAGTCCTCACTTAGGATAGATAATGTGTGTGTGTTTTTGTAAATATTTGAGTCTAGTTTAGAATTGAGTCAAGCCTTGTATAGTTGAGTGTGTGTCTCTCATGATTGGTTCTTAACTAGATTACGTCTCTTATCGCTCTCTTTGCTCGAGGACGAGCAAAAGACTAGTTGGGGGGTGTGTTGATGAATTAAAATTGCATATTTTAGTATGTTAACGAACTCTTCTTAACTTGCTAATATGTGTAATTTATCTATTTTATCTCTCTTTCTAGACTTATGCTTGTTTTCGTAGTTTTGGTTGTTTTCTCTCATTTTGTAGGCAAAGAAGTGAGTTAGAACACAAGGGGCTAGTTGTGAAAGCTTGAATGAGGAATTTGAAGGCTTAATTTGAGGGAGTGAAGTGATAAAGAGGCTAAAGTTGAAGACAAAGCAACTAATTTGCAAGTTAAAGTGAAGATTTGAAGACCTATTTGTGAAGACAAGAGAAGAACATGGGGTCGTTATTGAAGATTTAGAAGAAAAGAGGTCAAAATGAGAGTCAAAGGTTGAAGAGGAGGGCAAAATAGAGAAGAAACTAACGGAAGTGGGGCTTAAGTGCAAGTTTTGAAACATTTTAAGGGCTGTTATGAAGGGTTTTTAACGGATTGGGGGTCAGATTGCCATTTCCAGAAGGTTTTAAGTAAGGAACGGGGTATTTTAAAACATTTCACCAAGCAAGGGGGGAGCCGGGTGAAGTTTCTGCGAAACAGCTATCCCTCTCACACGGATTCTCTCTCTCTCTCCCCCGACCTGAAGAACAGACGCACGACATAAAAGAGCCTTCCTCCATGAAAGCTCTTCGAAGCTTCCTTAGCAGCCCCGTTGGACCCCCAAATCGCCACCAAATCACTTGATTCCGGTACCAAAACGCTCCCCAGCCCAATCTCTACCTCCCTCTTCACTCAATTCGGCCCAAGAATAACTCAAACAAAAAGCCCCAAATGACCTAGGGTTCGTGAAGCTTCTGCAAATCAACGAAGGAGGAGCTCTGAGATGAATTGGAGGGTGGGGATACATTCTTGGAGGCTACGAAACCCCCTCTCACTGCCTATATAAGCGGAAGAGAAAGGAGAGGAAAAGGGTGACGAACACGCTTTTGGCTGAGCCGAAGCTCTATCTCTCTCTCTTCTCTATCGGTACTAAACCGATTCTGGGTTCGTTCTAGTGTTTCTGAGCTCGTCCCGAGCTATCACGGAGCCAGCAACAGCCAAAGGGAGAGAGTGGTAGGTCTGGTTAGGTCTGGGTTCGAATTTCTCTGTTTTGGAGCACTGTTTTGTGCACTGTTCTTCAGTTTGTGTTTGCAGCTGCAGTCAGGTCATGTTTTAGCTACTGTTAGCTTTGAATTGTTGGGTTGTTAGCTGGTTTAGATTGATTAAAGTGTAGTTGGAATCATACACTAGTAGTTTGTTCTTCATTTGGTAGCAAGTTGGTGTTATTTGGTGGAATTGAAGAGTATTTGAGCTTGAATATAAAGACTATTTTCATGAATACTCTTGATTCTTGTGTCTTGCTCTTGAATATGAACAACTAAGCTACTTGTTGGGTTTGATCTATGAAGATAGATGACTTGTGTGTGAGAAACTCAATTGTTCTTCTAGTCTTATAAGTTGGATGTCGAATTCGTAGTATTCAAGTGTTGAATATCAAATCCGAATTGTGGCTTGATCTTTCATATGGAAACGCTCTCGTTTACATATGAAAGATGCTTGACATAAATCGATTTTGCATTTCACTCTTGAATACAAGAGCTAGACAAAAATCCTCTTGCTATATAATCCATGCTTTTCTTTGACATAAACTTTGGGTGTTGATGCTCACACACAAGGCATCTATTGGAATCGATTGACCCAACATACTCTCTTATTGTCAAACTCGTTTGAATCGTATTAGTAATAGTGTTAGTAGTTGTTTTCTTTCTTAGTTATTTGCTCTAGCAATATCAACAACTCTTGCTCCATCACTTGAGTGGTGGATTCAAAGCTTGGCTAGCTCTAAAGCCTTTGGGAAACTTGTTTTGTTAATTTAGTTAGTTGCTTAGTAAGTTTACTAGTTAGCTTAGAGTGTTAAAGCTCTTTCCCAATCCTTGTGGAAATCGACCCCGTTCTTACTCGGGTACTACTTAGAACGATATTCCTATACTTGGGAATTATCGTCACTCTGCTGCCGTGTTGTGCGTCTGAACGCAGGGATCCTAGTCTGAACGCACAGAGTTAACTTTTCTGTGTCTCTTTCTGCTTAGCTTACTTGATACGCTGCCTCCAAATCCAAGCCAATTCCATGCATTTCTCGGCACCTGTTACTTGCACATAATAACATGTACCCGCGATCATATCCAATAACACAATATGCATGAAATTATTCAAATCTACCGATTATGCTCTCAAAAGTCTCTGCCTCGTATCAAGTGGAAAATATGCTGAAAATGAGCAAACTCAACTCTCACAGGGTTAGAACCAATGGTAAAAATATGTCCCAAATTAATTCAATTTTCAAGCTATCACCGTGCGCCGACGGTAATGGAGGGGTGGACGGGGTAGGGCTTCGGCCTCTCCTTGTCTCGCTTCTGGGTTTGTTATATTCTCACACTAATGACTTGTGTTAGATAAATAATAATCTAGGTTTTTTTTATATAGTTAGTAACTCCTTATTAAGTTCATATTGGCCTTAATACTAATCATGTCCATACACGAATTAGTCCACTTTGCAAATTAGTCCTTCTAACTTTGCTTGTGGTTGCGTTTAGATCCTTTTATTAATTAGTCAAACCAATTAATGCCCATATCCAGTTTATTCCATATGGTGTATGATCCCATCGGATTCTACTTAGTTGGTAATAACAGTTACTAACATAGAGCGGTGTCTAGCAACACATCTATGTCACCCAACTAATAGAAATAGTCAGTGATCCGACACACCAAGTGCCCAATTACAGCATTGTATCATCCTTTTGTCTCCATATCAGGATTGGACACGAGACATAATTGTCACACTTGTATATCCAATCCATAGTTTCTCGATCATGGGAATATGTGAAGGGATGTACAGTAGGCAGTAATACAGGAACAATACTCTAGAAGGGGGGGGGGGGGGGTTGAATAGAGTGTGCCAACTTTTGCTAAACTTTCAAGAAGAGTGGTCTCAGAAAGCTTTATAATGAGTGGAAGGTATTTCAAGGCCTTGAAATGAATGTCAAGTCCTTGGAATCAAAACAATTGCTGAGAAAAGTTCTGTCTATTTTAAGGCCTTGAAACCCTTGAAATAAAACATGTTTTGTTTGAAGCAAATAAGCTAAGTATAGAACTTATAAGTAAATGCAAGAGACAAGAGATATATAGAGTTCAGTCCACTTGGACCTACGTCTCTATCTCAGGGATCTTCTCCCTGCAGTATTTTCAACTCAATTCTTATTAGTCAAAAGCTTAGCCCTAGATCTCAAGCACAGAGAGATATCTTACTCTTTTACAGCTGGTGGTTCTCACTAACCTATCCAGTACATGCTCTAGCTAACTGATGAACTAAGAATTCTCTATTGTTCACCTTGAACAATCCAAGAGAAAGAAATGAAAATAAGTATTCAAATGATATACAAATGAAAAGCTCATAAAGAAGAAACACTGAGAACAAGTTCTTCAGTAAATGTGTAGTGTTCTTCTGATGGATTGGATGAAGTTTGATCTGCTTCTTTGTTGCTTGTCAATCCTGAATGTTGTTTGAATGTCTCTTTATCTTGTGCTCTGTTGTGTCTTCAAAATTCTTCATTCAAAGTCCCTTATATAAAGCTGGTTTGAATTGCATATCTTCAAGATCTCTTCATAACCAACCTTCCTACTTTGTAGCTGCAGTTGTTGACTTCTCTAACACCTTCTCCCAACGAATAGTTTCTCAGTATCTTCAAAGATACTAATTTATCTTGTTTGGATGCATGTTGGGAAGCTTTCAAACAAAGTATATTGATCTCAGAATCAAATCATCAAGCAGTTTCCTTTCCTGCAAAACATAAGTTTGGAAACAGATTCCTATAAAATAGGAAACATCATATCGCTGCAAAACTTGTTCAAACAGATGGATTATATACTGTTTAGAGTGTAAAAATACTTTGTCTTTCATCATCAAATAACAACTAATCAAGCATAGGGGTTTTAGGAGTGGAATCAAGTTTAGAAACTCCCCCTAAGTTCATGCACATAAAGCACTTTTAGTTTCAAAGCTTTGAAAGCTATTTCAAGGCTGAACTTACAATCTCCCCCTTGAGGAAAGACAAAACCAGAATCTGTTTGTAACTATGTTTCTGCAAAAAAATACTCATTAGATCAAGGAAGAATAAATCATAACACACATAATGTCCCAAATATCCAACTTATAATCAACTGAAAAACAACAAAGTTTCAGATAGTCCTACTGACCAAAACCAGGTCTCTAAAACATAAAATAACATAAATTCTACCCCGTTTTGACTTTCATAAAAATGAATGAGAATATATTGGATCAAATTTTTGGAAATAACAGTAATAAAATTGATTGTAAATATATAATTTTCAAGACTTTGAAAAGTATTTCAAGGCCTTTAAAAAGATAGAAAGAATAGGCACGAGTTAAGGGGCTGAATCTCCATCCCCTTGCTGCCCTGCATCTTCTTCTCTTCATCATTATCATCAGTCTGTTCTTATTCATCTTCCACATCAATGATTGAACTAATTTTTGCGATCACACTATTAAACAATAAGTTTAACCCTTTTAATGCCATCTATCCTTGCTTCAGTTTATTCTTCCGAAAATCCTTTTCTAGTTCACTGAACACTTTTTCCTATGATTATTTTTCCTGATTTCATGCTAGATTCTGACTCAGCTTCTTGAACTACTTTCTCCTTTATGATTTTATTTGATATATGAGAAGCTTCATCTGAATCCGAATCTTGAATGTTGATTTTCCCTTTATCTACTTTAGTAGGATTCTTCTTCAGCTTCTTTGGACTAGTGATCTGTGTCTCTGGAGAAGTTTCAACTACCTTAATCTTCCTTTTCTTGCTGGAAGTGGGGGTCTGATCTTTCTTTTCCTTCTTCTTGGGAGGAGGAGGGACAATTTTTTTAGCACTTAGAGTTCTTGAACTAGAATCACCACTAATGGTCTGAACTACCAGCCATCTTGATTCTATCAGAGGCTCTTCTAGTACTCATTAGGGTTTGGGATACAGAAGAGAAAGGTAGGAGAGATAAGAAGGAGCGAAAGAGTGAAGAAGGTAAATACTAAAGAGTATCAGTTTGAAAAGGAAACTAAATAAATTTTTGATCTTTTGAAGATACGCAGAATAAAAAAGATTCAAAATTTGTGTGTGTCATTGGAAGTAAATCATGTAATATTATTTTGGCGGAAAATGGGTTTTTGAAAAGTAAGGGGCAATATTAAGAAATCATCTAGAAAGATAACACCCAACATTGTAAGCTCCATTATAATTGAGTAACTAGCATGCAGTCTTATTTTTAAGGCTTGGAAAGTATTTCAAGGCCTTGAAAAGCTGTATTGCACAAGCATATAAAATCAAAACTTTGAAAATATTTTCAAGGCTTTGAAAATCAGTTCAAACCTTTCAAACACATAACACTTACATTGTTCTTACCTGATACTCCTCCTAAACCAATGATTCTTTATTTAGAATACCCAATTCTAATCTCAAGGCTGAGAATCTTTCATCTGGAAGTGGTTTAGTGAAGATATCTGCAAATTGCATGTTAGTAGAAATAAATTCAAGAACAATATCACCTTTTTTAGCATGATCTCTGATGAAGTGATGTCTAACATCAATGTGTTTGGTTCTTGAATGCTGGACAGGTTTCTTTGTGATTGATATTGCACTTGTATTTTAACACTTAATAGGTATATCTCTGAAATCAAATTCAAGGTCTCTCATTTGTTGTGCTATCCACAACACTTGTGAACAGCAGGCTCCAGCTGCTATGTATTCAGCTTCTGCTGTTGATAGAGAAACTGAATTTTGCTTCTTTTAATACCAGCTGATTAATGATGATCCAACAAATCAACAACATCCTGATGTGCTTTTTCTATCAACTTTAAATCCTGCAAAGTCAGCATCTGAATAGCCACACGAAGAGAAGTTAGATTGTTTAGGATACCAAAGCCCTAATTCTTTAGTACCATTGCGATATCTAAAAATTCTTTTAACATCAGTCAAGTGTGATTCTTTAGGATCTGCTAGAAATCTAGCACACATACAAACACTGAACATGATATCTGGTCTGTTAGCTGTAAGATATAGTAAAGATCCAATTATACCTCTATACTCTTTCACATTCACACTCTTACCAAATTCATATTTGTCTAATGACAGTGTAGAGCTCATGGGGGTCTTTATTTCTTCGGACTAAGACATATTATATTTGCTCAGCAAGAATATTGTGTACTTTCTTTGATGTAGAAATATGTGTTTCTTCATCTAATGTATTTGATGTGCAAGAAATAATTTAAACTCTCCCATTAAACTCATTTCAAATTCCCTTCTCATAAGACTTGAAAATTCCTTGCAAAGAAGATCATTAGTAGCTCCATACAAAATATCATCAACATATATTTGAATTAGAAGCATATCTTTCTCATGAGTCTTTATGAAAAGGGTTTTGTCTAGTAATCCTCTTTTGAAATCATTTTCATGTAAAAACTTTGACATCTTTCATACCAAGCCCTTGGAGCTTGTTTCAATCCATAAAGAGCATTGTCAACTTTATAAACATAATCTGGAAACTTGACATTTTCAAAGCCTTGAGTTTGAGAAAAATAAACTTCCTCTTGCAGATATCCATTTCAGAATGCACACTTCACATCCATTTGAAAAATTTTCATGTTCTTGTGAGATGCAAAGGCAAGTAGAATTCTAACTTCTTCTAACCCGGCAATAGGAGCAAAAGTTTCCTCATAGTCAATACTTCTTCTTGATTGCAGCCGCGAGCTACCAATCTATATTTTTTTCTCATTACCTTCCCATTTTCATCTAATTTATTTCTGAATACCCATCTGGTACCAATAATAGACTGATCTCTTGGTGGAGGAAATAGATTCCAAACCTTGTTCCTTATAAACACATTGAGTTCACTTTGCATAGCTATGATCCAGTCTGCTTCTTGTAACGCTTTCTTCAAGTTTTTGTGTTCTACAAGATAAATAAAACATTAAAAGCACATATATTCTTTAATTGTGATCTAGGTTGGGTACCAATAGTTAGATCTGAAAGAATGTTATAAGGAGGATGAGATGAGAGATATTTGAATCTTTTCCTTGATGTCCAAGGTTCATGCTCAAGTCTTTGAGAACTTCAAGTAGAATTTTGATCAGCTGTCTTTTCTAGAGGATTCATTTCAAGGCTTTGAAACTCTTTTTCAAGGCCTTGAAAATGCCTTCTGATTTTCCTGTAAGTTTTCCTTGGAATCTTTTGAAGAGTCATCTTCATTTTCTGAATCATGCTTGTTCAGATTAAGATCTGCAAAACCATCACCCAAAGAATCATCATAGCTTTCATCAAATATGACATGAATACTTTCTTCAACAAGCTTGGTTCTCTTATTATAAACTCTATAGGATTTGCTTGTCTGTGAATAACCAAGAAAAATACCTTCATCACTTCTTGCATCAAACTTACCAAGATTGTCCTTACCATTGTTGTGAACGTAGCAAGTACAACAAAAAGGTTTGAAGTAAGAAATATTTGGATTTCTTACTTTGAACAACTCATAAGGAGTCTTATACAATATAGGTCTAATCAAGCACATGTTGAGAATATAGTTTGCAGTATTCACAGCTTCTACCCAATAGTATTTTGGTAGTTTGTTCTCCAAAAGCATTGTCCTTGACATGTCTTCAAGTGTCCTGTTCTTTCTTTCAACAACTCCATTATGCTGAGGAGTTCATTTGGATTTGGAGTTCTCATAGGACAACAGAGATCTATGTGCAGTAGTTCAATGGGTCTAGTAGTACTTACAAAGTTCTATGATTTGAATGAGCTTCTGGTATGCTTGCCTTGTGCACAAGCTTTTCATACTTCTTCATCTTTGAACTTGATAGAGGGTAGTCCTCTTACTAAGTTCTTGGAAACTAGCTTGTTCAAATTATGCTAGCTAATGTGTCCTAACTTTCTGTGCCAAAGCTTTAAATCCTCTTTCAAGGCCTTGAGACACTTCAAATTTTCTCCTGCAATTGTGTTAATTTGAAAGGTATACACATTGTTTGACCTGGAGGCAGTGAGGATGCAATTTCCTTATTTCTCATTTTACACCACACATTTCTCTTTGTCAAATATAACTTTACCATTTTCACAAGGCTGAGATACACTAAGCAAGTTCAATTTCAAACCATCAACTAGATACACATCAGAAATAGAATTTTCTGAATTTGTAACAACTTTCAATACCTAGAATGCTGCATTTTCCTTTGTCACCAAGTTTGATTGATCCTTCATATTGCTCTTTCAGTTCTAAAAATAAGGATCTCTTTCCACTCATGTATCTACAGCAACCACTGTCCATAAACCATTTTCGTTCTTTGCTCTTGGTGACAACCTGCAAACACCACTCACTGCCTTACCCAGCTGTTAGACCAATTGTTGAATTTAGATTCATACTCAGGGTCAACCATGTTAGGTGGTCTAACCCCTTTAGGAACTCAAATCTTTCTAACTTTTCCTTTGATCTGAATTGGAAAAGTATTCATCATTATTTGAGGGTCTCTTCTTAAAAAATAGAAAGTCATCTTAATATGACCAATTTTATTGCAGTAGACATTTAGGAGAGTTTCTGCTTTCAGTTTTCACAAATCTGGTATTGTTCTTTCTAGGGAAATTTGGATTGTATCCAAAACCAGTTTTATGAACAGACTATAAGCTACCTTCAAGAATCAAATTTAAGTTGTATTCTGAGCCAGCAAGTTTTTTTTTTTACTGATTCAGATTCTTGAAGTTTCTCAGTTAAGGTAGTCTTTCGTTTATCCAATCATCAATTTGATGCCTTAGATCAACAATGCTGTCACTCAAAAGAGATTTCTCAGTGACTACTTCCTTTACTAGTGTTTTCAAAGCATTGAAATTGGCTTTCAAGGCCTTGAAATCACTATCAAATTTCTTTTGAGAAATTTCAAGGTTCTGATTCAAACAAACAAGATGCAAGTTTTCTTTTTCCAGCTCATGAACTTTTTCTATCGAAACTCTGATCTCTTTCAGATAGTACTCTTCATTTAAAAGCATTGTTCTAAGATAATCAGATTGGGCTTATGTTGGTTTCGAAATTAAGCAGTTTACCATTCTTTTCAGAACTTTCATCTTGGTTGGCCATAAAGTATAGGTTGACATGTTCTTCTTCAGATTCAGAGTCACTAGAAGATTTAGAATCACTCCATGAGGCTATCATATATTTCTTTCTTCTTTCATGGCCTTTCTTTTGATTTTTTTTTTTTTTTTTTTTTTTTTTTTTTTTTTTTTTTTGCTTTTCTTGTGTTGACAGTCTCTGATCAAATGTCCTGCATCACCAAACTCAAAGCAATTCATTACTTTAGGCTTATTACCATGTGAAGAAGATTTACCTTTGTATTCTTTGCTACTGGAGGATCTGTGTCTGTCTCTGTTGAAGTCTTTGTTTCCAAATTTCTTCTTCATTTTGAGGATTCTGGTCAAGGGTTTGGAAATCAAAGCAAAAGGATCTTCATCATCATCTTCTTCAATTTCAAGGCTTTGAGATGGCTCATTATCCTTTTCCTTGAGAGCTAAATTCTTGACACCTTCTCGTAACTCCCCTTGAACTTCATTCATGGATATTTCATGTGTAAGGAGTTTTCCTTGCATGTCATCAAGTTGAAGTGATGAAAGATATTGAGCTTCCTCAATAGCAGTAGTTTTTGGTTCTCATTTTGCTCTAGGAAGAGTTCTTAGAATCTTTCTGACATTTTATTCATTGTAAATGTGTTTTCCCAATGAATCAATATTGTTGACAATATCAGTGAATCTTTTGAACATGTCCCTGATTGACTCATCTCCATTCATCTTGAATAGCTCATATTTCCTGAGATATATGTTGATCTTGGTTTGCTTGACTTGGCTATTTACTTCAAACTCCACCACAAGCTTATCCATGATCTCCTTGGCAGTCTTGTACCCTGAAATCATGTTAAACTCATCTTCACAATATAAGAGATTCATAGCTTTATATTTTTTGGAAAATTGTTCCAGTTTAGAGGCAGAGAGAGGGTCTTCAGATTTGAGAGTTTTAATCCCATCTTTTTCTGTGTAGAAAGCGTTAGGACCATTCTGTATGATAGTCCAAAGCTCCATATCTTGATCAATGATGGACATTTTCATCAGGCCTTTCCAGTGAACGAATTGTTTCCATAGAAGAGAGGAGGTCTGTTAGTAGTTCTTCTCTGAGAGAAACCACCATCACCTACAGTACTCATAATCACAAGATGGTTAAATCTATGCAGTGATGTAAGCTTTGATACCAGCTTAAGGGGTGTACAGTAGGTAGTAATACAGGATCAATACTCTAGAAGGGGGGGGTGGGTTAATAGAGTATGCCTATTTTTGCTAAACTTGCAAGAAGAGTTGTTTCAAAAAGATTTATGATTAGTGAAAGGTATTTCAAGGCCTTGAAATGAATTTTAAGTCCTTGGAAAAAAACTGTTGCTGAGAAAAGTTAAGTCTATTTCAAGGCCTTGAAATGAGTTTCAAACCCTTGAAATGAAACATGTTTTGTTTGCTGCAAATAAGCTAAGAATAGAACTGAAGATATATAGAGTATAGTCCACTTGGACCTACGTCTCTACCTCAGGGATCTTCTCCCTGCAGGATTTTCAACTCAATTATTAATAATTCAAAGCTTAGCCCTAGATCTCAAGCACAGAGAGATACCTTACTCCCTTACAGCTTGTGGTTCTCACTAACCTATCTAGTACCTACTTTAGCTAACTAATTAACTAATAATTCTCTATTTTTTCACCGTGAAAAATTCACGAGAAAGAAATGAAAAGAAGTATTCAAATGATGTACAAATCAAAAGCTCAGAAAGAAGAAACATTGAGAACAAGTTCTTTAGTAAATGTAGCGTTCTTCTGATGGATTTGATGAATTTTGATCTGCTTCGTTGTTGCTTTTCAATCCTGAATGTTGTTTGAATGTCTTTGTATCTTGTGCTCTGTTGTGTCTTAGAAATTCTGCATTCAAAGTCCCTTATGTATAGCTGGTTTAAATTTCATATCTTCAAGATCTCTTCATAATCAACCTTTCTACTTTGTAGCTGCAGCTGTTGACTTCTCTAGCAACTTATCCCAACGAATAGTTGCTCTGTATCTTCAAAGATACTAATTTGATCTTGTTTAGAAGCATGTTTGGAAGCTTTCAAAATATGTAGATTGATCTCAGAATCAAATCATCAAGCAGTTTCCTTTCCTGCAAAACATAAATTAGGAAACATATTCCTATAAAATAGGAAACATAATATCTCTGCAAAACTTGTTCAAACAGATGGATTATGTATAGTTTAGAGTGTCAAAATACTTTGTCTTTCATCATAAAATAACAACTAATAAAGCACAGGGTTTTTAGGAGTTGAATCAAGATCAGAAACTCCCCCTAAATTCATGCACATAAAGCGCTGTCAGTTTCAAAGCTTTGAAAGTTGTTTCAAGTCCTTGAAAAAGACTAGCTATTTCAAGACTCTGAAACCAAGATGAACTTACAATATGCTTATCCATGCAGATAACATCAATATCCCATATTGATTTATCTGAGTCTGACCAGACATTCCATAAGCACCACCCCTCGAGTGGCCCGTGGATATATGCTCCCATTATGTGAGAGGCACAAATCCTATCTACATCACTACAATCTCTTATATTACTTCCTATCATGCCCGATTAATATCTTTGTAGTTACCCGGTTAAGGCGTAATATTTGATAACATGAAAGTATGATATTTCACAACTAGAGTATCTAGTGACTTCAAAATTAAGAATTACAATACCAATAGCAGTACGATAAGCACTTGTGACTCTGACATAATCTAATGTATTCTTCTCGTTTTGGGTCAATCCAGTATGTCATTACCCGTAATGCATACCCATGTGTTAGACTTGATATCTCCATATCAATCTACCCGCATACTAGTCTCCATGCATTGTGATTGTCCTATTAATCAATGTACTTGACTATGGATATTTAAGAATATAACATTTATATTCTAAGGATTCCATTCATGTTAACATATCTCCATATCAATAACATAATGAACTGTAAGTCCACATAAATGTCACAATAAATAGATTGCCTCTAGGGGACTATTCCAACAGTCTCCCACTTGCACTATAGTCAATCTGGTGCATCACATGCCTATTGATCTAGCGCGACCCTCATGCTTAAGCTGCGCAAGGGGTATGGTAGGCGAGATCTCTGCTAGCATTTTCATAAATTCAAATCTCCTCTATCGATAATCGAATGAGATAAAAACTTCTGAGTATGTGTATCTAATGCAGCATTATATTCAGTCCTATGTGCTAGAATCGACAACTGAATCTTGCTTGGAACCTTTCCAGCTAACATTTTTTCCACTAAGGCAAAACACAAAAACTTGACTATGATCTGAAATCATCTTTGTCGAATGGGAAGTTCGCATCAGTGTAATCCTTTACACTAAACCCTTCCTATCCTCCATATATCAAGAATTTTTCGTTTAGTTATTCTCAAGTACTTAAGGATAATCTTAAAATTATCCAGTGACTCTCACCCATATATGTCTGGTATCTATATTTCATACCATATGACATGTCTGGCCTAGTAAATAACATGACGTATCTCGTGAATCTTATTCATACGGTGCTTTCTCAATCTAACTAGCTTTCCGAAAACTAATTCCATGTGACATAGGTAAGAATTCATATTCTTGCCTGTTGAACCATTTCAACGCCTTGTCAATATATGTACCTTAAACTAGTCCGAGAAACTATCTTGATCTATCTCCATAGATCTTTATAGGTTGCATTGCCTAATTCTTTCATTCAAAATCAATTCCCTAGCCAATATCTACAAGATTGTCGAGTAGGGACTTCAATCCCAATGATTAGTATGTCTCCACTTACAAGACAAGAAATATAACTAAGCTCCCACTAAACTTCTTCTGAACACAAGATTCATCTTCATTCTCGATGATCTCAAACCGTTTTATTGCATCACTAATCGAAGATTCCAAAAGCTTGCTTTAATCCATAATTGGACCGTTTTAACTTACACACCTTTTAGGCATACTTTGGATCAACAAAACCCTCTGTTGTGTCACACAAATCCTCGAGGAGGTCTTATATCCATCTGCTAGATTCTGCAAGCTACAATTGCAAGCAAGATGCGAATGGATTTAAGCATCGCAACTGGGGGAAATTTTTGTCATAGTCAATACTATGAACTAGCAAGAAACCTTTAGCCACCAATTGTCCCTTAAAATTAATGCCATTACCATCCATGCTGGTTTTCTTAAAACCTACTTGCACCCTGTGGGTCTTACCCTTTCAGGTGGTTCCACAAAAAGTCCATACTTTGTTGGTATACATGGATTCCATTTCGTATCTCATGGCTCCAAGACATTCTTGAGAGTATGGCCCACTCGTGGTCTCCTCATAGGTTTTAGGATTATCTTGATAGATATATCCATATTTCTCCAGTCCTTGACTTATCCTAGCTGATATATGAGGTCCTTTTGTTACTTGGACAGGTTACTCCACAACACCTTGTGATCCTGCTAATGTTCAATTGAATGATTAATGTTCTGTTGTGGTTCTTGAAATCCTTCAAGTTCTACTGTCCTCCCACTATATCTTTTAGATACAATCTCTTTCTAGAAAAACCGCGGTTCGAGCAACAAACACTTTGTTCTCGATTAGATTGTAGAAATAATATCCCTCGTGATATCCCACAACATGCCTTTGTCCGACTTAGGTTCAAGTAAACACTTCACTATTCCAAATCCTTATGAATGACATACTAGGACACTTCCTAGTATCTCATATGGTGTTTTTCATAACCTATTTAGATGGAACAAGGTTAAGGAAGAAAATTGTTGCAAGTAGAGCATGGCCCCAAGCGTAAACTAGAAGTTCTGTTTGACGCATCATGGACCGAACGTTGTCCAACAACGTTCGATTTCTCCTCTTAGACACACCATTCAATAATGGTGTTCCAATTGCAGCGAGTTTGGATCATATCAAATACTCCTTTAGATGCTTGTCTAACTCTTGGCTTAAGTATTCTCCTCCACGATCTCATCGCAGAGCCATGACTTTTGCCAAGTTGGTTCCCTACTTCATTCTTGAATTCCTTGAAATTTTCAAAAAATTCGGATTTGTTTCTTCACAAGATACACATATCCATATCTACTGATGCCATTAGAACTATTATGAAGTTATAAAAATCATCTCTAGCACTTGTGCTTAGTGGTCCACACATATTAGTATGTATGAGTCTCAAAATATCACATCTTGCCCATTAAACAAGTCTCACATATCTCATATGATTCATAATCAAATGAGTCCAGAAATCCATCCATATGGAGTCTAGAAATGCGTTTCTCATTCATGCGGCCTAAATGACAATGTCAAAGCTAAGTGAGGTTCATATCATTATATGGAAACCTCTTGGTATTCATGGGCATACAATCCATTTGAAAAATTGCATTACAATAATGCATATCAGAATAAATGGAACAACACTTATCCTTTTATTGTGATAGGAAAACCTTTTTCTTGTCCAAACAAGAAACTATGATAATGTTCCTACTCATAGAAGGAACATAATCATATTTGTATAATTCATGAACAATTCCATAGATATCGGATAAGTTCCTACGGCTAATTCAGCAACACTTGATTTATTTCCCATGTCTAGGTGCACTATCATTTATCCAATTGTCTACATCTCTCGAGATCCTCCACATTTCTATAAACGTGAGATCCTCTCTAGTGTCATATACCCTTGATGATGAGATATACGAATTTACCTATATAAAAAAATACCTTAAGTGGAATTCACAATTCCTTTTATTATTTCATTCCAGGTACTTTGGACAGTTTCTCTTCCACTTCACCACCTTTGGGCTCTGAGGCAACCAAATTGCTTATACCTTGGGTCCGTGTAACCTTTTTTGGTTACCCTTGCTGTTAACAATTAACATGTTTTACCTTTTCCCTTATTAGTGCTTTGTCAGCGGTTCTTAATCACATTGAGTGAGTTTCCTTTTGAACAAAGTTTTCAATTGCATCCAATGCAATTCTTGGTCCAATTGGTCGAATAACTCTTTATTCTTTATCTATCTCATAGATAACTCTCATTCAATAAGCCTTCAATCCTATTGAAATGGCTTAGTTGCGTTTTCCCTCTTGCTTCAGCAATTACACATTACTAGCTTGTGCTGTCGCGTCACATCTTGATGAATCAAGTTGACTTGCTTTGGCAAGCCCAAATTTCATTACATGTTGATCATGACGATTTCTACACAAGATTAAGCAAAACGCAAAATGGAGCAATACTTCAAACCTTCCATGTTTAGCCTGCTCTTGAAATGAGCTTCTTTAAATGTATGATCATATCATACTCCTCGATGTTCTCCTCTTGCTTCCAAAGCTTAAAGTTCATGACAGCTAACATGAGGCAATTCACATTCAAAGAACCATTTTTTAATGTTCCGTCCATTAGGCTTTTAGTGTATTTTGATAGTTGGTGGAAGAGAACATTATGCTCTAGGATATACAACAATTTCCTTTTATTTGAAAACAATTCTCAAATTTTTATCAGTTCTAGGAAACCGATTCCAGACATCTTGTCCTTCTAAAGGACATATCATAGTGATAAATTCGAGTTTGTTGTTTGATGCCATAGGTATTCAACACATAAAGGATTACACAAATTGTGACGTTTGAACTATATTTAACAAGGACTTAAATTATTAAACATGGCTCCCACTATTTTTATTTGGCAAGTCACCCAAAAGTTAGTTATTTAGGTAGGAACACCTTCAAATTACATCATATTAAACTCTTGGTTCAATTGCGCAAATAACTCCCTATTTATCTATCTCTTAGATAATTCCAATTGTCTTGCCTCTAAGTTTATCAACCTTATTGAACTAACCTAGTTCTGTCCAACCTCTTACTTCAACAACAACACATTACTTGCTTGTGTCGCCGTATCACACCATGGTGAATTAAAATCGCCTTGCATTGGCAAGCCCGAATTTGAATAGACCTTGATCATGATGGGTGTTTCAGTAAGAGAAGGCAAAACGCAATATATCGTTTGAGGGATTTATTTGTCATTCTTAATTATTTTGTTGATCCTACCAACATGATCTACTTATTCAGATTGGACAATCTCAAATAAAAAATCATCTTTTTTTATTATTATCTTGTTACGTTTTGCATACATCAACCATACACCAAAAATAAATAACAAGACATTAAATAATAAACATCCACCAAAAAAAGTGGCATGGATATGGCCCCTAAGACTAATATATTACAAATTCAATGATAATATCTAAAAGCCCTAAAGTGACAAGCTCATCTCCATGTGCCTCCACCTTTAGCCGCCTGTCCTAGCTTGGGAGTTTTTCTTTGTCTTGTGGTTCTTTGATTTCTTTGATCTTCTCCTCCATGTCTTGGCTATCATCTAACTTTCTACTACTTGCTAGAAACTATATTAAATAGAGAATACCTCACAAGTTGAGGAGAAGACGACACGCATGCCGTAAATTAATTAATTACATTAATTACAATAAATCAAAACAAACCAAACCACAAAATTAAATATCCACAACCTAGGCCATATCCATCCACCATGCAACAAAGCACATTATACAGTTAAAATCTAATTTTAACGCGCTTGGTCAATTTTAAATTGAATTTGGATTTTCTAAGGTCAAAACGGTGCAAGGGGCCCACCAATCTAGTAGGCTGAATCCCACAAGGACCGCCGCAAGCCACCAAACCGGTCGGCCCTAGCCTGCACGGTCAAATCGCTGGCTAGAACGAATCGTCCCTTGGCCGTGGCTTGCTTAGCGCGCAAAGAAGGGGGCGGGCGGTGATGCGCAATTTAGCGTACTATTCGCAAGTATACGAATCAAGTAGTATAGAGTGTATTACGACTCAGATTATCGATCCCACAGGGACTTTGCAGGTTTTTCTAGCAATCAGTTTTAACAAACAGAGTGTAAAAAGGAGGAGTATTTTGAGAGTTGTTTAAGTACTGAAAGTAAATAACTGAAACGTAAATCTTTTTGCAATAATTTTCTGAATAATCTTATGGTTGTAAAACTAGGGTTTGAGATACTAGGTCCCGGGATCCCCTAGGGTTCTTCAGATTTTCGTTCTTTGTTTGACATGAAAACACACAGCAGTCCCGTTATCCGTGCCACGTACCAATTATGCAGTATCTTTTCTTTTCCTGCACGTTATCACAATCCTGCAGACTGTTGGATTCCTGTTAAGCTGCCTAAATCTGCAGTCTCGTTCTAAGGCTGCTAGGGTTTCTAACCTGTCCTGATGGCCCGGGTCAGATTCTCTAACAGTTGGTCTCAACGATTTCAGGCTAGTCCTAACTCCCCTTCGCTAGTCGGCCCATCGGGGTAAGGTGCTAAATTCTGTCTTCTCTTCCTACCCCTAACCGGACGTTTTCACCTACCGGCTCGGGTCTGTAGCAATTCTGGTTAGCTACTCCGATCATGCATAAACAGTAAAATTCAAAGACAGAATAACTGATAAAGCTGCTGATATTAAGATAACGTAATCATGCATTCATAGTCAAAACGTAGAACTAATCTGAAAACAAAACCCTAGGTTCACCGAGAACCTAGGTAAAAGTTTAGCTAATGAAATTCATAACGTAAATAACACAGTTTTTGAATGAGAGAGAAGAAAAGCAAACGGGTGTCTTGAATCTGGATTCACGTTTCCGTGCTCTCCGGGGACGCTCCGCCTTCTCCGTGGATGTGCTGTCTTATGTTTTGATGTTCTGTGTATCCTCAAAACGAGTCTGGACGAGTCTTTAAATAGTGTTGTTTCCCGAAAACGCTTGTGCTCGAAATTACGGAATCTGCCATCGGTCCACCGTCTTTGACCAAAAGTCAAAACTGGCTGCGTATATACGCAGGGGTTGCGTATATACGCAACCAGGGCCCAACCAACAACCTCCACCACCCTCACTGCCTGCGTATATACGCAGGGGCTGCGTATATACGCAGGGCCTGCGTATATACGCAGGCCGTGGGGGCTAGGTGGGGTCCACTTGGTCCTTTGGTGGGCCAGGTCTGGTCCCCTGGGTCCCACTCTTCTGCCTGACGCTCCCGGTTTGCGTTTTGACCCGAAACTTGTCAAAATTACCAAAATACCCCTGGGTCAAAACCGCTCCGAATTCTGTCCAATCTTGGCTCTGGCCATAGGAAAACTGCTGACTGAATTTGGGAGACAAAATCTGAACTTGACTCTGGAAACCCGGGCCCGGTGCCAAAATGACCAAAATACCCCTAGGCCAAAACGGTCCCGGAAATCGTCACGAACATAAAATAGTTGCTCCTGACTCTGGACACCGGGAACCGAGACTCCTTACTCGGGCGTGGCCTGACTGGGACCCACACGTGACGGGAGTCGGTTTTTCGGCCGGACTCCGTTTCAGCATTATAACCTGTTTTCGGAAAGCCCTTGACGTCTCCGTTCTTTTGCCCCCGGTTTCACTTCAAAATTCCAAGTCAAGCTCAAGATATCGTCAACCGAGCGCGTCCCGGTGATTCTCGGTTTTGGCGTTTTCAGCTTCCTCGGTCGGTTTTCACTGCTCGTTTTTCCTCCAGTCTTTCCGTTTTCCATTCCACTCTCCCTTGTACCAGTCTCGGTCAAATCCTGTCCCGAGCATTTTCTGCACGTTTCCCGAGGCGATCTCGATTCTGTCTCGGCACGCATCCCAATGCACTTTCCGAACCTGTTCCTGTAAAAACATGAAAAATACCCGCGATCATATCCAATAAAAGTACAAAACATGCAAAAATTCACGAAAAGAATATAAACGTCTCGTTCCTAAAACCGAGGCTTTCCGAGGGTGAATTGTGGCTAAAACGCGGTTTTCCAGCACAAATACACATCTTTTCAGGCTATAAAATAACCCCTATTTGGGCGTTATCAAATACCCCCACACTAAACTTTGCTCGTCCCGAGCAAACTCCAGCAATATACTACCAATGCATATTATCCCGAATCAATCCAGAGCGGTGTAACTGCACTTATTTAAAAACAGTATTTATATTATAAAAACAGTTTATATTTTTGGGGAGACTGTGCAATCTCTTCAACTCAAACTGAACATCATCAAGTTCTCATATTCCCCTAAATTTCAGAAACTGCGGTGATCGGAAGAACTCGCGGCCAGCCTAGGTTAGGAACAAGCACGAACACCACTTACTTCCGCTTTTGCACGCAATCCGAACGTATCCCTAACGCACACCTTCCGTGCTTTTACTCCGGGTGTAATGTAAATCTGCCGGCTTTGGGACGGTAGGATAAGTCATTTAGAAGCGATGTCCTAAACGTCACAGCACACTCACACATACCCCAATCTCACACTCCCTCACCAAGATGACAGAAACTGACCCAAATCACCTAAGATTCTAGACACTCAATTTCCCCAGTCCCGGTGTAACTGCCGTTCTCGCGGCCACAACTGTGAACGAATGTGAAACTGTGATAAAAATTGCCGGCCTGGCGTTTTGAAATAAAATCAATCAAGCACCCTGAATTTTCTGCCTTTGATACTTTTTTCTTCGTTTTTTTTTTTCGTTTTCGTTTTTTTTTTTCGTTTTTTTTTTCAATTTTTTTTTTTTTTTTTTTTTTTGGGGCTACACAATAAACAATATAAACCAGGCCAACTCTATGATAAACCAAAAAACGTGGGGTGGCAGAAAAAATACTGAAACAAAATCTGAAACAACCACCCCCACACTAATTTCGAACCATGTAGTCAATCTGTAAAATAATCGCGCTTTTCCAACCGATCCTCCTTACTCCAAGGATGTCTAAATAGCACAGCGCGTCCTCCAGTAACCCTGTCAACCCAAAGTCCCCCATGTCGTGCGGAAAATTTACGCACTACGGCTCTCCTCCTGTGCTCACGGTGTAATGTCGTGAGTCACCGCCACACCGAAGTGTGCTGCCGTCACTATCTCACGCTTACACACCCTCAAATACAAAAATAAAGCTCATCCACTATCAAATATGACAATTCTGCTCTACCCCAGAAAATCCCCCTCAACTCAACTCCCTCGTGCCATGACGCGTAGGAAAGGTCAAAATACTAACAATGATGCGAGTATCAAAAAAACGGCTTCCTAGGTCAAACGGTTACCAAGAAAAGGATTAATGGATCAACGGGGCTCACTAGTGGACCTAAGGCGCGAGACAGGACGTGAGGTCCCCTATAGCCTATCACTCCACCAAATAATGTGGTGACCGTGATGGCGGGTTGACGACTACCTGGTGACGGTGGTCTGGCAGCTAGTTGGATACATGGCTCGGGAGACAGCTACTTGCGTTTTCTGAAGTGTATTGGCTCTATTAACTCTCCTAGACAGATTCTCGCAGCTCTTCCTCACCTAAGTTCGTCCACTTCGGGAAATTTTCTATCATTGAGCTCTCTCCAGTTTTAAGCTAAATCCTTCACCCAGTCTCAAAATTTTCAATTTTTTATTTATTTTTTTTTTTTTTTATAAAACGTAATGCAGTTACAACGCCACCACCCCCACACTGGATGGTGCCATGCCCTCATGGTACTAATCATCAGGCATACAATCTGGATTGGATGAGCTGGCTTGCCTCATCGAATGGGAACAAACTGGTAGAATATGCAGAAAAATAAAGCGAGAGACAGAAATAGAACCTGTGCACCCGGAGTCAATTCTTACAGGTGCGGGATTTTTCGCAGATTCCGGTGGAGCAGGATCGTTGACCGGTCGCCAGAAAATTTCTCGACGGAAGCTGTCAACCTTTCGGGCTCTATGTGCGCTCTTCAAACGTGCAATCCCCGAGCACCATTGTGTTGACAATGTGCTCCCATATGGTCGAGTATACTTCCGTACACCGGGGTCGATTGCTCTATTTGACAGAAAAACCGTTCCTGAAAAATCCCCAACTCGGACGAGTCCCTGTGACGGTCGAGTGTGCCAGAACACACCGGGGTCGATTCTTCAAGATTTTGAAAATCTGCCTTTCCTTCTACGAAATTTTCTGAATTCGCTTCAAACTCCACGGATCTGTGTATGGAGGTAGAGAGAGAAAAATGGGGCAAAAACGTGCTGCTGTCCGAAAAAAATATATATTTTTTTTTCTTCTTCTGCCTGCGTATATACGCAGGTGTTGCGTATATACGCAAACAGGGAGCAATTTCAAAAAGTTTTTTTTTTTTTTTTTAAATCCATATTTTCACTGCTGGCTGCGTACCCTGCGTATATACGCAGACAGCAACAAAAATAATTTTTTTTCAATTTTTTTTTTTTTTTTCAAAATCCTGAAATTTTCGCTGCTGACTGCGTATATACGCAAGCAGCAGGTAAAAAAAAAAATTTTTTTTCAAAATTCTGAAATTTTACTGCAGGCTGCGTATATACGCAGCAGCCTGCGTATATACGCAGGCAGCAGGTAATTTTTTTTTTCAAACATAATTTTTTTTTCTCTCTACTCCTTTTAGTTCTCGTTTTCTGCTCTGCTGTATCTGCACATGCTCAATTCAAAGTCAATACCCACTCATCTTACCTCTCTCAAAATTCAAAACTGAAAATAAAACTGAAATAATTTAAACTAACTTACTACGTTGGGTTGCCTCCCAACCAGCGCTTGTAATTTACGGTCGACGGCCCGACCCAGTTACCTCATGTTTGCTCAAGGGACGTCAAAACCGCCAGGGTCTACCTTGACGTCTGCTTCCGGGCCCAAATATGGCTTGACCCGGTTTCCGCTCACCCACCGAGATCTCAATTTTCCCGAGACAAGCTGCATCCGAGACTCGCCGTGAAGTGCTTTCTGCCCTTCTTGAAACTGCTTTGGTTGTGCCGAAGTCTGATGGCTCGGGAGCGGTTTAAGCTCTCGGGTTGGTGGCTCTTTGAGTGACGGGACCAGGACCAATTTCTGTCCACCTTTTTCGTCCAGCTGTAAAGTGGTCCGGTTTTCGGCTTGCATGGCCTGCTCCTCCTGGAATCTCTCCTCGTTCTCTCTGTCCACTCTGTCAATCTCTGCCCATAGCTCATCCATCTCTTCGTTTTCCTAGCCTTCTTCGACTACCTCTACTGCAAAGATGTCTTCATGCTCGTAATAGTTCGGTAGTTGCAGATTTTTGAAAACGTTGAACTTCACCTTGTCTTCATTGATCTGCATGGTCAGTTCTCCGCTCTTGCAGTTTATCATGGCTTCTCCGGTAGCCAAAAACGGTCTGCCCAGAATGAGTGGCACGTCTCCTGCCTCCATGTCTAGAATTACAAAATCTGCCGGAAAAATCAATTCTCCGACTTTCACCAGAATATCTTCAATAACTCCGTAAGCCTGCTTCACGGATCTGTCCGCCATCTGCAGCTTGATTCTGGTGGGCCTGAGTTCACCGATTTTCAAAGTTTTGAAAATCGACAAAGGCATCAGATTGATACTGGCCCCTAGGTCACACAGAGCCTTTCCTGTGTAAACATTACCTAGGGTCACCGGGATGACAAAACTGCCAGGGTCCTTCCTCTTCCTCGGTAGCCCATTCTTCACACAGTTGCTCACTTCTGCCGTCAGATTTATTGTCTCGAAATCGCTCATACGTTTCCGTCCATACAAAATATCTTTGAGGAACTTGGCATAAGTGGGCATCTTTGCCAACGCCTCCGCAAAGGGTATGTTGATCTTCAGCTGTTTGAAAATCTCGAGAAATCTGGCGTAGTCCTTGTTATCATCCCTCTTTCGTGTCTTCAAAGGATACGGCACCTCCTTGGAGACAGGTACCGTTTCTGCTTCCTTCTCGTTTTGCATTGCATCCTTCTCAACCGAGCCCTTCGGCTGGGGGCGGTCGGCTGAGTTGTTATCCTGGCCAAATACTTCGCGCTCGATTTCCTTCGACTTTTCTGCACGTGCGTGGCTGGGATACGGTGGATCCTGCAGTGCTAATCCACTCCGAGTGGTGATGGCATTGACCTGAGCACGTGGATTATTTACTGTGGTCGAGGGTAAGTTCCCTGGTGCTCTTTCCGTTAGCTGCTGTGCTAACTGTCCAACTTGTACCTCCAAAGCGCGCAGTGACGTTTTGGTCATCTGCACGTCGGCTGTCAGGGCGTCCATGTGCTCGAACCGGGACTCCATGGTCTGGAACATGGACTTGATCTCCTTCATCTGAGCGTCGTACTGCTGCGCAGATGGGCCCGACTGAGCCTGCTGCGTCGGTGCAGCCTGCTGGGCTGGTGGCCTGTGCTGGAACCCCGGTGCATAAACTGCTGCGTTCGGGTTTCCGTACCGGAACCCGGGATGGTCTCTCGATGCCGGTCTGTACCGGCTCGGATCCCACTGCTGCTGTACGTAATTGGAATCTTCGTTTCCGAGCCCCTCGATGGCTGTGTCCAAATCTGTTTTTCCTACTGCATCAGTTGAGTAAACTTTCTTGACCAAATCTTGAACGATCTTGGCCAGATTGTCTATCCGGTCGTCTTCCACTGGCTCGGCTCGGGCCGTGATCCTACGATCGTCAAACAGGCGAGTATCCTGTTTGGCTAATTGCTTCATCAGCTCATAGGCACCGTCCTTGTCCACATGGTACAGAAAATTTCCTCCGGCTTCTCGGTCAATCCTGTCAGCACTCTCCCTGTCTAGGGCATGGTAGAATACCTGCAGGATCTTCGAGTCTCCGAAACCGTGGTTCGGGCATCTTTTCACAAGTCTCATCAATCTGTCCCATGCGTCTACCACCGTCTCTCCCGTCTTCTGTTTGAATGACAAAATCTCGCTTTGTAATTGAATGACCCGGGAGGCGGGGTAAAATTTGGCCAGAAAATCGGTGACACACCCCTCCCATGTAGTGATCGATCTGGGTGGTCGGGATTCGAGCCAGTCGTTGGCCACTCCGTATAGGCAGTATGGGAAAAGAATTAGCATAAGTGCCTCTGCGCCAACTCCCTTATACCGGACCTTGTTGCAGTAATCCTCGAACTTCCCGATAAAGTCGTTCGGGTCTTCGTCAGCTTTGCCATGGAACGGGCAGAGGGTCTGCACAGTCTGGATGGTGGAGGGTTTGATGTCAAAGTGTTCTGCGGTGATCTCGGGCACCACAATAGCTCGCTCATGCCCCCCCGTGGGGACTTCGAAATTCTCCACCAACGCCTTCCCAGACCGGTTGTATGTCCTCTGGTTGCTCCGGGCAGCGAATCCTGCTGCGATCAGATCCTCGATGTACCGAGCCATCTCGGCTGGAGTACGTGTCTCGGGCAGTTCTGGCGTTCTCTCGGTATTGTCGCCCATCCTGCAAAAGTAGAGATCTCAAGAGCAATGAGATAACGAAAAATAAAAAATAAAATAAAAATAAAAACTCTGAAAATTAATTCGGACTACTAAATAAACCCTAAAAAGTCCCCGGCAACGGCGCCAAAAACTTGATGCGCAATTTAGCGTACTATTCGCAAGTATACGAATCAAGTAGTATAGAGTGTATTACGACTCAGATTATCGATCCCACAGGGACTTTGCAGGTTTTTCTAGCAATCAGTTTTAACAAACAGAGTGTAAAAAGGAGGAGTATTTTGAGAGTTGTTTAAGTACTGAAAGTAAATAACTGAAACGTAAATCTTTTTGCAATAATTTTCTGAATAATCTTATGGTTGTAAAACTAGGGTTTGAGATACTAGGTCCCGGGATCCCCTAGGGTTCTTCAGATTTTCGTTCTTTGTTTGACATGAAAACACACAGCAGTCTCGTTATCCGTGCCACATACCAATTGTGCAGTATCTTTTCTTTTCCTGCACGTTATCACAATCCTGCAGACTGTTGGATTCCTGTTAAGCTGCCTAAATCTGCAGTCTCGTTCTAAGGCTGCTAGGGTTTCTAACCTGTCCTGATGGCCCGGGTCAGATTCTCTAACAGTTGGTCTCAACGATTTCAGGCTAGTCCTAACTCCCCTTCGCTAGTCGGCCCATCGGGGTAAGGTGCTAAATTCTGTCTTCTCTTCCTACCCCTAACCGGACGTTTTCACCTACCGGCTCGGGTCTGTAGCAATTCTGGTTAGCTACTCCGATCATGCATAAACAGTAAAATTCAAAGACAGAATAACTGATAAAGCTGCTGATATTAAGATAACGTAATCATGCATTCATAGTCAAAACGTAGAACTAATCTGAAAACAAAACCCTAGGTTCACCGAGAACCTAGGTAAAAGTTTAGCTACTGAAATTCATAACGTAAATAACACAGTTTTTGAATGAGAGAGAAGAAAAGCAAACGGGTGTCTTGAATCTGGATTCACGTTTCCGTGCTCTCCGGGGACGCTCCGCCTTCTCCGTGGATGTGCTGTCTTCTGTTTTGATGTTCTGTGTATCCTCAAAACGAGTCTGGACGAGTCTTTAAATAGTGCTGTTTCCCGAAAACGCTTGTGCTCGAAATTACGGAATCTGCCATCGGTCCACCGTCTTTGACCAAAAGTCAAAACTGGCTGCGTATATACGCAGGGGTTGCGTATATACGCAACCAGGGCCCAACCAACAACCTCCACCACCCTCACTGCCTGCGTATATACGCAGGGGCTGCGTATATACGCAGGGCCTGCGTATATACGCAGGCCGTGGGGGCTAGGTGGGGTCCACTTGGTCCTTTGGTGGGCCAGGTCTGGTCCCCTGGGTCCCACTCTTCTGCCTGACGCTCCCGGTTTGCGTTTTGACCCGAAACTTGTCAAAATTACCAAAATACCCCTGGGTCAAAACCGCTCCGAATTCTGTCCAATCTTGGCTCTGGCCATAGGAAAACTGCTGACTGAATTTGGGAGACAAAATCTGAACTTGACTCCGGAAACCCGGGCCCGGTGCCAAAATGACCAAAATACCCCTAGGCCAAAACGGTCCCGGAAATCGTCACGAACATAAAATAGTTGCTCCTGACTCTGGACACCGGGAACCGAGACTCCTTACTCGGGCGTGGCCTGACTGGGACCCACACGTGACGGGAGTCGGTTTTTCGGCCGGACTCCGTTTCAGCATTATAACCTGTTTTCGGAAAGCCCTTGACGTCTCCGTTCTTTTGCCCCCGGTTTCACTTCAAAATTCCAAGTCAAGCTCAAGATATCGTCAACCGAGCGCGTCCCGGTGATTCTCGGTTTTGGCGTTTTCAGCTTCCTCGGTCGGTTTTCACTGCTCGTTTTTCCTCCAGTCTTTCCGTTTTCCATTCCACTCTCCCTTGTACCAGTCTCGGTCAAATCCTGTCCCGAGCATTTTCTGCACGTTTCCCGAGGCGATCTCGATTCTGTCTCGGCACGCATCCCAATGCACTTTCCGAACCTGTTCCTGTAAAAACATGAAAAATACCCGCGATCATATCCAATAAAAGTACAAAACATGCAAAAATTCACGAAAAGAAAATAAACGTCTCGTTCCTAAAACCGAGGCTTTCCGAGGGTGAATTGTGGCTAAAACGCGGTTTTCCAGCACAAATACACATCTTTTCAGGCTATAAAATAACCCCTATTTGGGCGTTATCAGGCGGCCTCTAGGTTCAAACCCTGGAGTTGTTTCCTTCCTCCTTCCCTTGTGTGCTTACTTCGCCCAAATCCTAGCTTTTCAAAACCCAAAAGCTCACATCATATGTGAACTGAACTTTCCAAACTTTATACGATATGTAAAATTGGCTCATTTCGAATTGAATCATATTCAATTTGCATCCTATGCTTAACTTCAGTTTTTCGTCAAAAGTATAAAAAAACAGTGAAAAACTGATAAACAGTAACACATAAAATCATTTTATGCCATACGACATGTGGCTCTGATACCACTGTAGAGTTTTGATGCAGGTAACACAATGGAATAACTATAAATCAATCCTTCTCAAAGCCATCCACGGGTCGCAGGCAAGCTTTTCATAATATGATAAAAGAAGAACATTGTGTACCTTAGTTTGTGTGATCACTACGAAGAATTATGTTTTCGTATCTACGAGTATCCACACCTAGGATGTATGCTGGAATCCTTCTTCATGTTAAGTGCTAGCTAGGGAAGAAGGAGGAAGAAAGAGATCACCCAAAATGAACACTAGAGTCGTGTGCCACCTTGTGACCGACATCAATGGATGGGCAGACGAGGTAGGGCTTCGGCCTCTCCTTGTCTCTCTCCTTGATTTGTTATGTTCTCACACTAATGACTTGTGTTAGATAAATAATAAGCTAGGATTCCTTTATATAGTTAGTAACTCCTTATTAAGTACATATTGGCCTTAATACTAATCATGTCCACACACGAATTAGTCCACTTTGCAAATTAGTCCTTATAACTTTGCTTGTCGTTGCGTTTAGATCCTTTTATTAATTATTCCTACTAATTATTTCTCATATCCAATCTAATCCATATGTGTGTGACCCCATAGGTTTCTACTTAGTTGGTAGTAAAAATGACTAACATAGAGCAGAGAAGAGCGAAGAGAAGTCTCTTTCTATCAGCCCCTAAGCCACCGGTCTTACCAGGACGATACAGAGCGAGATCATGAGAAGCATCGTATGTAAAGTCAATTCAGATTTCGTAGCTCCATATTTTACAGCCGTATATCTTGATTGATTAACTGAACTACTACTGTGTCTAGCAACATATCTATGTCACCCAACTAATAGAAATAGTCAGTGATCCGACAAACCATGTGCCCAATGTTAACTCATTATATCATCCCTTTGTCTCCATATTCGGATTGTACACAAGGCATAATTGTCACACTAGTATATCCAATCCATAGTTTCCCTATCCTTAGAATAAGCTTAACCATGTAGATAACATCAATATCCGATATTCTTTTATCTGAGTCTGGGTAACAATTCCATAAGCACCATCCTTCGAGTGGCATGTGGATATTTGCTACCATTATGTAGGAGGGACAAATCATATCTACATCACTACCATCTCTCAGCTTGCTTCCTATCATGCCAAATTACCATCTTTATAGTAACCTGGTTAAGGCGCAATGTTTGATAAGATCAAAGCATGATTTTTCATAACTAGAGTATGTAGTGACTTCAAGTCTAAGATTTACAATACCATTAGCACTACGAGAAGTACTTGTGAATTTGACATAATCTAATGTAGTCAACTCGATGTGGGTCAATCCATTATGTCATTACCCCTACTGCATACCCATATGTTAGAATTGATATCTCCATGTCAATCTACCCACATACTAGTCTCCATGCATAATGATTGTCCTATTAATCAATGTACTCGACTATGGATATTTAAGAATATAACATGTATACTCTATCGACTTCATTCATGTTAACATATCTCCATAACAATAACATAATGAACCGTAAGTCCATATGTCACTATAAATAGATTGCCTCTAGGGCACTATTCCAACAATATCCTAATAGGCTATTTTATTGAGAATTGAATTACTGATTTTAGCTTTTTGACTTCCCTATGCATTCAAAAATAAAACATTTTAATTGTATTTTAATTTTTCTATGTGAAAAATGTGTATAATTCATTGTACAGTCAATGTATTCAATTTCTCATGTCCCAATTAAGATCAAGGACATTAATTAACTGTTGAGTACTCCAAGTATCTTTAAGAGTACTCAAATAAGATTAGGCACATTCAGTTTGCACCATGGAATGGATTTTTCCCTCTTTGTTTACTATCACATGTTAGATTATTTGCAGATGACTTTCCATTTACATAAAACTTTTATCATGAATTTTACACGTAATTACTTACATGAAGGAGAAATGAAAAAGAATGTTGGTTAATTTTTCTTGTAAAAACTCTAATCAATAGAGCTTTAAAGTTTCTAAGAAAGACCCCTTTATGAACCCATTTTTAAAGATTTGTATAATTAGAAATGGGATATGGGTATTCCACAATTACTCCACCTGGTGCTCTTTCCTCATCTATTTAGTTTCATTTTAGGGTACACTTCTTCTTCTTCTTCATCTCTTGATATTTTTCTGTAATTTTCTTTTAGTCAATCTTTTTTCATGGAAACATGGTATGCGTCTTCTTTCAATATTCTCATTTCTTTTCCTTTTGGTCATGCCAATGCTATTCTAATTGCTTGATTTTTGTTTCCATATATTTGCAAGTAATGTCTTACACAAAGGGAAGACCGGTGTATTGGTGAGTGTAACTACATCCATTTTTTTTGAGGAAAAAACTACATCCATGATTGACTTAAGGGTTTTATTTTCTTTCGCTTTCCTTGCCAGTCTATTATAGATTCAGGCTTTCATTCAGTTATATATGATGGTTTTAATTATGGCTTCCTTATTTGAACAAGCACTTTGTCGCGTAGTTTCCACGTATTCTTTAGATATAGATTATCTACTCATTCATATTTTTTATTACAGCAAAGCACATTTTGTCGTCCATTTTTTTGGTTCACTCATATGGTTCATTCTTGGTTATTTTAAATGATAATATGTTATTTATAGCTATTGTTTTAGCATTTAGATATCTAATAAGATATAGTATAAAAAAGAATGTATCACGGACATTGCAGTGTGTTTATCTCTACTGTCTAGTCTATGAATGACACTTTTGTTCGTTTATTAAATTGGTGCTTTTTTTGGTGTGTCGGGCCTTTATATTGTTTGGAGTAAAATATTTTACTTAACCACTAGAACTTCTCAGAAGAAAAAAAAAATAGAAATATAACAAATAGAACAAATGATGTATGACTATTTTTTTTTTAATCTAGCTTTCATGATGATTCAGCATTTTAGATACTTACTACGTTTCTTCTGGATTGCCCTATTTTGATTTTTAACCCGTAAATGGGTCACTTTGACTCAGTGATTTAGTTAGCAAAACAATATTTTTCTTTTGGAGTTTTTTTTCATGGTATTGTAGAGTAACTTTACTCTACGAGACCATGCAAATATTACCAAATTCTTATATCGTTTTGCAAATCAAATCACCGGATCAAAGTGACTCAGCGAATAGTGACAAAAAACTGAAGTAGGCTGAAAGAGAAGAAACAGAGATAGTATTTGAGAAGTTCAAGTAACTTATATACTGCATAAAACTTGAGAACATACCCTCAACTTTCGTTAATTATTATTTTTCTGGTTAATTTGTGTGCTTTTGTTCATGAATAATAAGAAGTGTTTGAAACCTAATGAAGATTTAAAGATTTCATGTATGTGATCAATGGACGATGATTGAGATTAGAAAATTTTCCCTTTACCTAAACAATGCTTTGTGTCTATAGTTGTAATGTTACTATGTATTTTGTAACTCAAGAACAATGGTTGCTGTCTATTTGAATGTAATAGTGGTACTCAACCACACAAATTATGATAATTAATTTTAAAACTTGATATTAAGAAAAAATGGGAACTTGATGAGAAATGGTTAGAAAAAGTGTAATAATAAATGTTTGAATAAAGAATAACTTTGTAAGAATTACTCTTGAATTGATTTTTTGATGTCAGGATAACTGAATATTTGAAATAAAATTTTCCAGTAAAAAATATAAAATAATTCTTAATGTTGTATGCGTTGCATATGTTACAATATATTCATAAAAAATTTGTTTAAATTTTATCAAATATGTTGATATTTATAAATATTTTTAATTTCTTGGATATAGATGTTTCAAGTAAGACTCCATCTGTTTATATATATCGTACTTTAAAATGAAATAATATTACATAGAGTAAGAGACACTGACCACCCTGAGTTTAGGGTTAATTCCACCCCGCTGCCCTGTGTTTTGAAAAAATACACTCCGCACCTTTTTTTTGGATTGAGCTAACGGTGGACTAACAAACCCGACAGAAAGACTATTTTATCCCTTGAATGTTATAAAATTACACACTATATATTACTACTTCAATTTATTAATCTCATTAACTTATTTTCTCTCTTCCCCCGTCTCTCTCTTACACTCTTTTCTCTCTTCTGCTGTGAAAACAGCAGACCCATACAACTCTCTCTCTCTCTCTCTCTCTCTCTCTATCTCTATCTCTCTCTCTCTCTCTCTCTCTCTCTCTCTCTCTCTCTCTCTCGATATGAGGATGAAGCAGCAACCACAGCAGATGGTCGAAGGCTAAGCACCCTCCTCTCCTCCCCTCCATCTTCAACAACCAACAGATCTGTGGAAGGCAACCGGATCTGTTGACTTTCTTTCCCCCTCGATCTCTCTCTCTCTCTCACTCTCGGCTGTTTTTTTTTTTTGTTTATTTGGGCTTTTGACAGGGTGAAGTCAGAGATGGAGATGGGGGCTTCGATCGGGAAGTGGTGGTTTTGTTTTCGAAGGACGGTGGTAGCAGTGACGGTGGTCTGGTTTGTTGAAGAATAGTCCACAGATCCGGAATTAGGACAACGCTGGTGGCGAAGAAGATCGAAGAATACCTGTGCGATGGGTTTCTTCTCAGATTATTCTTCTTGCTCGGTTTCTTATGGGTTGCGCTGCTAGGTCTTTTCTTCCTCCATTGGTGAGTTTCTCTTGCCGAGCGAGTGGTTCTGGGTGGTTTGGACGATGGCTGGTGATGTTTTGGGTTTAATTTGCATGTAAGGGAATTGGTACTGGGTGAATTTGGGTGTGGACAGTGGAGTAGGATGTTGTGGCTGGTTGTTGTAGTTACAGGTTGTTGGTTTGGTGTTTTATGGTTTCAAGTGGGTTTCTGAATTGGTAGCAGTGGTGATGGAGGTTAGGAAGGTGGCTGTTGGGTTTAGGTATAATTGGTAGATAGTTAGACAGGTCATGAGATGGTGGTTGTAGCAGGTGGTAGCTATTGTTGGTAGCTAATGTTGGTAGGCTCGGGTGAAGTCATGTTTGTAGTTGGTGATGGTGATAGAATTGGTGTTGAAGGTGGAATTGCAGTTTGTGTTTGTTGGTGAATTGGTAAGCTTGTTGTGGTCTAAGATGGAGGTGATGGTCTTAAATTAAATTTTGATGGGTTTGTGTTTAAGATGCAGGTTGTGTTTTACATGGAAGATGTTGTTTTGGTGATGAATGTCTGGGTTAATTTGATGTGTGTTCTTGTGTTCGTTTTTTCACTTCATGGCTTTGATTCTAATTTATTGATTTTTTTTTTTTTTTTGTGTTCTTGATGTTCTTGTTGATAACATGGGCAAAAGATTTCAAAAATGCATAAGGGTAATATGGTCCGAAAAGTTTCAGTATACCACATATCTAATGGAACATGATAGAAGGTGCAAACTGTCCACAGAATATTCTTTATTTGGTTGCGGAGTGTCTTTTTCCAAAAAACAGGGTAGCGGGGTGGAATTAACCCTAAACTCAGCGGTGGTCAGCGTCTTTTACCCCATTATATAAGATAAGTTTAGAGATCTCTGTTTGCTTTTAGATAAAAGAATGTTAATCACTTACTTCCATTTAACATCCCAAAGAATTTTTTTAAGGGGCCAATAATGGAAGAGAAAAAGAATTACAAAGATAATTAATTTTTTCTCAAATTCACTTCATGTATCAAAATAAATACCACGAAAATTAGACTCCTAATTTTATTCATTGAAATGATACAATTTGTTTAAAATTATTAAGAAAGTAATAGATGAGAAAAAGATAAACTCCTGTCGTTAGTTATCTTTCCAGAAAAAAATTAATTCTATTATATTCTCTAAAACTTAACATTACAACGTAAAAAATAAGTAAATTGAAGTTATGAAGCACGTTTGAACCTTTTAAAATGATTAAAAAATCTCTTACAAATAATTTGACAAAAAATTCTCAAGTCTACCCGTTAATGATTTAAGAACAATTAGAAAATTCACCCAAAGAAAAGTTAAAGAAAGTAGAGCCTAATGCTGATGAGATATGCCAGTAAGCAATGACTTTTATGACAGCAATCCAAATTACATGGGTTTGCTCCTTTGTCAAATTGTCTTTTATATTATACAACATTTATATGAGTAATTCTAAATGTGCATTTTATTTTTAAAAAATTAAATAAACATTATGCGCTTGAGTATATTATATTTCAATGAAGTCTTATTTAATAAAATACGATTAGACCGACCCGCGCATGCGCGGGCTCACGACTAGTTGATTTAAAGTCTAACTCTTATTCATAGAATGATCAAAAAAATAAATTGTTTATTTATAAATAAAATATAATTCCCATAGAGAAATATTCATTCAATTCTAAATAATATAAATAATTTCTTTTTTAGAAAATCAAATTCTTCGAATATAAGTTAAGCTACCAAGAATTTTTCTTTAATAATTATGACAAGATTCTTTTTAAATTTAAATCAAATCACCATGAAAGAAATTTTAAAAAAAAGGGAAATAGCAATAATAATTTATGGCCGAAAACTATAAGGAAGGAATTAATACTATGGACGAATTTCTTGTTGAGATGAACTTGCTACTCTTTTTGGTTTATACAGAAACTCTTTCAATTAACTTCAAATATAAAACTAATTAAGCTCATAAAAGAGTTCTAATAGGAAAATACATCTTAGAGCATCTCCAATGGACTAGGTAAATGGCTGTTATAGGTAAAATATAGATTAGTTTTAAAAAAGATATGTCTCCAACAGGCTAGCTACTTGGATATGTATTTTAACCGATAGGTAAACAACTCGCTACTATTAGCGAGCTGAATTTTCGCTCGTTAAATGTTTTTTCCTTTTCAAATATTTTTAACGGTTATTGAAACCACGTTCCCTACTTTTTTGGATAAATCTCCTACAAAATACTTCTATTCCACCTTTGTTCCTTAAAAGTATCCTTAAATTTCGAACAGTTCCTTGCACAAAAATCGAATTGTTTTTACCGATACGTGTTGCATAGTTTTTTTCTAGTTGCACCATTGGAGCAACAGGTAAATTTTCTTATAAGGTAAGATACATAAGTCGTTTTTTTTCTACAATATAGCTAAACTGTCATTAGAACTATTGGAGATGCTCTTATTGTGATCATTCAAACTAAATATATGATTTTATGAAAGATATATTTTATTCCTAACAAAATTCTCTTTACTTGGAAGACAATGAATATAATTCTAAAGAATATTTAAGAGAAACAACATACTAATTGAAACTGCCAAAAGAGGTAGACAAAAAGCAAAAGAGCCTCCAAAAAAATAATATGGCCGCCCCACTAGCGGCGCATGCCTCCCAGGGATTCATGCACAGCTTGCAAGTGTTGCAGAGAGTTTTTGGTGCTATTTGCCCATTTCCTCTTTTATAGTGTTAACAAGTTTAGACCAAATAAACATGTATTGATACTACATGAATACCTATACCTATTAATGACTCAAAAAATTCTAGAAATATATCAAAAATCCAAGGATCGCATAACTGATGCTATCTTGCTAGACTAGATTCATGAAGCCTGAGATGTCTTCAAGAACATGGATTAGCATCACATAATATCGATATAAATACACTCAAATCACTTATAATAAAATGCACTACCTGATATGAGTTATTTTGTTCCTGGATTAACAAACACTATGA
Organism: Linanthus parryae; assembly: GCA_023055425.1. Taxonomy (NCBI): domain Eukaryota; kingdom Viridiplantae; phylum Streptophyta; class Magnoliopsida; order Ericales; family Polemoniaceae; genus Linanthus; species Linanthus parryae. Next base: position 97,268,650 of record JALGPY010000005.1, on the reverse strand, counting down.
AAGAGTGCTGGATCCTAGATTGAACATTCAGCCTTATCTTTTTTCAAAACCCATGTGGGTTAAAAACCTTAGCAGGCAAAAATAGTACACGTTCTAATAATTTCAGGATTTAAACTTAATATTTCACCTGTTCATAGCATCAATCGAGTAGATCTCCATTCCTCTTTCTGCAGTGCTTACGTTAAACTATTCCATCACCACATATGAAACTTAAGACATGTGATATAAATTCATGTAAAAAAACAAAATATAGCCACATGTAATTTGATATACATACAAACATATCCAAATGCAGGGTAAAAGACACTAACCACCCCTGAGTTTTGTACTAATTCCACTCCGCTACCCTGACTTTTGAAAAAAGACAGTCTGCACCCATTTAACGAAATATTTTTGTGGACACCCAGCACCCTTCTGTCATGTTCTGTTAGAAAAGTGGGTTATTGTATTTTTTCAGAGCGTATTACCCCTGCGTTTTCTAGACTTTTTTTTTGCCCATGTTTATCAATAAGAACACCAAGAACATCAAAGATTCAGAGCAGAAAAGTGGGTGATCTACCAAGAATTATTGCTTCAATCAACTTCTTAAACCTCAAAATACAAACCAATCAGATATACACAGAAGATTTAGCACACAAATGTGCTGTTCTTCAATAAATCATTCACTAACATAATATGGAAAACACAAATGTGCTCTCTGTTTGTTGTTACTCAACAACCCAAAAGGACCACCATCAAACAAAATCAGAAGAGAAATAAAGAGCACCACCCACCATCTCCACCAATACAACTGTCATCACGGCACTACTACTACAACCACAACTAGAAAGGCATCATTGGCTACAAAATTCAGCCCCCAGAGCTGTTCCTAGGCTACGCCTGGACACTCTCTACCGCCATGAGGTGATATTCACTTCGCCACAACTAACCTTGAGAGGGGTTTCCCACAAAGTAAAAATCCTTGTGAAATTCCTTGGATGTTGAAGGATATATTGGTTGCTAGTGGAATGGGAGGCAATGAACCAGTCCTGGATATGGACGACGAAGCTGCCTGAATCTGCTCAGAGCACAACCTCCGGAATCACCGTCGTCGCCCATCGATGATCCAGATCTAAGCAGAGATCGATTTCACCTTCCTTCTACTCACATCACATTAACTTCTTCGGCAGTGGGAAGCAGTGGTCGTGGAGAGAGAGAGAAGAGGGGATCGAGGGAGATAGGGATGGGAGACATCAGGTCGCCGCCGCACCTTCAATCGAAGAAGAAGCCGATGGAGGAGCAGCGACGATGTGGCAGCGGCGCGGTCGCCGTCGTCCACAACGCCACAGGTGGTTCCGGCGGCTGTGAGGGGAGAAGGATGTTGGGTGGGGAAAGAGACAGAGAAGGATGGAGATAGATTAGGGCTGTGAGGTGAGAAGGAGGTTGGATGGGGGGAAGAGAGAGACGAGAGAGAGATGAGATAATAGAACCAAAAATTGGGTTTTGAGCCGGCTGGTGAATTGGGTGTTGAAAGATAGAGATAGATTAGGGTTTTGAAAAGATGATAAAGGAGAACGTAGGTCATTTATAGAGATTATGAGGTTAAAATAGTATTTTCACCGGATCTGTTAGTCAACCATTAGCTTCCATCTAAAAAAGGTGTAAACTGTCTTTTTCCAAAAGTCAGGGTAGCGGAGTGAAATTAGTCCAAAACTCAGGGGTGGTTAGTGTCTTTTACCCCCAAATGCATCACACAAAACTACATGATCATGTAGATATAGCAAACAAAAACTGTGTATGAATAATTAGTATATAATCCAACTATATATATGTATGTTATGTGACATTATGCTCAATAATTGACAAAAGGAAAATGCACTTAAAATTCTCGCAAGTGTACACTTTCACTTTCTTCATGCAAACATTTATCTTTCACGTGTACCAATCTCAATGATTTTCACATACAGTGATTTATATGATCGTGTTAAATAGGTCACTTCAAAATATATTTATGTTCATTTCATATTCTTCTAGATTAATGATGATTACTACCTATTTAAGAAGAGATTTTCACTACTTATGAGAACTTGTCTTATCGCAACCACATAATGTTTCTAATTTAATTTTCTCATGCTTTCATGCATATGATTTTGAAATTAATTTCAACATGAGAATCGGTGTTCCAAGTATCATAATTACTCCAAGCACTTTATATTTACACTTAATGCATTCATAAATCTATATAATTTATATCCATGTGTCCATGTATCCGTTAAATTTGGTCATGGTCATATATTTTTAAGTATGCTCTACCAACACCGGATGGATTAAGAAAATCATGTATGTTTTCAAGCGGTTTTGGGATTAAAGAATCATCAATCATAAGATCATGAGATTAAACACTCCCTTTTAGCAAACAACTATGAAGACTACTTTCTTCTAATTATTTGGTAATCATGGTCTTCAAACACAAGTACTGTGGAAACTCAGATATTCTTGGTGTTGTAGCCTCATCTAATTGTTTCTTTTCTTGAAGATCAATTATTGGCTCTAAACATTTCTTACAAGAAGGGTTACGTTTGAAAGTGGGCAAAGGAAACAACATTCAAATTCTCCACAATCCTTGAATAAAAAGATCGTCATCTTTTCGGCCTATTTCTATCTTCCCTGAAGAAAATAATATGTTGGTGTACATTTTCATAACTCCATACAATAATTGAGACTAGAGCCTCCTTGCTGCAAAGTGGCTCGTACCCGATATTCCAGAATTTTGAAAAATTACGCTACCAACTCTGCTGAATAATGATATTATAAGGTGGCATTTCTCTAAAAACGGGGAATACTTTGTTGCGTCGGGGTACTCCAACTCTCGGGAACTCAAGTCTAAAGTTCAGGTACAAACCTCTACCTCCAACAATGCACAAACATGACCCTCATTACTTTGGACGAAAAAGGTTCAGCCGCGAATAATTTACACAGTTTGGCGAGCATCACATGATTCACTATCTCCGAAGGAAAAGATCATGAAATTCAACAAAAATGTTTCTCCCATATGTCGGTTTGCAAGAAAACTCAAGAAACAACCTCCCACCCATTTTTGAACTCCACTTCTACAGAGAAGATCTCGACTGAACTTTACGGGGCATATTTTTTGAATAAAAAAGTTGGCAACATTTATTTCCAAATTCTATCTTTCTAACACTCTCCCCATTAGAGCTTGAAGTTTTTTTGCTAGTTATTTGGAGCATTTAAAGAAACCGGAATGCGTTAATTTATTAAGACAAGAGGATTATGGAGATGGAAATTGTTCATAATATTCGATGATGTGACTGAAATATGGGAAAGTGTCGGACCAACCTGCTTCGGTTCCTCTAGTGTCTGTTGCCCCGAACCACTGTTGGAGACCTCCGGAAGTGGGTTTTTTAAAAGTTAATACGAATGAAGCTTGGTTACCTAGTGAACAAAAAGGGGCAGGAGGAGTCATCTTGCGCGATCAAGAAGGTGTGTTCTTATGATGAGCTTCTTTTCCAATGCCCACTGCGGCCTCAGCAGCGGCATGCGAAGCACTGTCCATTTGAGAAGGACTTGGATTGGCGGCTGAGATGCGTAAACGCAGAGTTGTGGTCAAATCTGATGCTAAAAGTATCATTGACGCCATTCTTCACCCCCAAAAACAAACTTCCGAGATCATAACATGAAGAATGGTGCGTGGCATTCGCTCTCAGACTATTCATTTTGAAAGTATTTCTTTTTTACTATAGTCACCGTACTACAAACAAGATTGCACACGAGTTTGCTTAGTTTGCGTTATCTGTACGCAAAAAATTTGTTTGGCTAGGTGTAATCCCAAGATGGGCCATTTAATTTCTCAAAAAATTATGTTATCAGTGTGTCTCACCTTCTCTTTTGATCGAATAGACACCACATTTCTTTTCAAAAACAAAATATGAAACTTTTATGGTAGTGGACAAATAAATTGAAACACTTATCTAACGAAAATAAAAATGGACAATAAAACCGGATGGAGGGATTAGCAGAAAAGTAGGAGTCTGTGGATGTATGCAATACATAAATAATGAGTGCTAGGTTCAAAATTAGTTTATTCACCTTCAATAACTCATTCAAATTTTAAATCTTCTAAAGTAACATTTTTTTCTTTTGAAAGTGCATTATCATTCTTTTGATGCCGTCATATCTATATATTTTATAGCGTATGATGATATCACTACCGTTACAAGGTAGTAAAAATATTTTTGGTGTGACTACAACGTTACAGTGATGCAATAGTGCAATTTGCTAGAGACAAAACATCGGTGTTGATCTTCTTTCAATACCTCATTTCTTAATAAACTTATTGAAGTAATCGTTATCCATTTCAAAAGTCCACATTGTAGCTACCACATCAAAATGCTTGACGTAATAAGACAAAAAAATATGTTAGTATAAGGAAATAAACAATGACAATAAAATTTTCAAAATAACAAAAACAATAACAAAAAATAATGGAGAAATATACGTATCGGGATGGCGTAGTGCTCCTTGGGTGTTGCGAAGTGATAAAATGGGTTGAGAAGGCGGTAGTGGGGTGTGAATTACGTCCCACCAACTGTGTTACACATTTAGTGCAACTTGACTACGACGTTCTAATAATACAACGTTGCAACTTGGTAGAAACAAAAGCATCGGTGTTGATCTAGTTCCATTATCTCATTCTTTAATCAAAATTTTCAACTCAACGTTATCCACATCAGAATTTCAAATTGTAGTTACCACATCAAAATGCTCGACGTAATAGGACAAAAAACATATGATGGTATAAGGAAACCAACAAAGACAATGGAATTTTGAAATCAATAAGAACAAAAATAATAATAATTTAAGGAGAAATAGATGTCTCATAGATGGGTTAGTTATCCTCGAGTGTGGTGATATGATAAGATGGGTTGAGAGGGCGGTTGTGCAGTATGAATTACGCCTCGCCAATTGATTTATATATTCAATAGCCAAATAAAGGATTTACCTCAGTGTTTTTGGAGTATTGAACCATAAACAGACGTTATAGGCTACATTCGCAATATATTTAGCGATATATTATGCCTTGAGATGCATCCAGAATCATACTAGATTTACTCTAAAAAGTTATCGATGTCGGAGTAATACTAGATATAGTAATTCAATAGATTGTGTTTATTTTGTGAAGCATATCTATAAACAACAATTACAAAAGTAGTAAGTTCACACTTTGGAGTGACAAAGTTTTAAGATAAGGTAATTAATTGTATAAGTAATAAATAAAATGAAATAACAATTAATTTCATTAAAACTAGTCATTTATCCCAGCCAATAGGTCTTTGTAGGCAGTTTATTGAGATCTCAAACGTCATTCTCACAGTTAGCCTGTATGTTAGAGTATAAATTCGTAAATATTAATAAAAAATAAATTAAAGCTCCATTCAATGTAAGCCTATGGGGGTTTAATTTCTAAGACTTTTTGTGAATTCATTTGGTCTTGGAGCAATTTGTCATTTGGTGTTGGAGAAAAAGTTTAAGAGTTTACACACATATATATAGTTGCGTCGATCTTATTAGATTTATTTTTCAAATTTCATCTCTAATCCTTCTAGATATTGATCATCTTTGGTGTGTAGTGCAATATTGAAGTACTTTTCATCATTTATTTATCTAACGTCTTGAAATATGTTCACATGTCAGAGTAATAACTTTCATGATATGATTTATATAGAATTCTTCCTTCAGCTCATTTAAATTGACTATTAATCACTATTACTCTCTTTATATGTCAGATTTTTATCATTTTACATATTTTAAATATTAATAAGCAAATGGTTAAACTCTATTATCTTCAAACATCAGAATTGAACAAACATATTAGGAATTATGGAACTTACATGTCTTTCACGGTCTTATGAATATCAAAAAGATAGTCAGAATTTTTCTTTCGCTACAACAAATTAGTTATGTAATTACGCTTTCTGTAATTACAGTTTCAATAACCGTAAGTACAAATAACATATAACTACATTTCTTGATAATCGTGGTTAGAAGGATGTTGTGGTTACATAATTTATTTATTGTAACTTAAATAATTACTATAGCTACAGTTTTTGACACACGAGTATTTACCTTTTAAAAATTTATGAGCCTGGCCAGAATTATTTCTCCAACATATTGAGATCTTAGATAAGCCGACCGAAATTTAGGTCTTCTGTGCCCTATTCGGATAGAGTACGCCGGTGAATGGGAAGCGAAATCAATAATTGAAGACCAGAGAGAAACAATCTGCAACCTCCACGACTTCTTGTCGAACTCCCACTCCGTACAATCCCTCGTATTTGAAAATCCTTTCTCAATATCGTTGGTTTTTCGTCTTTCAGTCAAATCTCTCCCTAGCCCACTCGATACATCAGGTAGATTTCTTGTCGTCTTTGAATATGACCACCTAATTACCCAAATTTTGTATTTAATTGGCTTATTTCTCTTTTTGGGTTTGATTGTCTGATTATTGGAGCAATTATTTATGGACGCTAGAGAAACTTTGAGTTGCTGCTTTTCCTCTTCTTATTTCTGCATCAGTGTGTGAGATTTAACCTTATAATGGTTTTCGATTCTTCTCTGGTTTTCTAACTTTTACCCAATTGTGTTACCAGTTGTGATATCCCAGAATACCAACTTAATGTTACTGAACTTCAAGCCCATGGAAGATCAACCAACTCTGTTTCATCTTTCTTTCTTACATGCTTAATAAGGTCGTAGTGTTTGATTAATTGATTTTGGGTTTTGTTTTGCTCTAGTATTATCAACTTATCCATGCTCTTCCTTGTATTTCTTTATAACTTCCCAAGATAAAAGTCTTCAATTTTAGGTACTGATCTTTTCTATTGTAATATCTTATACTTCAGCCTTGCAATATGTTTGTATGTATGCAGGGACTACTATCAGCACATACTTTTCAATTGCGGGTGTGACAATTTCATTTTCAAATGTACGATGGACAAGGTTGAACAGTTTTCTATCGACGGCTTATTCTTGTGTACATGTTTCTAATTGGTTTATACGGTATGATTTTTTTTACCACTTTGGTGAATGAAAAGTGTTAACTACAATACGTATCTTTATCGAGCTGGTGTTCCTGAAAGTTGAAACTAATTGTTAAAGCAAAGGCTTAAGTTGGTTAAAAATTTATTTACTAAGTCTTTCAAATGTATTGTAGAAAATCCTTTTGATTGTTGTTGTACTTTTGCTAATAGATGTTTGAAAAGACAAAAACTTATGTTATAAAGAAAACAATTTCCTAATTTTTTATATAATAGAGGTGACTCTACCCCGTTACCAGATGATGAATTACTGTTCCGTTTCCCGAATTTGAGGTAATCGATGAGTCTGAAAAAGAGACCAGCAACAGTAGGATCTCCTAGACGTAGGTAAAATTTATTACTTCAATTTTTGTGTGTTATAGTTACTATTTTGACTGTAACAATACTATTGTTTTGTTGTAGAGTATTTTCTAAAAAATGTAACTTTGACATGATAACCTCCATCTAAATTTTTAATTCATAAAAGCTATGGTGTTGACGCAATGAAAATATCACTGTAATTGCAAAGTTTGGCTTGTTGATGACCATTTCACAATATATTTTATCCATTTATGTGAAATAGTGCATACACTATTTATTGAGTTATTGCAACAAAATAGAAAAAAAAATCAACAATTTAAATGAACTCAGAAAGAAGAATAGTATAACAATCGTTTTATGAATTCCAATATTTAAGTCACCAATGTTTAGAACAGCAGCAAATTGGAACTGGTGTGTCTTACTCCTAACATATTATTACTTAACATTTCTCACTCCATCAATTTTATAATTACTTTACAAATCTCCATTTTTGTTACTAGTATTGACGCACGCGCATTTCACGTCAATTTGACTGTCTATGAGTACACACACGAATAAATTTGGTTAATGGAAATATTAGTACCATGGTTGGACACAAAGTACTTGTGAGCTGAGAAAATCATAAGAAAATAAACAAAATAACAATGGGGTCATGATTAACATAATGAGTACACCTTAAATTAAGAAGTTTTAACAATTTAAAACTCCAACATAGATACAATAGAGAAAGTATTCATTAGGGATGGAACCACGTGACATGCCTGCGTGGTGGGTTGGCCAATCAAACTCTGGCAAATATTCTAAAAAATAACGGGCTGCATTTCATTAATGCACACTCATTAAATTTTGATTTGTATGCCCCATCACACAAGCATGACACTATGGTGACGGTAGCCCCAGCGAATACTTATCGATATAATAGCAGTGGAACATAAAATTTAGATCTTGGTAATATATGCGTAGTTCATTATTGACAGCTAGGGTAATCTACAATTTATCTCTCAGTTCTATGAAAACATGTTAATCCTATAAAGTATGGGTACTCTGAAACACAAAGTGTATAAGGTTTTTAATATTGTATCAACTACCGATCCCCTCCCCTTCATAAAAAAAATCTCATATTCTCTTTATATAGTAAGCATTATTTTTCTTAATAGAATTTAAAACTATTTATGACTCTCTTCTTGCGTAATACTAACCTTCCAAGTGATAGACCAATCAATAATGATCAGGAAACTCTTTTTGCTATTATCAAACTAAATAACTTCTACTATCTTTAATTTTATGGGGTCTAATATGTACTGGATCATGCTTCGTAAATCAATAGCCTAGTTTAAGAGCCTGTCTGGAGCCATGAAATAATCTATGAATCAATCTGAGTCATGGTGGAGCAAGCGTAAATAATGCATGAAAATATGAAAAAACCCCTTGTACTGAACCCAGAAGAGTTCTTAAAGCTCCTGCCATTTCTGCATGCAATGTTCCTCATAAGGGAAGAGAAGATTAAAGCATTAACTCAAATCTCATGTGCCACAAAGAAATCTTTAACGAGTTTCCATATAAATTAGACTGATTAAACACATTAATTGATTTATTGGCACGATCGGATTTGGGATATGTCGATCATCCAAAATTTAACAAAAAAGTTGTCTCTACCCTATTAACATGTAAGTATCCATGCAAAAACTCGCCCAATACCCAAGTCAAAGGCTCACAATCAAACAAACCATGAGCATGTCAACTAATCTACCAATTCCAAGAGATACTGTATATTGATGTGTACGTATTATGTTAAAGATATGAGAAATATTTATTTAGAGATACCTGTGATACTCACCTTATTCTTGCAGCAATTCAAGTTTCTTGAATTCATTTAAGCAATTTCTCATTCTAGGGGTATTATAAAAAAATTCTAGTGTAAACTCTTATTCTTAGGTCTAGGATTCTTTCTTCAGCATTCGTCACATTACTTATAGACTAAACTGTCAAAATTATCAAACAAGAAAGCCGCAAGAGTGGCTTAACCTATGAGGGCAGCCAGGTTATGTATGCCCCACACTTTTGACTTCACTTGCAGATTTAATTTGATAAATTTAGTCAGATTTGATCTATTCATCTGTGTTTCCTACAACTTCAATATTATCCTTCCATGTGAGAGATTTTAATAACGAATTTAAATATTTATTTTAGGAGTCGTGCTAGGGGACGAAAAATCATACATAAATTTGACAAAAACTGACGTGGCATATGCCACATCAGTAGATTACTAAATATCACCTATATTTATTCTTTCTATTTCCTTCATAATCTTGACCCCTAATTTTTTATTAATGACATGTTACCATACACGTCACTTTATGTTCAAATTTTTGTATGAAGTTTTGTTCACCTGGACTTTTCCTTCTTTTAGTCGAATTACAATTACTGACGTTTATCAAATTTTTTGAAAGAGTTATTTTCCTATTATACTAGTTATAATTTAAATTAGTTTTCGAATTAAAGAAAAGCAAAAAAAAGTTTTAGTATAATTTTTTTTACACAGTTATAAGATTTCGATTAATGATATTTTTTCCCCATTACTATATATTATAACTAGATTCATATATCTATATTAATTGGAAATGTTTTATCATTTAAATATCTTTTAGTGATAATTATGAAATATCTCTCCAAGATTATATTTTTAATGCCTATATTTTTATATATGAGATTTTATATTAAATACTTTCTATAATTAATAATGAAGAGTCTTTAATAATATATATATATATATATATTAATTTAATGACATGCCTTTCTTAATTATTAAGTAATATCTTGTGTTGATTTTTCTAAATAATTATTAATTAAATACAGGAAGATAATATAGTTAAGATTGATATTAATTAAATAATTAGATATTCAGTATAAATCTTGACGTTTTTAGAAATAAGAATATTTATTTACTATAAATCTATAAATACATATATATAGAAATTAACTATGGAGTTTGATCTAAATTAAGTATATTACTAGGTTATCAAGTAATCTTCACTCTCTCTCTACACATACACAAACACTAGGGTATAGCCTGTGCCTTCTGGGCACTACCAAACTTAACATTAAAGAAAATTGTAAAATGTTTCCATATGTTTTTCTTTTTAACTGAAGGGGTAACAGTAGGTAGATATCCAGGATCAATACTCTAGAAGGCGGGGGGGTTGAATAGAGTATGCCAACTTTTGGTAAACTTGCAAGAAGAGTGGTTTCAAAACGAATTGTAATGAGTGAAGAGTGATTCAAGGCCTTGAAATGATTTTCAAGCCCTTTGAATGAAAATAGTTGAAGCATAAAAAGATAAGTCTATTTGAAGTCCTTAAAATGAGTTTCAAACCCTTGAAATGAAACGGTATTGAATGCTGCAAAACAACTAAGAATGGAACTGAAAAGTAAATGCAAGAGACACAAGATATACAGAGTTCAGTCAACTTGGACCTACGTCTCTACCTCATGGATCTTCTCCCCGCAGGATTTTCAACTCAATTCTTATTATCAACAGCTAAGCCCTATATCTGAAGCACAGAGAGATGCCTTACTCTGTTACAACTTGTAGTTCTTACTAACATATCTAGTACCTTCTCTAGCTATGTGATTAACTAAGAATTCTCTATTGTTCACCTTGAACAATCCTTGAGAATAAGAACTAGAAGTATTGTCAAAATGATATACAAATGAAGTTCTGAAGAGAAGAACACTAGAACTGAATCTGCAGCGAGTATGCAATGTTCTTCAGATGCTTGGATTGAGAGAAAAGAATTTGCTTCTTTGTTTCTTGTCAATCCATGAATGTTTTTGAGTGTCTATGTTAATTGTCCTGTTGTATTGCTTCAGCTTTCCCTTTTTTATGGAGTAGTTTGAAATGTTGATCTTCAGGATCTTCTCTTTAACAAACTTCCATATTTTGTAGCTTCATCTTTGACTTCTCTAACAGCTTCTCCAATGGATAGTTGCTCAGTATCAATGATACTGATTTAATATTGTATAAACATCTGTTGGGAAACTTCCAAACACAACAGAATTGATCACAGGATCAAATCATCACATAATTTCTTTTCCTACAAAACTTAGGTTAGGAAATAGAACCTGTAAAATAGAAAACAAAATTTCCCTGCAAAACTAAGTCAAGCAGATGGATTAGATACTATTAAATGTGTCAAAATACTTAGTCTTTAACCATCAAGTATCAACTAACCAAGCACAGGGGTTTAGGAGTTGAATCAAGATTAGAAACTCCCCCTAAGTTCATGCATATAGAGCATAGTAAGTTTCAAGGCTTTGAAAGCTGTTTCATGGCCTTGAAATAGATTAGCTATTTCAAGCCTTTGAAATTGAGTTGAACTTACAATCTCCCCCTAGATGAAATAGAAAACCACAATCACTTTGATATTATGTTTATTCAAAAAAAAACTCATTAGCATATAGTATAGTCAATTATAGCACATGACGTCCAAACATCCAACTTTATTAACTTACTGAAAATAGCACATAACATCAAAATTCAGATAATTCTACTGACCAAAAACCAGGTCAGGTCTCCTAGTAAGCAAATAAAAACCTAGATTTCTCCCCCTTTTTGACTTTCATCAAAAAAGAATGAGAAGATGTTGGATTAGAGTTTATGGAAAGAGTTTAACAAACTATTTTAAAAGATAAAATTTTCAAGACTTTGAAAAGGATTTCAAGGCCTTGAAAAGAAAAGAAAGAGTATGCACAGGTTAAGGGGTTGTGTCTTCTTCCTGACTATTTCCTTCATCATCATCAACCTGTTCTTCTTCCTGTTGAGCCACATCATCACCAGTTCACCTTCTCCCTCAAACAAATCAGCAGCTGTCACAATTTCTGGAACAACTGTCATATTTGATTTCTTCTTCTTGAGATCTATAAGCAGTGCTCCTGAATCTGGACCGTCAACTTCTTCCTCTTGATCTTCATCAACTTGTTCATCAACCACCTGATTTCCTTTATCCCTTACCTAAGTAGCCCCATCCTGATTTGAGTGTTCACTTAGCAAATCATTTCCTGAATAATCCTTTTTGGTACCCTCTGCAGCTTGAAAGACTTCTTCAGGCACATTGAACACTGTCATACTTCTTACGATGTTTTCAACCATGTACTGCACCTGCCTAAGATCATTTCCAAACTCATGTTGATTCTCCTTCACTTCATCAATGTGCATCTCAAGTCCATTAACTTCTGAAGAACCAAGGAGATATCTTGAGGCTGAGAGGTTTGGCTTGAAGTAGGGGTCAAGTATTTGGGTTTGAGAAATTTCTTGGAACTCAACTCTTCCTCTGTTAAATATGAGTACAACTTCCAAGTCTTAGCACTGGTTTTCACCACACCAATATTCTCAAATGCTTTCTCATGAAGCATGCCAAACCCAGCAGTTATAGTCTCTTCCCTATCAGTTGGAATTTCAAAGTGTTGGAAGAATGAGGTGAGCAAATTGGCATATGGCAAGCGGTGTTTTCTGTGATTGGTTTGGCTATACAGCATGTGTTCCATCACAAGCTTGGAAGATCGATATCATAACCATGCTTAACCAAATACATTAAGTACAGCACCATTTCAGTGATCAGCTCCTTTGAGTGTTCCTGTGGTACCACACATCTCATCAAGATTGTGAACACGACTTTGGCTTCAACAGTAAGCACAGAGTGTGTCAACTGCTTGGATGTAGTAGGGGAATTGTGTAGATATAATTCTTCAATTTCTAGTTACAGGGCTTCACTCTTTGGAGGGTAGTTACTGGTTTCATATCTCTTAGGACAACCTAGAAAATTGTCAAACTCAAAGTGATCCAGCTCCATATTAATGCCAGCAACTTTGGTTTGAATCACGAGATTTGCAGTATCCTTGATTTGTTTCATGTTTAGGTAAAAGAATCTGGTGAGTCTGGGGTAGGCTATCTCAGGAGGGCTTAGAACAAACCAAAGAGAGCTTTTCTTCAACATTTTAATACAATTCAGATTCATACCATGCAACATAGAAAAACTAATCAAACTACAGAGTGCAACTGGTCTAGAAGCAATTCCATCTAGCCATTGACCTCTAGCAACATGAGTAATGAACCAAGTGTTATCAAGGACTGATTTCTTACAAGTGGATTTCTTCTTCTCAAAATAGATCAGTAGTGCTTTCTCAATGTTCTCATCTGGTTCATCCTCTGTCACTTTTCTTGTCCTTTGTCTTCTTTGACAGCCTTATCTTTACCTTCTTAAGGATACCAATCTGAATCCCTTTCTGTTTTTCTTGAGCTGACTCTACTGTCTTCTTCTTCTTTCTGTATACTGGTTTATGATCTTTCTTTGCCTTCTTCTTGGGAGGAGGAGGTACCATGTCTTCGGCAGTAGGAGTCTTTGAGCTTGAATCTCCACTGATGGTCTGAACCTCTTCCACATTGGCCTTTCCTTTCTTCACTGTTCCAGCCTTTGAACCACCAGCCATCTTAATTATATCAGAGGATCTTCTAGTGCTCATTAGGGTTTGGGGAGAAGAAGAGAGAGGTAGGATAGATACTAAGGAGAGAACGAAAGAAGAAGATAATTAGAAGAGAGTTTCAGTTTAAAAAGGAAACTAAATATTCTTCCTAATCTTTAAAGATCTGCTGAATGAAAAAAGATTCAAAATTGTGTGTGCTGTTGGAAATAAATGATATAATACTATTTTGGCTGAAAAGGGGTATTTGAAAATTGAGGGGCAATATTGAGTCTATAAAGATAACACCCAACATTGAAAGATCCAAAATATTGACTATCTAGCATACGGTCTTATTTTCAAGGCTTTAGAATGGATTTGAAGGCCTTGAAAAGCTATATGGTTAAAGCACATACACTCAAAGCTTTGAAAAGATTTTCAAGGCTTTGAAATTCAGTTCAAACCTTTGAAACACATAATACTTACCCGATTCCCTCCCTAAACCAGTGCTTCTTTATTTAGCATGCCCAATTCCTATCTTAAGGCTGAGAATCTTTCATCTGGCAATGGTTTAGTGAAGATATGTGCAAATTGCATGTTAGTGGAAACAAAATCAAGAACAATCACGTTTTTCAGCATGATCTCTGATGAAGTGATGTCTAACATTAATATGCTTTGTTCTTGAATGCTGAACTGGATTCTTTGTAATTAATATTGCACTTGTATTGTCACACTTGATAGGTATATCTCTTGAAATCAAATCCAAGATCTCTCACTTGTTGTTCTATCCATAATACTTGTGAATAGCAAGCTCCAGCTGCTATGTATTCAGCTTCAGCTGTTGTGAAACTGAGTTTTGCTTCTAAGAATGCCAGTTGATTATAGATGATCCAAGAAATTGGCAGCATCCAGATGTACTCTTTCTATCAAATTTATATCCTGCAAAGTCAACATTTAAATAGCCACACAAAGAGAAGTTAGATTGTTTAGGATACCAAAACCCTAAGTCTTTGGTACCATTGAGATATCAAAATATTCTCTTAACCGCAGTCAGGTGTGATTCTTTAGGATCAACTTGAAATCTAGCACACATGCGAACACTGAACATGATATCTGGAATGCTAGCTGTGAGGTATAGTAATAATCTAATCTTACCTCTATACTCTTTCACATTCACACTCTTACCAGAATTATCTTTGTCTAAAGAAAATGTAGAACTCATGGGGGTCCTGATCTCCTTGGATTGAGACATATTATACTTGTTTAGCAAATCTCTTGTGTACTTAGATTTTATGTAGGAATATGCCTTTCTTCATCTGAGGAATTTGAAGTCCAAGAAAGAAGTTCAATTCTCCCATAAAGCTCATTTCAAATTCCCTGCTCATAATACTTAAGAATTCCTTAAAAACAAGATCATTAGTAGCTCCAAACAGAAAAGGGTCTTATCTACTAGCATATCTTTCTCACGAGTCTTTATGAAAAGGGTCTAATCTACTAATCCTCTTTTTATATCATTTTCAAGTAGAAATTTTGATAATCTTTCATACCAAGCCCTTGCAGCTTCTTTCAAACTATAAACAGCCTTGTCAAGTTTATAAACATGATATGAAGACTTGTCATTTTCAAAACCTATAGGTTGAGGAGCATAAACTTCTTCTTACAAATAGCCATTCAAAAATTCACACTTCACATACATTTGAAAAAGTTTCATGTTATTGTGTGCAAATGCGAGTAGAATTATAATTGCTTCTAACCTGGCAACAGGAGCAAAAGTTTCTTCATTTTCAATACCTTCTTCTTGATTGTAGACTTGAGCTACTAATCTAGCTTTGTTTCTGATTACCTTTCCATTCTCATCTAACCTGTTTCTGAATACCCATCTGGTACCAATGACAGACTGATTTCTTGGTGGAGGAACTAGATTCCAAACCTTGTTCCTTTGAAACTCATTGAGTTCACTTTACATAGCTATTATCCAGTCTGCTTCTTGTAATGCTTCCTTCACAGTTTTAGGTTTTACAAGAGAGTTATAAGCATTAAAAGCACAAAGATTCTTGAAATGTGATCTGGTTTGTGTACCAGTGGTTGGATCAGAAATAATGTTATCAGTATGATGAGATGAGAGATATTTGAATCTCTTCCTTAGTGTCCAATGTTCAGACTCTTCAGTTTGTTTTCATGCCTTTGAGAACTTGAAGTAGTAGCTTGTTCTGCTGTCTTCTCTGGAGATTCTGTTTCAAGGCTTTGAACCTTAGTTTTAAGGCCTTGAAAATGCATTCTTTGTTCCTGTAACATTTCCTTGGAACCTTTTGAGAATTCTTCTTCAGTATCTAATTTATGCTAGTTCAGATTAAGATCTGGAAAACCATCACTTAAAGAACCATCATAGCTTTCATCAAATATAACATGAATGCTTTCTTCAACAAGCTTGGTTCTCTTATTGTAAACTCTATAGGCTTTGCTTGTCTGTGAAAAATCAAGAAAAATACCTCCATCACTTCTTGCATCAAACTTACCAAGATTGTCCTGACCATTATTGTGGACAAACAAGTACAACCAAAAGGTTTGAAGTAAGAAATGTTTGACTTTCTTCCTTTTAACAACTCATAATGGGTCTTCTTCAGAATAGGTCTATCAAGCACCTGTTAAGAATATAATTTTTTGTATTCACATCTTTTTCCCAATAATGCTTTCGCAATTTGTTTTCCAGAAGAATTGCTCCTAACATGTCTTCAAGAGTCTTGTTCTTTCTTTCAACAACTCCATTCTGTTAAGGAGTTCTAGGAGCATGAAAGTTGTGAGAGATACCATGCTTAGAACAGAATGCATCAAACTCAACTTGATCAAATTCTCTACCACGATCACTTCTGATTGAAGCAATAGGTAGGTTTTTCAAGGTTTGAAGTTCTCTACAAAGCTTTGAAAATTCAGTGAGAGCTTTAGATTTTTCTCTAAGAAACAAAAACCAAGTATATCTAAGAAAATAATCTACAATAACAAGCATGTACTTCTTACCCTTTGGAGTTGGAGTTCTCATAGAACCACAGAGATCCATATGCAATAACTCAATGGGTCTAGTAGTACTTACAAAGTTCTTTGGTTTGAATGAGATTCTAGTTTTCTTTCCTTGTGCACATGCCTTGCATACTTCTTCATATTTGAACTTGATAGATGGTAACCTCTTACTAAGTTCTTGGAAAATGGCTTGTTCAAGGTATGCAAGCTACTGTGTACCAACTTTCTGTGCCAAAGCTTTGAATCTTCTTTCAAGGCATTGAGACACTTCAAGTTTTATCCTGCAACTTTGTTAGTTTGAAAGTATAGACATTATTTGACCTAGAGGCAGTGAGGATGCAATTGGCATATTTATCATCTTGCACCACATAGTTCTCTTTTTCAAAGATAACCTTGTTACCATTTTCACAAAGCTGAGATACACTAAGCAAGTTCAATTCAAACCATCAACTAGATGTACATCAGAAATGGAATTTTCATAATCTGTACCAAGTTTACCAATACCACGAATGCTGCATTTGCCTCTGTCACCAAGTTTAATTGAACCTTCAGATTGCATTTTCAATACTAAGAATAGAGATCTCTTTCCACTCATGTGTCTTGAGCAACCACTGTCCATAAACCATTTTTTTCTTTGCTCTTGGTGACAACCTGCAAACACCATTCACCGCCTTACCCTGCTATTACACCAAGTGTGGAATTTAGATTCATATTCAGGGTCAACCATGTTGGGTGGTCTAACCCCTTTAGGAACCCAAAGTTGTCTAACTTTTCCTTTGAGTTGGAATGGAAAAGTATTCCTCATTATGTGAGGGTCTTTTCTTCTAAAAGGACAAGTCATCTTAACAGGACCAATCTTATTGCAGTAATGACATTTATGAGAAGTTATGCTTCCATCTTTCAAAAATCTGGTATTGTTCTTTCTGGGAAAATTTGGATTGTATCCAATAATAGTTTTGTGAACAGACTTTAAGCTACCTCCAAGAATCAAATTCAAGTTGTGTTCTGAGCCTACAAGTTTTTTTTTGATTGATTCAAATTCTTGAAGTTTCTCAGTTAGAGTAGTCTTTTGTGTATCCAATGATGTCTTAGATAAAAAATATTGTCACTCAGATGAGAGTTCTCATTGACTACTTCCTTGACTTGTGTTTTCAAGGCTTTGAAACTGGTTTTCAAGGCCTTGAAATCACTGTCTTTTCAAGGTTCTGATTCAAAAAAACAAGATGCAATTTTTATTTTGCTTGCTCATGAAATTTTTCTTTCAAAACTCTAATCTCTTTCAGATAGTCCTCTTCATTTAAATTAATTGTTCTAAGTTTATCAGAGAGGAATTCTGTTAGTTTTGAAATCAAGCAGTTTACCATTACCTCAATGTTCTTTTCAGAACTCTCATCTTGCTGGCCATAAAGCATAGGGTTGCATGTTCTTCTTCAGATTCATAATCACTTGAGGTTTCTGAATCACTTCAGAAAGATATCATAGCTTTCTTTCTTCTATCATGATATTTCTTCTGAAAGTTTTTGCTCTTTTTGTGTGGACAGTCTCTGATCAAGTGTCCTGCATCACCACACTCAAAGCAATTCATGACTTCAGGCTTATTACCATGTGAAGAAAATTTACCTTTGTAGTCTTTGATACTGGAGGATCTGTGTCTATCTCTGCTGAAGTCCTTGTTTCCAAAGTTCTTCTTCATTTTGAGAATTCTGGTCAAGGATTTGGAAATCAAAGCAATAGGATCTTCATCATCATCTTCAGTTTCAAGGTTTTGATATGGCTCATTCACTTTTTACTTGAGAGCTAGGTTTTTGACACCTTCTGGTAATTCTCCATCAACTTCATTCATGGATATTTCATGTGTAAGGAGCTTTTCTTGCAGGTCATCAAGTTGAAGTGATGAAAGATCTTGAGCTTCCTCAATAGAATTAGTCTTTGGTTCCCAGTTTGCCTTTGGAAGAATTCTCAGAATCTTTCTAACTTTTTCTTCATTGGAAATGTGTTTTCCCAATGAATAAAGATTGTTGACAATGTCAGTGAATCTTTTGATTATGTCTCTGATTGAGTCGTCTCCATTCATCTTGACTAGCTCATATTTCCTGAGATATATGTTGATCTTGGTTTGCTTGACTTGGCTGGTTCCTTCAAAGGTCACCACAAGCTTATCCCAGATCTCCTTGGCAATCTTGCAACCTGAGATCCTGTTGAATTCATCTGCACTAAAAGCACATTATAAGAGATTCATAGCTTTATAATTCATCAGATTTGGGGGTTTTAATCCCATATTTCTCTGTGTAGAAAGTGTTAGGACCATTCTGAATGATAGTCCAAAGCTCTATATCTTGATCAATGATATACATTTTCATCAAAACTTTCCAGTGGACAAAATTGTCTCCACAGAAAAGAGGAGGTCTGTTAGAATCTCTTCCCTGAGAGAAACCACCATCACCTACAGTACTCATAGTCACAAGATGGTTAAATCTATGCAATTATACAAGCTCTGGTACCAATTGAATGGGTGTATAGTAGGTAAAAATACAGGATAAATACTCTAGAAGGGGGGGTTTGAATAGAGTATGCCAACTTTTGCTAAACTTGCAAGAAGAGTGGTTTCAAAAATAATTGTAATGAGTGAAGAGTGATTTAAGGCCTTGAAATGAGTTCGAAGCCCTTGGAATGAAAACAATTAAAGTATAAAAAGGCTTTCAAGGCCTTGAAATGAGTTTCAAACCCTTGAAATGAAACTGTTTTGAATGCTGCAAAACAACTAAGTATGGAACTGAAATGTAAACGCAAGAGATACAAGATATATAGAGTTCATTCCACTTGGACCTACGTCTACCTCAGGGATCTTCTCCTTGCAGGATTATCAACTCAATTCTTATTAATCAACATCTACGCCCTAGATCTCAAGCACAGAGAGATGCCTTACTCTGTTACAGGTTGTGGTTCTCACTAACCTATCTATTACCTGCTCTAGCTATCTGAATAAATAAGAATTCTCTATTATTCACCTTGAACAATCCCTGAGAATAAGAACTAGAAGTATAATCAAAATGATATACAAATGAAGTTCAAAAGAGAAGAACACTAGAACTGAATCTGCAATGAGTATGCAGTGTTCTTCAGATGCTTGGATTGAGAGAAAAGAATCTGCATCATTTTTTCTTGTCAATCCCTAAATGTTTTCTAGTGTCTCTCTTAATTTTCCCATTGTATTGCGTCAGCCTTCCCTCTTTTTATTGAGTAGTTTGAAATGCAGATGTTCATGATCTTCTCTTTAACAAACTTCCCTACTGTGTAGCTTCGGCTTTGACTTCTCTAATATCTTCTCCAACGGATAGTTGCTCAGTATCTTCAATAATACTTATTTGATATTGTATAAACTTCTGTTGGGAAACTTTCGAACAGAGCAGGATTGATCACAGGATCAAATCATCACAAAATTTCCTTTCCTGCAAAATTTAGGTTAGGAAATAGATCCTGTACAATAGGAAACAAAATTTTCCTGCAAAACTAAGTCAAACAGATGGATTAGATCGGTTAAATGTGTCAAAACACTTTGTCTTTCATCATCATGTATCAAGTAATCAATCACAGGAGTTTAGGAGTTGAATCAAGATCAGAAACTCCCCCTAAGTTCATGCATATAGAGCATAGTCAGTTTCAAGGCTTTGAAAGTTCAAGGCCTTGAAATAGACTAGCAATTTCAAGCCTTTGAAACTGAGTTGAACTTGCATTAACTTTCTGGAGCTTCTAATGTGATTATATTTTTAATAGTTTTTATTAATAACCTTAATATTACAAAGCTACTAAATTGGCATTTACCTAAGGAGGAATAAGAAATCCTCTTTCCATTGCTGGGAACTAAAATTTGTAGTAACCCTCCATGCGTTAATTCCAAAAAGTCTTCTACTACCAATTTTGGTTCATAAAAGTTTAATGTGCTCCAAATTGTAATATTTTAAGATAGTTGGGAGCATTTTTGTGGTCCAAATGTTGTAAATGTGGTATCATAAAGTTCGAACACATACTTTTTCAAAATCCATTTCCTAAAAAGGGTGTGATGTAAGGGTTGAGGTTCAATCGATCTATTGGACGAAAATCTATTTTAAATTACATTGTCATGTTATATATATATATATATATATATATATATATATATATATATATATACAGACACCTGAGAGTTGAGTGGTAATTGAATCTTCGATTCATATCACACACTCAAAGAAATAGAGACAATGTGTTGAATACCCATAGGGATTCTTCCTACAGGGAAAGGTAGAGAGAGAGAGAGAAAGAGTGTGTGTGTGTCGTCTCTTTGCTGCCTCGGGCCAAGAGAGAGAAACTGAGACTCTCATGCACCGGGTCTTTTCGTAGCCTCCAACAGCTCTTGACCGAGAGGGGGAGAGAACGATAGAAGTTGTGAGCCTCTTAGGTTTCGGCCAGTTGCGTTGAGTTCTTTTGGATTTCCAGTTCAGCATCGCTTCTGTAGATATGTGGCCATTTGTCTCCTTATTAATATTTGGAGTTGATTCATTGATTCTTCTAGATTAAGGTAAGATTTATACTTTCTTAATGGATTTACTATTCAACATCGCTTCTGTATATCTATGGCAACTTGTCTCCTTATTCATGTACGGGAGTTGTTTCATTGATTTTTCTAGATCAAGTTAATATTTCTATTATATGATTGAATCAATTATAGATCCCTTTCTCTTCACATGTATAAAGTTTATCATTCTATCTACCTGAGTCTGGATAGGCCTTATAAGTTATATATATCTTATCGTTCGATTTTGTTTTACGCCAGATATATTTAATACATCCTCTTATTGTAGGAGTCTGGCAGATCTTAAACAGTAGAATTGTCTTCTCAATCATTGAACCTCTTAAGTCTTCAAGCCTGTACTGGTAGGTATTTGAGTTGCTAGGCTTATTCCTTTGATATATCATAGTGTTATTTTATATAGATCTGTTGAACTTATACCCTTTACATGTTATTGTGAACTATTATCTGTCCTATACTTCAGATCTGAGTTTATACCGTCTTGTTTTAGGGTTGTTTTATTGTTATGTTTCTCGTAGATCTTGTTCTTGAGTCAATACTTGTACTTGTATGTTTAGGATCCTTAGCCTTGTCTAGATTCCCCTATACCTAATGGTTATGTTGTTATCTTGTTTCATATACCAGTACATCAAGTATTCATTCACTCTACGAACTGTTTTCTTACAAACCATTTCAAGTTCGTATTTCAAGTCCGACCGTTAGTCCGAGTTCATACATCTAGAAGAGTCAGAATAAGAGGTACCGAGAATTTAAGTCAGATAGATGGCTCCTTGTGTTTAGGTCACTAGATCAACAAAGCAAACAAATTTGTTAGTAACCAACTGAGTTAAAGAGGTGCTTAGGTCACCAGCGTGGAGTTCTACACAACTTGCAGAAGCTAGGCAGGTAAGATATAGCGGTGAGTAGCTTTCTGTGTGATCGCTTAGTATATATGTACCAAACGGTTTCGTGACATATTTTGGTCTAGCACTAGATGGTGCTAAGTGGTGAGGTTTTTATCTTTACATGACTTCTCAAGTGGAGTTTCGCCATAAAGATCTCCCCATGGTAAAATATGGTGTACCGTGTATATCTCTTTTAAATGTTCCATATGAATTTATTGTTATACTTAAGAGTTATCGGTTAGCTTTTTTGAGGATCTTTACACAATACTTTATTGATTTGATAGTTTAGATCTCATTACCGTGTTAATTTTCTATACTTTTGAGTAGCTAGACTGCTCATTGGCTCTACGTTTTTATACGTATCCGCTATGCAAATTTGTTAAGGAACCACATTAACGCTTTTACTCGCGTTCTTTCATATCGCCTGCCGAACTCTATATCCACTTTAAAACAGAAACAATAAATCCATCAAATACGTCAATAGAACTAGAATGAGGAATTAAGTGTACCTTGATAATACGAATACGACCAAAATTTCGTCCAGGAAATGGGATAGGTTAATTTATCACGATATGTTAATTTAAAAAAGAAACGATACATCCATCAAATACCTAAATTGCAGGATTTGTTTTGCAGTCAAAGAACACATCGTAGCGGGATCTTAGTGTGAATCGTTTAAACCGTGGATACAAATTCTATAACCTATGGCGCTTACAGAAGATAAATAGTTTCTTTTAAGGATTTCAAGTCGTTATACTCTCAACGAGAAAAATTATACAAGAAACTAATTTGGTCAATAATTAGTTTGCAAAAAATTCAAAGTCACAAAATATGATTAGAATGCACTAAATACTAACCTTAATTAGCTTGAGGATGAGAATCTCCACTATCTTGTATCCATTTCCCTGTAAAAAATTGTATGTAGAAAAAATCACATAGGAACACTATTTTAGATTCATGATTAGTTTCATAAAGAAAAAACGTATTTAAATATGAAATGTTAATAATTAGATAAACTGATAGAAATAGAAACAGGTACATGATACCAAGATCTTACAATTTGTCGAGAAGAAGAAGAAGAAAACATTTACACGTCTATAGAAATTAAGGGATAAACGATAGTGCATTATTTTTTACGAGAAAGTGGAAATTTCATCAAATATTTGGGGTTACATCATTGAAATCTCAAGAAATGATGTCTAATAACCACAGTGCTATCCAGATGTTGTCTAAAATACAACTAACTGGTGGTGCGTGCCTCATTTTCTCCACGTTGTGCGTACATAACCTCAAAATCTACTGCACCCATTGCTAATGTCCACTATCTCGAGAGGTGCATCACCCACCAAAGATCATATCAACCGGTTCGTCCTTCTATAAGAACATGTGTGTCTCTCCCATTAGAATCTTGAAGTCCCCTTCCATTGTGAACTTTAAGAATCTTCATGATTGAGCTAACACCATGGAACATACCGCTGCAAGGGCTTTTTCTTCTTCAGACTTGAGAGTTGAGGCACAGTAGTAGTTTGATGGAACTCGTTTCTATGGAGTTGCTATATGAGTTCCAAATGATGTGTCGGCTGACGCGCTCCCCGTTGCTGGAATACATGAGCCGTCAAAGTTAATTTTTACTTTCCAGGTGACCCGCGGTAGCCATCTCGTTCTGTATTTGTTTTCGAATAAGTTCTCTTCTATTTGGTTTATTGAAATTAGTTTTTCACTTTTTCACATAATGGTTTCGGTGATGAGATCTCTAATGATCATGAGATCTGTGAATCTCCAATTGTTTTTGAGAAATCAAATGCCCCAAATTATTGAGCATATTATCATTCTTGCCCTGTCTTTGGCTATAGATCAGTTGTTTCTATAGCCTATATATGAAATTTCATTTTCTGTTATCTGTGAACATCTAACCCATTGTGGCCTGCCATATTGGTGTTGTACTATTGTAAGGCAAAACAAGATGTTGATATTTTTCTTATGGGAAACCACAGAGGAAACAACATCATTCTGTAGCTATCCCTCTTCTTTTTAGGTTTCTTTTTCGTGGGAAGAACACCAGTTTAGCTTCTGTAGCTACCCCCCTTGGTGTCGTCGGCCACACTGTGGCACATTGCCCTGTGCCTCGTTTTGCGTAATCTCTTTCTGCCTCCTTCTTCGCGTAGATAGCATAATGACGTCAAAGGAATTATAGTACACAATCCTAGGTGTGGATACTCGTAGAGACGTGGACATCATTCTGCGTATCGTGATCATTCAGACAAACAAGGTACACAACTGTTTATCCCTTATCACGTTATGAATGCTTCCCTGCTATCCGTGGAGGGGTTTGATCATAATCGATTTACTGCTATTCCATTGCGTAACCTGCACCATAACCCTACATTGGTATCAGAGCCACAGGTCGTAGCGCATAACGTGATTTATGTGTTACAGTTTTATCATTTTTTACACCGTACTGTTACTTTTTGCGTAAAACTAATATTCGTATAGTTGTACGATTTGAATGTGATTCAATAGCAAATTATCTCATTTTGCATATGATGTAGAGATTAGTTGATTTCTTATACATATGATGTATTGATTAATGGAGACTTAAAGCTAGGGTTTAGGACAAAATTGGGGAAGAAAATATGTTTTCTGTGCCACATGGGGTTCCGCTACAAGGAGGAGGAAGAAAATTTTGTTTTTTCTACCCTAAGGGGTACGGCCAAGGTGGCCGAACAAACACCCTAGGGTTTCGGCCATGCCCGCCCCTCCCTGCATGCACCGACCTGAGCCCACCAGCCCTACCGGTTTGGTCAGCCGAACGGTCTGACCGGGCGGGTTGGTCCGACCGGTTTGGCGGGTCATTGTGGTTTGGATAGTGGGACTATCTTGACTACTTTGACCGTTTTGACCCTAGTGTCACAATTTCACTAAAAATGGACAAAGCACGTTGAAATTGGATTCTAACTATATTATGTGATTTGTCGCATGGTGATTGTATGTAGCCGTAGATGTGGATGTTTAACTTTGTGGTTTTGTTTTATTGTAATTAATGTAATTAATCAAGTTTTACGATCTGCTGTCGTTTTCTCCCTCGACTGTGAGGATTCCTCTATTTATTTTAGATGCTAGCTAATTAGATAGATAGAATTTAGAGTAGACATTGGAGAAGAAGATTAAAGACTGAAGAAACCACAAGATGGCGTTATATCACAAGCTAGGACGCAAGGACTAAATATGGAGGCACATGGAGAAGAGCTTGCTATTTTTAGGGATTTTAAATATTCTCATTGGCTTGGGAATATCTTAGTTTTAGGAGACCACATCCACATCATGTTTATTTATTTATTTATTGTCTTATTATTAATTTTTTGTTTATGGTTGATGTATGCAAAACGTAACAAGATAATAATTTAAAACTTGGATCTTTTATTTTGGATTGCCCCATCCAAATAAGTAGATCAGTTAATTGGATCAACAAAACAATTAAAAATGACAAGGAAATTCCCCAACGATAAATATTGCATTTTGACTTCTCATTACTGAACACTCGTCAAAACCATAATGTATTAAACTCGCGCTTTCCAAAGAAAGGCGATTTCATTCATCATGGGATGACGCGATGGCACAAACTAGTAATGTGCAGTTTTTGGAAGTAAGTGGATGAACGCAACTAAGCTGATTCATTAGGATTGAAAGCTTAGAGGCAATGCAATTGCGATTATTTATGGGATAGGTAAATAAGGAGTTATTTGACCAGTTGAACGAAGAGTTTCATAGGATGAAATTTGAAAATGTTTCTACCTAAATAACTAGTTTTTGGGTGACTTGCCAAAGCGAGCTCAACAAGAGGTGAAATATAGATCTTGGCCCACTAGAAAGTATATGATATTTTCTGCACTAATGGTGAGGGCTATTAATCCGGTAGTGGGAGCTATATTTAATATTCTAGTCATTGTTAAATGTAGTTAATTGTTCACAAAATACTAAAACTTGTATATTTCTCGTTTTGTATAATTCCAATGGCGAATAATCCATCGACATCGACACTATCACTACGATCAGTCCTTGAGAACAGAAATTTAATAATTCTTCTCAAGCAAGAAAATAAGTTGTACATTCTAGAGGAGCCAATTCCAAAACCACCAGCTTCCAATGCTACTGCTGCCATTAGGAAGGAACATCAAAAGATCGTTTACAATTATAATGATGTGACTTGCCTAATGCTATGCACCATGACCTTTGAGATTAAGAAGCAACATGAGAATATGGAGGCGTATGATATGATCGTATATTTGAGGCAGCTCTTCCAAGAGTAGGCCAGGCATGAGCGGTATGAATTATCTAAGGCATTGTTCAAATGTCATCTGTCCTAGGGAAACCCGGTGGGGCCTCATGTACTCCGCATGATCGGGTACTTGGACAATATCGCACACATGGGGTTTCCATTTAGTCAATAGTTGGCCACAGGTCTCATCCTGAAATCGTTGTCGGATATTTATAGCCAGTGCATCATGAACTATAACATAAATGAGATCAGCAAAACAGTGCCAGACTTGCTAAATATTTTGAGGACAGTTGAACAAAACATTAACAAGTGGAAAGACAAAGACATAATGATGGTTAACGAAGGAAATACAAAGCGCGTTGATTCGACCTCCAAAGGGAAAGTCAAGGCCATTATAAAACCCAAGGAAGTTTCCTTGAAACCTACTGGAGGGGTGGTCAAGGGCGCGTGTCACTATTGTAGTTAGACTGGCCACTGGAAGAGGAACTGTCCAAAATATCTGGAAGATAAAATGCATGGAATAGTGATTCCACCACCACTTGGTATTTTTTATAGATGTCAATTTGTTTATCTCCTGGACGTAGATCTCACATTTTCTGAAATCTGCATGATCTAAAGAGAAGTAGACGACTGGCTAAAGGAGATATAGACTTGCGCGAAGGGAATGGAGCAAGAGATGCTGCATTAGCCATAGGCTTTCATGAGTTATCTTTACCTTCATGACTTATTTTAGAATTAGACAATTGTTATTATGTGCCTGCTATGAGCAGAAACATTATTTCTATTTCTTATTTGGAAAAGAAAGGTTTTCTGTCACAATAAAGGACAAGTGTTGCTCCATTTACTTTGATGGTTTGAATTATTGTAATGCTCTTTTTCTAATGGATTATTATATCCTTGATCTAGATAATTCCGTCTATAATGTAATTACCAAGAGGATGAAAACTAACGATTTAAATCCTACGTATCTATGGAACTGTCGTTTAGGCCATATAAACAAGAAACACATTTCTAAACTACATAAGGATGGATTTCTAGACTCACTTGAGTATGAATCATATGAGACATGTGAGGCTTGTTCATTAGGAAAAATGACAAATTCCCCTTTCAATAAGAAAGGTGAGAGGACTAGTGAGTTATTGGCAGTCATACATACAGATGTGTGTGGACCGTTTCCCACGCCTACCAGAGGTGGTTATCTTTATTTCATTATATTTACTGATGACTTCAGAAGATATGGATTTGTATATCTTATGAAGGCTAAATTCAAATCCTTTGAAATGCTCAAAGAATTCAAGAATGAATTAGACAAGCAACTTGGAAAGAGAATTAAGGTTCTACGATCGGATCCTGGAGGAGAATACTTAAGGCAAGAGTTTGATGATTATCTTAGAGAGTGTCAGATCTTGTCCCAACTCACTCCATCCGAGAGGAGGAATCGAACATTGTTGTACATGGTTTGATCTATGATGTGTCAGGCTGATCTTCCTGTATTGTTTTTGGGACACGCTCTACAAAGTGCAGCTTTTACCCTTAACTGTGTTCCATATAAATCAGTCATGAAGACTCCATATGAGATAGGCGTCCCCTATTATCTTTTAAGAAGATTTGGGGTTGCAATGTCTATGTAAAGCGTTTAAAAACAGACAAGCGCGAACCCAAGTCAGATTAGTGTAAGTACTTGGGATATCCTAAGGGAAACGAAAGGATATAATTTCTACAATCCAATCGAGAAAAAAGTGTTTTTTGCTCGGACCGGTGTGTATCTAGAGAGAGAGAGTTTGTCTCTAAAGAAGCCAGTGAGAAGACGGTAGAACTTGAAAAGTTCAAAAACCACAAGACACTGATCTTACAGTGGAACATTAACATGAACCACAAGTTGTTGTGGAGAAACTTGTTCAAGTAACACAAGAACTCCCTAGGTCGAGTAGGGTACGTTAGGATAAAGAGTGGTATGGACTTCTTGTTATTGAGCCTAGTGACGTACTACTCATGGATGATGAGCATACTACCTACGGAGAGGACATGAAAGGGCCAGACTCTCAAAATTGGCTTGAAGCCATGAGATCCGAAATGGAATCCATGTATACTAACAAAGTATGGACTTTGGTGGAACCACCCCAACGGGCTCGGCCCATAAGGTGCAAGTGGGTCTTCAAGAAGAAGACCGACATGGATGGCAATGTGATTGCATATAAGGGATGATTGGTGGAAAGAGGATTCAGACCGATTCATGGTATTGACTATGATGAAATCTTTTCCCCAATCGCAATGAGCAAATCCATGCGCATCTTACTTGCTATTGCAGCTTATCACAATTACGAGATTTGGCAAATGGATGTCAAAACAATGTTTCTGTATGGAAACCTCCTTGAGGATTTGTACATGAAACAACCATAGGATTTTCAAGATCTGGAGCATGAACATTAAGTATGTAAGTTGCAGCGATCCATTTATGGGTTGAAGCAAGCTTGCTAGGAGGTGGAATATGTGTTTGATGATGCAGTCAAATTTTTTTGCTTCATCAAGAACAAATATGAAACTTGTGTCTACAAGAAGGTTAGTGGGAGCTCTGTTGTGTTTCTGGTCTTGTATTTAGATGACATACTACTCATTGGATACGATATCCCTACCTTGAAATCTGTTAAAGATTATCTAGGGAAGTTTTCTCACTGAAATACTTAGGGGATGCATTTTATATAATTGGTATCAAGATTTATAGGAATATATCAAGTTAGCTTCTTGGCCTAAGTTAAAGTACATTTATAGATAAAGTGTTGAAACTTTGCAAAATGCATGAATCAGAGAAAGGATATTCGCCCATGTCACATGGGGTCACCCATTAAAAGGCTGACTGTCCTTCCAATGATATTGAGAAGAACCATATGATTAAGATCCCATATGCATCGGTCATAGGATCTATCACCGGATGTATCATATTCGTTGAGTATGACAAGAAGATACGAATCCAATCCGTGTGAGAGTCTCTGAATTTTTGTCAAGAATATCCTTAAGTACTTGAGATGAACTAAGGATGCATTCTTGATACATGGAGGGCATGAAGCGCTAAGTGTAAGGTTTACAGTGAACCAAGCTTCCAAACCGACATAAATGATTTCAGATCGCAGTCGAGATTTTTGTTTCGCCTGAATTGAGGAGCTGTGAGCTGGGAGTTCCAAGAAAGAGACGTTTGTTGATTCTACAACTGAGGCTGAGTACATTGCTACATCGGGTGCAACAAAGGAGGCTATTTGGATTAGGAAAATCATCATTAATCTAGGTGTGGTTCCTATTATTGTGGATCCAATTGAGTTGTATTGTGACAACAATGCGGCGATTGCACAATCTAAGGAACCCAGGTCACACCAGAAATCCAAGCACGTACGCAGGAAGTTCCATCTTATTCGAGATATTATCGATAAAGGAGATGTGAAGAATGCGAGATTCCTACATATTACAATCTATCGGATCCACTTACAAAGTTGTTTTTTTTTCACTGAAAGCATTAAGGGCGTGTTGTAATTGTGCCCTAGAGGCAATCAATTTATTGTGACAAATAATGATTTTCGATTCATTATGTTATCGATATAGAGATATGTTAACACGAATGAATTCGTTAGAATATAAATGTTATATTCTTAAATATCCCTAGTCGATTATATTGATTAACAGGACAATCATTTATAGACTAGTATGGGGTTGGATTGATATGGAGATATCACGATCCAACACATAGGTATGCATTAAGAGTAATGGTATACTGGATTCACCCATCTCCGAGAAGGCTACATACAGGTTATATAAAGTCACAAGTTCTTCTCGAGGTGACAACGTTATTTTCATACTTAGACTTGAAGTCACTAGATCTTCTAGTTGTGGAATATTGTGTTTTGGTAGCGTCAAACGCTACAGCGTGACTGGGTAGTCATAAAGGCACATATCGGATACAATATGAAGCTAGCTTAGATATCGTAGTGATGTAGATAGAATTTTTCCCTCCCACATAACGGGATAAAATATCCTAGGCCACTCGAGGGATTGTGCTTATACAATGTCTAGCAAGACTCACATAAATCAATATAGGATATTGATTATATTTGCACGAATAAGGCTATTCCCAGGATGGAGGAACTATAGATTGGATTTACGAGTGTGACTTGTATGTCTCGTGTCCAATTCCGATATTGAGACAAAGGGATGAGACAATACTTGTACAAGGTTTGTCATGATGACCATTTCTATTGGTTGGCTAGAATGGATGTCTGGCTAGAGGCCGCTCCATATTAGTAAATAGTTACTACCAACTAAATAGAAACCTATGAGGTCACACACTATAAATGATTGAACTAGACTTGGGAATTAATTAATGTGATTAATTAATTGGAAGGATAAAATCACAACAACTTGCTAACTTAGTAGGACAAATATGCAAGTTGGACTAATCCGAACTTGAGTAGGATTACGAGAGGGCCTTTATGTAGTAACAAGGACTTGTTGGACTATATAAAGGATTCTCCTAGCTTCATTAACTACATTAATTCTCATAACATTACTTGAGTAGGAGAGATGCATGGAGAGAGAGCAAGACAACAACCAAGAGGCTGAGCCCCTAGGTGCGTCCGCCCCTTTCCTGTCGGCCAAGAGAGGAAGGCCGAAGCCCTTCCTTTGGTCTCCGTTGCGTGATTTCTTCCTCCTATTCCATCAATCAAATCTAGCACAAGGTGTTGGAATATCTAGATCTCGATCTTAGGCGTGGATCAACCGTAGAGACATGATACTTTTCGCGTTAGAAGTCATCATACTTTACAGCCTGTGAGCCGGTATTTTCTAAGTCATCATACTTTACAGCCTGTGAGCCGGTATTTTTCTCAACTTGTGAGATTTATTTTATTTAGTATAGATGCTAGATAGTACTAGATAGAATATATGATAGCCAAGATTGTAGAAAAGAAGCCCAACGAATTAAATGAGCCACAACATGGAGCATGGAGAATTCCACAAAGCCATGGACGATGGACCAAACTATGGAGGCACATGGAGATGCGCCTGCTATTTTTTAGGGTTCATAGATATTCTCATTGGCTTGGGAATATCTTAGCCTAGGAGGCCATATCCATATCACGTTAATTTTTTTTTGTGGATGTTTACTTTATTGTCTTATTATTGTTGTTGGTGTATGGTTGATGCATGCAATTTGATAATAAGATAAGTTAACAAACCGGATCTTTTGTTTGGATTTTTTGCCCAAACTCAAATAAGTAGATTAGCTAATATAGATAAAAAAAATTGAAATGGAAGAAAATCCCTCAATTTAAATATTCATTTTTTGCCTTCTAGTTATTTAGACACTCTTCATGATCATGATTATCAAGTTCGTGCGTGCCAAAGCAGGGCGACTTGATTTGTCATGGTTGTGTTGCGATGGCACAAACAAGTAATGTGCAATTGTTTAAGTAAGAGGTTGGACGCAACTAGGTGATTTTAATAAGATTAAAAGCCTAGAGGCAACCAATTGGGATTATCCATGGGATGGATAAATGAGGAGTTATTTTCCCAATTGAACCAAGAGTTGCATAAAGAATTGTTCCTACCTAAATAAGTAATTTTGGGTGACTTGCCAAAGCAGGCTCAAAAGAAGTGAAATATGGATCTTGGCCCACTAGAAAATATGATGATAATTTCCGCTTTAATATGGAGGATTATTAATCCGAGAAAAATAGTGGGAGTTATGTTTAATAATTTAATTCATTATTAAATATAAACAACTTCACAATGCTTTGCATAATCCTATTGTGTTGAATACCCATGACATTAAACAACAAAATTTCGTCCCTAACCTTATTCCATCTAAATAATTTATGAAGAACGCCATATAAGATATGGACTGAGAAGTGTCCCAGTATGTCATTCATAAAGATTTGGGGTTATGAAGTATGATATACTTGGACCCGAGTCGAATAAATGTTTTTGTGGGATATCTTGAAAATGATATTATTTCTACAACCTAATCGAGAAAAAACTATTTGTTGCTCGAACCACAGTGTTTCTAGGTAGAGATTGTCTCTAAACAAAACAGTGGGAGGACAATAGAACTTGAAGGAGTTCAAGAACCACAACATAACATTGATCCTTTTGATGGAATAGGAGCAGGATCACAAGATATTGTGGAGCAACCTACTCAGATAACACAAGAACCTCGTAGGTCAGGTAGGATATTTAAAGGGACTATAGAAATAATGATTTTTCATAACCCATGATATATTGCTCATCGAGATGAGCCTACAACATATGAGGAGGCCACGAGTGGGCCGTACTCTCATAAATGGCTTGGATCCATGGGATATGATATGAAATCCATGTACACTAACAAATTATGGACTTTGGTGGAAGCACCTGAAAGCGTAGGACCCATAGGGTGCAAGTGGGTTATGAGGAAACCAACATGGATGCTAATATGATAACTTTTAAGTGACAATTAGTTGGAAAAGGGTTTCATGTGAGCTCATAGTATAGAAAATCACGAAATCATTCCCCAGTTGTGATGCTTAAATCCATTCGCATCTTGCTTGTAGCAATCTGTCTATAGATTGAGTCAAGCTTCTTGGAGCTGGATTCTTCGAATTGATGATGCAATCAAAGGAGTTTGGTTCCATCAAAATTGAAGATGAGACTTGTGTTTACAAGAAGGTTAGTGGGAGAACAGTTATGTTTCTGGTCTTGTATGTGGAGACATACTAATCATTGGGATTGATGTCCCTACTTGGCAATCTTATATAGATTGACTAGGGAATTAATCTTCAATGATAGACTTAGGCGAAGTAACCTATGAGGATCTATGGAGATAGATCAAGATGGTCGTGCGTCTTAGGTCATAGTACATAAATTGAAAAAGGTGTTGAAATAGTTCAACATGAAAAGAATATGGATTCTTACCTATGTCACATGGAATTAGTCTTTGTAAGACTAATTGTCTTTTTAATTGTATTGTAAAGGACCGTGTGAATGAAATTCGTGAGATACGCCATGTTATGTACTAGGCCAGATGTGTCATATGGTATGACACAAAGATAACAATCAAATCCGGGTGATAGTCACTGGACAATTATCAAGATTATCCTTAAAGTACTTGAGAAGAACTAAAGGATGCAATCTTGATAAATAGAGGATAGGAAGAGTTTACTGTAAGGAGTTACAGTGATGCGAATTTCAACAAATAAAATTTTAGATTATAAGTCAATTTTATTGTTTTGCACTAGTGGGAGGGACTGTGAGCTGGAAAGGTTCCAGGCTAGATTCAGTCAATGATTCTAACAAAGAGGACTGCGTGAATTATTGCATCAGATGCACTTACTTAGAATATTCAATCTCAATCAAATTGTTGATCGAAGAGATGTGAATATTTGCAAGGTACCAGCAGATATCTTGCCTACCATGCCCCTACGCAGTGTAAGCATGGAGGGCCGCGCTAGATCAATAGGCATATGATGCAGGAGATTGACTCTAGTGCAAGTGGGAGACTGTTTGAATTGTGCCCTACATGCAATCAATTTATTGTGTTAAATATGTGGATTTACGATTCATTATATTGTCGATATAGAGATATGTTAATATGAATGAAGTCCTTAGTATATTCTTAAATATCCCTAGTCGATTATATTGATTAACAATACAATCAACTATAGACTTGTATGGGGTTGGATTGATATGGTGATATCACGATCCAACACATAGGTATGCATTAGGAGTAATGACATACTGGATTCACCCATCTCTGAGAAGGCTACACACAAGTTATTTAAAGTCACAAGTGCATCTCATGTTGAAAATGGTACTGTCATCCTTAGACTTGAAGTCACTAGATCTTCTAGTTGTGAAATATTGTGTTTTTGTAGCATCAAACGCTACACCGTGACTGGGGTAGTCATAAAGGCTCGTATCGGATACAATATGAAGCAAGCTTAGATATCGTAGTGATGTAGATAAAATTTGTCCCTCCCACATAACGGGAGCAAATATCCTAGGCTAGTCCAGGGATAGTTCTTATAGAATGTCAGGACAGACTCAAATAAATCAATATAGGATATTGATGTTATTTGCACGAATAAGGCTATTCCCAGGATCGAGGAACTATGGATTGGATATACGAGTGTGACTTGTATGTCTCGTGTCCAATCCGGACTTGAGACAAATGGATGAGACAATACTTGCACAAGGTTTGTCTTGATGACTATATCTATTGGTTGGCTAGAATGGATGTCTTGCTAGAGGCCGCTCCATATTAGTAAATAGTTACTACCAACTAAATAGAAACCTATGGGGTCACACTCCATATAGGATTGAACTAGACTTAATTAATATGATTAATTAATTGGAAGGATCAAATCGCAAAAACTTGCTAACTTAGTAGGACTAATATGCAAGTTGGACTAATCCGAACTTGAGTAGGATTAGGAGAAGCCCTTAATGTAGTAACAAGGAGTTGTTGGACTATATAAAGGATGCAGCTATCTTCCTTCCATAGACTAATGCTCATGACATTACTTGAGTAGGAGAGAAGCAGTGAGAGAGAGCAAGACAACACCTAAGAGGCCGAGTCCCTAGGTGCGTCTGCCCCCCTTTCCCGTCGGCCAAGAGAGGAAGGTCGAAGCCCTTCCTTTGGTCTCCGTTACGTGATTTATTCCTCCTCTTACATCAATCCAAGCTAGCACAAGCTGTTGGAAGATCTTGATCTCAATCCTAGGCGTGGATCAACCGTAGAGACGTGATACTTTTCGCGTTAGAAGTCATCACAGGAGACCTCTAAGGTACATAACACGAATCCTTTACTATCGTTATGAATTGTCATCCTGTGATCCATGTAGGGTCTTGATCATATAAATTATTGTTTATTCCGCTGCGTATCCATGATCAAAATCCTACAGGGCACACTAGATCTATTGGCATACGAGATGAATCAGATTGGCTCTTGTGCAAGTGGGAGACTGTTGGAGTAGATGCCCTAGATGCAATCTTATTTTAGTATGAACATTATTTTTAGCTAGAACATTCATTTTAGATGCACTAGATTGGCTCTTGAGCAATTGGGAGACTGTTGGAGTAGATTCCCTAGATGCAATCTTATTCTAGTTAAAACATTATTTTTGACTAGAGCATTCATTTTATTCTTTATGGAGATATTTAATATAATGAAGTCCTTAGATTACAATTGTTGTTTATCTTAAATTTCCCTAGTGATGTATATTGATCAATATGACAATCAATATAGACTTGTATGTTGGTAGATTGTTATGGAGATATAAAGTCTAATACATGGGTATGCATTAGGAGTGATGGAACAATGGATTGATCCACCACAAGAAGGCTACATTAAATTATGTTAACGTCACAACTGCTTCTCGTAGTGACAATGGTAATGTAATCCTTACACTTGAAGTCAGTAGATACTCATAAGAAGAGCAGGCATTATATAAAGAAGGACAAAGAAAAAAGAAAGAAAGAAAGAAATGATTGCTTCCTAGAGTGATTATGATTCCACAAGTGATTCAGAATCAGAAGAGGATCAAGCCAACATGTGTATTATGGTGAAAAACCTAATGTCCAGTCCTACTCATATGTTGTCAGAAATATTGAAAACATGCTTATGAATACATTTACTTATGACTTCAGTACATATGGATTTGTATATCTTATGAAGGACAAATTTGAATCCTTTAAAATGTTAAAAGAATTCATGAATGAAGTCGAGAAGCAAGAGTATTAAGGCTCTACGATCGGATCCTGGAGGAGAATACTTAAGCCAAGAGTTTAATGATTATCTTAGAGAGTGTGGGATCTCGTCCCAACTCACTCCACCCGAAACTCCACAATGAAATGGCGTGTCCGAGAGGAGGAACCAAAAACTGTTGGACATGGTTCCATCTACGATGTGTCTGACTGATCTCCAATATTGTTTTTGGGACACGCTCTATAAAGTGCATCTTTTACCCTTCACCGTGTTCCATCCAAATTAGTCATGAAGACTCCATATGAGATATGGAAAGTGAGGCATTCCATATTGTCTTTTATTAATATTTGGGGTTACAATGTCTATGTAAAGCGTTTACAAACAGACAAGCACGGACCCAATTCAGATGAGCAACATGTTCAAGTAACACATAGGTCAAGTAGGGGACTTCATGAGCCATATGGACTTCTTGTTATTGAGCCCGGTGACGTACTACTCATGGATGATGAGCATACCACCTATGGAGAGGCCACGAAGGGCCAGACTCTCAAAATTGGCTTGAAGCCATGAGATCCGAAATGGAATCCATGTACACTAAAAAAAGTATGGACTTTGGTGGAACCACCTCAAGGGGCTCGGCCCATAAGGTTTAAGTGGGTGTTCAAGAATAAGAATGACATGGATGGAAATTTGATTGCCTATAAGGGCTGATTGGTGGCAAAAGGATTTAGACAAATTCGTGGTATTGACTATGATGAAACCTTTTCCCCAGTCGCAATGAAAAAATCCCCATCTTACTTGTATTGCATCTTATCACGATTATGAGAATTGGAAGATGGATGTCAAAACGTTTATGTATGGAAACCTCCTAGAGGATGTGTACATGACATAACCAGAGGATTTTGAAGATCAAGAGCATGCCCATAAAGTATGTAATTAACAGCAATCCATTGACTAAAATCATATGATACATATGGTTTAATACATAACATGGTGTACATTATAGATACAATAGCCGGCGCATATGGGATCTTATTCATGCGGTCCTTCTCATCTTATTAGAAGGACAAACAGTCTTCGTAAGGGTAACTCGATGTGACATGGGCAAGAATCGTTTCTTTGATTCTTTCATGTTGAACTGTTTCAAACACCATGTCAATATATGTACGTCGACTTAGACTGAGATACTTCCTTGATCTATCCCTATAGATCTTGATACCAAGTATATACGCTGCATC
The DNA here is from genome assembly GCA_023055425.1 of Linanthus parryae. Classification (NCBI taxonomy): domain Eukaryota; kingdom Viridiplantae; phylum Streptophyta; class Magnoliopsida; order Ericales; family Polemoniaceae; genus Linanthus; species Linanthus parryae. The sequence goes on along the minus strand of JALGPY010000005.1, from coordinate 97,231,096 downwards.
CCCTAAGTATTTCATTGAAAGGCAATTCCCTAACCAATCTTTCAAAGATTAGAAGGTAAGGACATCGTTTCCAATGAGTAGTGTGTCATCTACATACTAGACCAGAAATACTACAGAGCTCCCACTGACCTTCTTGTGCACACAAGGTTCATCTCCATTTTTTGATAAAGCCAAAATCTTTGACTGCATCATCAAAGCAAAGATTCCAACACCTATAAGCTTTCTTCAACCATAAATGGACTGTTGCAACTTATACACTTTGTTGGCATGATCCAGATCCTCATAACACTCTGAATGTGTCAAGTACTCATACTCCGGGAGGTTTCCATACAGAAATGTTGTTTTGACATCCATCTACCAAATATCATAGTTGTGATAAGCTGAAATACTAAGAAAGATGCGAATGGACTTTAGCAAAGAGGGAAAATGTTTCATCATAGTCAATACCATGAATCTGCTCGAATCTTTTTGCCACCAATCTCCCTTTAAAGGCAATCATTCCATATCATGAATCTGTCTGAATCCTTTTGCAAACAATCGCCCCTTAAACGCAATCACATTTCCATCCATGTCGTTTTCTTCTTGAAAACGCACTTGCACCCTATGGGCCGAGGCCCATCGGGTGGTTCCACTAATGTCCATATTTTATTAGTATACATGTGATCGATTTAGGATCTCATGGATTCAAGACACTTCTGAGAGTCAGGGCCCTTCATGGCCTCCTCATATGTTGCAGGCTTATCATCATACATGAGCAATGCATCACAAGGTTTATTCACGAGAAGCCCGTACCTCTCTGGCCCCTGATGTATCGTACTAGACCTACGAAGTTCTTCTGTTACTTGAGCAAGTTTCTCTACAACACCTTGTGGTTCCTACTCATGTTCTATCGTGAGATCAGTTATTTGTGGTTGTTGAACCTCTTCAAGTTCTACAGTCCTACCACTGGCATCTTTAGAGACAAACTCTCTTTCTAAAAACACACCAGTTCGAGCAACAAACACATTGTGCTCTGTGGGATTGTAGAAGTAATATCCTTTCGTTTATGTAGGATATCCCACAAACTTACACGTGTCCGATTTGGGTCCGAGTTTATCAGACTCAAAACGCTTTATATGAACATTGCAACCCTAAATCCTCATGAGCGACACACTGGGTCGCCTCCTAGTCCGCATATTATATGGAGTCCTCGTGACTAATTTGGATGGAACACGGTTAAGGGTGAAAGCAGCTATTAATAGAGCATGTCCGCAAAATGAAATTTGAAAATCTGACTGACTCATCATAAATCGAACCATGTCCAACAGGGTCTCATTTCTCCTCTCTGACACACCATTCCATTGTGGTGTTCTAGGTGGAGTGAGTTCAGACAAGATCCCACATTGTCTAAGGTAGTCATCAAACTCTTGGCCTAAGTATTCTCCTCCACGATCTGATCGTAGAGCCTTAATACTTTTGCCAAACTGCTTCTCCATTTCATTCTTGAATTCTTTGAACTTTTCAAACGTTTCAGTTTTGTTCATAATAATATACACGAATCCATATCTACTGAAGTCATCAGTAAATGTAATGAAGTAATGATAACCTCCTCAGGTAGGTGTGGCGAATTGTCCACACACATCAGTATGTATGAGTGCCAATAGCTCACCAGTCCTCTCGCCTTTCTTCGTGAAAGGGGACTTAGTCAATTTTCGCAAAAAACAAGCTTCACATGTCTCATATGTTTCATAATAAAATCAGTCTAGGGATCCATCGTTATGGAGCCTAGAGATGCTTTTTTCGTTTATATGGCCTAAACGACAGTGTCATGGGTATGTGGGATTTAAATCGCTAGATTTAATCCTCTTAGTATTTATGTTATAGACAGAATTATCTAGAACAAGGATATACAACCCATTAGACAAAGTGCATTACATAATGCATTCTATCAAAATAAACGAGCAACACTTGTCATTTATTATCACCAAAAAAATCTTTCTTGTCCAAACAAGAAAAGGAAATAATGTTCTGACTCATAGCAGGTAAAACAATTGTCTAATTCTAAAATAAGTCCAAATGGTAAAGATAACTAATAAACGTGTACGACTAGTGAATCAACTCTTTTTCCATTCCCAATGCGCAAGTCTATCTCCTCTTTAGCCAGTCGTCTTCTTCTCTTTACATCCTGCACATTTCAAAAAATGTGAGATCCACATCCAGCATCCAATACCCAAAATGAAGAGATAGACAAATTGAAATCTGTAAAAAAAAGATACCTATATTTAGAATAGCCATTCCAAGCTTCTTATCTTCCAAATACTTTGGGTAGTTCCTCTTTTAGTGGCTATGCTGACTACAACAGTGACATGTGTTGGGATTGTTCCCTAGAGGCAATCTATTTCTTGTGACATTTATGGATTTATGATTCATTATGTTATCGATATGAAAATATGTTAATATGAATGAAGTGATTATAAGTTTTATATCATAAATATCCCTAGTCAATTATACTGATTAACAGGACAATCAACTATAGACGAGTATGGGGTTGGATTGATATGGAGATATCACGATCCAACACATGGGTATGCATTAGGAGTAATGTCATACTAGATTGACCCACAACGAGAAGGCTACATACTAGTTATGTAAAGTCACAAGTGCTTCTCGTAGTGATAACGGTATTGTCGTCCTTAGACTTGAAGTCACTAGATCATCTAGTTGTGGAATATTGTGTTTTGGAAGCGTCAAACGCTACACCATGACCGGGTAGTCAAAAAGGCGCGTATCAGACAAAATATGAAGCAAGCTTAGATATCGTAGTGACGTAGATATAATTTGTCCCTCCCACATAACGGGAGAAAATATCCACGACCACTCGAGGGATAGTGCTTATAGAATGACTGGCCAGAATCAAATAAATCAATACGGGATATTGATGTTATTTTCACGAATAAGGAAATTCCCAGGATCGAGAAACTATGGATTAGATATACGAGTGTATCTCTCGTGTCCAATCCGGATATAGAGATCAAAGGGATGAGACAATACTTGCACAAGGTTAGTCGGATGACTATTTCTATTAGTTGGTTAGCGTGGATATCTTGCTAGAGGCCGCTCAATGTTAGTAAATAGTTACTACCAATTAAGTAGAAACCTATGGGGTCACACACCATATGGATTGAACTAGACTTGGGAATTAATTAATATGATTAACTAATTAGAAGGATCTAAACGCAACCACTTACAAACATAGTAGGACTAATTTGCAAGGTGGACTAATCCATGTATAGACATGATTAGGACTAATTTTCAAAGAGAACTAATCCATGTATGGACATGATTGAGACTAGTTTGCAAAGGGGACTAATCCTTACATGAGTAGGATTAGGAGAGGGGTTCTTCAAGTAGTAGGACAAGGAGTTGTTGGACTATGTAAAGAGCACTCCTAGCTTATTTTCTCTACATATATACATACTTTGAGTGGGAGAGAATAAAGTAAGGAGAGAGGGAGCAACAAAAAGGAGGCCGAAGCCCCCCCTTTGCCGCCACACTACCCGTCGGCCACACAGAGGGCCCGAACGCCCTCTTTGGCGTTCCGTTACGTGATTTCTTCTTCCTCTTCCATCATTCCTTGCTACGACCAGGAGATTGCAGGATCTAGATCTCATTCCTAGGTGTGGATCAACCGTAGAGACGTTACACTATTCGCGTTTGAAGTCATCACAGGAGACCCACAAGGTGACTATTACGAATCATTTACTATCGTTATGAATTCTCTTCCTGTGATCCTTGGAGGGTCTTGATCGGATAAATTATCTTTTATTCCGCTGCGTATCCATGATCAAATGCCTACACTAGTATCAAAGCCACATGTCATAGAGCATAACGTAGTTTATGTGTTACGATTTTGTTGTTTTTCACCTATAATCGTTAATTATTGCATTTGAATGACACATTAAGCATATTAGATGCATGTTGAATGTGATTCAACCAAACAAGACCTAATTTTACATGGTATGTATGAATTAGTGAGTTTGAGAAATTTTAGGATCTTTAATCTAGGGTTTGGGCACAAATTGGAGTTCAATTTGGAAACGTTTTGGACTTGGGGAACAAGGAAGAAGTTGTTTTGGAAACAAATATTATGAGGTTGGGCCCCTAGGGGACCGCCCTTCCTTCCTTGCCCCCCAAGAAACCAAGGCTGAAGGCCTAGGCGGTTCGGCCGACCCCACGGGTTGGGCCGACCGGCCTAGGCTCGCCCCAGGCAGCTCGAAGGGGTTTTGCCACTTTGATGGTTGGGCCTCTTGGACAGTTGTGTTCCTAGTAATCATAAAATCAATTAAAATTTAACTAAGCGCGTTAAAAGTTGGTTTTAACTATTGTATGGTGATTGGATATGGCCTTAGATGCGGTTTGTTGTTGAATGTTTAATTTTTTTGGTTTGTTTACGGACTGTGAGCCGGTATATCTTTCTCAACTTGAGATTTATTTATTTAGTTTAGTTGGTAGCTAGTACTAAATAGAATAGAGAGCCGAGATTGAAGAAAAGGAGCCCAAACAATTAAAGGAACCACAAAAGGGAGCATGGAGCATTCCACAAGGCTATAGAGGATGGACTAAAAGATGGAGGCACATGAAGATGCGCTGGCCTTTTAGGGTTCATAGATATTCTCATTGGCTTGGGAATATCTTAGTCTACGAGGCCATATCCATATCACGCTAATTTCTATTTTTTTGGATGTTTACTTTATTGTCTTATTATTGTTGTTGGTGTATAGATGGTGCATGCAATTTGATAATAAGATAATTAAATAACCCGTATCTTTTATTTGGGGTTTTGCCCAAACTCAAATAAATAGATCAGTTGATATAGATCAACAAAATAATTAAAATTGAAAGAGAAATCTCTCGAAGGTAAATATTACGTTTTGCCTTCTCGTTACTTAAACACTCATCACAAAATCGATTAATCAAGTTCGTGCATGCCAAAGCAGGGCGACTTTATTCATCATTATGTGGTGTGATGGCACATGTAATCTGCAATTGTTGGAGTAAATGGTTGGACGTAACTAGGTAATTTTAATAAAGATTAAAAACCTAGAGGCACTCAATTGGGATTATCTATGGGATAGATAAATAAGGAGTTACTTGGCCAATTGAACCAAGAATTGCATGGATGCAATTGGAATCATTCCTACCTAAATAACTGAATTTTGGGAGACTTGCCAAAGCAAGATCAAAAGGATGTGAAATATGGATCTCGGCCACTAGAAAATATAATGATATTTTCCGTATTTATATCTTGAGGGTTATTAATTCGTAGAAAAATAGTGGGAGCTATGTTTAACAATTATGTCCTTGTTAAATATAGTTATACGTCACAATACTTTGCATAATCCTATTGTGGTGAATACCCATGGCATTAAACAAACGAAACACGACTTTATGCCCATAAGCTGGACAAGCTGTATGGAATCTATTTTCTAGACTGGTTTAAAAGTGAGAATTGTTCTCAAATGAAAGAAAATTTGGTGTACATCGTAGAACATAAAGTTCTCTTCCCACCGACTTCCATAACACACTAAAACCTAATGGAAGAAACGTCAAAGAATGGTTCTTTGAATGTCTCTTGCCTCGTGTTAGCTACCATTAACTCTGAGCTTTGCAAGCAACATGAGAAACGTGGAGACGTATGATATGATCATACATTAAAAGAAGCTCTTTCAAAGAGAGAGCTAGACCTGAAAGGTTTGAAGTGTTGCTCCACGTTGCATTCTCTTGCTTAGAACTCTTCATGATCGAGATTAATCAATCTCGGGCGTGCCAAAGCAGGGCGACTTGATTCATCAAGATATGACGGGACGACACTGGCCAGTAATGTATTACTGCTGAAACAAGAGGTAAAACGCAACTAAGCTATTTCAATAGGATTGAAAGCTTAGATTTTTCGAATTTATCTTTGAGATAGATAAAGAATAAACACTTATTTACCCAAAGTGGACCAACAATTGCATTGGATGCAATTACAGTTTTGTTCAAAGTTGATTTACTCAATGTGATTGAGAATCGCTAAACAAAGCACTCATAAAGGGCATAGCCAAAACATGTTAACAGGTAACAGCATGGGTAAGGGAAAAAGGTTTACGTCGACCCCATGGGCACAAAGCAAGCTTGTTACTAAAGCAAGTTGCCTTAAAGTCCCGTAGGTAGTGTGGAGGAAGAGAGACTCCCCAGAGTACCTCAAAGAAAATAATAAAGGAATTATGAATTTCACCTTAGGTTTTGTTTTAGAAATTAATAAGTCTATCTCATCATCATGAGTATATGATATTACATGAGGATCTCACATTTATAAAAATGTGTATGATCTCAAGAGATGTAGGCAATTGAATAAGGAAGAAATAAACCAACATGTGGGGCAATGAAGCAAGGGGTTGCTGAATTAGCCGTAGGGAATTATCTCTACCTTTCTGAAATTGTTCATGAATTAGAAAAAAGTGGTTATGTCTCTAATATGAGTAGATGCATTATCATAGTTTCTTTTTTGGACAAGAAAGGCTCTCTATCATAATAAAGGACAAATCTTGTTCCATTTATTGTAATGCAATTTTGTTTAAATGGATTGTATATCCATAATCATGATAATTTCATCTATAACATTAATACCAAGAGGTTTGCATATATTGATATGAACCTTACTTATCTTTAGCATTATCGTTTAGGCCACATGAATAAGAGATACATATCTAGAACTCCATGGATGGATTTCTGGACTCATTTGATTTTGAATCATATGGGACAGGTAAGACTTATTTATGAGGAAAAGATATGATCTTTAGGGAATCATACATATATATGTATGAAGGACGCTAAACATAAAAGCTAAAGGTGGTTTTCAGTACTTCATCATATTTGCTGATGGGATCAGAGAAATATGGATTTGTGTATCTTATGAAGAAAAGAATCAGAATCCATTGAATTGCTGAAGGAATTCAAGAACGAAGTGGATAACTAGCTTGGAAAAAGTATTAGGGCTCTACGATTGAATCGTAGAGGAGAGTACTTGAGCCAAGAGTTTGACAAGCATCTATAGGAGTGTTGGATATGATCCAAACTCGCTCCACCTAGCACGCCAAATGGGTATGGCGTGTCTAAGAGGATAGTTCCAACCTTTTTGGACACGTTTCATTCCATGATGTGACAAACAGAATTTCCAGTTTACTTTTAGGAGCTATGTTCTAATTACAGCAAATTTTGGCCTTAACCTTGTACCATCTAAATAAGTTATGAAGAAGTCCATATAAGATATGGACAGGGAAGCGTCCTATTATGTCATTCATAAAGATTTGGGGTTATAAAGTTTATGTAAAATAGTTTACAGATAAACTTGGACCCAAGTCGAATAAATGTTTTGTGAAATATCAAAAAAAGGATATTATTTCTACAACCCAAACGAGAACAAATTGTTTGTTGCTCGTGTAGGGTTTTGATTCATGGATCGCGCAAACGGAAGCATAATCAAACAAACAACCATGCAAAACCCTCCAAGGATCACAAGTCTAGATGCATAACGATAGTGAAGGTAAGAAATCATAAACACACCTTTGGGTTCTCCTTGATGACTTCAAACGCGAATAGTGTCACGTTCTCTATAGTTGATCCACGCCTAGAGTTGTTCCTAGATCTCCAATCTCGTTGGTGCTAGCCCGGAATGAAAGGAGGGTGAAGGAATCACGCAAAACGAGGCACCAAAAGGGGCTCGGCCCTTTGTGGCGTCGGGGACAAGGGGGCGGCGGCAATAGGGGGCGGCGTCCCTCTATGCTTGCTCTCTCTCTCTCCTTTGTTCTCTCCCACTCTTGTTATGATCTCTCTAGAGCATAAAAGTGTGTTGGGAAGGAAGGAGGAGGGTCCTTTATATAGTCCAACAACTCCTTGTTAACTACCTAAAGGACTTATTCTAGTCCTACTAGAATTCAATTTAGTCCCTTCCTTGCAAATTAGTCCCTACTAAGTTTGCAAGGGTTTGCAAAGTGATCCTTCTAATTAATTAATCCTATTAATTAATTCCACAATCTAGTACAACTCTATATAGCGTGTGACCCCATAGGTTCTATCTAGTTGGTAGCAACTCTTTGCTAATATGGAGCGGTTTCTAGCAAAACATCCATTCTAGCCAACTAATAGAATAGTCATCTAGACAACCTTGTACAAGTAATTGTCTCATCCCTTTGCCTCCATATCCGGATTGGACACGAGACATACAAGTCACACTCGTATATCCAATCCCTAGTTTCTCGATCCATGGAATAGCCTTATTCGTGCAAATAACATCAATATCCATATATTGATTTATTTGAGTCTGGCCAGACATTCTATAAGCACTATCCTCGAGTGGCCTTGGATATTTGCTCCCGTTATGTGGGAGGGGCAAATCCTCTCTACGTCCACTACGATCTCTAAGCTTGCTTCTCATTGTATCCAGTACACGCCTTTATAACTACCCAGTTACGGTGTAGCGTTTAACGCTACCAAGATCACAATGATCCACAACTAGAATATCTAGTGACTTCAAGTCTAAGGATGACAATACCATTGTACCCGAGAAGCACTTGTGACTCAACATAACATGTATGTAGCCTTCTCGGTGATGGGTCAATCCAGTGCAACATTCCGTAATGCACACCTATGTGTTGGATCGTGATATCTCCATATCAATCCAACCCCATACTAGTCTATAGATGATTGTCCCATTTAATCATTATACTTGACTAGGGATATTTAAGATAAACAACACAATTGTAAATCTAAGGACTTCATTATATTAAATATCCAATAAGTAATAAATGAATTTCTAGCCAATTACAAATTCATACTAAACTAGATTGCCTCTAGGGCATCTATTCCAACAGTCTCCCACTTGCACTAGAGCCAATCTGGCGCATCTCGTATGCCCATACTCCTAGTGTTCCCTTCATGCTTCCACTGCGTGAGAGGCTTTGTAAGCGGGTCTGACAGATTATCATCTGTAGGAATCTTGCATATCCGAACGTCTCCTCTATCGATAATATCTCGAATCAGATGAAACTTCCTGAGCACGTGCTTGGACTTCTAGTGCGATCTGGGTTCCTTTGATTGCGCGATCGCCCCAGTGTTGTCACAGAACAACTCCACTGGATCCGTATTGCTAGGGACCACACCAAGTTCAGAAACAAACTTTCTGATCCAAACAGCCTCCTTTGCTGCGCCATTCGCAGCAATGTACTCAGCCTCTGTTGTAGAATCAGCTACCGTCTCTTGCTTGGAACTCTTCCAGCTCACCGCTGCTCCATTCAGGCAAAACACATATCCCGACTGTGATCTAAAGTCATCTCTATCGGTTTGGAAGCTTGCATCAGTGTAACCCCTTACACGCAACTCTTCCTCACCGCCAAACATCAAGAAAGCATCCTTAGTTCTTCTCAAGTACTTTAGGATGTTCTTGACAGCAATCCAGTGACTCTCACCTGGATTGGATTGGTATCTGCTTGTCATACTCAAGGCATATGACACATCTGGTCTAGTACATAACATGGCGTACATGATGGATCCTATGGCCGAGGCATAGGGAATCCTACTCATGCGTTCCTTCTCAATCTCATTGGAAGGACAACCACTCTTCGAAAGAGTGATTCCATGTGACATGGGCAAGAATCCCTTCTTGGAATCTTGCATGTTGAACCGTTTCAACACCTTGTCAATATATGTACTTTGACTTAGGCCTAGCAACCTCTTAGATCTATCTCTATAGATCTTTATACCGAGTATATAGGCTGCTTCCCCTAAGTCCTTCATTGAGAAACACTTTCCTAGCCAATCTTTCACAGATTGCAGCATGGGAATGTCGTTTCCAATGAGTAGTAAGACCAGAAAAGCTACAGAGCTCCCACTAACCTTCTTGTAGACACAAGACTCATCTTCGTTTCTGATGAAGCCAAACTCTTTGACCACTTCATCAAAACGTCGATTCCAACTCCTAGAAGCTTGCTTCAATCCATAAATGGATCGTTGCAGCTTACAGACTTTGTTGGCTTGCTTTGGATCCTCAAAACCCTCCGGCTGTATCATATACACGTCCTCGAGGAGATTCCCATAAAGGAATGCTGTTTTGACATCCATCTGCCAAATCTCATAGTCGTAGTATGCTGCAATCGCAAGTAGGATTCGGATGGATTTGGTCATAGCGACTGGTGAAAAGGTTTCATCATAGTCAATACCATGAATCTGTCTGAATCCTTTAGCCACCAATCGGCCCTTATAGGTAATCACATTACCATCCATGTCGATCTTCTTCTTGAAGACCCACTTGCACCCTATGGGCCGCGCCCCATCAGGTGGTTCCACCAAAGTCCATACTTTGTTGGTATACATGGATTCCATCTCGGATCTCATGGCCTCAAGCCACTTCTGTGAGTCTGGGCCATTCATGGCCTCCTCATAGGTAGTAGGCTCATCATCTATGAGCATCGTGTCACCGGAATCAGTTACGAGAAGTCCGTACCTCTCGGGTTCCTGGCGCACTCTACTAGATCTACGAAGCTCTTGTGTTACCTGAACAGGTGGATCCACAACTGCTTGTGATTCCTGTTCATGTTCCATAATCGGTTCTGTGATTTGTGGTTCTTGAACTTCTTCAAGTTCTACATTCCTCCCACTTGCTTCTTTAGAGACAAACTCTCTTTCTAGAAACACGCCGGTCCGAGCAACAAACACTTTGTTCTCGGTTGGATTGTAGAAGTAGTATCCCTTAGTTTCCTTAGGGTACCCCACAAATTTACACTTATCCGATTTAGGCCCTAGCTTGTCTGATTGTAAACGTTTTACATAGACATCGCAGCCCCAAATCCTCATGAACGACAGTGTGGGACGCCTCCCACTCCACATCTCATATGGTGTCTTCATGACTGATTTAGATGGAACACGGTTAATGGTAAAAGCTGCACTTAATAGAGCGTAGCCCCAAAACGATAATGGAAGATCGGTTTGACACATCATAGACCGAACCATATCCAATAGGGTTCGATTCCTCCTCTCGGACACGCCATTCCATTGTGGCGTTCCGGGTGGAGTGAGTTGGGACACGATCCCACACTCTCTAAGATAGTCGTCAAACTCTTGGCTCAAGTATTCTCCTCCACGATCCGATCGTAGAGCCTTGATACTTTTGCCAAGTTGCTTCTCTACTTCATTCTTGAATTCTTTGAACACTTCAAAGGATTCGGATTTTGCCCTCATAAGGTACACAAATCCATATCTACTGTAATCATCAGTAAACGTAATGAAGTAGACGTAACCACCCCTGGCAGGCGTGGCAAATGGCCCACACACATCGGTATGTATGAGCGCCAATTGCTCACTAGTCCTTTCACCTTTCTTATTGAAAGGGGACTTTGTCATTTTTCCCAATAAACAAGCTTCACATGTCTCATATGATTCAAAATCAAATGAGTCTAGCAATCCATCCTTATGGAGTCTAGATACACGTTTCTCATTTATGTGGCCTAAACGACAATGCCATAAATAAGCAGGATTTAAATCATTTATTTTAATCCGCTTGGTATTAATGTTGTAGACAGGATTACTTAGATCAAGGACATAAAGTCCATTAAATAATTGCGCACTAAAATAGTGAATATTATTCAAATAAAAGGAACAACAATTGTTCTTTATTGAAATAATAAAACCTTCCTTGTCCAAACAAGAAATAGAAATAATGTTTCTGCTCATAGCAGGCACAAAATAGCAATTATTTAATTCTAAAACTAATCCTGAAGGCAGAGATAGCTCGCAAACGCCTATGGCCAACGCAGCAACCTTTGCTCCATTCCCAACGCGCAGATCTACCTCCCCTTTAGCCAATCTTTTACTTCTCTTTAGATCCTGCATATTTCGACAAATATGAGATCCACATCCAGTATCTAATACCCATGATGTAGAGACAGTTAAATTGACATCTACAACAAAAATACCTGGTGGTGGTGGAATCACTATTCCAAGCCTCTTGTCCTCCAGATATTTTGGGCAGTTCCTCCTCCAGTGTCCAGGTTGACTACAGTAGTGACATTCACCATTAGTCACGACCTTGGCAATGGCACCAACAGGTTTAAGGGCTTGTTCCTTGGACTTAGCAACTGACTTGCCTTTGCCCTTGGAGGAAGAGGCAAACTTTTTACCCTTTCCTTTATGCACCATCATAATGGCCTTGCCCTTACCCTTGTTGATGCTCTGTTCAGCCGTCCTCAACATGTTGAGCAAGTCTGGCAGTGGTTTAACGATCTCGTTCATGTTATAGTTCATAATGAACTGTCCATAACTCTCAGGCAACGATTGCAACACGAGATCGGTTGCCAACTCTTGGCCGACCGGGAACCCAAGCCGGGCGAGATTCTCCAAGTACCCGATCATTCGGAGTACATGGGGTCCCACCGGGTTCCCTTCTGCTAGATGACATTTGAACAGTGCCTTTGAGACCTCATACCTCTCTACCCTCGCCTGCTCTTGGAAGAGCTGCTTTAGATGTTCGATCATATCGACAGCATTCATGTTCTCATGTTGCTTCTGAAGCTCAGAGGTCATGGTGCAAAGCATTAGGCAGGCCGCATCATTAGCGTCATCAACACGCTTTTGATACGCCTTTAAGGCAGCAGGTGTCTGATTCTCTGGACCTTCTGGAACTTGCTCCTCTATTGCGTACAGCTTCTTTTCTTGCTTGAGAACAATTCTCAAGTTTCTGTACCAATCGAGAAAGTTGGTTCCTGAGAGCTTGTCCTTCTCAAGGACAGATCGTAGGGAATGTTGTGAACTCGATGAGTTGTTTGCCATTTGGAATTCTACAAAAAGGAAAATACGCAAGTTTTAGTATTTGTGAATTTTTGACTATATTTAATAATGGCTAGTTTATTAAATATAGCTCCCACTATTTTACTACGGATTAATAACCCTCAAGATATTAATGCGGAAAATATCCTTATATTTTCTAGTGGGCCAAGATCCATCTTTTTCATCTCCTTATGAGCTTGCTTTGGCAAGTCACCCATAATTCGACTACTTCTTAGGTAGGAACAATTCCAATTGCATCCCATATGCAACTCTTGGTTCAACCGGGCAAATAACTCCTTATTTATCCATCCATATGGATAATCCCAATTGAGTGCCTCTAGGTTTCTTAATCAAATTAATAGCCTAGTTGTGTTCAACCTCTTACCTAAACAATTGCACATTGTTACGTGCCATCGCATTCCATCATTATGAACCAAGTCGCCATGCTTTGGCACGCACGAACTTGATAAATAATGATGATAATGAGTGTTTAAATAACGAGAAGGCAAGAACACAATATTTTAAAATTTGAGGGATTTTTCAATTCAATTTTAATTATTTTGTTGATCAATATCAACTAATCTATCTATTTGAGTTTGGGCACAACTCCAAATAATAGATCCGGGTTGTCTAATTATCTTATTATCCTAATTGCATGCATCATCCATACACCAACCACACAAATAATAAGACAATAAATAAACAACCACAAAACAGAAATTAAACGTGATGTGGATATGGCCTTTTCTAGACTAAGATAATTCCAAGCCAATGGAATTATCTATGAACCCTAAACAAACACATCTCCATGCGTCTTGATCTTTTGGTCCATCCTTCATAGTCATGTGGTGTGCTCCATGCTCCATCTTTTGTGGCTCCTTTGGCTTTGGGCTTCTTTTCTCCAATCTTGGCTAACAATCTACTTTATCTAGCACTATCTAATATCTATACTAAATAAAATAAATCTCACAAGTTGAGAAAAGAAAAAAAAAATGGCACGCAGGCCATAAAACCCTAATTAATTATTACAATTAATTGATCAGCTCGCATGCCGTAAAACCAAACCACAAAATTAAACATCCACATCAAAACACATCCTAAGGCCATATCCAATCACCATGCGATTTGCACATAAACAGTTAAAATCCAATTTTAACGCGCTTGGTCAATTTTAATTGATTTTAGGATTTCTAGGGTTAAAACGGTCCATGGGCCCAACAATCCAATTGCCCGGGCCCAAACAAGTGAACCATAAAGCCCTAGGGCCGGCCCGGCCCAAAACCCGCAAGCTAGGCCCGCGGGTTAGGGCCGCCCGGCCCCATAGGGCGCCAAGCTTGGGCGGCAAGCAAGGGGGCGGTCCCCTAGGGGCCGAACCTTCCTTGTGGAGGTTGTTTCCAAAACAACCTCCTTGCTTGGAGCCCAAGTTTGGTTGTTTCCTTGTTGTGGGAGAACTCCTTCTTCCCCAAGGATGCCCAAACCCTAGATCTAAGATCCTAAAATTTCTCAAACTCACCAATTCATGCATCCAATGCAATAATTGGGTCTTGTTATGATTAATTCTTTGACAAATTGCATCCAATGCTTGATTTGTCTTGTTTTACGCGATAAACAACGAATTAAGGTGTAAAACAACAAGAATGTAACACATAAACTACGTTTATGCTCTATGACCTGTGGCTCTGATACCACTGTAGGGTTTTGATTCATGGATCGCGCAAACGGAAGCATAATCAAACAAACAACCATGCAAAACCCTCCAAGGATCACAAGTCTAGATGCATAACGATAGTGAAGGTAAGAAATCATAAACACACCTTTGGGTTCTCCTTGATGACTTCAAACGCGAATAGTGTCACGTTCTCTATAGTTGATCCACGCCTAGAGTTGTTCCTAGATCTCCAATCTCGTTGGTGCTAGCCCGGAATGAAAGGAGGGTGAAGGAATCACGCAAAACGAGGCACCAAAAGGGGCTCGGCCCTTTGTGGCGTCGGGGACAAGGGGGCGGCGGCAATAGGGGGCGGCGTCCCTCTATGCTTGCTCTCTCTCTCTCCTTTGTTCTCTCCCACTCTTGTTATGATCTCTCTAGAGCATAAAAGTGTGTTGGGAAGGAAGGAGGAGGGTCCTTTATATAGTCCAACAACTCCTTGTTAACTACCTAAAGGACTTATTCTAGTCCTACTAGAATTCAATTTAGTCCCTTCCTTGCAAATTAGTCCCTACTAAGTTTGCAAGGGTTTGCAAAGTGATCCTTCTAATTAATTAATCCTATTAATTAATTCCACAATCTAGTACAACTCTATATAGCGTGTGACCCCATAGGTTCTATCTAGTTGGTAGCAACTCTTTGCTAATATGGAGCGGTTTCTAGCAAAACATCCATTCTAGCCAACTAATAGAATAGTCATCTAGACAACCTTGTACAAGTAATTGTCTCATCCCTTTGCCTCCATATCCGGATTGGACACGAGACATACAAGTCACACTCGTATATCCAATCCCTAGTTTCTCGATCCATGGAATAGCCTTATTCGTGCAAATAACATCAATATCCATATATTGATTTATTTGAGTCTGGCCAGACATTCTATAAGCACTATCCTCGAGTGGCCTTGGATATTTGCTCCCGTTATGTGGGAGGGGCAAATCCTCTCTACGTCCACTACGATCTCTAAGCTTGCTTCTCATTGTATCCAGTACACGCCTTTATAACTACCCAGTTACGGTGTAGCGTTTAACGCTACCAAGATCACAATGATCCACAACTAGAATATCTAGTGACTTCAAGTCTAAGGATGACAATACCATTGTACCCGAGAAGCACTTGTGACTCAACATAACATGTATGTAGCCTTCTCGGTGATGGGTCAATCCAGTGCAACATTCCGTAATGCACACCTATGTGTTGGATCGTGATATCTCCATATCAATCCAACCCCATACTAGTCTATAGATGATTGTCCCATTTAATCATTATACTTGACTAGGGATATTTAAGATAAACAACACAATTGTAAATCTAAGGACTTCATTATATTAAATATCCAATAAGTAATAAATGAATTTCTAGCCAATTACAAATTCATACTAAACTAGATTGCCTCTAGGGCATCTATTCCAACAGCTCGAACCGCTGTTATTCTAGGAAGAGATTGCCTCTAAAAGAGACAGCGGGAGGATAGTAGAACGTTAAGAAGTTCAAGAACCACAACAGAACATTTATCCCTTTGATGTCACCAGGTGTTGTGGTGTAACCTGCTAAAGTAACACAAGATATTCGTAGGAGAGGTAGCATATGTCAAGGGTTTAGAGAAATATGGATTTCTCATAACCTGGTGATGTATTGCTCATAGAGATGAGTCTACAACCTAGGAGGAGGCCACGAGTGGGCCACACTCTCAAATGGCTTGGAGCCATCAGATACGATATGGAATCCATGTATACCAACAAAGTATAGACTTTGGTGGAAATACCTGAAGGACCCATAGGGTGCAAGTGGGTTATGAGGAAACCAACATGGATAGTAATATAATTCCTTTTAAGGGACGATTGGTGGCTAAAGGTTTCCTGGGAGTCCATAGAATGGACTACGACGAAATCTTTTCCCAGTTGTGATGCTTAAATCCATTCGCATCTTGCTTGAAGTAATCTGTATACAGATTAAATCAAGCTTCTTGGAGTTGGAATTTTCAATTAATGATGAAATCAAATGGTTTGATTGCATCAAGAAAGAAGATGAAGCTTGTGTTTACAAGAAGGTTAGGTGGAGCACAAATTATGTTTATGGTTTTGTATATAGATACATACTAATCATTAGGAATGATGTCCTACTTGGCATTCTTATGTAGATTGAATATGGAATTAATCTTTAATGATAGACTTAGGCGAAGAAACCTATTAAGATCTACGGAGATAGATCAAGATGGTTGTGCGGCTTAGGTCATAGTACATAAATTGACAAAGGTGTTGAAATGGTTCAATATGTAAAGAATATGGATTCTACCTATGTCACATGGAATTAGTCTTTGAAAAACTAATTGTCTTTCCAATTAGATTGAGAAAGGACCGTATGAATGAGATCCACTAGATACGCCATGTTATGTACTAGCCCAGACATGTCATACGGTATAAAATTAGTACCGAAGAACCAAACACAATATCAATTAATGCTATAACTATATTTAATCCAATCTCAGCTAATACCGTTAATCTTAGAAAACAAACATAGCGTAGGCTTCCAGAAGTAAACAAAGGAAGATTATCAACTAACTAAGAGCACTCTGCACCGTTCGATAGCCGCTTTGCACCACAGTGCTGTATGGCTATTTTGCCACCGCATCGGTTGAAACCAGATAAAATCCAATCCCGGCTTCTAGAATGTCAACACATCATAATACACACTCATATGTGAACATTTTAGACAGTTTTTTTTTCGGAAAAACAGCTATCATCATAGAAGCTTCCATTTGATTTTAGTGGTATTATTATTTCTGGAAAAAAAGGAAACCCAAAATATTATTCCTTCATTTAAAATTATACCAAAAATTACTAAAGAAAAGCCTGATCTTGTGGATGTTGACCATCCATATAGTCGTCACTTACTATATTGCCATTATTGATGAACGCTATATAAAGCGACTGATGTCTCTCCCATCTCTGTCATCCCTTTCATACACCTCTCTCTTTCTCTAGATTTCTCCTTGTCCACGGAATAGTACATGACTGGTTGATTTCTATAAAAACTGGAACCAGGTGTGACAGCCGAATAAACAAGCTCATTCAAACTTCCAGCGCGAAGTGTTTAATTCACATTTCGGATCTGAATGGCGGCGGTGCTGGCTGGTGACGATCTGGCGAGATCAATGAGCAGCCGGAGGAGCATGGGGTCAACGAGCAAGCGGAGTTGGGCGCCGTCCAACATACGAGAGGTGTGGCAGCCACCACCGGATGTTTTCTCGCGGAGCGGACGGCAGCAAGAGGACGACGAGGAGGAGCTCCGGTGGGCTGCGATTGAGAGGTTGCCGACGTACGACCGAGTACGGAAGGGGGTGTTGAGCAGAGTGCTGGAGGACGGGAAAGTTGTTCGGGAAGGCACCGATGTGACGAACTTGGGCACGCAGGACAAGAAGCAGTTGATGGAAAGTGTGTTGAGAGTGATTGAGAAAGATAACGAGCAGTTCCTCAGAAGACTCAGGGACCGAATAGACAGGTCGGTATGCCTTCCGTTTCTGGTACTCAAGTCAAATACGGGATCACTAGCCTGCCATAAGTGCATGCTTTGGCAACCACCTCTTTAAATAGATTCGTTTTTTTTTTTTTTTCCCTCAAATAAAAATAGATTCGCTTAAAACTATTATTTTTCTCTAAAACGTATTTGAAGTATTAATTTTCATTGTTTCTAAAAAAAATGTTTTTTTTAACAAGTTTGAAGTATTAATTTTTTATTGTTTGTCTTTGTCAGCTTGTTTTATAGAGCGATATGTTTGTAAATATTGTTTTTCTTTGGAACGTACTACTAGTATTTGGCAGCATAATTCTTTCGACCTTTTAAATGTTTTGTTGAAAAATTATTTTTTTCGTCAACAAGGTTTGATTCGAGACCTAATGCAGGGGCTTCCAACACTCTATCACTTAACCTTTTTTCAGTCTCTTTTGCATTACAAACGTATACTATCACAAATTTTGGTACTTTTTTGAAAATGTTTTTTACATTTTTAATGAATACCACTCTGTCGCACCTCTTCCTCCTCATCCTTAATTTTTGACTCGTATCTAGATCACTTTGATCGGATGATTTTGATAGCAAAATGATGCGATTTTTTAATTTTTTTTACTGTGTTATAGAGCAACTTTTACTCTACAACAATATTAAAAAATTATCCAAAAATTACATCATTTTGCTATCAAACTCACCGTATCCAAAAATTACATCATTTTGCTATCAAACTCACCGAGTGAAAGTGACTCAGTGAATAGTGGTAAAAGTCAAATTGGAGAGGAAGAGCTGGGACATAGTGGTACATAACAATCTCTAAATCATACTACATGTTTAACATTTGAAAGATTAATATTTGCTAATTTTTCATAATGTTGTAGAGTTACTTTTAAATCTCAAACGTTATGAATGACTAATCATTGTATCATGTAATCATTATCTTCTCAAAAAACTTAATAGAAGATGATAAAATAGGAGGACGTATAAGACAGCGGAATGGAAGCAGTAATATTCGGCCGAGTTTTTACAGATTTCCTTGACGTTCATGTCTTAGTGAATTGAGCTGTTGTGGGACATTCATGATTTTGCTTGTGTGGTTTCTTTCAACAGAGTGGGTATTGAGGTGCCCAAAATCGAGGTTCGATTTGAACACTTGTCGATAGAAGGGAACATACGTGCTGGGAGCCGAGCACTCCCAACTTTGCTCAATTCCACGTTGAATGCAGTTGAGGTAGTTTTTAGTAGTTGCTTTTTTTCTTTTTTGTAACACTCGTCATGGAATTTAACTTTGTCTCGGTATTTAGTGCTAACCTATTTAAAATAATACCACAACCATATGGCGGTCACGAGTCTCCCGGGAAAGAACCTTGGTTGAAGAGAAATCTAAGTCTCTGAACATATCCAGGGTTTCTGGATGATGGAAGTCACACTTAATTTTATTTTATTTTTCTAAGTGACCGTTTATTTTATTTGAAATAACAGTTAATTTATTTATCCTCAAAAACATTTATTTGATGAATTCTAAAGAACGTTTATCTGATTACTGAAACAACGTGATTTTGCATACTTTAAAGATAGACATTTTGTAACTAGTAAATTTTAATGTTTATTTATTCCTCAAAAACAATTACCTCATGTCTGATAGTATATATTTGAGCAGGCCCGTCTCTGCCTTTAGGCAGAATACAATTTCGCCTAGGGCCCCACAATCCCGAAGGGCCCCGCATTTTTCTCAAATTATAAGAGTATTTTGTGAAATTACATTTTGACGCCCTACACATTTTCATCAAACTACAAGGGTATTTTATAAAACTAAATTTGGACCCCATACATCCATTACTATTTTGTTATTTTGCCCCATTCATTCATTAAAATTTTCTATGTCACACTCTACCTATTCAGTTTGATGTCTTTATAAAAAAGAAATAAGGTTTTAAATTCTCACCAATTCCGCACAAATTGTTCATACTTTTTAATTTTGAAATATAAAACATGTATGTGTGTGTTTCTGTGTTAATCTTAGTGAAAACTTTAGTTTCAGTGAATTTGTTTTTGTAGAATAAATAATGAATAAATAATGTTGAGTTTTCCTGAGGGCCCAAAATTTAGAAATTGCCTTAGGCCCCCGAAATGTTAGAGACGGCCCTGTATTTGAGAACATGTGTGGGAATTGTAAGCCCACTACTCTCTTCATAATCCACCACTGCGCCCAAATACTTGAAAAGGAAGAAATAGAAAATATATACATATATATATATATATATATATATATATATATATATATAGCCTCCATCATTGACAAACAATCACGATATGGTCCAATATCTGATAGGGGGGCACATAAGATTCTTGTTTTCTACTTCAATGCCAAGTTCAGGAACTCATTTAATATGACAACTTTCACTGTCATTTAGAAAGGGAACTTCAGATAGTACTCCTTAACAATGCTTGGCTCTTAAGCAAAAGACAATTACTAATTATTGAGATCAGAAAAGATAGATATATGCACTTATTGGCTTGTGCTCAAACAAAATGAAAAGTATTACTACCTTATTTTTGGTTGAATTCAACATTTTCTTTTAGTCACCTATCACGATTCATGCTGGTCAGGCATACTAATAGTACAAATATATATGGAGTAGTAGTGAACTAATACTAAATGATATTTTTCTTGACACCCCCTGTGCAAAACAGGGCATTCTCGAATTAGTTCGCCTCGCTCCTTCCAAGAAGAGAAAGATACAGATACTAAAAGATGTTAGTGGCGTAGTGAAACCATCAAGGTAAATTCCTGAATTTGCGATTTATTATAGATATTTATATATCCCACAGAAGTTTGGTAGCACATATGGATCCCAATTTTGTAAAATCTTCTCTGTTTTAAGGTACTAATGGGAGATTCATAATATTCAGGATGACACTGCTTTTGGGTCCACCGGGAGCTGGAAAAACCACATTGTTACAAGCACTTGCAGGGACGTCAGAGCGTGATCTGAAGGTTCGTAACACTCTATATCTAATGGCCTTGTTTGTGTAAGCTGTAAGGTATAAGGAGGCAAGCATAATGGATAGTACTAGTTGTCAGTTGTCCCATGTACCGTGTTTGGATGTGGTATAAGCAACATGTACAGTTTACCTCTTCTCATTCCCTCTTGTCACTATTGTTGAGGGACTCTCTCCATTTTTTGCCTAAACTCCAACGTGGTATAAGCGAACATAAGAAGTTTCGGGGGATAGTGTGTGTGGTAGGAAAATACCAAAATATCCCTTAACAAATCTAAAAGCATCTTCAATATCCTCATTCGTCACGCACTTCCCAGTTCACATTTCGCAAAGTATACTTTCTCATATATTCTTATGCCTTACCCAAACAAAGGCCAGTTAGTACAACAACCACAATTTTAATCTTTATTGCATTCTCTTAATGATTTAACGGGACTTCTGAGCAGGTATCCGGGAAAATCACCTATTGCGGTCACGAGCTCAACGAATTTATTCCTCAGCGAACCTGTGCTTACATTAGCCAACAAGACCTCCACTATGGCGAGATGACGGTAAGAGAGACATTGGATTTCTCAGGACGTTGTTTGGGGGTTGGTACTAGATATGATATGTTGTTGGAGCTCTCGAGACGAGAGAAAGTAGCAGGAATAAAACCAGATCCTGAGATTGATGCATTCATGAAGGCCACAGCAGTCGCTGGCCAAGAAGCCAGTTTAGTTACAGATTATGTACTTAAGGTTCGTTGTCTTTTTACGAGCAGTTCTATTCATTTTGCAAGTACACGCGTGGTGCTTCAACATGGAATAACGTGTATGTAATAACCTTGTTGCAGTTACTTGGTCTAGACATTTGTGCTGACATTATGGTTGGGGATGATATGAGAAGAGGTATCTCCGGCGGTCAGAAGAAGCGTGTGACTACTGGTATGTATCAATAACTCCAAAAATGACGCAAAATGGTTTAAATTTGTCCTTATAAATTAAGTACCATGCCTATAGTCTGCTTCCTGTTAGTTTAAATTGCTAGAATGGGCCCATAGTGTATTCATTTACACGACTAAATTACATTGTAGTCATTTTAGTTACAATAATAGTACTATTATAAATATTAGGCTCCGCTTTCTTTGCCAAATTTTATGCGATTTTTTTCATTTTTAAGTCATAAAAAATAAAAGAATTATATGTCGATCTTTTTTTTTCTCAATTTTTCTTTGAGTTAGATAACTAGTGAGTTTTTTCCAACTTCATTTTTGTTTTATCTCTTTACTCTTTAAATTACTTTTAGAAGTTAAGTAAACATCTTTTTTACTAAAAAGGTGACTAAAACTTTTTAGCGAACTTAATAGGTAAAGAAAGTGAGGCTTTACTCTAATATTTTTTCTTCGGGGTTAACATGGTTCAGGAGAAATGCTGGTTGGACCTGCAAAAGCGCTTTTTATGGATGAGATATCAACGGGGCTGGACAGTTCAACTACGTTCCAGATAGTAAAATTCATGAGGCAAATGGTTCATATTAGCGAAGTTACGATGATCATATCCCTTCTGCAGCCAGCTCCCGAGACCTACGACCTTTTTGATGACATCATCTTGCTCTCAGAAGGTCAGATCGTCTACCAAGGTCCACGAGACAACGTCCTGGAGTTCTTCGAGTATATGGGGTTTAAATGCCCCGAGAGGAAAGGAGTTGCCGACTTTCTCCAAGAAGTGACCTCAAAGAAGGATCAGGAACAGTATTGGTACAGGAAAAACCATCCTTACAGATATTTCTCTGTCCCCGAGTTTGCAGACGCCTTCATGTCGTTCCATGTTGGCCATCAGGTAGCTTCAGAACTCAGTGTTCCTTACGATAAATCCAGAACCCATCCTGCTGCATTGGTGAAGGAGAAATACGGCATTTCCAAGCGCAAACTCTTCAAGGCTTGCTTTGACAGAGAGTGGCTGCTAATGAAGCGCAACTCGTTTGTGTACATATTCAAGACGACGCAGATCACAATCATGTCCATCATAGCTTTCACTGTGTTTTTGAGGACGCAAATGCCAGTTGGAAAACTAGGGGATGGTGGGAAGTTCTTTGGAGCGCTGTTTTTCAGTCTCATTAATGTGATGTTCAACGGCATGGCTGAGCTTTCAATGACTGTTGTCAGGCTCCCCGTGTTCTACAAACAAAGAGATTTCTTGTTCTTTCCCGCGTGGGCTTTTAGCTTGCCCATTTGGCTCCTTAGAATACCCCTTTCTTTCCTCGAATCAGCAATATGGATCATTCTCACATACTACACAATCGGATTCGCGCCATCTCCAAGCAGGTAAGAGTGGCTTCATTTCAAGCTTGGAGTACTATTTATTATTTCATTGAATACTCGCTTACCTCAATCCAATTCAGGTTTTTCCGACAGTTCTTGGCATTCTTTGGAATACATCAGATGGCGCTGTCACTATTCCGTTTTATTGCTGCGGTAGGAAGAACTATGGTTATGGCAAACACTCTAGGAACCTTCACTCTGCTTATGGTTTTTGTGCTTGGAGGATTCATTGTAGCCAAAGGTAGCTTACTGAACTCATTCTTATTCGGCTTTACTATAATGATAAAAACCATGCCATATGATCAGAGATATTGCAGATTCATATTCTTACTTGATTTAAACACCTTGATTCTTTCATTTGTGCAGATGACATTCAACCATTTATGATATGGGGATACTATATTTCACCCATGATGTATGGGCAAAACGCCATTGTCATGAATGAATTTCTTGATAAAAGATGGAGCACGGTAAGTTAAAGGCTTGATTGACGATCTTTGCATTTTCCACAAGACTTTTCATGATGCAGTTCTGAAAACTTTTGAGTATTTATTGGATGCAGCCTAATACAGACCCAAGAATCAATGCAACTACAGTTGGAGAAGCTCTTCTCAAGTCTAGAAGCTTTTACACAGAGGATTACATGTATTGGGTCTGCATTGCAGCACTCTTTGGATTTTCTCTTCTCTTCAATGTTCTGTTTATTGCCGCGTTAACTTACCTGAATCGTAAGTCTTCTGGGGTGTAGTAATTTTCAACATTTTCTACTTGTAATAGAACTTATGTATTACATGAAAGTTTAAATTGACAATTTCATTTGTCAAACTGCAGCTGTAGGCGATTCAAAGGCTGTCATCTCGGAGGAAGATGATCAAAAGACAAACAAGAAGTCATCCAAGACATCCGAAGGTTTGTTGGTATATCATTAACTAAACTTCTTTGCATCAGAAGCTTCGGAAGTGAACTTAGTTTCTTGGTTAAAAATAAGCCATATATTTTCAAATTAAATTATTTAAATAGGTATTTAAATGATATCGTGTAGTACAATTTTTCAAGTTTATCAGATCTAATTTTTCCTGAATTATATTTCACTTGTCCTCAATCTATTTTTGTGAGTGACTGCAGGTGTTGACATGGCTGTGAGAAATACTGAACATGGCATTGATTTAGCTGAACTCGCCACTGAAGGTGCACAAAAGAAGGGAATGGTGTTACCTTTTCAACCCCTTTCCCTCGCATTTAACCATGTGAACTATTATGTGGATATGCCTGCGGTAAGTTGTATGCACTTCATTGTTCTCATGATAACTTCTAGTTACTGTCTATTTCGGATTGTGGCCTTCAGTGTTAAAAGTCTCTCTTTATTTTGTCCGTTGTTGATGAAGAGCTTAGCACTGTTACATCATAAATTATATCGCTGTTATACCAATGAATGAAAATTCATTATATTGATTTTTCTACCAGGAAATGAAAAATCAAGGCATGGAAGATCGGCTTCAACTGTTACGTGACGTTAGTGGTGCCTTCAAACCGGGCATATTGACAGCACTTGTTGGTGTTAGTGGTGCTGGAAAGACAACCTTGATGGATGTTTTAGCTGGACGAAAGACTGGTGGACATATTGAAGGAGATATCAACATTTCGGGTTATCCAAAAAACCAAGCAACATTTGCACGAGTTAGCGGTTATTGCGAGCAAACTGATATCCACTCGCCACATGTTACAGTTTATGAATCTCTCATATACTCTGCGTGGCTTCGTCTTTCTTCAGATGTGGACAAAGTGAAACGGAAGGTACACAAAACTTGCTAAATATTCCTGGATTCATGAGAAGGTTGATTCATAATAATTAAACAATCTATGCTAACTGCAGATGTTTGTGGAAGAAGTTATGGATTTGGTTGAGCTTAATCCTATAAGGAACTTCTTAGTTGGCCTTCCTGGAGTAGATGGTCTTTCAACAGAGCAGAGAAAGAGACTAACAATAGCCGTTGAATTGGTTGCCAACCCGTCTATTATTTTCATGGATGAACCGACATCTGGGCTTGATGCTAGAGCTGCAGCCATTGTTATGAGAACGGTGAGAAATACAGTTGACACGGGGAGAACTGTTGTGTGCACAATTCACCAACCTAGTATCGATATCTTTGAAGCCTTTGATGAGGTTTGCCTCATTTCGTGAATCATTTGTTCCAATAATAGTAGGCATTTTAGTATGGGGTTGAATATACTAAATCTGTATTCCGTATGCAGTTGCTTCTGATGAAAAATCATTTGTTCCAATAATAGTAGGCATTTTAGTATGGGGTTGAATATACTAAATCTGTATTCCGTATGCAGTTGCTTCTGATGAAAAGAGGAGGCCGTGTCATCTACGCGGGACCTTTAGGCCGCCAATCCCACAAACTTGTCGAATATTTTGAGGCGAGCAATTCTCTTCTTATCCTTAATGTTTCATTGTCTTTTTGATCATCATAAGATTGATTTAGAGTCTGTTTGGAAAAAATGGTGTTTTTAAGCAGAAACAAGCACACAAAACACAGAGAGCTGACAAATCTAATAAAAAGTGTTTTTAACCAAATCTGTTTAAAAACAGGAATGACCAACATGCACTACTAGTAGGAAATCGATGTGCTTCAACTTGCAATTTTAGCATCATTAACATAGATAACCCAATTACAGGCTATCCCGGGCGGAACAAAAATTAAGGATGGTTATAACCCTGCTACCTGGATGTTGGAGGTCACTGCTCCACCGGTTGAGGCTCACTTAGATGTCGATTTTGCTGATATATATGCCGACTCCTCTCTATATCAGTAAGTCTTGAGTTTCTTATGATATTTTATACATATATGTTGCTATGCAGTGCAAATATGTCATAATATATTTCGTCAACGCTCTCTTTCAGGAGGAACCAAGAGCTTATCAAAGAACTCAGCACCCCACCTCCGGGTACCAAGGACCTTTACTTCCGAACCAAGTACTCCCAATCGTTCGTTACTCAATGCAAGGCATGTTTCTTGAAACAGCACTGGTCTTACTGGAGGAATTCGCAATACAATGGCATTCGTTTCCTCATGACAATCGTCATTGGTGTGTTGTTTGGTCTTATCTTTTGGAATAAAGGACAAAAAATGTAAGTACTTACTTTATGCTTCATTGTTACCAAATTATTTGGCAAAACAAATCCATGTTGCGGTATAAATTATTTGCACTTTCAGTAGTGTCGTGCTGTGCTCGCGGCCTGACTAGTTCTAAAATTTTATTAGTTCATTAAATTAAGTTGAGACAAGTTATAATATAAGCACCACAACATTCCTGGTAAAAAAATGCAATTTGATCAAAATTCATAATAAAACTTTTTTTCTTTTTTTTGGAGGAGAAAAAGTTATTTCTTTTGTTACTGATAATAACACTTGTTAATAGAGCGAGGCAACAAGATTTGATGAATCTTTTGGGAGCCATGTATTCTGCTGTCTTCTTCCTCGGAGCAACCAATTCTAATGCTGTACAATCTGTAGTCGCGGTTGAGAGGACTGTATTCTACAGAGAACGAGCAGCTGGGATGTACTCGGAATTACCTTATGCCTTTGCTCAGGTAAAGAGACATGTTTCACTTAAAACTTTCCACCGTTCTCTTTCACAAGCTGCTTTGCCACTCAACTCCAAATGTTTATTTGTGAATTCTGAATTGTGCAGGTCGCAATAGAGATCATCTACACTGTAATCCAAACGGCAATTTACAGTCTTATCTTGTATAGCATGATCGGGTTTGAGTGGAAGTTGGTCAAAGTCTTGTGGTTCTACTACATCATAGCGATGTGCTTTATCTACTTCACATTGTACGGAATGATGGTTGTTGCACTGACACCTGGATACCAAATTGCCGCCATTGTTAGCTCTTTCTTCCTCAGCTTCTGGAATTTATTTTCCGGATTCCTCATTCCCAGAACTGTAAGTATATATACTATTAATTTTCTCCGTTATAAACATAGCAGGATCATCAAAATTGGGGGACCTCAAATTCTAAAAGGTTACCAGCATTTTAATATTTTATAAATAATTTATTAAAAATAGAGCATGCACGACCTTAACATGTGCCCATGGGGGGATCCAGGATTTTTCTCCGGTGGCGAACATAAAATGTTAATGAAATTCCATAAACAATCTCGTTTGGGTAAGGTACAAGAAGCGGGGATAGGGATAAAATTGTACCTCCTGCTTCTTGTCCTGTGATTGGGTGCAGGATAAAGAGCAGGTACAAAATTGATTCCCTTATCCCATAGGTACAAAACTTTTTTGCCTTCAACCTTGTACCATCCCCTAGGTGGTATAAGGTAGGATAAGGGGAGGAGGGTATAAAGAAGGTGTTCTGAAATGACAAAATTACCCCCCATATAAATGTATATATATATACACACATATATATATATACATATATATGTACATAAATACATAAATATATATGTATATCTATACATGTATATATTATGTGTATATATATGTAATATATGTAATATATGTATATGTATATACATAATAAATATATATGTATATATGTATATATGATATGTATACAATATGTGTATAAATATACATATATATATATGTATGTATGTATGTATCTATAGATATGTGTATATATAAGATATATGTATACATATGTGTGTGCGTGTGTGTATGCATATATGTATATATATACACATATACTGTATGCATATCATATGTATATATATATACATTTATATTATGTATGTATTTATGTATGTATTTATACACACACATATATCTATGTATATACATAGATATATGTGTATGTATAATGCATGCATATATATTTATATGTATGTGTGTGTGTGTATATTTATATATATGCGCATATATATTGTATACATATCATATGTATATTTATACATACATATACATTTATATCATGTATAAATATATATATATATATATATGTACACTATATATATATATTCATATAATACACACACACATAAGTATATATGTATGTATACACATACACATATAGATATATACATATGTGTGTGTGTGTATATTATATGTATATATATATATGTAATGTGTGTGTAATTGTCATTTACACACTATTGGTGCAAGGACTAATTGACTTACATCACGATACGAGCTTAGATTTATAATTATCTCTACTCTAATATTGTCACATTTAACATGTCAAAATGTGTGTAATATTTGTTTGGTTGTTTGCAGTATACAGTGGAGAGCAAAATAATTTTAAAAAGTAAGTTCAAACAAGTGGGGCAATGTTGTCATTTACACACATATCCCTGCAGCTTATCCTATCTTATATCCTGCTCTAACCAATCATTCGGAACTAGTACAATCATATCCTGCCTTATACCAGCACAATTATATCCTACCTCTTGTACCAGTACAACTCTTATCCCCATCATTATTGTACCTTACCCAAACGAGGCCTAAGGGTTATGATTTAATTTCAGTGGAGGCTAAACTGAATTTACTGGACAAAATATATGGTAAAATTACAATTTCATAAAGTTGAGTGGGGGCTATAGTCCCCACATCTGAAAGGGTGGATCCGCCCTTACATGTGCCAACACGATCTTAGCACGTGCACTACACATGCACTCCACATTACGTTTGGACACGAGAACTTTGAAATACATGCAAAATGATGTGCATAAAATGTTGGAATGCCTCAAATTTATTACTCGCTTTATAACACTAAAAATCTAGAGACGAATTTGGTAATATTATGCTTGTGAACATGTCTAAATTACATTGTGGTTGTCGTTGTAGTTGATACCAATCTGGTGGAGGTGGTACTACTGGGCATCTCCAGTCGGGTGGACACTATACGGTCTAGTAACCTCTCAGGTTGGTAACATGAACACTGCAGTAGAGGTGCCGGGACAGACAAATGTGACAGTTAAGGAGTTCCTGAAAGAAGGCTTTGGGTTTGATTACGACTTCATGCCAGTGGTCGCAATTGCTCATCTCGGTTGGGTTATATGTTTCTTCCTTGTTTTCGCCTACGGAATCAAGTTCTTGAATTTCCAAAGACGATGAAGACCTCTGTCGTCAGTCCTTGTTCATGAAAAAAATAGTAGTAGTAAACTATTAATTATGTTAGATCGGATATTGTTGGGTATTTTAGTGACTGGATTTATTTTTAGCTAGTAGATTTACAAGCCTACAATAGGTTTTAAACACTTCCATCATTAATAATATTCAATTTTTAGATTATTTCACAACTTTGTGAATTGAACCGTAATTTTTCCGAATTGTAGAAAACATTTGGTTGCTTAATGTTGTAAGGTATTCTTTCAAAAAAAAGTGTAATGTCTTCTTTTCGTGTTGATGAGCATAGGGCTGCTTCTGTAAATGTAACTACAGAAATGAGTATACTTGGATGCATATAATTTTAATTTTTCTTACTGTGTTTGTTATATCACTCACACCTGTAGACAGTGAATGAAACGATGAAACACACAAGTTTAAGTGGTTCGCTAGCACAATTGTGCTAACTAGCTATGTCGACGGACACGAAAATCATTTGTTCAACTCAAGACAACGAATTACAGTGTTTGCATATTGATATAGGAATTCAAAGGATCCTTTCATAACCCCCCTCCCCTCAAACCGCTCCAAGCTCAAAGTATCCATCCTTAGTTGACGCCTCCAGGATCTATTCGTGCGAACAGATCGCTTGTTCGTACTTTTCTAGAGATTCTTTTTGGCTTCGGTGTTGCTTTTTTATTGCTCCTTTCAGTGTTCAAGGCATAATTCCAACAGTGTTGTTATAAGTTTTGTGTTAAGGACAATTCATTTTTTCCAAGTAAGAGCTGATAACACTTTAATAAAGAAAAACACGATTAAGCATATAAATGAGGACATGCTTGATCAGCAATCCAGCATTATCATATGTTAGCTTGACCACGAACCCTAGATCTGGGCAACAAAGAGAGAAGAAGAAAATGAAGGAACGAAGAACGTTGAATGAGAACTCGTCAAAGTGCTCAACCAATCAGAGGCATCGTTACTAACTAACCTCAGTGAGCAAAACGACAGCATATCACTAAAGATAGGGGCTAATATGCAAATAAAAAGAAAAAGATCAAAATAACGGGTACGATAAGAAGATTAAAAACAATCCAACGGCTACTGAAGCACACCAATTCATGTAATCAGTTTGGTGGTGGTTGCAATTTAGTCCACTTGTATCATTCTTGTACATTCTAATACCCCCCACCCCCCCCCCCCCACCCCACACACACACACAAGTTGAAGAGGGCTGACAGATAACATTCCACTTGCACAGGATGCAACAACCCCCTTATCCGGCTCGGACAAGACCGGGAGGGCGATGCTAAAAGTAATGGCGGAAATCAAAAGCATAACATCCCAACTTATTTATTTATTACATAAAATTAAACATCACAAAGTCTCTAGATATTACACAAGCGTTTTCAAAACTACAACGTTATTCTTGCTAACAAAACTAGATTCTACTCAAGGTGAAATCCAACTAAGTGAGTCTCGTACCCAGCTACACCTTAGTCTTCAACTGCTAAACCTGCGGTGGGAAGGAAACAGGAACCGCAATTTTCAAAGTCAGCATGGAAATACTGAGTAAGTGACACCCAAGCTCGTAAAACAGGAGACGAAGCATAACTTTCTTTTCACAATAAATATACAGAGGAAATAAATCATAAAAATGTAAACTTGCTGAGTAAATCAGGAACTCAAATAATAACTGTAAAACTGTAAGAAGTGAATCTGATGCATTCAGTAAGAACACTTATAAAATTCTCATTCTTTTGATCTTCCTTTCTCAACTTTCAAACGGGGAGAATTAGTCCCAATCTCTTTCTTCTTTTCTTTTATAAATATCAAAATCTCAGAGAAACTGTATTTTTAACTGTGTTGATACAAGGAAGAATCTACTATCCATCTCGCATACTCCAAGACCTTAAGTGCCGGCACCCCCCTAAGACTTCTTGCAGCCAGAGAGGTGAGTACAGGGAGCGACCCGGCAGGTTGCGACCGGTTTAAAATAAAAACGAGTCGAGTGGACGAAGCCAACACGATCAATCTAATCACAGGCCGAGTGAACGAAGTCAACACGGCAATGATACGCTTCTCCCGTACAACTCTTTCCACTTTACGTTAATCACGCATTATCATTATCTTTCGTGTGACAATATCAAGCAAAACAACTTCTTTAAAATGTAAGAAAATCTGAAATAAACATGTAAATAAATAACAAACACTTCTCGAGACAACTATTAAAATCAACTTGTGACACGAAAGGAGCTTGGCACGCAAGGCTTGGCATGTTCACTTACCTTATTTAACAGGGACCGCACGTTCTAGAAGTAGCTCCTGCCTACAAAATTGTCACCCACAAATTGTAGCTCGCGAATCAACACAAATTCAAAATAGAATACTTAAGTCCTAACAAGACTCTTTTTAAATCAACCCAAATACCCACTTGTTATTTCCTTAACATTTTATATTTAATTATAATTTTTTGAAACAACGCGTCTATTTTAGACGACTAATATATTCAAGAAAATGTCTACAATATTATAGTATTAACAAGCTAGTGAAATGTCAAATTTTACAAGTGTTAGATATTCAAATTATAAACTAAGTGATTAAGCAATTTTATTAATGTTTTTCAATAAAAAACATTTATTATTTAATTTTTAATGAACAATTGAGATATTATCTCGACACTCGAATTATTTTTCCGAAATGAGGACAAAATATAGTATTTTTAGAAATTATTTCTAATTAGAAAACAACATTTTTATTTTTAGCGAAAAGTGTGAGAGTTTAGCAAAAGACATATAAAACCCCCAAGTTATATTAAAAGATAGCAAACACCCCAACTAATGCCAAAATAGGATAGTTAAAGCATACTACCTACCTACTAGTTTCTGAAAATACATGAACACCCCTCTTTATTATGTTATAAACTTTCTGAAAAGACACTTTAACCCCCTTTAACAACAACTTCAATCTAGCTAATCTAAACGTGAATTTAGCTATCAATATCCGATTTCGATTATCTAGAACAACTAATCGAGACTTTTAGGACATAGCTAGGCCAAAAATGGCTGGAAACCGTCAAGAAATGAGTCGGGTCAGAGTTTGACGTCGAAGTCGCCGGAGTTGAACTTGGTAGTCGGCTTTAATGGCTTCCTCAGCCACGTCTGAGCCTTCTAGTGACTTAGTTGGCCTCCTGGGGACCTATTGGAAGCAGAGAGAGAGTGGGTGGCGCTGGAGCACTTCGCCGGAGCTTTGGCCGGTTTTAATGGAGGTCGGGGCCGGCAGTGGCCTCTGCCACGCTGTTGCTGCTGCTGCTTGGCCTCTGTTTTGGGGAAGAGGAGAGGGTGAAGTGCAGAGAAGTGGGAGAACCAGATAGATATTGAGCTGCGAGTTAGCTCTCGGGTGTTCGTCGCCGGAGCCTTGGCGGTGGCAGCGGGGTTGGCAGCTGCTGCCACTGATCTTTGGTTCTGATGGTGTCTGCATCAGATAACAGAGAGGAAAAGAGAGGGCTAGGCAGAGAGAGATTGAGGTGGGTTGTTCTTGCTTGTTGGTAGTTGCCGCCGGTGATGGTAGCGGTTATGGTGGCCGTTGCCACCTCTGCTCTTGTTGATGTTGCTGTCCTCTAAGATCAGAGAGAGACAGGTAGGGAGAGGAGAGAGAAAGCTGAAGGTGGTAGTGGGATTGGTTTCTCTTTTTGCCGATGGTGTTAACGGTGGTGGTGATGATGATGAACACGATGGTGGTTTTGGAGAATATGGTGACTCTTGTGGTGGTGGTTGGCTGTTGTGGCGTGAGAGGAAGAGGATGAGAGCTCATATAGAGGAGTTGGGGCGGTGATGTGGAGGCGGCAAAGATGGGAGGCGGTGATGGCTTTTGTTTTGACATGAAGGAAAAGGAAGAAGAAGGTGAAGAACCTTCTGTGAAAGAAAAGTGCAATTATATTAATAGTTCTTTTGGCAATAAATGGGTGTGGTGGAGGTATCAAAAGTTGGAGTAATTGGGTGTAGCCTACACGCAATATCTCGCGGTGGTCGTACTCACGCTAGCGACATAGATACTCGCATAGTAATTCACAAAAACTAATCTAAAATCTTACAAATATTATTTTGCAACTAAAATTACTCAAATATTATTTTGCAACTAAAATTCTTATTGGGCTTCTAAAATTAATTCCCTAATGCTAATATAATGTTTTCTAAAATCTCTCAATAATTTCTTAGCTATAAAATTTGTAATAATTTACCCAACCTCATTTTTCTCAATTAATTTCTTATTTAACTTCCCATATTACTGTTCTACCGTTGCTAATTAGACGGGGTATTACACAGGATATGATAGAAAGTAGGTTGGGCAAGAGGTTTTATCAAAATGCCCGCAATCTGATCTTCAGAAGACAAAATGCTGCAAAATGATACCTCTTGCATGAACCAAATCTATAGTAATGTGACAGTCCACTTGAATATATTTAGTCCTTTCATGGATGATAGGATTATGAGCAATATGAATTGCGGAGGGGCTTTCTTGAAGAAGAGAGGAGTACCAGCAACATCAATGTGCAGTTCCTTCAGGAAAGATTGAATCAACCTGACTTCACAAACAAGATGAGACAAACTTCCTATATTCAGTTTCATGTGAGCTTCTTGCAACCACTTTCTGATTCTTGCACTTCCAGGACACCAAAGAAGACCCTAGAAACACCATGTAGCCTTGGGTAGATCTCCTGGTATCCAGACAACCACCCCAATCTCCATAGCCCTGAATAGAAATGATAGAACTAAAAGGAGCGTGAATGCCATATTCTATAGTAACTTTCAGATACCTCATAATGTTATGTGCTACTGCTAGATGCTCTTTAGTGGGTAGAGCCACAAACGAACTAAGTTTGTGAAAATAAAATGTAATGTCAAATATGTCCAAAAGGTGTTTGAGGAACCTTGCAAATCATAACCAGTTCGAGAAAGAATGTCCAAAAGAAACGTGTTCTGACAAAAAAATATCAATCTGAGCCTTGGTGAAACTCGAAACCAATAAAGTAAGCAATGTGACCAAGATCATTGACTTTTAAATGTATCATCCAATGAATTCTTAAACTTTTCTAAAACCTGAGAATCACTTCCAACTGAATCTTTAAAAAAAAAGAAGTCAGTGTATGAGGCAAGCTCCATGTGTCAAATGGATCTATTTGTATAGATGTAGGATCCAAGAAAGGGAATACTTCTTCATAGAACACTACATTTCTGGAAATGATGAAAGACTTTGAACTTAAGTCATAGACCTTGTGTAGATAGTGCTTTCTGAACAGACAGATCTTGGCCATGTGGCAATCATCTAGCACACCATATTGTGCTCCACACACACTGGATCACTAGCCGCGCTGATCCACGTGGGGGCTGCGAGACAGGGCCCTCGCATACCACTGCACGGGACTTGTAGGGACTTAGTGGTTTGGAGGCTAGAGTAAGTCCTGTCGCGTGCGAGCCAAGCCCGCGCGCGACCCTTAGTAACCGCTTTTGAGAGATTTATGGCACGAGCTCCATAAACCCGGTCAAACCGGTCGAACCCGGTCAACCCCATAACGGTTCCGGTATACGCGGATAACGTGCTGTAACGGTCCCTATATACGCGGACAAACGTGCCGTTGTGGTTAAGCTAATTAAGCCGCCATTGATGGGCGCATTAACCACATTGCAACGGTCACATTCTCCGTTATATATAGGATCGTTAACCCTTCCATACAGGGGAGAACGACCCGAGATACGCGAAAGCTCCCAGAATCCTGTCTCTCTCTCTCACAGTACTATTGCCTTGCTCTCTCCCTACTCACAACCCAAAATTTCCTGTGTCATTTTCTATTCTCTGCCTTTGGTGTACACAGAGTTCTCTCTGCAGGATTCTCTTGTACACATTTTGGTGAACCCGACGTGAACTTACCATTGCAAGCAACCATGTCTCATGAGGATGATGTCAGTAATAGATCGCCTTCCACGGAGACCACCTCGGGAGAGGAGACTCGCCGTACTCCTACAGCCACCGGTGAAGCTCCGACGCTAGAAGCCTTGGACGCCACCATCCAGAATCAGGCGAAGGCTCTTAAAGCTCAATCTGCACAGCTAGAACGGATAATGGCTGTCCTGGGATCGCTCCGAACCCCACACCAGCCACCACCGTCTCTCAGGGAGGAGGAGCCTCCACCAATCAAGGATTGGGAGTGTCAACCACACCACCCAATCCTAACCTGCAAACTCCACCGGCAACTACGCAGCTACCCTCAATTCAGGGGCCAACAGCCCAAATGTTGCCTCTTGCTACTCATACTCCTCAACCTCCAACTTTGGTACCTAATCCGGCCTCACAGTATCCCTTGCCTCTTCCAACGGCAACGTGGGGTAACGTGAATTCACAATATGTTCCTAGCCCTCCTGCAATGTATGTGTCGCCTCCGCCTGCGGCAACCCCTCCTCCCGCTGCCGAGGGAAGTGCTCCAGAGTGTATGACGTCGCTGCAACAGCGCATAGACACCATTCTGGCTCACCAATCGTTCGCGGATACCATCATCCCGAAGCTTGACAACGATCCGCCTATTCCACGAGAGATCTACCTCATGCCTAACCCTGCTGGGTACAAGGCTCATAAATGGGACAAGTTCGAAGATGTCAATGGGAACGTCCATGAGCATGTCATGCGCTTCATTGATGTAATGGGGCCGTATGGGGCTGATCCTAAGCTGCTGATGCGCGAGTTCCCGAAATCCTTGGGGAACGTGGCCTACAAGTGGTACAGGACGTTGGAAGCCAGATCCGTGAAGACCTGGGACGACATGGTCCAGAAGTTTTACACTAAGTTTTTCCAGATAGAGGAAAAGGTGATGATGATTCATCTCTCGCGGATGTATCAGAAGCGCGAGGAGGATGGAATAACATTCATCAAGAAGTTCAGGGCCAAGTCCTTGGAATGCAAAGATGTGATACTCGAAAGCAGACTCGTGGAGATATGCCTGCAATGCATGCGAGACGAGTACAAAGGTATGCTTATCAACCTGCAAACGCCTACATTTTCGAAGCTAATCGAATGCACGAAGAACATCGAGCCTATAGTAGAGAGGCAGAAAAAGAGGAACGCCCCTGAGAGATCCTCGGGCGGGACCACTTTCAAAATTGGGAGATTCAGCTACAAGAGAGCACGTGAGGCTGAAGTAAATACAGTCTCGCCTCAAAAGCAGCCGAAGGTAGTGAACTTTGATGCGCCACCTCTGCCATGTTCGGTAGAGGAAGCGAGCGGCCTTTGCAGACAATGGCGTAAGGACGGTATCTTGCCGCCGCTCGAAAAGGCACCCTCCAGGGAGATGGTGAGGGACCCGAAATGGTGCGAATGTCACGGAAAGGTCATGCATCGCACGGCTGACTGCAAGAAGCTCAGAATCATGGTAAGCCAAAAGATGAAATATGGCGAACTGATCGTCAGTGATCAAAGGCAGGATGTGCGAAACAATCCACTCCCTGCCCATGCGGAGCAATAGTCGAAAGGCAAAGAGGTCGCCATGATCTCAATTGTGGACCTTGAAGAGGTTGCGGAAGATGGTCTACCCATCATTGCCGAGATCCATAATGACGAGGACTACAGCATAGACACTGAGGACGAACGCGCCGATCGGATGAAGGGGTCGCATGGGTTCAGCAGGTTCTTCGACGAGATGAAATTCTCAGAGAAATGCCGGAAGGAGATGAAAAAGGCGATCCTGAGGATAGCAGAAGATTACGAGGAGGATATCGTAGTCTCCAATGGAAAGGTTGTCAGGGCGTCTCGCTCTACAGAAAAGGTCATAGCCTCCTCCGCAAGAGACAAAAAGACAGATGCGAGCCACCAGAAGCCTCTGTATGTGACAGCAATCATCAATGGTGTGGAGTTCAAAAGAGCGTTCGTTGACGGAGGAGCAGCAGTTAACGTTGTCTCGCTCCATACTCTGAAGTTAGCAGGAATTCCAGAGCACAAGATCGTCAAGCGTCCATCCCCGCTGATGGGATTTGGAAGCGACTCAGAATGACAATAGGATGGATCCGCCTGGGTGTCCAGATCGGCAAAATCAAGTTTTCAGCAAAATTCTATGTCATAGATGCGAACACTACGTATCACATGATTAGGCCGGGCCTGGATTCGTCGCTTTGATGCTGTCCCTTCAACATCTCACCAAGTGATGAAAGCTATATGGAATGACAGAATAGTTGAGATACCAGCTTCGATAAATCCTTTCA
Organism: Linanthus parryae; assembly: GCA_023055425.1. Classification (NCBI taxonomy): domain Eukaryota; kingdom Viridiplantae; phylum Streptophyta; class Magnoliopsida; order Ericales; family Polemoniaceae; genus Linanthus; species Linanthus parryae. The sequence continues at coordinate 97,193,433 of JALGPY010000005.1, read as the reverse complement.
ACATGGATGAAGCGCATCTCAGTGAGGCGGAGTGGTTCACTGAGATGGCAGATGAGCAAACGCCGGGACCGTTCAACCCCACTCCTTTGCCCCGTTAGGAGGACATCAAAGATCAGTCATTCGCAGGAGTGATGGTGACAAGAGAGGAAGTTAAGGAAAAGCCGTCTACGCGAGAAGAGGCGTCGCGGATTGCTTACCAGCGAAAGAACGTGAATACTCTAAAAAGGATAGCAAAACATGATCCTGAAGGCAAGGAAATAGAGATCTTCTACGCCAACGGGAAGAAATTGTATCGCATATGAAGGTGCGCGGGGGTGTCCTCACGCGAGCATGGGGATATCCCTGAGCAAATCAATCAAATTGAGCAGATTTTGGAACCAGACAAATCAATGCCAAGCATTCTAGAGGAGAAACTCAAATAAGCAACCGAATGCATGGAGGAAAAACCCAGACCGCAAAAGCAGGAGCTAAAGGAGGTATTCCTAAGCCCGAGCGAAGAAAAGAAGAGGCCAGTCTTTTTAAGTGCGGACCTCACAAGTGAGGAGGAGGAAAGATTGCTGCAACTCCTGACTGAGTACAGGGACGTGTTCGCATGGGAGTACGATGAGATACCCGGCCTGGACACGAGCATCACCATGCACCGGTTGGATATAATCCCAGGATCCAAACCAGTGAAGCAGAGCACAAGAAGCTTTAGGCCGGAGCTCAGCGTGAAAATTAAGCAGGAAATTGTCAAAACTCCTGGATGCCAAATTCATAGAGCCAAATCACCATCTCACAAGGTTGGCCAACATTGTGCCAGTAGTAAAGAAGAATGGGCAACTTCGCATTTGTGTAGACTTTCGGGATCTTAATCGTTTCTGCCCCAAGGATGATTTTCCACTCCCCAACATCGACTTGCTTATCGATTCGACCGCGGGTCATCGCATGTTCAGCTTCATGGACGGCTTCAGTGGGTACAATCAAATCAAGATGGACCCCGAAGATTCACGGAAAACCGCATTCATCACCCCGGTGGGAGTCTTCAATTATACGGTTATGCCTTTTGGCCTCAAGAACGCAGGTGCGACTTATCAGCGGGCCATGATGGCCCTGTTTCACGACATGATGCACAAGGAAGTAGAATTCTACGTGGATGACTTAGTTGTCAAATCCAAGGAAGAGGCAGACCATCTGGGGGATTTGCGAAAAGTGTTCAACAGATGCTGAAGCTTTCAATTAAAGATGAACCCCATGAAGTGCGCATTCGGGGTAACATCGGGGAAGTTCTTGGGATGTGTGGTACATCGTCAAGGAATAGAGCCTGATCCTGCGAAAGTATCGGCCATCACTAGCATGACGGCGCCACATAACCAGAGTACCTTGAAAACCTTCTTGGGAAAGCTATCCTATCTGCGAAGGTTCATCCCAGCGATCACCGAAATCACCTTCTGTTTCAGCGATCTTCTTAAGAAAGATGTTGTATACAATTGGACTGCAGAGCACGAGGCTGCGTTCGGAAAGCTAAAGGAACTGCTGACATCGTCAAAAGTAATGATCGCACCTCAGCTCGGATCACCACTCTTGTTGTATCTGACGTCAACGAGGGGGTCTATAGGGGCACTCCTAGATCAGGAGTATGAGGGTCAAGAAAGGCCCATCTACTACATTTCTCGTATAGTACAGCCAGCAGAATCAAGGTACACGGACATCGAACGTCATTGCCTTGCCTTATTCTTTGTAATAGGGAAGTTGAGACACTATTTTGCTTCGCACAAAGTAGTAGTGGTCACAAAGAGTGATCCTATACGGTATCTTCTGACTCACACTACTCCTGGGGGAAGATTGGCAAAATGGTATATGACCATTTCTCAATATGACATCACATGTGTTCGACCCCGGGCGATCAAGTCGCAAGCGGTAGCGGATTTGCTAGCACAGTTCCCTGATAACAGTCATGAGCCTGTGATTGAAGAAGAATTGGAGGGACCTGAAATCTACGACGTTGAGCTGCCCTATTGGACGCTCCATTTTGATGGCTCATCAACAAGGAAAGGTGGAGGCATTGGGATAGTCTTGACCAAACCAGATGGAGAAATCATACAGATGTCGGCGAAGCTTGACTTCGCAGTCACCAACAACGAAGCAGAGTACGAAGCTCTCATCGCAGGACTTCGCGCGGCAAGAGCCCTGGAAGTAAGCAATATGACGGTTATGGGGGACTCCAAGTTAATCGTCAAACAAGCCTCGGGCGAGTATGGTTTGAAGGAGATAAATCTATTGCCCTACAGGACCTTAGTACAAAAACTGGTGCAGCAGTTCTGCGATGTTAGGTACGAGCACAAACCCAGAGCGGACAATAGGCATGCTGATGCTTTAGCTACCTTGGGATCCAAGGTTAGTGCAGATAAATGTCCCGCGAAAATCTCGATCGAAGTGCGAACATCCTCGACGTTGATAGAGGACGCGTGCGACGACGAGTGCATGGATGATGCGGACTGGAGAAAGTCAATCTTACGTGCCATCGCAGAAGGCACGAGCAACGAAAATTGGGCATCCACAAAGGGGTATTGCATACATGACAACACCCTCTACTACAAGGGCCCTGGTGGAATACTCATGCGATGTGTCTCGGAGCAGGAGGGACAAGCGCTGTTAGAGAAGATTCACCAACATGCTTGCGGGGAAAGCGAGGTGTCAATCTATCGGAAAGCTCAGAGGTATGGGATTCACTGGCCGGACATGTCAACAGCCGCAGCATTGATTCAAGGAAATTGCAAGAGTTGCGCACTGATCAAAGACTCTCTATCAATTGCTCTGACCGACGATGATGTGGATTGGAGGAAGCCACTCTTTGACTCTCTCACGCAGTGTATTGTACCTGAGTCGAGAAAAGAAGCCGAGAAACTAAAGAGAAAAGCAGCATGATATGTGGTGCAAGAAAATCTGCTTTGGCGAAGGGGCCATGAGGGTAACCTGCTGCGATGTCTAGACAGCAAGGAAGCACAAGAGGTGATGGATATTTCTCATCAAGTGGAACATCAGGGAGGTGCGAAGTTATGCAGACAGCTCCTCTCAGTTGGTTACTTCTGGCCCACCATGGAAGCTGATTGTCGCACTAAAGTAAGACGGTGCCAGGAGTGCCAATTCAAAGGCAATCTAGTGCACGCTCCTGCTGTAGATTTACATGCGTTGGGAACACCGTGGCCGTTCCATACATGGGCTTTGGATTTTGTTGGTCCCATTCGACCAACCTCGCACTGGAATCATTTCATTCTCACCGCGACTGAGTTGTTCACCAAGTGGGTAGAAGCAATAACACTAAAGACGGCAAATGCGCTAGCCGTGGTCCATTTCATCCAAGAAAGCATCATATGCAGGTTCGGAATTCCAAACACCATTCTTTCGGATAATGTCACCCCCTTTGTCAATCGCCAGGTGGCTGCAAAGCTAGCGGAGTACAACATAAGGCAGATATGCTCTACCCCATACTACCCGAAGGGGAATGGGCAAGCGGAAGCAACCAACAAGACGTTATTAAGGATCTTGAGCAAGATGGTGGCAGATGACCACAAGAAATGGGCTGATTCTTTGAACATAGCCTTGTGGGCCTATCGGACTTCTCCAAGGACGCCCACAGGAGTCTCGCCATTTCTTTTATGCTATGGAGCTGAAGCTGATGTACCTGCGGAAGTGAAAGATCAAATCTGCAAGGTTGGCTTTTCATGCATTATATGACAATCAACGCGATCATGACTTGGTCCTGTTAGAAGAGAAGCGGGAGCAAGCTAAAAGGACAAATAAAAGATACCAAGAAAGGATCGCTCGTGCGTACAAAAAGACAGTCCAACGTCGAGATTTCGCAGTTGGAGATTTGGTCTTGCGCGCGTCTGACCATTGCATGCGAGAGGCGGCTCACCCAAAATTCGCAGCCAATTCAGAAGGACCCTTTGAAGTCACACAAGTCTTTGATAGTGGCTACTGCAACATACGGAGATTACATGGAACGACCTCAACCCCAACCTCAGTCAACATAAGAAGTATTATCCTTAACTCCTCTCATTACATGCGTTTGATTACAACGTCTATTTTATGCTCTGTATTGCTAGAACTTGTGCATCTTCTCTCCCATACGAGGGAATTGTAATTTCATCTCTCCCAGATGACAGTGTTCTATAATAAAAAGACTTCTCCCAAATGGGAAGAACTTTATGATTTCAGCTGCCTTTATCGCCTTATTTATATAGTTCAAGCCTATCCGCCGTGATAGCAGCCGATGCGAATATGATCTTAAGCGATCTTCAAGCCTATCCGCCGTGATAGCAGCCGATGCGAAAATGATCTTAAGCGATCTTCAAGCCTATCCGCCGTGATAGCAGCCTATGCGAATACGATCTTAAGTGATCTTTTAAGCCTATCTGCCATGATAGCAGCCTATGCGAATATGATCTTAAGTGATCTTTTAAGCCTATCTGCCATGATAGCAGCCTATGCGAATATGATCTTGAGTGATCTTTTAAGCCTATCTGCCATGATAGCAGCCTATGATCTTAAGTGATCTTTTTTAAGCCTATCTACCACGTAGTAGCCACATATGTATGCGATCTTAAGCGATATTTGAGCCTATCTGCCATGAAAGCAGCAAAATGCAAACGTAATCTTAAGTGATCTCAAAAGCCTATCTGTCGAGATAGCACCCGTACTTCAGTCTAATCTTAAGTAAATCAAAAGCCTATCTGCCAAGATAGCAAAGCTATACAAATGCGATCTCGAACGATCTAAAACACATCTGTGAATCTATCTGACGGATAGTGAATCATGTCAACAATGCAAAGCATGAGTATAACACTATAAAAGGCAAAATCTGCTAGTGCGCATGCGAAATTATAGTTCGTTGCAACAAGAGCAACAAATCACACAAAGAGATTTATTATTATGAGTCAAAATGACTTACAATTTATCTGCCTAGATAGCAACTTACAAGCGAAAAACTCAGACCGAGCTAGTTACACAGCCAACGTGGCTTACAATACATCTAATTAGCAGCCTACAAGCGGAAGTTACAGATCGGGGGAATCCTTACTAAAAAAGGATCAACCTACTGGTCCTAACAGAAGCTATGCTATACAATGATCTGCGACCAAAGATCTGTAGCAAGTAGGGCGTTCCTATGAAAAGGACGGCCTACTAACGCTACAAGAGCTGTGAGACGCTATGTTAAAGATCCCAGGATATGACAAGGCCTCTGTCTGATCAACACCCCAAGAGATGTGCCTGAGGAACCACCTGTTCCGGCGAAGAACAGGCAAGCAGCAACTCCTAGGGCAAGAGGCTCCTTGTCCACGGAGACGAGCACAATGGCTCGCCACCCTGAGCTCAAGAACGTGGTGGAGAATGGTCATCCTTCGGGCAAGCTAGAGGAGAAATCCACCGTTCATTACGAACTGGTAAAAAGTCCAGTACGACGCTGCACCTCGCCGGGAGGCGGCCGGAAGCATGACCTGCAAACATAATAGACGAAGAAAATTCTTCGAGAAAACATGAGGTATTCTCTGCATCTTCTTTATGATAGTTATAAAGATCAATAAGCCTTGTAAAGCAGATCTTGGAAGCTATTTCTATGGCACAAAGCACAAACTCAGGTTTCACAACTTGAAGTTGCCATGAATCAACGAAAGATAAACGTTGAAGCCAGCAGTCGTAGGGACTCACGGCAAGCCACATTGTGGGATGAAGAACCCAAGTAGCAGAAGGCAGGTTTTATATAGACCCAGTTGAGACTCTTCAGTTGCTTAGATGAGTCAGCAAAACTTGGAAAAATGGTAAGAATCAATCGCTTACGCCTTGAAAAGAGGTAACAATCAATTACCCTACTAAAGGCTATGACGATTTGGTTGTGTATCCTAATTAATGACGGATGTTCATGATACGGATGGACTTCCCAATGAAAGCGTGCTTATCTAATAAGCAATTAGCGAGAAAATCAAGGCAGAATATCAATAGCTCACGTCATAATTGATATACACAGAGATATTCGAGCAAATCCCAGGAAGGGCAAAACAGGCATTCAAATTATTTTTGAACAAAAAAAAGGGGGGAGAAACCCTAGCAACATTACAATAATGTTTTAGCATTTTTCTCGACACAGATTTGCTACTGTTCAAAATAAGCCTTTGACCAGGGAGTCATCAGGAGTAAACTGACGTGACAAATTCGCCACTTGCTCCACTTCTTGCTTCAATCGCTCGTAGTTGGCACTCATTTCATGGAAGAGCTTCACAGCTTCTTCAGCTTTCTGCTTTTGCTGCTCCATCTTCTGCTCCTCAACTGCGAGGTTATGAAAGTCGCGCTTCAAATTCACAGCCGCGCGAATCTGAGTGACTCTTTTGACAAGATACCCAAAGCCTAGCTTGCCTTGAACCTTGGCGTGAAGGTTTTGACACATGCCGAAAAGCAGCTCCGCGCTCTGAGGAGAGATGGTCGCAGGTGTGGCCGCAGATAGCTGCTCCAAAATCCAGATGGCTTCGGTCAAAAACAGTCTTCTGTCGAAGGGCCCTATCTCCAGAGACCTCACAAATGATTGGGGATAGGAGAGACACATTCGAACCAGCCAGTCCACGTCAGCTTGCTTCAACCCTAAGCAATGTTAAATCAAGTTAGAAAATTCAAACTGTAAATGAAGAATGCGGGATGTGAGCAACAATCACAACATACCGGTTCCTTCAAGGATCTCACGCAAAGAAGGAATGCGCATTGCTGGGGCAGCTGAAGACTGTCCTCGCTCCATTGCCCTCCTGTCAGCTGCGAGCTCTAACTCCTCATAGTTGGTAGGAAGAGTATAAGCTGCACCGGGTGCGATTGCAGCCCCGACCTGCGAACTCCAAAAGTTCCACGCAGGAAGAGTCACCGCAGGCTCAGTCATTGCCGGAGGCATGGCAGCGGTAGAAGTTGCAGCTTGATCAGGGATGCCTTCAGGTGCGATAGCATTAGCAGCATCTGCTTCTGTTTCCTCAGCAGCAGCATGGGCATCTTCCTCCATCAACACGGTGTCAGCTTCGGCATCATCAGAAACTTCAATGATGTCCTCGAAGGGCTCTCCCGCATACTCAACAGCTGCGACGGGCTTCTCGGTATGAGAACTTGGCACTCGGACATAAGATGCGAAAGGTTGACTCCTCTGTCCCAGCATGGCTTCACCAGCACTACCTGTGATACATATCAAGATGATGTGAGGTAACTTATATCGAACAATATTTTATTATTTCGGTAAAACAAGGGTGAGCACCTCCACGCGAGGGTGGGATTGCAGTATCTTCGTCATATGCTAAGGACGTGGAACCTTGTCCTATTAATGTATCTTCATTAAGCATATCTTTAAGATGAGCGTGACCCGGGGCACGAAGAAACCAGTCATGATTACGTTTGGGTTACTAAGCCTAGTTCATAAAATGTTGTTCAAATGATTACCTGAAGGTTCACCACACTTGCTTACTAGCCAGCGGCGAATGTCAGCTTTCGATAAGCCGTGCTTTAACGCACCAACAATCACATCTCGGTAGGTTACTGCAAGGTTAAAAATCTTACCTTCGTTACCGCCTGCAATCTCCTCGAAGTCTGCTTGGACTTGCTCCAGAGCAGCCACATCCTCTTCTTGAGCCGCTTCATCCTCATCAACTTGAGGAGCCACGTCTTATGGAAGCACATCTTCCTCATCAGTTGGACGCATCAAGTCGTCGACATGTTGCTCTTCCAGACTCCTTTGCTTTACGCGTTCAATTTCCTCCTCTTCTCGCTTTCTTCTTCTTTCAGCAGCCTCCGCAGTTGTTCTCCTGGACTCGGCAAGGATGTCCTCGCTTATGGTTTCGTTGGAAACACCAGAATGAGAACCCCTCTTCTGCCTCTTGGCCAAAAGGCCACTGATGGTCTCATCATCATCATCTGTAAAGGAACAATTTGTTCAATCAAGATTGCGAAAAGTTAAGATAATGAGAAGAGAAGTACGATTGAGATACCTCCTGACTCTTCCTCTTGTATCTCATCTCTCTCTCTCTGTCTCTAACATCTTCGATTCTTTCCTCTTCTTCATCTCCTTCTCTCGCCTCCCTTCTCTCCTCCTCTTCCTCCTGGCCAAACGGAACAAAAGTCTCCACTGCGAGCTCTTTCCGTGCTTTGCTGGGCATGCGACCTTTACCTTTATCCCTGGTAGTAAGGGATCTCGCAGGAGGGGAAGTTGGAGCGCTCCTAGGGGAAGAGATTGTGATTCCCCTTTGCCTCGGCCTCTTTGCTCTTGGGACAGCAGTTGCTGGAGGAGACGGATCGTTCCTGGGTGGAGACAAGGTTGGAGTGTTGTCTATCAGCGAATCAGCAAAAGCATCCATGATCTCGCGAATTTTGGTCTCAATTGCGGGATCCATTTTCAATTCTAGTCGAACTGGTTGTCCCTGTCTTCTCGCAGTAACAATGGTGGTGACCAGCGATTTGGAACGCTCACCAGATGCAAACCTCCTCACATAGCACTGCGGCAGAAAATGAAGCATGAAGTTTCAACGTATTGGAATAAGGAAACTTAGCACATGCAAGAGAGATTGCTTACCTTAACGAAAGTTTCGCTATATCTGATGACATGCGAATCACCTTTCTTAACTGCGGCTATCTTTTCGTCAAGAATGGTGGAGGGACACAGGTGATTCTCGCGATCCAGCAACAAATAGCAGCCATATTCAGACTCGTCCAGGCTACAGTTGGGACGGAAAGGGAAAGAATTCCTTTTGATCACAGGAGCTCTGCTTGGCCGAGGGGTTGACTGCGTCTCAAACCTTGTCTGCTGGGTATTCCAATAAGCGACCCAGTTTCTGGAGTAGCCACCTTCGCGGTTACCTGGGGGTTTCTCGAAGGGAAGATTGCTCCTTAAGATTGTTTTACACTCCCCAGACAGTAATCGCTTATACCAGCCTCTTACGATAGACTGCTGCCAGATTGATGGTGCCACTGCATCGAAGCCGAAGTGGGGAGAAACGCGAGTAGGATCAACATCCACGGTAATCCTCTCGTACCTAGGGGCGAGCTCACGAACATACTCTGCAAGAGCAGGAAGAGAGCCTCTCAGACACCAGTAAAAGAATTCGCGATAGCGCTCGTGGAAATGCTCCCCGCCCTCGAAAAGGAGCTCTTCTGAGAAAGCAACAGCCTTGGAGGGATACAGTTTTGGGAACCATCGCACATTCTCAATGCGTGTGGCATAAGGCATGGCTATAAACTCTTCCCGACTGTCGCATATCAGGCTCCAAACGCACTTAGGAAAGTGAGTTCTGAACCATCTCGCAGCCCGGCCACTATTGCGCTCCTCCTCCGCACCTGGAGGACACCATTTGCTGGGCCTAGAAGGAATAGGGGCATAAGAGGGCCATCGCTCGAAGACCCACATAGTCAAGAAGGCAATGTTGATATAGGTCAGCACGTCGAGGCGACCACGCGATTCCTTGATTGCTACTACCAGTTGATCTAGTCTGTGATACAGGGTGCCCAAGACTAAAGACCCAAGTGCGACCTTCTGACCAAGGGTTAGTTTCACAGCAAGAGGAAGAACATGATAGAAGACCCCATCATGCAGATGGCCATCGATTAAATACCTCGACAACCAGGCGCAGAGAAAAGCGCATAGGGTCAAGTGATAACCCTTGCCATTCACATAGTTTTTAGCCTTCGGGTTTCGGCTCAAAAGCTTCTTGGTGATATTACTGTTCGCATAATCGCGAAAGAAGTATTGCACCCACTTGTTACAAGTGTTCTTCGCAGATGTGTCAACCAACTGCCAGTCGGGAAGAAGTTCTGTAGGAGTCCACCGGGTGGAAATTTTCTTCACCTCTGACAAGCACTCCTCCATCTGCTTGTACAAAGCAATCTCTGCATCAGTTCTCAAGGGACTCAAAGGATCCACCTCACCCACGGGAGACAGATCATACACCATGTGCACATCTTCAAGAGTGGGAGCAGCCTCGAACTCAGCAAAGTGGAATGTGTGAGTCGCAGGCGAATAACGAGAGAGAAGGTTTAGAAGCATGGACTGGTCCAGCTTCACGGCAGCACCCTTCATAGCACGGACTGCGAAATATATTCCAGCATCGTTTAAAGTAATGGCATGATTGGTCAGTACATGGTGAATCCACTCATCCATGAAGTCCAATTTCTGAACAAACGCTTGAGTGGAAATCGCAGTGTTCGGGAAATACCCATTTTCGACGCCCAATCGAACCACGTCCTTGGAATCGATCAATTCGAGCAGGGCCGAGTTAACTGGAGGGGTCAACGTTTGCAATTCTTCAGCAGTGACAGGGATTGGCAGGTTCTTCACCTTAACCCTAGCATGGTAAAAGTCTTTGCCACCCAGATAGGGGGCTTTTCGCCATAAGGCCTGAGGGAGATCATGTATTTCTTCGACCTCCTTAATAGGTTTGGTTCCTTTTGTCTTTGCCATTCCTGCGGAAAAGAAAGAAAAAAGGGGGGAGAAATGCACATACTTTAGTTTGAATTTCAAGATTCAGTTCAAGGCATACGAGGATTTATTGGAAGAAAGATGAACAGTCCAGTGTCAATCTCCAAGATTGAAGATCGGAATCGTTTGCATTATTAGGGATTTCAGAAACCCTACATTCAAAATCCTTATCATTTGGGGATTAAATCAAAGTTGGATTCAAAAAGCAAGATCTTATTCATAGTTTTCAGTGGATAATATGTTTCAGGGAGTTCATGGGTTTGCAGATCCAACACACTTCAAAGCATATATCAGTACATTAAGCAAAATTGGACAAGGCCAACCTTGTTTTGGCAAAGCTTGCTTGGATGCGCACAGTTGAAGAAGACGATTGACAAGAGAGAACTGATGATTGATTATCTGAATCTGCTCTTGAAGGCTTCCGGGTATCATTCACTTTAAGAGAAAGAAGTGATACTTTACAACAATGGAGAGCACATAGTATTTATCCAAAAACAATGAAGGGTTGCGTCCTTTCAGTAGTCGAATCGCAACCGTCACCGTCGAATCGCGCAATCACAGGACAAGATGACGTCACGCCTAAAACCCTAAAAGACCAGACGGCACGACTCTAGGGGTTAGGTCATAATGGCACGCACGGGGGCTGAACCTGCACGTATTTGAATTGGTGCGTGGAGGCGACGCGTACGTTGGTTCCTGCGCATGGAAGCCTATCCGGCTATGAGTCTTCACGCGCAGAAAGGGGGCTAATGTAGATAGTGCTTTCTGAACAGACAGATCTTGGCCACGTGGCAATCATCTAGCACACCATATTGTGCTCCACACACACAAGATCACCAGCCGCGCTGATCCACGTGGGGGCTGCGAGACAGGGCCCTCGCATACCACTGCACGGGACTTGTAGGGACTTAGTGGTTTGGAGGCTAGAGTAAGTCCAGTCGCGTGCGAGCCAAGCCCGCGCGCGACCCTTAGTAACTGCTTTTGAGAGATTTATGGCACGAGCTGCATAAACCCGGTCAAACCGGTCGAACCCGGTCAACCCCATAACGGTTCCGGTATACGCGGATAACGTGCTGTAACGGTCCCTATATACGCGGACGAACGTGCCGTTGTGGTTAAGCTAATTAAGCCGCCATTGATGGGCGCATTAACCACACTGCAACGGTCACATTCTCCGTTATATATAGGATCGTTAACCCTTCCATACAGGGGAGAACGACCCGAGATACGCGAAAGCTCTGCCAGAATCCTGTCTCTCTCTCTCACAGTACTATTGCCTTTCTCTCTCCCTACTCACAACCCAACATTTCCTGTGTCATTTTCTATTCTCTGCCTTTGGTGTACACAGAGTTCTCTCTGCAGGATTCTCTTGTACACACCTTATATCCCTGCCAAAGAAAAAAAAACAAATAATACCCTTGATGGGTCTGGGATTAACTTTTTTCTAGAGTGAACCAAAGTAGAAAAAAACATAAGCAACCAAAAACCGTGAACTGGCTGTAATTTGGAGTGTTTCCATACATAAGCCAAATGGTGATTTGTTCTTACTTTTAGGATAAGGAAACCTCTTGATCAAGTATGCAGCAGTGAGTACACAGTCACCTCAAAATTTAAGAGGGGTATAAGGATGATACTTGAGAGCTCTTACCGCATTTAAAAAATTTTGGTTTTTTCTTTCCACCACTGAGTTCTTTGAGGAGTCTCCACACAACTCAGTTCATGAAAAATGCCATGCTGCAGATGCAGCTCAGGAGCAGTATAGGTCCTAATACTTTTAATCTGACAGCTAAATTATGTTTTCGCCATACTGTAAAAATCTGGTATAATAGTAGCAGCTTCAGACTTAAACTACATCAATACACCCATGTGACCTGGTAGCATCATCCACAATTATCAAGAAGAACGTCTAACCATAATAAGTGTGTAACACCCTCCAATTTCCTCATTGGAAACCGGGGGAACCACTCCGTGTTCGAGATAGCCCGAACACAAGGTTAACCATACATGAGCAAAACAAACCATTCCAAATTAAAAATTGAAGTCATAAACTATTAAAAATCTGAAATGCCTCAAACGTGGGTCTTAAAAGTCATACTACGAATATTATTTAACTAGTTTTCTGAAAGAAGTGATAAACTAGCATATAATATGCTGAGTGATGGATCTCCGCATCTCCCAGCTCCTAGCGCGCAGACCTATCGTGGTTTAAAATAAAAAGGACATCACAGTTTCCAAAAATTGGCAAGAAATACTGAGTGAATGACACCCAGGCATGTAAACAGATTATGAGGGAAGTATTTTTAGAAAACAACGGTTTGAAAGATATATAAACAAGGGAGTAGTAGGATCTTCCATTTTTAGCATTTCAATTAGGGAAACATTCCCAAACCATTGCCTCAAATTAGAGGTATCCATATTCCAAATAATCAAAGTCCCAGTCCAAAACCACAATTTTAATTTGTCGCTACGGGGAAGAACAAACCATCACAAGCTACCAAGACCATAAATGTCAACACCCATCCCCCTCCTAAGACTTCTTGCGTCCATAGAGGTAAGTACAAGGAGCGACCGAGGGCTGTTGCGATCGAGTAAAATAAAATAAATTGGGCCAAGTGATTGTATTCAACATCGGCCAAACGCTAGATAAAGGAAATGTTCCCCGAACAACTCTTCCACTTAACGTTATTGCCGATTGTTAATTTTCATGTGACCATTTAATATGATTTTAAAGAAGACAACCAAGTTCTCAAGTAAGCATATAAAATATATTTTCATTTGGAGACAATTTATCACATAATATATTTTGACACGAAGAAAGGAATGGTGCTAGGCTTGGCATGTTTACTCACCTTGAAGCGAACAACAAACTAGAGAGGAGGACTCCTAGAAGTTGACGATGATGAAGAAGTTGAAGATGGAGGCGACAATGGGGTTGCCGATGCTACTGTTGGTGGTTGATGGCGGCGTCGGGCACAGAGAGAGAGAGAGAGAGAGAGAGAGAGAGAGAGAGAGAGATACGAAGTGGAGGTGGTGTGAGAGAGATTTGTTGAGAGTGATTGAAAAAATGAGGAAGATGAGGGGGTATTTATAGGTGATGGGTGAGAGGAGGTTATGGATGTGTTGGAAAAGAAAATGAAATGTTTTTAAAAGCAATGACTTGTTTTCCCTATTGAGCTTCTGAATAGAGGAATTAAAGTGTTAATTTTGGTAGATATAGGGATGTAATTTTAGGAAATAATTTCTTGAGATGAAACGAATAAAAATGACGGGTTTGATTTAGGTAATCGTTGGATAGACATGAGGGATTTTAAGAAATGATTTATGAGGAGATAATTAATATAACTAAATAGGGTAATTGTAGTTTTTTTCTTGAAAATCCATATTAGAAGTCATTATGAGTAAGTGGAATGTAAATAAGATAAATAAATGAGGATATTAAAAGAGAACTAAAATAAAATACTTTAAAAATAGAAATGAGGGATTAGGAAGGGGAAAAAAGGATCATAAAAGACAAATTGTGACTATTAAATTTCAAGAAGTACTACAATGACCTGATTTTTTTAAAATCAATAATTTACCTTAGTAAATACAATTAATACTAAGTTAGTCCATAAAATTGTAAAAATGACCAAATGACCCCTTCAAGAACTGCAAAATTATTGAATAAACCTTCTAAATAAAATATGGTTTTTCATCCTTCCTCCCTACACGGAGCTTCGTCCTCGAAGATTAACCGAAACGCTCGACAAAATGCTACGGTAATGTTGTCTACGCGAGGACACGTCTATGAAGTGCACACGTACTAACATGCTACAAGCGTATGAGGTGTAATGTAATATGTAGTCCATTGACACAAGTGATGCTAATGTGATAACATAGCAAAGGGTAGGGTAAGGGTGCAACACAAAAATTCGAAGGGTTATATCATCTCCCCTTTAGAGGAGTGACTTCCTCATAACTCAATATATTTTCAAATACATGAGAACGCTTGTTTCTCATCCCTTGTTTAGTTCTTTATGGCATAGAAACTCAAAAGTTTTTGCCTACCATACGGGTCTATCGTGTTACGATACTTCTTCTTAATCGTCGCGAACATTGGCCCATCGATCAAGGTCCTATTCAAATAATTTTTCTTGAAAAGATGATTTAGCTAATCAGTTGCTCTTGACCTACAAAATCGCGCTCTAAATTATGCCCAACTTGATCACGACCCACATGAAACCATTATCCTTATCTCAAAGGCGCCGCAGTGAGATGACCCATACTACACCTAGAGAAAACTCTCAGGGTCTTGCTAGCCATCTACAAAAATATGAAACAGTCTCTACTAGTTACTCATTCCACAAAATACATGCCACCATTTATAAGTTGAACACATCCGATATTGACATCAATTGCACTCTTTCTGGGACAAACGAGACTTTAAGATTGCAAAGTGGCCCAAGTAAATTATAAAGCTCCAAAACAATACATAACTGAACAAACATTTTGGCCCTCGGGAAATATGTAAGTAAATGAACTCCAAGTAATGCATCCAGAATTCTAGATGGCGAAATAACATCAAAATCTCTCAAACCTTTTTCCATACAAGTCTAACTAGGAATGTCTCCAGATTAACAAGTATACATCCATAAACAACGTCAAACATGTTCTAATTTTCAAAAAAATGAAACTGTAACGAACTGGCCAAATGGTAAGAACAATTAGGTTGACCTTGCGAACACTTGGCTAAGGTGAGGGTGGGCGGGAACCTCTATCCTTGAAGCAAACCACTCCTTCATCACCTGAAATGACTCTTTAGATACCCATGCTCGACCCCTGACTCTACCGGTACCTCGAATATGCCCAAGACTCTTCACCAAAGTCTTAACAAATGTAAAACATTTAAATCGAGATTTCAAAACTCAAATACCATAGCACATATGCTCACGTCTATCAGACCTAAGTACTCAAATAGTCAAATCACATAACATTGACTAACCCTAAGATGTTTGCAATAGTTCTATTCCATCCACATCACCACGGAGAACACTTATCAAATGGCCCTAATGAACTTACTCTTTGGAAGGTAATCAGTTCCGAGTAATCACTTTTAGGTGGTCTCCACAACTTCTCAATTCACCAAACAAAGGAGTTTTAATAGCCCTTAGAAGAACATGTCGATACTCGCTCACAAAATGAGGCAGGTAAGGAAACAAGTAGGTAAAGATATAAAAGGATACTGAAGCTACCCGTAAACCCCAACGGCTTGCTCTAATTTTACTTTCCATTTTAATTTCTTACCCAAAATATTATTTGAGTTGCCCTAACAGGTTCTTATCCCATTTGGAAAGTCCGCTTAAATACCACCTGTAACACACTCCAATTTCCTCATTAGAAACTCGGGGTTCAACCCCGTGTTCGATTTAGCCCGAACATAAAGGTAACCATACACGAGCAAAACAAAAAATTCCAAATTAAAAATTAAGGTCATAAATTATTACAAATCTGAAGTGCCTCAAACGCTGGTCTTAAATGTCATACTACGAATATACTTTAACTAACTGTCTGAAAGAAGTGATAAACTATAATATATTATGATGAGTGATTCGATCGTCGCATCTCCCAACTCCTAGACCTGTGGTGGGTTAAAACAAACATGACACCATAGTTTCCACAAATCAGCAATAACTGAGTGAAACACATCTAGGAATGTAACAGATTATGAGGAAAGTAATTTTAGAAAACAACAGTTTGAAATAGGTATAATTAAAGTAATTAGATAAGGGAGTAGTACGATTTTCAATTTTTATCTTTTCAATTGGGGGAACATTCACAAACCATTGCCCCGAATTAGGGTATCCATATTTCAATTAATGAAAGTCCAAGTCCGAAACCACATTTTAAGTTGGTGCTACAGGAAGAACCAATCCTCACAAGCTACCAAGATCATAAGTGTTAACACCCCCGTAAGACTTCTTCCGTCCAGACATGTTAAGCTTGTTTATTGGGAAAAAGGACAAAGTCCCCTTTCAATAAGAAAGGTAAGAGGACTGGTGAGCAATTGGCGCTAGTACATACTGGTGTATGTGCGCCATTTCCCACACCTGCCATGGGTGGTTATGTCTACTTCATAACATTTACTGATGATTTCAGTAGATATGGATTTGTATACCTTATGAAGGCCAAATCACAATCCTTTGAAATGTTCAAAGAATTAAAGAATGAAGTAGAGAAGCAGCTTGGCAAAAGTATTAAATCTCTATGATCGGACCGTGGAGGAGAATACTTGAGCCAAGAGTTTGGCGACTATCTTAGAGAGTGTCTGAGAGGAGGAATCGAACTCTATGGTTCGATCTATGATGTGTTAAAAGGATCTTCCATTGTCGTTTTGGGGATATGCTCTATTGAGTGCAGCTTTCACCATTAATCGTGTTCCATCTAAGTTATTCATGAAGACACCACATGAGATGTGGAATGGGAGGCGTCCCACAATGTCCTTCGAGAAGATTTGGGGTTGCGATGTCTATGTAAAACGGTTACAATCAGACAAGCTAGGTCCAAAGTCGTACAAGTGCAAATTTGTGGGATACCCTAAGGAAACTAAGGGATATTATTTCTACAATCCAACTGAGAACAAAATGTTTGTTGCTCGAACCGGCGTGTTTCTAGAAAGAGAGTTTTTCTATAAAGAAGCGAGTGGGAGGACTGTAGAACTTGAAGAAGTTCAAGAACCACAAAGCATTGATCCTACTATGGAACATGTGCAGGATCCGCAAGTAGTTGTGGAACAGCCTGTTCAAGTAACACAAGAGCTTCGTAGATCTAGTAGAGTGCGCCAGGAGCCAGAGAGGTATGGACTTCTCGTGACTGAATCTGGTGACACGATGCTCATAGATGATGAGCCTACTACCTATGAAGAGGCCATGAAAGTGTCGGACTCTCAGAAGTGGCTTGAGGCCATGAGATCCGAGATGGAATTCATGTACACCAAAAAAGTATGGACTTTGGTGGAACCACCCGAAGGGGCTCGCCCATAGGGTGCAAGTGAGTCTTCAAGAAGAAGATCGACATGGATGGTAATGTGATTACCCACAAGGGTCGATTGGTGGCTAAAGGATTCAGACAGATTCATGGTATTGACTATGATGAAACCTTTTCACCAGTCGCAATGACCACATCCATCCAAATCTTACTTGCTATTGCAGCATACTATAGCTATGAGATTTGGCAGATGGATGTCAAAACTACATTCCTGTATAGGAATCTCCTTGAGGATGTGTACATGACACAACCTGAGAGTTTTGAAGATCCAAAGCAAGCCAACAAATAATGTAAGCTGCAACAATCCATTTATGGGTTGAAGAAAGCTTACAGGAGTTGAAATCGACGTTTTGATGAAGTGGTCAAAGAGTTTGGGTTCATCAGAAACGTAGATGAGTCTTGTGTCTACAAGAAGGTTAGTGGGAGCTCTATTTCTTTTCTGGTCTTGTATGTGGATGGCATACTACTCATTGGAAACGACATTCCCATGCTGCAATCTGTTAAAGATTGGATAGGAAAGTGTTTCTCTATGAAAGACTTAGGTGAAGCAGGCTATATACTCGGTATAAAGATCTATAAGAGGCTGCAAGGCCTAAGTCTAAGTACATATATAGACAAGGTGCAGAAACGGTTCAGCATGCAAGATTCCAAGAAGGGATTCTTGCCCATGTCGCATGGAGTCACTCTTTCGAAGAGTGGTTGTCCTTCCAATGAGATTGAGAAGGAACGCATGAGTAGGGTTCCCTATGCCTCGGACATAAGATCCCTCATGTACGCCATGTTATGTACTAGACCAGATGTGTCATATGCTTTGAGTATGACAAGCATATATCAGTCCAATCCAAGTGAGAGTCACTGGATTGCGGTCAAGAACATCCTAAAGTACTTGAGAATGACTAAGGACGCATTCTTGATATTTGGAGGTGATGGAGAGTTTCGTGTAAGGGGTTACACAGATGCAAGATTCCAGACCGACATATATGATTTCAGATCACAGTCGGGGTTTGTATTTTGCCTGAATGGAGCAGCGGTGAGCTGGAAGAGTTCCAAGCAAGATACGGTGGCTGATTCTACAACAAAGGCTGTATATTGCTGCGAATGGCGCAGCAAAGGAAGCTGTTTGGATTAGGAAGTTCATTACTGATCTTGGTGTGGTTCCTAGCATTGCGAATCCAATAGATTTGTATTGTGATAACACTGGAGCGATCTCACAATCAAAGGAACCCAGGTCACACCAGAAATCCAAGCACGTACTCAGGAAGTTCCATCTTATTTGAGATTTTGTCGAAAAAGGAGACGTTTGGATATGCAAGATTCCTACAGATGAGAATCTGTCTGATCCTCTTACAAAGCCGCTTGTTCAGCGCAAGCACGAAAGGCACACTAGGAGCATAGGCATACGAGATGCACATGATTGGCTCTAGTGCAAGTGGGAGACTGTTGGAATAGGTGCCCTAGAGACAATCTAGTTTAGTATGAACAATAAATTGGCTAGAACATTCATTTCATTATTTATTGGATATTTAATATAATGAAGTCCTTAGATTTATAATTGTGTTGTTTATCGTAAATATTTCTAGTCCATTATAATGATTAATGGGACAATCATCTATAGAATAGTGTGGGGTTGGATTGATATGGAGATATCATGATCCAACACATGGGTATGCTTTAAGGGTAATGGAATATTGGATTGACCCAACTCCGAGAAGGCTACATACATGTTATGTAAAGTCACAAGTGCTTCTCGCGGTGACAATGGTATTGTCATCCTTAGACTTGAAGTCACTAGTAGTTCTAGTTGTGGAATATTGTGTTTTGGTAGCGTCAAACGCTACACTGTGATTGGGTAGTCATAAAGGCGCGTATTGGACACAATAGAAAGAAAGCTTAGATATCATAGTGATGTAGATAGAATTTTTCTCTCCCACATAACAGGAAATATCCTAGGCCACTCGAGGGATAGTGCTTATAGAATGTCTGGCCAGACTCAAATAAATCAATATAGGATGCTGATGTTATTTGCGCGAATAAGGCTATTCCCACGATCGAGGAACTATGGATTGAATATACGAGGGTGACTTGTATGTCTCGTGTCCATTCCGGATATTGAGACAAAGGGATGAGACAATACTTGCACAAGGTTTGTCATGATGACTATTCTCTTTGTTGGCTAGAATGGATGTCTTGCTAGAGGCCGCTCTATATTAGTAAATAGTTACACAAACTAAATAGAACCTATGGGGTCACACGCCATATAGAGGTGAACTAGACTTGGGAAAAAATTAATTAATATGATTAATTAATTATAAGGATCAAAACGCAACAACTTGCTAACTTAGTAGGACTAATATGCAAGTTGGACTAATCCGAACTTGAGTAGGATTAGGATAGGGCTTTTATATAGTAAACAAGGAGTTGTTGGACTATATAAAGGATGCTCCTAGCTTCCTTTCCTACAACTTATGCTCATAACATACTTTGAGTAGGAGAGAAGAAAGGAGAGAGCAAGACAAACAAGAGGGCCAAACCCCCCCTTGTCCGTCCGCCCCTACCCGTCGGCCAAGAGAGGAGGCCGAAACCTCCTCTTATCTCTGTTGCGTGATTTCTTCATCCTCTTCCACTCCTCCTAGCTAGCACAAGGCGTTTGGAAGATCTAGATCTCACCTCTAGGCATGGATCAACCGTAGAGACGTGATAATTTTCTTGTTAGATGTCATCAAGGAGACCTCAAAGGTACATAACACTATTCCCTTACCATCGTCATGATTTCTCTTCCTGTGATCCTTGGAGGGTCTTGATCGGATAATTATATTGTTCTTCCGCTGAGTATCCATTGATCAAAACCCTATAGTGCGGCTCTTCACTACCACAAAATACGGTTTGAATCCAGCTTTTGCTTGTAGGCATTCGGATCAAAACCTTCTACAGTCCTTCTTGATTGCCATTCTCAATTTCCATCTTTTTTTCTTCTTTTGGTTGAGCAAACGTTTTGAGGGAGGTGTAAATATTGAGCTTTTCCATGCTTGTAAGTGGCAAGTTCAAAACGTTTGCCTCACTATTGAGAATGACAATCAAGAAGGAAACAATAAGAAAACCTTGACCTTCACCGCTGGATCTTTGCTCTTTCGAGACCTGTCGCATAAGAAAAAAATGGATCTCTTAGTGCCGCTTTCAGCCAACATTGTCTCACTATTCTTCGCGGCTACTTCAACCTCCTATTCTTCCTCACACTTCTTGACATCCTTTGACAAACCACTTTCTTCGCGAGGAGTTAACTTTTAAGTTTTGACGAGTTCAAGTTCTCAAAGGATAATTTGCGCCAAGTAAAATTTTTCATCAGCAAAATAGGACTTAGCTTCATTGAAATGATTTTCATAGGCTAAGACTTTCTTCACGATACCATCTTTAAAATACTTCGGGCATTGATGGAGTGTGGAAGGTACGACGCCATTATCATGGATCCATGGTTGTCCGAGAAGCATTTTGTAGGAGATCTTTTCTTTGATGATGTTGAAGTAAACTCTTGAAACCATATCCCCGATGACTAGATCTACAGATATTGCTCCCATTTATATTTTCCCTCCTTCAATGTTGCAAGTGGAATGAGGTTAAAAGCTGACCCTCCATCTATGAAGATCCTTTAACCTTCTGCTCTCGAGTGTACTCGTTGAAGAACAAAGTTATGTTGTGGTTCTTCCAACAAAAGTGTAGGTCTTCATCAAAAACTCACAGACAACATTCTCATATCCTTGAAAATATATCTTCTTGGAGCGCTTAGGTGAAGGGGGTGACTTTACTCTATCTTCTTCAAATGTCATTGTGTCGCAAGTGATCCCTTGTAAACCATGTGACCCCAACATGTTCGAGTCCAGTCTTGTGGATATGGAGGTCATGTGTGTTGTTGCTTCTTCAACTTCTTCCTCCAAAAGGATCTTTACCTCCCATGCAAGTTGCATGTTATTTTCTTTAAGCACGAAGCACTTCGTGGTAGGCTGACCACAAAGGAGATGGAATTTTCAATATTTGGGATCATTCACCTTGTTGGCTTCTTCAAGTTTCTTTACTCCTGAAGTTCAAGGATCTTCATTTCTATCAAATGCTCGAACATGATAGGAACTTTGCTATCGTTAAATGGCTATACTTTTGATTACAACTCCTTGAGCATTGACTTCGATCACGGCTTCACTCTATTAGAGTTGACTTGGTCTTTGTTGTTACTCTTTGCCTTGCTTGAGAGCTTCACGGTTGTCGTGGTGACAGTCATAGACTCCTTTTTGTTGGCTTTAACTACGAACTTCCTACCTTTGCGATTGTCTTCCTTATTTCCTCCCTTCCAGATGTAATAAATAGGTGGCCCTTGGCTCCTGCTAGATGTGATGCTAAGTTCCATGTCATGAGCACTCTTAGCAAGTTCCTCGAATTATGTTGGAATGATTCCTCGAGGTATATACATTAACCCCCAATGCATACCTTGGATACATATCTCAATTGCTTTACCTTTAGAAAGACGATCATCGCAGTTTAAACTCAAGTTCATCTAGCGGTTGATGTAGTCGATGACATTTAATCCTTCCATTGGCGAGTTTTAGTCAACTCAACCATGCTGACAGTCCGCCCTGTGCTGTAGAAACGATTGAAAACCCTGCTCCATCTTCCCCCAACTGTAAATGGACCTCGACTTAAGCTGACCATACCAGTAGAAGGAAGGGTCCGAACAAACTGCTTTACGAGAATGTCTCCATCGGTTCCAGCATGGTTACACGTCTCGACTAAGTGGGCAACATTCTACCTATGGTTTCCTTTTCTTGAGAATTGTTGGGACTTAGGAGGATTGTAACCATTTGACATGCTTAACTTCTCGATTCTTTTTGTGTAAGGCTTGGCGTAGGACTTAGATGATTTCATTGGTACTCTAGGCCTCCCGCCCATCATATTTAGGATAATCTCTTGTAGTTTATTGAGATAAATGGAACCATTGGCTAACAACTGGACACTTGGTCGCTCTCATTGTTCGTTGTTTGTTGTTTTAACTTCTTCTAGGTCCTTAGGAGTGTTTTCGAACACTTGGTTTGTTTCTGCGCGACTCTCGAGACAGTTTATTAAATTTTCCAATTGTCTGTCACTTCTTCCACTGCAAAAACCCCCTTATCCGGCTCGTGGCAAGATCGGGAAGGCGATGCTAAATAGAAGCAGCGGAACTCAAAAGCAAATCAAACCACAACACATACTTATAATATTAAACAGCAGCATTAAACTGGAAGTCTTACACACTAGTTGATTACTATTACACTGTAGCTTAACAATACTAGTTACTACTTGTGACGTTATCAGCCTACGTGAGTTGCGCACCCTTCTATGCCATAGTCCCCATCTCCTAGACCTACGGTGGGAAGGAAAACAAAAACGCAGTTTTTCGAAAGTCAGCAATACTGAGTGAGATACACCTTAGCATGTAAAATAGGAAATGATGAGAACGACTACTGGGTTTCGAGTTAAGTAAACTAACAGTAATAGAGTGACAGTAGAACAATATCATAGTTTGCAACTGTAATAATCAATTAAGATGTCGCAAGAATAAATCAAATTATTTAAATTCCAAACCGTCGCACGTTTCCAACATTGGGGAAAAGAAATTTAGTATATCGCGCTGTAACCCGGGTAGACCAGAACAAAGTAAAATATGGTACTGAAGTCAAGGGGAACTAGCTGGTATCCGCGTTCTCGGCCGGATCCAATCGTAAGTCCAAGGCGTATAATCCTAGGGGAACTCGCTGGTATCGGTGTTCCCGGCCGGAGCCAACTATAAGTCCAAGGCGTATAAGCCTAGGGGAACTCGCTAGTATCGGTGTTCTCGGCCGGAGCCAACTATAAGTCCAAGGCCTAAAAGCCAAGGGGAACTCGCTGATGTCGGTGTTCCCGGTCGGAGCCAACTGTAATAAAACAAGATCCAAGCCTACAACAAGTAGACAAGGGGAACTCGCTGGTATCGGTGTTCCCAGCCGGGGCCGATCAAAGTAAATCCACGGGTTCCGGTACATGCGATTCTTTTCACTTTTCGTTATTAATGATTTGTGATCAAGTGTAACATTTGAACAACAAGCTTCCCGAGTAAAAAAATAAGAACATCAATTTAAACACTTAAATCAAGTAATGAAGTAAAACCAGTTTGGAGAGTAAACTCACATACACATTTTGAGACAGAATATGAAAATCACAATTTGACACAAAGTGAGCTAGGCACACGAGGCTAGGCATGTAAACTCACCTTAAGCCGAGATAGCGATTCGTATTCTTCACGGGTAGTTGACATATCCTATGTCTAGGAATCCGTCGTCTACAATTTACAAGTCACTAGTCACAATAATGCTACTTCCGAGTAAACGAATGCATGGATGTTTGTCTAGGTCGGGTAATAAGTCCATCACAATAATCCAAACTAACCCGCTTTCTCAAGTGGTATACTCACGTGTCGAATACAAGCTCTACAAGGATATCATTCTAAAGGTCACTAATGCACATATAATGATGCTCACATATCAAAGTAAGTTCAACAAAACATTTAGACATTCAAAAATTCAAGTTTTCTAAAACATATGAAACTTTAATTTTGGGCAGAATTGTAGCTCTGACTTTAGAGCCACATTTACCATATCAAAGCATCTCCTAAAATCATGAAATTAATCTAGGGTCAACCTAAATGTGTCTAATTTCAGAAACACCAAGAAAATCATGCATAGCTATAATAAAGATCCAGTTATAAAATAAACAAACAATATTGTGCAGAGATAAGTTTGGCAGAAAGTTTCAAATTTGAAGAGCAGTTACTACTACTTTGAGAATAGGAAAAATGTACATCTTCTCCAGAATGAATCCCCTATGTGTATAGTTTCATTACAAGAAAGATTGGGTGCCATAAGTTTCTGCAAATGGGGGTTTTAATAAAAATAGAAAGATTGGTCCAAAAAACAGATGTTCAGAAAACATGCAACTTAAAATGAGCATATCTCCCTAACCAAAATGGTTATGGAGTTGATTTTTTTCTTAAAATGATCCCCTCTGAGTATAAAATATAATGTTTAAAAATTTCACAGAGGAAAATTTGGAGATAAATCACGTTTTTAACAAACTGCTCAGATTGTAACAACATGCAATTTCACATAGAACACTCAAAACATGATCAAATCAATTCTATGATACATGCAACTAAAAATAACTTGATATATACCTACATACTACCAATTAGACATGCAATAAGAGATTTCAAGCAAGGATTTGAAGAATTATGTGAGGGATTTGGAGAAATTCATGCTCAAAAGATACAATTCAAGACCCAAAACACACATGCAAACAAAGATCAAGTGATTTCCTACCATGAATATGAACTATCAACATGATGAGTAGGGTAGATGGAAAAAAGAACAAGTTGATGCTTACATTAGAGCCTAGAGAGCTTGAATTCTTGAAGAATATGAAGAAAAATACTCCCCAAATGAATACTATAGCCTTGGGCTCAAGTTTTCAATGATTTGGAAGGTGAAAAATGAAGTTTTGGGGTTGTTTTGGGAGGGTCAACACCCAAAACCGGGAATAGAGTTTGAAGAGAGAGAAAAGAGCTTGAATGAGTGTTCTTGAAGAGAAAAGCATGTGAAAAATTAAGAGAGGTAGATATAGGAAGTGATGGAGATCATATGATGATGGTTAGTGTTATGAGTGAGTGTAAGTTTACATAAGGGTAGTGGGAGTCACTTCCTTTAATTATAAAATGGGTGGTTGACTAGGTTGAGTGGAGGATGATTGAAGCACAATTTAAAGTCTCGCAACAACATAGTTGGGGTAGAGATTGAATTAACAAGAAAATGAGGGTTCCCATGAAAATACTAGAAATTGATGTAAGTACAAGATAACACAAACAAGAGGGGTAAAATGAAATTTTCATTTACTATCTAGCACATAAAAGATAAATTTTTCACTAAAATTAAATTACAAAAATAACTCCAAATAAACTATTATGTCCTTAAATGTCAAAATGCACTTTTATAAAATTAAAGAAAACACGTCAAGAGTAAATTTGAAATAGTATTATTATCATTTTTTATAAACTCAAGTATTTATTTTATCGAAATTACAAAATAACCCTGAGCGAAAATACAGGGTATTACATCCACAATCTTTATTAACTTGTTAAAGCCCTTGACGAGGTTTACAACTTGCTCATCGAGGGAAAGCGACTAGTAGTCACGACGTGCATGTTGATATCATCATCGTGATCATAGGTTGGTTTATGTGACGACCTTTAGCGCCGAACTTTGTGTTCCTTTTGCAACTTTCCTCCCAAGACTTGTTGGAAACAAAATATTCCTGAGGAGTGGGTGTTGCGACTGCAAATTTTCCGATTAAGCTTCCACAGAATTTATAACAATCTTTTCTAGAGAACCATGTTCCTTGCCCTTGCAGCCGTGAGATTTTGAATAGACATGGCCTTATACATACTATAAGTCACTCGATGAGTGATTTGGGTTCTGGAGTTTATTTCTGGGGTGGAAGACTTGGCGTCTCTAGCCTTGAGTGATGGGAGTTCAGAATCCTTCTTAAGAGACATTACGAACACTAGTGTACTTGAGGAGGAGAGATGAGAGGCAGAGATGCCCCACGAGGTGTGCCAAATTGAAAGTATGCGTACCACGAATGCTGCAATTGAAACTAAAGATACTCAAACCATCAAACACTAGTGTACTTGAGGAGAATATATGAGAGGCACAGTGGCCCCACTGGGTGTGCCAAATTCAAAGTATGGGTACCACGAATGCTGCAATTGAAACTATGTACTCAAACAATACAAACACTAGTGTACTTGAGGAGTAGAGATGAGAGGCAGAGAGGTCCCACTGGGTGTGCCAAAGTGAATGTATGGGTACCACGAATGCTTTAATTGAACATATGGATACTCAAACCGTACAAAATCCAAACTATGGGTACCACCATTGCAATTAGTCGTTTATATACAATATTTTGCATATCCTCTAATATTCTCAATAGTGAGGTCCTTTCCCTATATAAGTTTCATTGAGTACCTTGTGTGCTCAAAACTGCGTAGAATGCTAGACTCGCTTATACTCGTGTGTGCCTATCGGCTCTCCAGTCCATGCTGTTTCACCAAAGGTTTGCCAGACAATCGAGGGATTACCCGTAATCTCCCCACTCACACATTCCCCCTCCTTGTACCCTTCCATTATCAAATCAAGTTGGGATTGTTTCTTGATTTACCTGTATTTCATAGGATTAGTTAAATGGAAACCGGTGGAGATGCTTTCTCGAATTCGGACCCCTTCAAAGACCACAAAGAGGGAGAGTTTTCTCTTCAAGAATGTATTGAATATAGTGTCAACAGTGATGACCACTTCTCATGTGAGAAGGAGTGAATGTACTATAGTCGATCCCTTTCTTTCATCTTTTCTCTATTACCACTCTGTCTCTGCTCTTTCTACCCAATTTGACTTTTGCCACTGTTCACTTGGTATTGTAGACTTTTTTGATAATTTTTTTTTATGAAATTGTAGAGTAAAAGTTGCTCTATAATACGGTGAAAAAATTATCAAAAAATCGTATTACTCTTCTATCCAAATCACCCAGATACGAGTCAAAAAGTCAGTTTGGGTAGAAAGAGCAGAGACGGAGTGGTAATAATTAGGGTCGGCTTGAGCTTTAGGCAGCTCATTTCTTTTCTTAGGGCACCACCAATTAGAGGGGTCCCAACATTTCAAAAGATTAAAGTTATTTTAGTATTAGTAAAGTTAATAATATGTTTATCTCTAACCTTATCAGTTTTAGTCCGTTCTATCTCTCTCTCAATCTCTACTCAACCCTCACAATGACGATCCTTAATTTTTAGCAAACTCCATAACTTGGTTCCAAAAAATTTCTCTTGTATTGTTAAATACCTCCTCCTATAGCTCATGTTCGAAAACGATTTCTAGTAACAAAGTGACAGCCGTAATTGAAGATTCATGTTAAAAAATTGAAGAAATCAACCTCTACGCCATCAAATTTTCAATTTGGCAACTCATCGTAAATTCTCTCGAGGGCTTCAATCGAAAACTTTGCGTTAACCTCCAGGTATGCGAGAAACTAAGGATTTCTTTGTACGCCGTACAGGGATATACTTTCAACCTTTAATTGATAGTTTTTATAATTCCATTTTTTTTACTTTAATGGTTCGATTTCAGTTTCTGAAAAATCGTACAATAATCTTGTCAAATCTCCATCTAGGTATGTAAAAATCAATAATTTTGTTTACACTTAGTTTATTCTATCTGAATTTTGAAGCATTATCAACTTAATTCTTCGTTTTACAGTTATAGGGCTCGCTCTAAACTTCATCAAATTGGTATTCTTTAGCATTTTGGCAGTATGTAGGTGTAATAATTGAAATGCCACACACTTTGGAATCAATGTGGTAGAGAAGGCCTCAAATATATCGTTCGCTTAGGGCAACTGATACGGGTATCGTATCAATTATTATCTTTTATTTATTTTAAGTTAGCTATTTAATTATTAATACGGGTTGGGTCGTAGAATAAGCCCGTAGGGATAGGGTTAGGGTTAGTATTATATATTTAAGTGATGTAATCTCTAATTATTATTCAGCGAATGAAATAATCAGTCTCTCCTTTAAACTCTCGACTCTCTCTCTCTTTCGTTTATCTCTCTCAAATTCTTCATCCAGTTTATAAATTTATTTATCTCGATACGTATAACGTATCGTTGGTGCTTTCATTGAGAGTGTCGGTCGAACTTTGTTTGCGGCGCTCGCCCCCCAACTCTATGGATCTCCCGTTCGCTATTGTCGATCTCCGTCGCAAAGGGGTCCAACTAGCGCTCCTCGATGAAATTGACGAGCTCTACCAGCAAGGTGAAACAATCAACTGTCTCACCATTGCAGACATGGAAGACCTTCAAGCAAGTAGGTACATAACACATTTAGATCTGGAATACCTCGAAGCAAGTCGGAAACAATTCCGATTGATCTCCATGAACGCATTTGGCCACCTGCATGACATATTCAGAGACGGCGAACTGCCGCCGTCACATGAAGACCAGCAGCTTGATCCGCTGCAATCGCTACCACCACAGCCGCCATCACTGCCACCTCAAGAACCACAGAAGACCGAAGAACTGCTGCTGCAAGATGAAGAACAACAGCAGCAACCATCTTCTACGCCGCCGCCGGTTTGTCCACCTGATTCGTTCGCCTCCACCCCGAATGTCGGCAAACACGTCCCGAGTTCGTCCGTCAAACCGCCAGATCCGCAGCCACAAAGCCACCCACAACGCGACGCACTCCTTGTCGCCACCAAAACCCAACTCCAGTCGCCTCCACCGTCATCTTCTCCAAGTCCGGCGAACAAAGCATCGACCGAACCCCCCCCCCCCCCCCGACGACCCCTTCACGGTCACAGAACGCCTCCCAAAACCTGTCGTGGAACCACCCCATCACATCCTCGATCTGTCGCAACATGAAACCCCAGGGATCGAGCTCCAATTTCCGACAGAGACTCAGCACCTCTGATCAGAAATTTCGCCTCCGGTCACGTCGAAATCTCCTCCACAGCTCCAGAAACCGGCCGGACCAACAGCCGGGCCACCCCAGCCCTCGGCCGGCCTCCCTCGCACCACCAAAGGCCTCCACCACCAGCAAGCGGCCGGCGACCATGCCGCCTTCGTGCCGACGGGACCAGGTTCACAAAATCGCCTTATATTAGCCGGGAAGATGAGCCAAGCTCCTCCATGGCTCGATCTAGCCAACAACCTGATACCGTCTTGGAAACAGCTCGAATTAGCCGTGAGCTTCCCCTCGCTCGGCTCGACCCATCTTTAGTCGGCTTCCTTCCGGCTTGGACTGAGCCGTGGGCTCTCAGACGGATCCAAGTGAGCCATGGACTTGTTTGGGGCTCATTTTTAGTTAAATGCTACATTTTTTTGAGCCGCCGGGTGTTTTTTAAGGTTTTCGCCCTCCCGAACTCAATTCCGGTGATAACTCCACATTAGGAGTTGTATTGTTTACGATCCACGACCGTTTTGCGAGCGTTTCGGTGTATTTACGTGAGAAATTGGCCAAATCCGAGTTGTTTTGAGCATACGTGAGTTATTGAGCTTTATTTCATAATCCGGGCGTTTATCGTATGATTTATGCATTGTTTATCGCATGTGATCTTCCGGTATGTTTTCGTGTTGTGTATTTCAGGAACCGGGAGCTTGGAGCGATGATTTTGGAGCGGAAACGAACTTCGGAACACAAGGATAGCTCAAAGATATGCTCGGGAATGGAGACGAGAGAGGAGGAATCAAGAAAAGAAGAGAAGAATTGAAGATTGAAGAAGTGTTTGTGCGAACAAGGCTGTGTTCGCACGAACAAAATGCCTTCGAATTATTTTTGAAGGCCAAGAATGAAGAAAAACCAACTGCTGGAAATTAAGAACACCAAAACATGTTCGCTCAAACACTGTTCGCACGAACAGTCGAGTGTTCGTGCGAACACTGTGGCCAGACGCAATTTTTTTGGTTTTTTTGGTGATTTTGTGAAAGTTTAGAGATGCCAGCCCTATTCTAACGTTGGGGGACGATTATAGAGAGGTATTCACACAAGTTTGGAGTCTATAGTGCTGGACAAGACGATCAAGAACGCTTGGAGCTTGGAGGATCATCAATAGTGAAGATTTTTGCGTTTGATCTTCGTTTCTTCTTCTTTTCTTCATGAACTCTATTACTTTGATTATGTTGAACACTACTATGTCTAGCTAAACACTATAAGCTAGGTGATTGATGAAAACTAGGGTTTGATGATGTTTTTCCGGATTTTGGACTTGATGCATGCGTTTGCTTAAATTCTATGAACGTTCTATTTATCCTAACTATTCTTGTACTTATTTATTAATGTTCTTGGCTTGATCACCCTTAGAACGTTACTTGTTGATAGGGTTGCACGAAAGTGAACTCGTTGAGACGCGTTAAAGAGTAGTTAGGTGATCTTGTAGTTTCTTGAGACCGAGCGTAGATAGAAACTTGATTAATCGTGTGAGGGTAGTTTCGGTTGATTTTTGTTAGAACTTAGTGAAGTCGGTGGACCGACAGGACCCGGTGAACGAGCCTAGCAAATCAACTAGATTGTAGTAATAGACGGAGGTGGACAAAGAGGACCCGAAAGCTATTATTTGCACAAATTCACGTGAGATCGAGAGAAGATCGTGATGAGCATTACCCGATATAACTAGAACGTGAGTAGAGTGTTTCATGCATAATTCCAGAAATCGTTAAAACCCTAGGGACCATCAATTACCTAGTTCGTCCTTATCAATCATAATCAATCACAAGTTATTTTCGTTAAAAGTGAAAACCCTACACAAATATTTAGTTACTTGTCCTTTAATTTAAGTCGCTTGTTTGTGGGCGACAACTTTACAAAATCAAACACATTTTTACCGGCTACTTAGATCTCTTATAATTAATTTCTAATTAGCTAATAATCGTAAATTCCCTTGGGTTCGATACTCGGAGTCGTTAAATACTCCTAAATACTACTTGATCGTATACTTGTGTTTAAGCGCGCAAAGAATTCGCGTCAGGTTTTTGGCGCCGTTGCCGGGGACTTTAACGGTTTATTAGTTTATTAGAAATTGCTTTAGGATATCTCTTTTATTTTTGTTTAATTTGCTATTTTGTTTTCTCACTTGTATTTGATTCTGCTTTTCAGGTCGTCAGTGTATGCCCAGGATCCCTAGAGAACTTGTTTCCCCACTTGAAGACCTAGAGCAGTTATTCAGAGATCAGAGGAGAAGACAGAAACAAAGCATTATGGGTGATCAATTGACCAACGTGCAACTCAATGAGAAAGTGGAAGAGTTGTCGAAATTGTTGAATGATCGCAACGCCCAGACACCGTACAACAAGTTTGGGCAGGCTATTGTGGAGAAATTCCAGACGTCCACGTATGGACACAATCCGGCAATTGTAGTGCCAGACATACAGGCTGAGCATTTTGATATCAAGCCAGCTACTATTCAGACGGTGACCAACCAATTCCAGTTTTATGGGAACAAGGATGAAGATACCAATGATTTTATTGGGAAGTTCAACTCATATATCAAGTCAGTTAAGTACAAGAATGTGACTCCAGAGGCGTTGAAACTTATTCTATTTCCCTATTGTCTGAAAGGTGCAGCTGAGAAGTGGCTTGAGTCGAGAGCTCCAGATTCAATCACTACATGGGCTCAATGTGTGGATGAATTCATGGAAAAGTTTTACCCAGTTCAGCGCGTGATTCAGCTACAAGGTGATATCCTTGGCTTTCAGCAGCAGGCCCATGAGACCGTGGTAGAGGCGTGGGACAGATTTATGCAGTTGATCAGGAAGTGCCCAAATCACGATTTTAGGGACTACAAAATTTTGCAGGTCTTCTACCATGGCTTAACGCCATAACCAGGAGTTGGTTAATAGGGAAGCTGGAGGAAATTTTATGTACTCAGTTGACAGAGAGGGAGCCTATGCACTTATGAAACAGCTAGCCAAGCAGGATACGCAGTTTTATGATTCTAGAAGACTATCGACGTTGCCTGAAGCGAAAGATAATGAGTGGAAGGATGGGATCACCAAGATGGTGTCAGACTTGGCCAAGCATGTTTATAAGGATAAGAAGACAGTAGCAAGTGTTGAGGAGCCAGAATATGATGCAGCAATTGCACACATGGAAAATGAGGATTTGAACTATGTGGGGGCACACGGACAGCGGCATAACTAGAATCAAGGGAACTACATGCCAGGCACGAGAGACCATCCAGACTTTAGGTATGCGGATCAGTCTGGAGCGACATATGCACCGGGGTTCCAGCATAGGCCACCGGTTTCGCAGGCTCCACCAGCAGCTGTTGCAACACCAAGTTCAGACATCTATGAGTTGACAAAGGCATTGGCACAACTGAGTGACAATATGAATACTATGACCACTAATGTGAACAATATGTCCACGCAGGTTACTGCTGTGTCTGCGGATCTACAGGCTACAAAGACTTCTCTTCGTTCTCTTGAGGTACAGGTGGGTCAGATTGCTACTCAGCTCTCATCTAGAGCTCCAGGTTCTTTGCCATCCAACACGGAAGAAAATCCTCGTCAAATCAATGTAATCACTACTCGAAGCGAGGTTGCATTGAAAGATCCGCCATATCCCACCCATGCTAGAGCCGATGCTTCTAAGGCTAAAGAGCATGAGATATTTGATGATGATACTAATGTCGTGATCCCCCAATCAAAGGGCGCAACGGATGAGGAGGCGGTTAAAGACAAGGATGAGGTACGTATTGATACTACTGTTTAAGGCAGTTCCATATCCGCTGAGAACGAGAAAGAGGGATGATTCTAGAGATTTTCAGAGATTTCTTGACATATTCAAGAAAGTGGAGATTAACATTCCTTTTGCAGAGTCTATCTCTAAAATGCCTACATATGCCAAGTTTCTCAAGGATATTCTTTCAGGGAAGAGACGCATGAGTGATTTTGCACAGGTGAATTTGACTGCTGAGACTTCGAAATGCGTCAGGAATGGATTGCCTAAGAAGAAGAAAGACCCTGGGAGCTTTGTGATACCGGTTACTCTCGGTGATTCTCTTACTATGATTGCACTGTGTGATTTGGGGGCAAGCATCAATTTGATGCCCTTGTCCGTATTCAGGAAACTAGGTGTGAGGGAGCCTCGTCCCACCCGAGTTACCTTGCAGATGGCAGACAGGTCGATCCGTAGAGCATATGGGGTGATTGAAGACATTTTGGTCAAATTTGGTACTCTCATCTTTCCTGCAGATTTTGTCATCCTAGACATTGAGGTTGGCGAAGTACCTCTCATTCTTGGCAGACCCTTCCTAGCTACAGGGGAGGCTATTATTCATGTGAAGAGTGGAAAGTTGTCTATGCAAATCAATGATGAGAAGGTAGTCTTCGATGTGTTCACGGCAATGAAAATGCCTTCATGCTACAATTATGAAGATTGCTTTAGCATAGAAATTTTTGATGATGACATGGGAGATGAGGAAGCTGAATTGATGTGGGAGGAGATTGATGGCATGCACAAGGATGAAGATCCGAGTCCCCCCATGGATTTGTGGCACATGAGCAGCTGGACCAAGCTGGATTTATATGAGCAAGGGGAGAAGAAGTTAGCTCTTGTTCCTTCGCTCAAGTCACCACCCGTGCTTGAGTTGAAGCCATTTCCTAGCCATCTCAGCTATGCTTTTCTTGGTGTTGATAACACATTGCCCCTAATTGTTTATTCTGTTTTATCTTAGGCACAGGAGGAACAGCTTTTGGATGTGCTAAGGAAGCATAAAGCAGCAATTGGATGGACCATTGCAGATATTAAGGGGATCAGCCCCGTGTATTGCCAGCACAAGATCCGGGTAGAAGAAGGGAAGAAGCCAGTGATCAAAGCACAGCGGAGATTGAATCTGCATATGAAAGAAGTGGTGAGAAATAGGCCATGAAGTGGCTAGAGGCTGGTATTATTTTTCCGATCTCAGACAGCACTTGGACTAGCCCGGTCCAGTGTGTGCCTAAGAAAGGAGGAATGACTGTGGTAGAGAACGACAAGCATGAGCAGATTGCTCAACGGACAGTTACTGGATGGCGTGTGTGCATGGATTACAGGAAGCTGAATGAAGCAACGCTCAAGGATCACTTTCCATTGCCATTTATTGATCAGATGCTTGATCGTTTGGCTCACCACGAGTATTACTTCATCCTGGATGGTTATTCAGGCTACAACCAGATCGCCATTTCTCCTGAAGACTAGGAGAAGACTACTTTTACATGTCCCTATGGCACATTTGCGTTCCGCCGCATTTTTTGGATTATGTAATGCACCGGTTACTTTCCAGCGGTGTATGGTGGCCATCTTCTCAGACATTATTGAGAAGCATTTAGAGGTGTTCATAGACGACTTCTCCTTGTTTGGTGACAATTTGAGGACTGTCTACATCATCTCGGCCGTGCCTTAGTTCGTTGTGAAGACACTAATCTCGTGTTGAATTGGGAGAAGTGACACTTCATGGTCACAGAGGGGATAGTTCTTGGCCACAAGATTTCACGCAGAGGTTTGGAGGTTGATCAAGCAAAGGTAGAGACGATCAAGCAGCTCCCTTATCCGACTTCAGTGAAGGGGGTCAGAAGCTTCTTGGGACATGCAGGTTTCTATCGCAGGTTTATCAAGGACTTCTCGAAGATCTGCAAGCCTTTGTGTGAGTTTCTTGGGAAAGATGTCCCATTTGTGTTTGATGAAGCATGCAAGAAGGCCTTCGACTTTTGAAGGAACAGCTCACCTCGGCTCCTATCATCACAACTCCGGATTGGAGTTTGCCATTAGAGCTCACGTGCGATGCCAGTGATTTCGCCATTGGAGCAGTATTGGGGCAGCGCAAGGAAAATGTATGCCATGTTATTTACTCTGCTAGTAGAGTTCTTAATGAGGCTCAACTAAACTATGGAACCACTGAGAAGGAGTTATTAGTTGTGATCTTTGCTCTTTACAAATTCCGGCCTTATCTTGTGGGATCGAAAGTTATTGTCTTTACATATCATTCGACACTTAAATATCTGCTTGATAAGAAAGATGCCAAGCCGAGATTGTTGCGGTGGGTTCTTTTGATGCAGGAATTTGATGTTGAGATCCGCGACAAGAAGGGTGTTGAGAATGTTGTAGCGGACCACCTCTCAAGACTCGCTAATGGAGTGATAGAGAAGGTGCCGATTCAAGAGAACTTCCCTGACGAGAGCTTGATGTCTTTGGGGGATACTGAGCCTTGGTATTGGGCAATTGCTAACTATCTCACCAATGGGAAGATTCCGGAAGAATGGACAGTGCAGCAGAAGAAGCGGTTCTTGTATGTGGTGAAGCAATACTTTTGGGAGGATCCGTATCTATTCAAGATGGGAGCCGATAACATCATTCGAAAGTATGTTCCTACCCATGAGATCTATGATGTGATCAAGCAGTGTCATGCAGCACCTAGTGGAGGCCATTTTAGCGGTCCGCGCACCGCCATGAAGGTACTACAATCTGGTTTCTTTTGGCCAACTATATTTAAGGATTGTCATGACTGGGTTGCAGGATGTGATAGCTGCCAGAGAACGGGTAACATCTCCAAGCGAGATGAGATGCCAATGTATGAATGGCTTGAGGTGGAGCCTTTAGATGTTTGGGGCATATACTTCATGGGACCGTTTCACCATCTTATGGTAATCTCTACATTCTCCTAGCTGTTTATTATGTAACGAAATGGGTTGAAGCAATTGCGTGCCCCAAGAATGATGCAGCGACGGTAGAGAAGTTCTTGAAGAAGCACATCTTCACTCGGTTTGGCACACCAAGGGCAATGGTGAGCGATGAAGAGTCACACTTCATAAACCGAGTATTTGCCAAAGTTTTGAAGATGTACGGGGTGTCTATCCATAAGGTTTCCCTACCTTATCACCCCCAAACCAATGGGCAAGCTGAAGTTTCTAATAGGTAGATTAAGGGGATTATTCAGAAAACCGTCAATGTCGGACGTAAGGATTGGTCGGTGAAATTAGATGATGCATTGTGGGCATACCGTACCGCATGGAAGACGCCATTGAACATGTCACCATTTCAGCTCGTCTTCGGTAAAGCATGTCATCTTCCCGTTGAGCTAGAGCACAAGGTATATTGGGCGATCAAGCGATTAAACATGGATCCCGAGTTAGCAGGGCAAGCAAGGAAGATGAAGCTTCTTGAACTTGAGGAATGGAGATTACAGGCCTATGGTAGTTCCCGGATTTACAAGGAGAAGACGAAGAGATGGCACGACAGTCGTCTCAAACCGAAAGAACTTCGTGTGGGACAAAAAGTGTTGTTATTCAATTCACGCATGAAGCTCTTTCCGGGAAAGCTTCGTTCGAGATGGTCCGGGCCGTTCCGGATCCACCAAATATATCCTTGGGGTGCGGTCGAGTTAGAAGATCCTCGTATGAAGGAATGCTTCCGCGTCAATGGAAGCAGAGTTAAGCCGTACTTGGAATCCGCGCCAATACCGGCCAAAGTGGATGTTATCTACTTTGACGAGCCGTGATTTTACTAAGGTAACTGGGTCGGGCCGTCGACCGTAAATTACAAAGCGCTTGTTGGGAGGCAACCCAACGTATTTTATGCTTTAGTATAGATAATGTGTTTTAAATACGGTTGTGTGCGTTTTTAAATTCCGTTTTGTTATTTGAGGGGGGAGAGAGCGAGAATTTGACATTTGAATTGAGTCTCCGCAGGATTACAGGTGAACACGCGATTCAGACTCCCCTTCTTGATGTGCGTAGACTCGCATGGAAAGGCGCGCATCAGAGTCCGGACATAAAAGCAAGGCGGAATTGTAACGAGAAAGAGGTGATCACGACGAGATTCCCGAGGATGTTGGGAAGCGTGTCACGAAAAATTGGCTCAAGAACAAAAAAGGGAACATGGAATTCAAGCTAAGGATCCTCGAAGATCAAGCAAAGGAAATTGATCGAAAAAAAAAATTTGAAGCTGGAGTCAGGGGTGTTCGCACGAACACCCCCATGTTCGCACGAACAGAAGATGCCCAAAAACCCACTGCTTGAAATTACGAACAAAAAAAGGCTGCTCCTGCGAACAGTGTTCGTGCGAACACTTATTTGTTCGCACAGCAGTCAAAGGGGGTTTTATCGGGTCATCGAAGGGTAAAAGAGGAAGAATTGGGTCAATTTTTTTGTTTCATCGGGCCATACCAGAGTTCTTCGTCCTCTTTCAAACACAAAACACTCGGTCTCTCATATCTCTCAATCAGAAGAAGCTTCCTTCCTCGATTCTCCGGCGAGCTTTTGTGGGTTGCCGTCGCGTCTCCGGTCAGCTCTCCCTTCCGTCGGCCGCTTCTCTCTCCGGCGACCATAGCAGCGGCAGAAACTTCCCCCACTCTCTCCCAGCCGACGACTTCCTCACCACAAACTACCACCATCTCTTTCTCCAGCGATTGGGGTTGTTTTCCGGTGTTCTAAGCAAGTAATCTAACACCAAATCTTGGGTGTTGAGACCAATTGAAGAAGGGAGTTCAGATTCAGGGAAGAACACCCACCTAGGGTTATCCGAAAAAAATTCAAATTGAAGAGCAAGGAGTCCAATTCAGCTTTCGGCGAAGAAGGAAGAATTGACAGGGACGACAAGGAGAAGCTAGGAGCACCATTCAATCGGAAAAAGCCGACGAAAAATTTCGGCGACCAATTCGGTCTCTTGCCGGAATTTTCTGCACAATTCTTCTTTCGGTACTCCTAAATCCTTCTCTTTATTTCCGCACTTTCTTTACTTTAGTTTTTGAATTTGTGAATTGCTAGTTGTTGGATTTGCATTATTCGAGTATAATGTCGAAACGTAAAGCCGCCACATTTGATGACCCCATCTTCCACCCGATTAGGAGAGTAGGACCGTCCAATGTGGACGAGATGGTAGTCAAGGACCCACCCGTCATACCCACCGAAGAGCCCGAGTATGTGGTGCCGGCTTCTCCGCCACACTCCATACTCAACAAACCAATGCCCCCTCGACCCCGATTGAGAAAGGGTAGGTCGGACAAACGGCTAAAGATAGCCAATGCTAATGTGTCGCCAACCAACTATTGTACGTATCGGTTCGTGAGTTTTCATGCTCACGTTGCGTCGTTTCGCGACCGATACCTCAAGCTAAGAGGTGCGGCTGAGAAACCCTACCCCATAGACAAATTGAAACTCATGCCTATCGAACTCGTAGCTATTCATGAACGTGAGCGGTTGCATAAGTGGTTTGAGTTGTGTGGACCGTGTAGTTCTCAAGTTGCGAGGGAGATTTACGTTAATCTCAGGTTCGGGGACGAGGGGGAGAGCAAGGACGATAGGGTGGTGTATTGTCGGGGAACTTGGGTGCGGATAACACCGGAGATCATTAGCAAGGCCCTCAAGTTTAGAGAGTTGGACCCCAATACCCCTTGTGCGTTACACGACATGCTTAGGCGACCCGATGTAGTGCCTATGGTCAATGCCTTTTGTTTTCCGGGTGAGGGGGTGGATCCTTGGGATAAGTCGAAAGCCGAGGTGACGGCGTGGACGGTGGAGAAGAAATGCCTACTC
Source organism: Linanthus parryae (assembly GCA_023055425.1). Lineage (NCBI taxonomy): Eukaryota > Viridiplantae > Streptophyta > Magnoliopsida > Ericales > Polemoniaceae > Linanthus > Linanthus parryae. Next base: position 97,154,774 of record JALGPY010000005.1, on the reverse strand, counting down.
CCTCATGCTAAGTGGGTTTGTGAGATGCTTGAGAATTGGGTCCTAGGCATCACACCGAACCCCCGATTAACATTCCGCCATTGTTGCATGTCCATGTGTGTTTGGCTAGGGCATCGGGTTGATATTCCTTGCATGATTTGGCTAAACATCATGGCGCGCAAATCAGAGGGAAATAGAATGGCCCCGGGTCACAAGTGTTTGTTGACCAAATTGGCTAGAGAGGCCGGAGTAGAGGTTGGGGAGTTAGACATCTTGCCACCCACCGAGCGCGAGTGGTCGAAGTATTTGAAACCCCCTAGGGCGTCTCGGTCTAGGAAGGGCAAGGAGAAGGTAGGTGAGTCTTCGAGCGCCGACACACTTTTGCAGAGCATGCATAAGATGATGTTAGAGTCTAAGGCGGAGAATGAGAGGCGGTTTGCTCATGACCGAAGCAGCTGAAAGAAGTTAGGAGACTCCGTGAAGACTCTAGGGAAGTGGGTAGCTCAGTTGGATCATAAGAGCAATGTGGACCTAGACCCTAGCCCTGACAGTGAGCACTTGTGGTATGAGTCGAGTGATTTTGAGGAGGCCGAGGCCGGTTCGGCAGACGAGGAACCTGGTTCAGCAGACGAGGAGTCTGAGGATTAGGGTTCCGAGTAGATCCACCGCCCCTCACATTAGAAATGCTGAGTCCTCGGTTTTACTTCTAAATTCGTTGAGGACAACGACGTATTCTAGTGTGCGGGGAGTTTTAGTCTTGACTAGCCAGTCAGTGTCTGCATCGCCATGTCTGCATATAGTTTGTTCGTGTCGTATTGTGTCTATTTATGTGGTCCGTGTCGTGTTTTTGTGATAGTGTGTCGTATTGTGATGTGTTAGTCGTGTATATACTTGTTTGTGTTTGTGGTTAATATTGCACGTTTTCTTATTTGAGTCTACCTACCCTATCGAATGTTTTGTGTAGTTTCGTTCGTGTCGGCTTGCATGTAGTGTATGAATTATATGAAAAAAAAAAAATCAAAACAAATTGAAAAATCCCAAAAAATTAAAAAAGAGAAAATTTTGAGAAAAGGGCAATCGAAAGAGTCTAAAGTTTGATAAATCGCGAAGTGTGAGGATTTTAGGCGTAGAGCATGATTTGCGACCGAGAGTGACGACGTGAGTCCCCCTAGTAGGTATAGAGATACTTTCTTTACGGGAGTGCCTACCTATTTTTAACACTTACGTGATTTTCAAACTCAAAGTGTGTGCCTATTTTCTTACAAGAGCTGAGTTAGGTGTGAGCTAAACAAGCCGAACATCCATGTGTACGTCTTAGGTAGTTGCCAACCCGCCTCGTAGTGGCACACGAAACAACTGTGCGAGGTCGTGTATTAGAGCACTCGCTGCATTTAGAACTCACCTTGTAGGACCATTAGACGCCCCAATTTGAACCTTGGATTCTTGCTAGCCTTCGGACGTAGGGTGACGATTCTTGGCCTTCATCACAAATTGATTAGAATCACCACTTTAGTGCGTCACGAGGGAGTTGTGTAGTTGAGGGGGTTCGATGAGGGAGTGATTATACATTTCGTTGAGTTCTGCATCTCGCTTGCACTTCATTGATTATCTACGAGGGGATGCGAGGGTGAGTGAGAAGGCTTGCGCACTTCGGTGTTCCATGCCATTACATCATGGACACGGTTGTGGAGAGCCGTGAGTGCGTGAATCTAATACGCACGGAATTGTGTTGGGTGAATTTAATTGGTGGATCGTGCTAGGCACCAGTTTCTATTACTTTGGTGTAGGAGGATCTGTTGGATTAGGCACGAGATACATTCATCTTCGGGACTACATGAGAGGGGACGTGGTGACATTCGAGTGTGGGGGTGTCGACTTTTGACTCCGGACATTGAGTGTGAGCTTGCGACGACTCCACTCCCACACATGTACTTCATTGATTTTGCGGCTTCGACTTGATATGGACTTTTATTGAGTTAGGAGAAGATGATTCTTGTTGTGATATTCATTCATCGAATTATGTGTTTCCTTCTCCTAGCGTATTTGATTATTATTTGAAGACCACTCGGATATTTGTGATGAAATTTTGGTAATATGAGAGAATTGTGAAAAAAAAGAAAAAAAACAGAAAATAAAAAAAAAGAGAGAGAGAGAGAAAAAGAAAAAAGAGAGATGAAATACGTTTGAGTTGAATTTGAATTGGAACGAGTGGTGGAGCAACTTTGACGACGACGGTTCACGTTTCATGCACGACGGACGACGATGGCCACGGAGATCACTAGTGTACCGGGGTTTGATGGAATTGAGGGCCGGAGGTGGTGAGCTTCGGGTTTCGGTTTCTATCATCGTAGTGAGGGTGTGTGAGGTGTGAGATCTGACGTGAGAATGTGACGCTTAGGACTTGATTTCGACGAGATTATCTTTATGTCCCTAAGCTTCATCATGTGAAAACCATTAGCGGATTAGGAGCTCGGACCTTGGATGTGGCTTTGCCTACCGTAGTCTCTTATTTCGTGGCACACGCGAAGAGGTAGCGTACACTTGTACTCAGTAAAGTTAGACTTTCTATACTAGCTAGGGGAGAGTCTCGTTGTCGAATTTAGGTTCAACTCATTCTTTGTTCCTAGGATTCTCATCACTTCATGATAATGGATTTAAGCCAATGGAGATTGCCCGATCTCAACCAAAAAGATAAAAAGTGTGTTTTGTGTATATATATGTTTGTGTAGGATCGAGTCGTAGTTTGCATTTGCATCATATTGTTGCATTGTCGAGTCGTGTGTCGTTATTGAGTCGGCTAGTTAAGATGTGTATGCAACGGCGTTTCTAGTAAGTATGCAATTCTCGACTCGTATCACTTGTGGAGATGTGTTTCATTGGAGATACTTTGGTTGGATTGTGGCCGAATTTTGGTTGTACTTTGATTGGATTGCTCGGGACGCGCAATAGGTTATCCGTTTTTTGAAATTGGGCATCCAAATCAATGTTTTCAAGACGGTTCGACGACAATTTGCTCCGGGCAAGGATATCGATGAACTCTTCAACACCCACCTTGAGGGCAAGGTGATTTTTAAGGGTAGGAGAGTTGATACGGGTATCGTATCAATTATTATCGTTTATTTATTTAAGTTAGCTATTTAATTATTAATAATACGGGTTGGGCCGTAGAATAAGCCCGTAGGGCTAAGGTTATGATTATTATCTATTTAAGTGATGTAATCTCTAATTATTATTCAGTGAATGAAATAATCAGTCTCTCCCTTAAACTCTCGACTCTCTCTTTCGTTTATCTCTCAATTTCTTCATCTAGTCTATCAATTTCTTATCTCATAACGTATCAGCAACAAAAGAATTAGAGCCGGCCCTGGTAATAATGTAAATCTGTTAAGCCAATGTATAATAGACCTTTTGATTTCTCCCTTAGCCTTGCTAGTCCAAGGGCGGCTTTGAGGTGTTCAACACAGCTGGAACGTGGAGATAACTTTCTGGTCTTGTGCCATATGGTCATTTACTAATAAATTCCTTCACATGAATAAAGTTTGATTTACGCATAACCTAAGAAAATGTTTTTAACTTTTCTTTGAAAAGGTTGGAAGATACTCCCTGGAAAGAAAATTTGAATGACACCCCACATTATTATAACCTTTCGTTTCTGATCTTCTAAAGCGATCCAGGTCCACGTGTACGGCTGTGGGTCCTGAGCTACTGAAACAGTCGATACAAAAGTACTCCCCCTGAACCCCACACACCTCATCTCCATGTAACACAAGGACCGCACACGTAATCCCCTCCCCCCAGTGACACTGGTAATTTGGTAGTATCACCACCGTATATACTCTCTCTATCACTGGCTTTCTCTCTCCTCTCTGTTTTCACTTTCTCTCTATACTCTCGCCTTCACTCCCGCTCTATCACGGTACTCTCGGCACATAGAACTGAGCGGTATACCTATGCGTAGTTCTTCAGATCGGCTGCGAAATACCTATTATTTACTCTCTCTCTCTCTCTCTCAACTTTCTCTCTATCTCGCTTGCCCTGTACTCTCTCCCTCTCGCGATTAGTATAGAGACCTAGAAAATGGTCTACACTCTCTCCGGGATCCGAATCATCCCGTCGCCATTTGCGTGCAAGCTTTCTGGATCGAGTTCTCATGGCGATCGGAAGAGTACTACTGGCCTCTCGCTTTTGCTGAAGAAGCAGTGTTCTTCGCGTAATCCCCTTCTCTCTCTATCTTGTATTTTTATACTGAATTCAGAATGATTATCGTAATAAAATAGTACTATTTTAGTATTAATTAGTTTGTCTTTTGCATTTAATTAGTATGATCGGGTAAGTGATGATTCAGTCTAGTAAGATCATTTCACACCTTAATTCCGCTCGACGAGGCATCCTCTTTTCCAATTTGTGATGTCAGCTTTTCAATTGATGACTCTGGCGAAGTCGATGTACAAGCAATTGCAATTACAATTGCTAATGATGATATTTGTTCACTACCGAATGGCAACATTACAAATCTAGACCGTGGTTGTTGAAGGATTCGATATCAGAATCTTTTTCATGCATGATTTGAACAGAAGTGTTTGCAGAAAGCTCTTTTGTTGTCTCCACTTTCAATCTCCTTTCATTTTGTCAATGTGTAGCCCTTTATTTGATTAAGCTAGAACAAATCGATGACATTGGGGTTGAGTTAAAGTTCTTTAGTTATTTGTGATACGTTGTATGATGGTAGGATGGTTTGAAATAACCGAGTCTATAAATATCATTATTGACTGAACTGCTCCTTTTTTTAGTCTTCATTTTTCCATTAGGAAAATTAACCAGCCATTTCTCTTTGGAGCTACAATACTTCAACTTTATTGTAGATATCTAGTAGGACTCTTTCAAACTTTATTGTAATTTGTTTTGTGGTTGTATTTATAGCAGGCACATATATATGGCAGACCCATGAGAGCCTAATTTATTTTTTCTTGTAGGGAAGATTGTTGCAGTTAAGTCTTCTAAGGATACTGATTCTGCATCTTCCATGGTTGCTGCATCTGAGAAAGTGCTAGTTCCAGGTGGTCAGAGCGGGAGCTTCTCATCATCAATAAATCCATTGGAAGCTGTTGACACAGTCTCAGGGGTTCCCAAGGTTAGGTTATATTCATTTGATGATTTTTCATCATCAACCCACTATAACGGCAGTTGCGTAATCTCATAAATCTATCTCATAATCCATCAACAGGAACAAATGAATGCCAGCCAAGGAGTTGAGCTATCTTGATTTTTAACTTCTCCCAAATGTTAATATATTAGGATAATTAGGATTCTTGGATTACGATTTTGAAAGCGAATCCATCACGTAGGATTAAATTTATTAGCCACCTAGCATTTTCTGGTTCGTGAAGACTACAGAGGTAAGTGGCGTAATATCACCGTTGCATTGGACAATTTCAATAATTGAATGACCTAATGATAAGTAGCAAAGCCTTTACTCTGTAGCAGGTGTAAAGGTGAAAAGAGGGAGGAAAGGAAGAGAGGGAGAGAATGCTCTGCTCCGGTCTTACTAATCAATTTATCTGGTTAAATTTCACATGATTATGAAAATCTAATTTAATACTCTCTGTTGCTCGGTTCAATGCCACTATTTTCTGGTAAGCATAAAATTCCACCACGTTTCTAAACAAGGGCTAGACCTTCATCCAGATTTTTCAATAATTCTAATAAACCTCGTGGAACCAAACTAGGCCTCTCTTACCCCCGAAATTTTTGGTACGAAGAAAGCGTTTTCTCATATTTTTTATATTACATGTTAAAGTTTAACCATAAATCTTTGAAATACTATACGGCCAGCTCAAGTTTCTGATGTACTTAAATGCTATTTGGTGTCCATCTTCCTTTCCACGTAACTTCGGGTTGTCTCCATTTACTAACTAAATTGAGCTATGTTCTCCATGTATTAGTCTGTCTATTGCGTTAATTCTCTTTCCAGTACCTGATGTAAGTAGTATGAGGTTGGAAGATCATACAGATGCTGATGATAATAATCATGTACAGACTACCAGTGTTCACAATGAGGTTGATGGCAAGCAAGTTTCTACTACCTCTACTTCAGGTGACGGTGTTAAGGTCGAGGATGACGACACACCGGTCAATGTGCTTGATGCCAACGAAGAAGATGAACTGGTTCGACAAAGAGGTATTCCACCCCCCGGCAATGGGCAGAAGATATATGAAATTGATCCACTTCTAAAAAGCCACCGTGATCATCTGAATTATAGGTGAGATTCTTTCCATCTTCATGTTTATGCGGGATGATGTTTCCTGTTCCCAAATTGTTGGTGTAGTGCAACCCTTCCTGTGAACCTGGGCGCAACTCCTAACATATCCCCAACTATATAACCTCCCACTAACTCTTCATTCTTCACTCACTGAAATGCCACTTCCTGTTTGCAAAATTCATACTAAAATACCTGTGAGTGGCGCACTTTATTCTTTATAGAAAACAATAAGTATGCAGTCAATCATAACACTACTTGGTGTTGCTGAACTGCTGAACCTTCCATTCAATACGTCTATCTGACTTTTGGAGCCTCTTTATTCTAAAATAAGAAGCGATTCTTTTAGCTCGTCAAGTGAAGTTATAATTATCTTATTATCTTTACTAACAAGTCTCAGTAAAGGCCACTGCCATGTCGTTACAGTATACTGAATGCATTTGACTTCTTATTCTGAGTTGATGGTCTCAAGGGTGAAAACAATTTCACGGCCTTAGCAGTGATAACTAGCACTTACAATGGTCCACATTGACGTTGTTTCACAGTGTGATAGCTTTAACGGTGTAGGAATATGTTTTTTTCTTGCTTATAGGCTCCGCAATACAAATAATGGAACTAAGAGTTGTGGTGAATGATTTCTGAAAAGGATGATATTGTAAATACTTCATGTTTGAAGCAGTGCAAAGCCTATACAGTGTGTCTTCATATTGCTACTAGGGCCAACACGTTTTGTTTCGTAATAATATCTTGTGTGCACCTCAGGAACATCATGAGAGATGTATTTGCTAGATTTATCAAATGGTTGATTTTATATCTCCACCTCTTATTTGCTTCCATCGAGGATCATCGGGTAATCTCCCTCTTTAATTGATAAAGTCAATGACTCATAAATGACAAAGAAGCCAAAAGAAGCCCAATCTCGTTGTATTCATAATGCTCTCTCTCTCTCTCTCTCTCTCTCTCTCTCTCTCTCTCTCTGTAAAAGAAGGATCAATTTTCATGACTCAATGAATAAGTTGCCTAAAAAATATCAATGGACAGAAGACTTAGTCTAGGATAGTCACTGTGGATTCTGAAATTTGGAGGGGATAAAGTAACGAACTGGAGTTTGGCGAATTATTTGAACGGCGGGGCTATATTTCTTCTTGTTGGAGACTGTAGACAACTAGGAAGAAGTAGAACATTGTACCCCGAGTGTTTTGTGATCCATGAATCAGGACTTTATGAATAAGAAAATCCAAAAATATTGGTTCATGATGCATTTCAAGTAATGTAAAAAGTCTATGGGTTTGCTTGACAGTAAGTGTATGTATCTTATAATAGAATTAAATATTGCATGTGTTGATGTGTAAGTTTTTTCCTTTCTCTTATAAACTACATATAATGCTATAGGACTAATGTTTATGCGTTCGCTCTTGTTGGTCAAACCACAGATATTCACACTACAGAAAACTGCGAGAGGATATTGACAAGTATGAAGGTGGTCTGGATGCATTTTCCAGGGGGTATGAGAAGTTTGGTTTTAACCGCAGGTATGTTTTTTCGTTTTTGTATTGTGCAAGCCGCATGTGTGAATACTGGTATCTTTTTCTAGTAAGGTATATTTATTCTATGTTCTGACTTCTGAGGGTTAATGCCGAATTATGAAAAGACGAGGATTGGTACATGTGAAAAGGATTTATTCAATTATAGATTTTCTTCAGATTTCTCTACTTCATTTGAATCTATGAGTGGTAGTCCGAATCTTCACGTAATCTTAAAATCTTGATCATCTGTACGAGGTTCACCGACTTTTTGAGTTCCTTTAAGCGATGCATTGTATTAGATACAAGTGTTTTAAATAGATTGGTGTTAAAAGGTATTAGATCCAAGTATTTTCGTATCACATTTCATTGGGGTTGTTTGGATGAGCTGAAACAAGTGAGAGGTTGAGCCTAAAAGCTGCTTTTATTTATAGTGTTTGGATGAGGTAGATTATTATAGACTATGGGTAAAAAAAATATTTTTAGAGATTGTGAGGTTTGAACATGAGGCCTAACACAAAATTGTGTAAAAAGAACCAAAAATTACATTAAAGCGTTCAGAATTTTGCCAAAAAAAAAATCCGGAATTCCACAAAAAATCCGGAAATCCGTCTGAAAATCCGGAAATCCGGATTTCAAGCCGGAATTCCGGAATTTTTTGGCGGAATTCCGTTTTCTTTGTTTGTTCGGAGAGGTTTGACCGAATTTCTCAAATTTTTGACTTTTTAGTTCCTCTCTACTTACTCTCATCCAAACAAGCCCATTGTATACACTAGGCCTAGTATACACAATACAGTTTTGAGGTTGCTACATATCTTCTCTTTTACATCTTAAGCCTATTTCTTCTTCATCTTCACAGATTTGAAGTCCAAACAAATCACCAAATTCTATTCTCCTCTGCAAATGTTTCTTCTCTTTTTCCTGTCTTGCATATGAATTTCCACTCAAACCAGTAGCTGTATTCTTCCCTGCAAATTTCTTCTCTTTTGTGTCTTGTGATATGAATTTCACTTGGACATATATTTTTAATCTGTAATGCTGTGGCTGTGTTTGGATGAGGAATTTGAAATTTCATTGAGTTCAAAAAATGATGGGATTATATATACTGGGAATCTAAGAAGCACGGGTACGGATACGGGTATTGGATAAGATACGGAAACGGACACGGGATATGTCATTTAAAAAAAAATGAGGATACGACACGGCACGGATACGTCAACATTATTATTATCTTTTATATATATATATATATATATATATTTGATTTTTTATACTAAGAGATGTGATAAAATATTCGTTCCAACTTGTTTATATTTATAGCTTAACTATCACGGAAAGCATACATTAAGTATAAGAATGAGAAGAGAGAGAGAGTAGCTTAGGCGGGTTCGAGTTTGACGAGTTGTGTCCGGGAATACTTTTGAAGTTGTCACATGTGAGAACTTAAAACCTCACTTGAACTTTTCGTTCAAAAGGGCAACCTTTTCATATATTGAGTCATCAATTAACCAAATTTATCGTATCTGCTTTAGCTTAGTTATACTTTAACCCATTTAAATTTCAAATTTATCATAAAACAAACCGTGTGAAAGTCTAACAAACTGTGGTCTGATTGGTGGTGATGGTGGTGGTGGTTGTGGTGGCAGCGGTCTAAGTTGTGGTGGTTCGAAGTAGAGGTTGCAGTATTCATAGGATTGGTGGCAGCGGTTTCATATAACTAAGAATATTACTCGTATAAAAGATGACATAATTTCTTTTGAGGTACAAATATTGGAATTTCAAATGACACCTACTTTTGTGTCATCAAAATGTGGAATTGGGAGAATCAGAATTCCAATTTTAAATGACATGGATTTTTTGTAATTCCAACTTCACTTCATCCAAACAAGTAATTTGAAATGATGGGGTTTTAAAGCCTAAGTTTCATGAAATTCCACATTTTCGTACTGCATCCAAACACACCATTGGATTTTTCTCTTTTCTTTGTTTTTTTGAAAGATGTTTTTATTGACTAACCTCTGTTTCAGTTGGTGGAATAAGATGTTTGAGATGTTGATTTTTATTTAAATGGGTTGCAGTGCCACAGGTATTACTTATAGGGAGTGGGCACCCGGAGCAAAGGTTTGTTCTCTTACTTATGCAATTCATTGTTTTTTCTGTCAGTTAACATAATGTTTGCATATGACGATCCATATGGTGATCCTTTGGACTGAAAAAGTTGGGCTTAGTTCTGAATGGATCCAGATTTCAAAAACAGAGCATTTTCTTTAACATTTAGACATCTTGTTTAGGGCACATTCAGTTCTATTCGTACAAATGTTCCAAGTCTATTCGTAAGAGTTATATTCAGTATTATACAGCCCTGTTAATTTTATAAATCTGATTATTCCTTGCCATTGTACCGATGGAAAACCTTATTTTCTGATGCAAGACAGGTGAGAATTAGTATTTTCTAGGTCTTTATCCAATGGATGTATTTGAAAATTTAGATAAACTATGAGATGCTGATATTTTTAGGACATATTGTTCAAGCCTGTAATCCATAATTTTCTGGGTTACTGGGCAATGTAGTGTATTAGACAATTTTGATGATAATTTACCAATTTGACTCCCAACTTAAGATAAAAGTTGTAACTTATGATCTCTCTAGTTCGCCTTTTTTTTTAACTGGTTCAGCATGAAGGTTTACAGTGTAGAGTTTTTTTTTGCTGTTTGTACCTGATGTTCTGTCACTCATGTAATTTCCTTACATATTGTGATCTATATAACTGTTGCCTTCTCTTTTTTCGCACAAAATTTTCAGTCTGCTGCTCTGATTGGAGATTTTAACAATTGGAACCCCAATGCAGACATCATGGCCAAGGTATGTTTGTGCCTCTAGAGTATATAAGCCCATCTCAGTCTTGTTATTACTAATTTTGTTAAATGGGCTAGGTACCCCTCTCTCTATCTCTCCACGCACTCACTCAATGCGTTTCTTGAACTTTTACCCTTTTTGTTAGCGGGCTTGTTAACCAAAAGGTGTGGTCTGGAATTGATTACGGGCATGTTAAACATATAAATTCGGCCATTAAAGAAATAACTAGATGCTTTCATGCGGAGATTTAAAACAATCAATATAGTTGTACTATGAAAAACATCAAAATAAATAAGGCGATTCTATAATTTAATGTTTAAACCATGTATCACCAATTAAATATGATTCAGGCTGACCTATTTCCTGAACAATCAATAGTTTTATAAGTCCATGTACACTAAAGTTTCTCTGAACAGTCAAACAATTGCTGTGCATCTCTTTCTGTCAATGTGAAGGACTAAAGGAATGGCATTCCCGCATGTAAACATGATAGCAAAGACAAAATCGGAAGTGGTTTCAGATATTGTAGAGCTGCTTACATAGTGGTGACTTATTCAGCAATAGGTGACGTGGAAGCTATAGGGGTATTTTTGCCGATATATGTAGAGAGGTGTTTTGGTCAGAATAAGGCTTCAGAATGTTACAGCCTTTATCATAGTATCAAAAATACATGGTATATATAAATATATTATATAAATTTTATAATATTATGCAAAAAAATATCATAATACTATCATAATGTAGTAACACATCATCTACAATTCATTGAAGAATACATTGCATGCTTCACGGAGTCCTTTCCATTCGCAGTTGAACAGCGTCCTGTTTGACAAATATCAGGGGCAACACTTTAGATGTTCAATTGGTGATTAAAGAAAAGAAGGTACATCTAAAGTTTATGAATAAAATATTTGTATAGAAGATATATCTTGTTTCCCCACTCCTGATTGAGGCAAACATATTATTAAGACAACAAAATCAGTGAAAATGGGGTGCATCCTACCATAACTATTGTAAGTTGTACGAGAAATCAATGAAGATAGGTAATTCAATATTGATATAAACTCATGTTGGTTAATGGTAATTTCTCACCGTAATTTTGTCAAAAAGTAAGTTTTAAAGATTTTAGAAAATAGTAAAAGAAAGGAAAGAAAGACATAGACAGCGGCAATCGATACTAATTTAAAATCATCTTCAAACTCACTCTAGTTTCATACCTGTCAGGTGGATGATATATCACAAGTTATGCCACGTTGCAGCCTGTTATGCTGGAGTAGTAGTGAACTAGTGCTAATTTTCCTTGTTCGGTTTGTTGTTCTCCGACTAGTTTGTGCGGAGCATCAAACCTATGTTGTCATTCCTTTTAGTTTTCTGTATTAATTCCACTAGTTCATTTTAATGGTGTACATCTGATTGTTACTCTGTAATGAACAGAACGAGTTTGGCGTCTGGGAGATATTTTTGCCAAACAATGCAGATGGTTCTCCACCGATTTCACATGGTTCAAGGGTGAAGGTAATGTCCCTCCTCGACAAGTTGCTGAGTTTTATATTTTTGAGAAATTATTTTGAAATTTATAGTTTAGGTTTTCATGGGTGAATTCATACTCCTGGACTTTATCCGTTACATCAGATGTATTTTTTTAGGGGAACGTTAGATGTATTTTAGGGAACTTGATCCCGGATTATTCTGTCATAAATTTCATGTCAGTATGGGATCGTTTCAGATAATTTGTGCTGCATGAACAATACAGGGCATATTGTTTGTTAATGGAAGTGTGAAAATTGTTAGAGGAAACCAGTTGACATATAAAGCTACTAGTGAATTACCCGTCCCCTTTGGGACGAACTCTTAGCTTAGCCTTTGTCATTGAGAAGAAAACACTGTCAGATTTGAAAACTAAATAAGGTAGATTTAATTAGGCCATTCAATTACAATGCACGTTAGAATAGTATACAAAACTAATTGGTAGTACATAAAATTTAACTTATTTTTAGAGGAAATACACAAAACCAAATACTTTTTACTGAGACCCACTAACACCAAATCACCAACCAACCTTCAGACCCCATCTTTGACAAACTGACAGCCGATAAAACGGCCATGATGTCCTCAAAGCCCATCATCGCAGCCCAAAACTCACTGTCGCTAGTCGCTACTCGAGCGTGACAACCCAATCCATCAATTACGCACAATCCTCCTCCAACGGCGTCTGTTGAGAACTCCTACAACCCCCCAATCTGAACCATAAAGCCCCAAGTCAAGCTCTGAACTACTATTGTCCAGTCAGTGACCTGGTCATGGAGATGGAGTTCCTCGGTGAAGAGAAAAGAGAGTTGATATTGACAGAAGGGTAATGAGTGAAGGTGGCAGAAGATTCAACTGCTGTAGCTTCGGGCTTTGGGGTTTCAATTCGCTCCCAGAGCAAGAGGTTGGGGGGGGGGGGGTGTGGTGGTGTTAGAGAGCGAGGGCGACACCAACATATCAGAGCTCAGAGAGGTTTAATTACAGGTGCTCTTCTTCCCCTGTTTTCCTCACCTTTCAGCCTTAGATTTGTGTTAAATCGAACAGTGAGAACTAAGCCAACAACATTTACATGAACAGTAAATATCTTAGCTTTCTTAATAAATAGATGGGCACCTCTATTGAACATTTGATGTAGACTACACTATCTAAATATGTAGAGAAGGCAAGAAGGACATCAGCATATACATGGTGGTGCTACTCAAAGGATATGGGTCCTTCAAGTTTGTACTTTGCACAATGTAACAAATAGTCGGTATCTCGTACTATGGTTGAGCAACATGCCTGTTAACAACTGGACGATACACAAGGTGTGTTAGGTGTTGATATATTTGTGATGACTTCCATGTTTCAAGGGCAAGTCATGCCAAAGGGTCGACATTATTAAATGTCTACTTGCTGATTGTAATGACTGCTTTTCTCTTTCCTCTCCCTCTTAGAAAGTGGCGTTTTTCAGAGAACGCAGTGCCACAAACAAGGGTACATAATCTTGTTGGAGAACCTGAACTCTTTATACCCAATGATAGCTAACATTTATGCAGTACGCTTTTCCAGTTGACACATTTGATAATTCAAGAAGCCTGTGCATCCATTTCATTCTTTTACGCATTTTGTATCTCTTTAACTGGCCAGCTTTGATTTTTTAGGCGTTTACATGATTCTTTTGAATATTTCTCATGGCATATCTTGAATTGGGTATATTGGTGATTGTTTTATGCTGCTAAAAGTAATCATGTAATGCGAGTGTAGATTCGGATGGATACTCCATCTGGCATTAAGGATTCAATTCCTGCTTGGATCAAGTTCTCTGTGCAAGCTCCAGGAGAAATTCCTTATAATGGAATATACTATGACCCACCAGAGGAGGTATTGCTCTTATTCTTTAAACTATAGTTCTGCACTTGTACTGCATAGAAAAGAAGTATGTTTCCAAGAAAATTAAGAGGTATAGTGGAGAAATTGTTAGGGAAAGCTGCATAACATTGTTGTATATTACATGAATGGTTGGGATTCTTTTTATAGATGATACAAAAATCTGTTTAAAAGTTGACAGGAAGTTCATTATCACATGATCTTATAGACCCATATGTTGCAAAAATCAACTTTAGCAAGCTTCCCTTGTGCTGAAGATTTCATGATTTCACTTGAACTACAAGTTCCTTTTGTGAAACACCTTCCTTACCGGTCTGGATAGGCCATATAAAGCTGTACTGGAGTGCAAGCATCCTCATCATGGTTTCTTTTACTTTAAGTCAATAAGCCTCTTGAAAAGCCATACCTGGTGTGGGATTAGGGTTATGTTTGAAAATCGCCTTTTGAGAAAAGAGTGAGCATGAATTTGCAGTGAGTCTGCATACTATACTTATTATGGTTTGGTTGTTTTCCTTTAATAGGAGAAGTATGTATTTAAACATCCTCGGCCAAGGAAACCAAAGTCACTCAGGATATATGAGTCGCATGTTGGAATGAGTAGCACGGTATGAATCTCTCTCTCTCTCTCTCCCTCTCTAGTCAATATGTTTTCTATATGGTTGCATAAATAGCAACCTCTTTAGAGTTACACGGAGAAGACTACTACGCCATTTAAGTTTTGTACGTGTGTGACATTGTCAGGATTGATTTATTTGAAGTACACACCCTTTTCTTTTTATGTATTCTCCTGTTATACATGACTTTTCTCTCAAAAGATTGTTTAAATCTCCCTGTACTTCAACTAGTACCTTATATTTTCATGTATTTTCCCCTACTCATAAGTGGAATGATACTGTATACTGTATGATACTGTATACTTGTATGAGTATGCTGTAGTTAGATATGTCTCACACGTTTGTTTGTTATTTGTTTTGCCAGCTTATTCATTTGTAAAGGTCACACGATTACTTCGTTTGAAGCATAGTATATGAGCTAGTTTTGTAAATCTGTTTTTCAGTTCAAATATAACTCTTACCCATCAGAAAACTCTACTTAGTGACACAACTTATATTATTTAGCTGGTAGAGGTATATTTTTGCACATTGGTGCAGGACATGTGGTTATCATGTTGAGTAACCAATGTTATTTTCATCTTTTATATATATGAGTCAATTTAAATAAAGCAAAATTCCTTCAGTATGCCTGAATGGGCTATTTATATATATTATTCTTGTTGCATTAGATGTTCCGGTTTGTTCTTGACGGTATGTTTGATGCATTGCAGGAACCAAAGATAAACACATATGCCAACTTTAGGGATGAAGTTCTTCCCCGAATAAAGAAGTTGGGCTATAATGCTGTTCAGATTATGGCTATTCAAGAACATTCATATTATGCTAGCTTTGGGTAACTCTTTTCTACCTGCTTCTATCGATAATTCTTTTCGGGCTGAAACATGTGTTTCCTTTCAAATAAATAGTTTTCGGAAGTCGGCTGCCTCAAGATTAGTTCCATGCTGTATTTCTAAATCTGTATGCTTCAGGTACCACGTGACAAATTTCTTTGCACCTAGCAGCCGCTTTGGAACTCCTGACGATCTTAAGTCTTTGATAGATAGAGCTCATGAGCTTGGTTTGGTCGTTCTAATGGATATTGTGCACAGGTAATCATCAGTTTAGTTTTGGTATGATGAACTGTAGGCTGGAATTCGTAGTCATGCTTAAAATCTATGATCTATGAAGCTCCGACTTCGGTGTATGTTTGATACAAATCACTGACTGTAGTGGTGTGGAACATTGATAAATGTTTATCAATATTAGGATCTACTGGACAATCTATCCAGATTATTATATCCGTGATGGTGAATTTTTTTTTGTTAATTCCAAGTTGTGTAACAGATTAAATCTTCCGTGCAAGTACATAACACACATGATTACAAGCAGCAACCAACATACAAGGAAAACAATTAGGAAACACCTTCTTAGAAGGACATTGAAGTGGCTTCATGCCTATGAATAATCAACTACAAAAGTTTATTACCGCTGTTATCTAGAAAACGACGTACAGAAACACTGGCCATTTTACATGTTACACATGACGTTTCTCTAAAACAGCAGCGCATTATTATTGGGAAATACGCTTGAAGCAACATTGTAGTGATCAGTTTCTCTGTTTAACTAGCAAAATCAGAGAATGGTGGTGGTTAAAAGTATCTATCATCATCCTACAGAACTCTCTATAAAGGACTGGTAAAACAAACTAAAGGGGGGTGGGGGGGGGGGGGGGGGAAGAACTTCAGTGAAACATTTTCTTTCCTAGAAGACAAGCACATTCTAATCTTTAATATCTTCGTGTGGATCAGTAGCATTCACCCTCTAAGTCATAATTTGTTCTCATCATAGGATCGGATATGATCCCATGGGGATCAATTCTAAATTTCTTTTCTGGATCTAAACAGAAGTCTAACTAGAATGCAATAGTGATGATAATGAAGTTGAAGGAAGGCAATTTCTGGACCCACCATTTGATTTTGATTTGATTTGTTGGAAGACGCATGTTTATATTGTTTTTTGATAGAGTTTATGCATGTGGATATTGGGTGAAGATCAAATGCTACTTATTTTGGTAGTTAGAGGCTCATTTAAAATATGATGAGAGAATAATAAATCAATCTCGGAATGTATGCAAAAGTGAGAAAGAATATGCAGTATAAAGATACAGTGGGGGAGAGTTGATGATCACCTACTTTTTGCAAACTTTACATCATATTGTTTCCTTGCATTCCAATTTGATTAGTAAAACAAGAATGTGAGAGTAAACCTTACACCAGCATGGTCCCAGTTATAACTCTCTATAGGTGACATTAAGAAGGTACAAGGGTCGTCATTCTTCATTGAACTGAGATTAA
The DNA here is from genome assembly GCA_023055425.1 of Linanthus parryae. NCBI lineage: Eukaryota > Viridiplantae > Streptophyta > Magnoliopsida > Ericales > Polemoniaceae > Linanthus > Linanthus parryae. The sequence goes on along the minus strand of JALGPY010000005.1, from coordinate 97,137,815 downwards.
TATAGAAACTTGTAAGTGCTCTAAGAGCATCAGCTTCTGGTTTCCATGCCACACTGCATTCATTCAGTATCCATAAACATACGTATGAGACAGTATGGGACTTGCATGCTAAAGCATGGATGTGGATTTTGTGGATGTGATCTTTTGTGACATGTTTTGTCAAATCATATTGTGAGAGGGAGAGAGATTGTCTTGAATATATGCTACATGGTAAAGTTGGTTCCTAGTTGTATATATCACATCTCCCATCAGTTGTCACGAATACCTAAAATTTGATTGTGGGTGGATTAAATGGGTGCTGCTGCTGGGAGTGTACAAAAGTTTCTTGAAGAATTCAATTGAAGGCCATTGTTATTTCAAGATTAAAAATTATGCCTTTGAGATGTATTCTCGTTTCTGGGAGTAAACAACCCACTGATGTTTCTCAACATTTGATTGTGGATGCACTAAATGGCCTCTGTTTCTCATCACCTCTTTTTTATTGCTCTTAAACCAATACGACTCTGCTGTCCTGTATATATATATGTGTGTGTGTGTGTGTGTGTGTGTGTGTGTGTGTGTGTGTGTGTGTGTGTGTGTGTGTGTGTGTGTGTGTGTGTGTGTGTTGGTTTAAAGTGATTAATACAACACATCCTACTTTGTTGTAAACTCGGATTGTTGTAAGTTAACATCCTGTATGGGTATAATAAGCCTCTTGAAACACAATGAAGCTACCATAGAACATGTATCGTACTTTCTTATTTGATTATAAGGATTACAAAAGGAATACACAGGCTGAATTGAAACACGGAATACCTTACTTTAGACAGGATCTATCTACTCTCACATCCCATTTTTATTAGGGTTTCAGTGGTACTATATTACCAAATATAATTCATGAATTAACTAACTATTGTGGGTGGGAATTGCAAAGTGTGGTCTGGATCTAGCAAGGTAGATATCTGTAGGCCCAGATACCAGCTAATTTATTGGGCTATTTATTTGGTTTCTTTGGAAAGGTTCATTGATATTGTTGCTTTACTTCATTATTGTTATGTTATTGATGGATCAATGTAGCTCATTTCCAATTTTTCTGTTTCTTATTTGACGCAGTCATTCTTCTAATAATACCTTGGATGGGCTAAATATGTTTGATGGAACAGATAGCCACTATTTCCACTCTGGATCTCGTGGTTATCATTGGATGTGGGACTCTCGCCTGTTTAACTATGGACACTGGGAAGTATGTTGCAACATTTGATTCGTTCTTTAATTTAAAGATGTTAATTCTGTCTGTCTTTGTAGGCTGATTGTGACCTCTAACTTTTTAGGTTATGAGATATCTTTTGTCAAATGCAAGATGGTGGCTCGATGAATATAAGTTTGATGGGTTCAGATTCGATGGTGTTACTTCAATGATGTATACTCACCATGGACTGCAGGTGCAATTTGTTGTCCATTATAAGTGCTTGGATGAGCTTCTCAGTAGGGTTTACAGTGCAGGTGTATAATTGAACAATTCGTAGAAAAATTGCATAGTTCTAAGTTTGCAGGGAAAATAAGCATACTCTCAAATAGAACTATGGTCTTTTTGAAGTTTGATATGCTAGAAGCATGCCGGTTCTGTTTAGTATGGGTAGCTGACACTTGACATGGGTAGATACCATGGTAGATAGATCAATAACTTTTATAAATATTTATATCTATCTTTTGACACAGTTTACATACGCATGCGTAACTGCTAACAATTTTATTTGTGAAGGGGAATAAATTTGAGAGGAGGGGCTAAAAACTTCTGCAAAGCAAATTAGGACTAAGCTCCAGATTTTATTCTTTGTATATGCCAGTATATAGGACTATAGGAGTAGTTCTTTCTTCTTCTAATAAAGCTGAAATGACTTTTGTAGAGGCAAAGAGAACCTTTTAGGTTACTGAAGGTAGTAAAAATATACCCACACAGACCTCATCTCGCTAAAAAAAGTTTACCAAAAAAAGAGTTGTAGAAGAATCAACATATACATGAATTCTCCTGCCATTTATTTTTAGCTGAGTAAAGAAAGCCAAGAAAAAGTTGAAGGGGCAGTTTCACTCTGGAGGATTGAACTAACATACAATTTTTTAGCCATTAATTATATATATGCATAAACTTGACAATATGGATTTCATAATTTGCTATCTGCAAACTTCCAACATTTATTTGTTGTACTCTTTTTTGCTATTTACTAGGTAGCTTTCACCGGGAACTACAACGAGTATTTTGGATTAACGACTGATGTAGATGCGGTGACTTATCTGATGCTGGTTAATGATCTCATTCATGGGCTCTTCCCCGAAGCTATCACTATTGGTGAAGATGTATGTTTCATTTTCCTATCACTATTTACTTTTCATGTCCTTGTGGAACCAGGTTTAAAGGAAAAGCTACGATAAGATGGTGAAAAGGTCGTAGCAAATCCCTGTTTATAAGTGGAGAGAAAGGTTAATCTGTTTAAAATATCGTCATTTGAACAACTTTTCTTTCTTTCCAGGTAAGTGGAATGCCGGCATTTTGTATTCCGGTTCAAGATGGTGGAGTCGGCTTTGACTATCGCCTTCATATGGCCATTGCAGATAAATGGATAGAGCTTCTCAAGTATGTTTCTCTTCGGATATATACTCTTTTTCCATGTATTTTTTTATCTGTAACTATTACTTACCGACTTAATATTAGAGTAAGCTTTTTAAATACTAAGTTTGCAGGGAAACGCTTATATATCGATTCAGGATGCTAAATCTTATAACTCGGTGGCAATTATGAATGATTCGTAAGATTCACCCATAGAACCAGTTCAGTTGTTTTTTAATTACATGTAAAGAACTTACTACCAGCCTACAGTTCTAAAGGGGAGGGGGTCTGCAGGGTTTGAACCCTGGTGGTGAACTTGGGCGCTGGTCACTTGGACTGACCACTTGTTCAACTAGTTCAGTTGTTTAGTTATGACAAATCCATATCTACATCAGAACTTAATTTTCTTGTTTTTGTCAAATTTTCCACCTATCTTGTTAAGTCAAGACTTCACTTTTCCCATTAATTTCTCATCTTATATCTCTCTTGCCTTTCTTTGATCCAGGTTTGGGATGTTACATTTTTGATAAATACTCCGTCCCACCTAGAGTATCTTCGTTCCCTAAAATGGAAATACCAGAATGAATGCCGTAATACCAAAAGAGTTACTTCCTCTCTTTACTCCCCTCAACACCTTTCTTGAAATTCTTTCTTTTTCACTTACCAAGAAAAAAGTATCACATAAAACAAAGGGCATTTTAGTTAATCTATCAAGTCAAAAGCACATTCGTAATCTCCTAGTGTCGGAACTCAGGGAGTAGAATTATATTAAGAATGTTCAGAAGATTTTATCTTATAAGCTGGTACGTCTCGTTTATAATTGTAGCATATCAATATGCTTCACCACTGAATTTGGGTGTTTGATGAGCAAGTTCTCAATATGATTACTATAATCAGGATTTAAAAGCAAATGAAGTAGGGCAACTTAGTTTATAAATTTGTTGAATTATGCTCTGTGATCTAATAATGAAGTGTTATTTGCTGCAATTAGTGAAATTAGGACTCTCCTCCACAATTACAATATGCTGACGTTATTCAGTTATGGGATGGCTATATTTTGCAATAGTTTCATTTAGGGTGATGTTAAATCTATAAATCATCCGAGAATATTATCACTCATGTTTTAGTTTATGAGATATGCTGGCATTATTCATTTATGAATGCTGTTATTTTTCAGTAGTTCAATTTTCAGTGGTATTTAAATTGGCAACTACACTCACTCATTTTGTCCTGCTTCTTCTGAACAGAAAGAGGGATGAGGATTGGAGAGTAGGTGATATTGTTTTCACACTCACAAACAGAAGGTGGTTAGAAAAGTGTGTTTCGTATGCTGAAAGTCACGATCAAGCCCTTGTTGGTGACAAGACCATTGCGTTTTGGTTGATGGACAAGGTTCCACTAAATACAGCTTATTTGTATTTTTGCCTTGTCCTAATATTTTTTACCAGAAACATACTTCCTCCCGTTTCTTCTCTATGTACCCGGTTGACTTTTGTGGGTTACTTTGACTCGGTGATCTGGTTAGAAAAATGGGGCAAGAAGTTGATAATTTTTTCATGGGGTTGTAGAGCAAACTTTGATGCACAACCCGATAAAAAAATTATCAAATTTTTGCATCGTTTTGCTAATATCACCGGGTCAAAGTGACCCTCAAAAGTCAACCGGGTACATAAAGAAGAAATGGAGTTAGTACGTATTACTTGCTCTTGAATCGTCATGGCTGTCAATATGTTTTTCAGGATATGTACGACTTCATGGCGTTGGATAGACCAGCAACTCCGTTGATAGATCGTGGAATTGCACTGCATAAAATGATCAGACTAATTACTATGGGTTTAGGCGGTGAAGGATATCTAAACTTCATGGGAAATGAATTCGGCCATCCTGGTAAGGATGTATACTATTTTTGTTCTTTTGGAGTTCATCTTCTTTTCTTTCTTCCTTTTCCATGTCACATGGACACGGTTTTGAATATTATTCTATTGTTCTAATTCTTTTGACCAGAATGGATCGATTTTCCAAGAGGCAGCCAGAATCTTCCTGATGGGAGAGTTATACCTGGGAATAATTTTAGTTATGATAAATGTCGCCGCAGATTTGATCTTGTAAGTTATTTTTCCCCCTACTCTGTCATTAGGCTAACAACTCTTAAAGCATAGAAAGCCTTGTAAAAGATATCTGTAAGAACTGCATTTCTAACATTGCTTCACAAACTTGTGAATCTGTAGTTTCTCCTTTTTCTAAAACATTTTAGTGTGAGTCTCTAATTAGTTTTTTCCTTTTTACTACATTTGCGTGTGTATAAGTTAATTGAGTTCTATTGACACTTGCCAAAGATGAATGTACGCACTTAACTCATAAAGAACATAACATGGATCTATAATATCCGTATTGTGTTACCTTGGAAAGGCAAAGAAATACTCTAGAAGACTTGTACTGCCTTTTTGCACAACATCGATTAGGAGAACAAAAAGAAATCAAAGATGAATGTATAGGAAATCAATAATACGTCTTCAAGGAATACACTTCCACGTAACTAGGTTAAGACATGAAATGTTCATATGGAACAATGTGCCCATCGTCTTATCTTTATTAATATAGGCATAGCAGGTACAGTTGCAATTCCCCACGACTGGATAAATTGTTTCATGTGTTACATAAAGTAGGGTATCATCTTCTAGTTGCATTTGGTCAATTGATGATTTGTGTGCTTGTCATTCTTTATTAACCATGATGGCTTCTTGGATATTGCTCTCCAGTACCCCACGGTGGTATTGAAACCTTTACCTCCAGTGCTGGTTATTCATATTTTGCTATTATGTTGCGTTTTAGGAACAAATACCGGTTTTCTGGTTTATTGACAAGAAAAATTGTAAAATTTGTTTGTCATGAAATATGTTCGGACTAGCCACAACGAGTCGTACTTCGTAAAATATGCAACAATCAAGGAAAATAATTTGTAGTGCAATTTGCAAACATTGAATTCAATTGAACTCAGTTTCTTAGAATTTTACCTCCAGTGCTGGTTATTCATATTTTGCTATTATGTTGCGTTTTAGGAACAAATACCGGTTTTCTGGTTTATTGACAAGAAAAATTGTAAAATTTGTTTGTCATGAAATATGTTCGGACTAGCCACAACGAGTCGTACCTCGTAAAATATGCAACAATCAAGGAAAATAATTTGTAGTGCAATTTGCAAACATTGAATTCAATTGAACTCAGTTTCTTAGAAAATTGCAGGATTGGACTCACATTCTTACAAAATTGTAGCTTAAGAAGAGGTTGTCCAAATATGGAAAGCATTGAACTACAGGGAGATATAGGAAGAATTTGCATAACCACCTGTATGTCTAAAGTATATTGGGAACCACCAGAAGATGCATTCATGATTCTTGTATGTTTACAAACATGTGTGATTGCCTGATATTGTTGATATTTTTATTTTCAGGGGGATGCAGATTATTTACGATACCATGGGTTGCAGGAGTTTGATAGAGCAATGCATCATCTTGAAGAAGCATACAGTGTATGTTCTTTTGTTGTGCCAAGCTTCTTTTTACATCAGTTGCAAGTTTCGATTTGTCTATTGAGATTTTTTTCTGCAAGTTTTCCAATAATTTCGTACGGGTTCTCTGCAGTAAGCTATTGTCATATTCGAATAAGTGGCACAACGCACATGGCTCTCTAAAGTAGTGCTTTAACTCCTACCTCTACTTATTCATCAACTTCTCTACTTCTACCAGGATAAGTTCTTCTTCCCTTAGATCGAAGAAGAGAAAGCATTGTGCAACTACCATAATCCTCTGTCTTCTTTATAAATCATATTAATCTAAACTCCTTACTTAATGGATCCGTCTTCTCTGCATGTTTTCTAATCCTGTAACTGAGTGAGAAAATATCCATGCTCAGCCTGCCTAACAATCAGAACTCAGAAGTATATCCCGATTTCCCAAAATATTTATCAAATCATCAGCACTTCTGTTCCACGATGAATTTGGTTTGCACCCTACGATTCCCGTAGGACTATTCATCCAAAAAGCATTGGCCAGTGGACTGCCAGCGCTCGTAGTGACTTTCTTGACAATCCACAATCTCCAGCACACCATACTGTCAATCCCAATCATCTGACCCACAGCACCCCTGCTACCGGTAGCAACATGTGCTCTGATTCCTCTATGTTCTTTCAGCCGGCCTGTTCTGAAGACCTCTTTGGACTGCTTCCAATGGGGAAACCTGTAAAATATTTCTTTATAGGTACAATCTGTATGATTATTCGGTATACTGCAACATCGCCGCTAGAGCTGCACTTTGGGTCGGTTAACCGGCCGGTTCCGGTTAAAATCGACCCGAATTAACCGAAGAATTGTAACCGAGAACCGAACCAAACCGATGTACCGGTTCCGGTTCCACGGTTTGGTCCTGTTATACCTTCTGCCAATATCCCGGTTTCGTTTAATCGGAACCAAACCATTGAAAAACTCGGTTAATCGAACCGAAACCGTTGGGTTTGGTATTTCACAGTTCGGTTCCGCTTCCGGGTAAACGAACATGCAGCTCTAATCGCCACTATCCTTTTGGTTGTCCTGACTACTGAATATAATTGTCTCGCTGAGTAACCCTAATGAGCGGAGTCTATGTTGTTCCTAAAAAGTGTGCTCTTTACTTGTACCATTGTACTCAACTTTCTCCATTTCTTGCATATTTCCTTGCCCACGACCAGGAGTCATCTCATTTTCTATGTCGACCTTCAATATTATGCTAGAATGTTTGTACTGGAGCAAACATCATATATGTCATCATGTCTCCCATATACTGTTTGCTGTTTTGGTATCAGTAATTTCAGTGACGTAAAAATGTTATGGTAAGATCTTTTGTATATGCTTATATTAAAACACATGACAGTTTTATTAATGGTCTGATGGAACTTACACATGGAAATCGTTAAAATGGGGTAGGATAATATCGACATATCCTACAAATTAAAAAAGCTGTACAGTGAAATTTCAACCTTCAAGTCCTTAGTTATATTTTTGTTCGTGGTGGTAGAGTTACTAAGATTTTCAATATCTAGCCCATAAAGAATTAGGTAACTTGAAATATATGTATTACCTGAGTGGATTACTGGCGCAATAACTTGCTACTCCTAACCATTAAATAAAATTCCTGAAAGCCAGATTGTTAGTATGTATATACCAGATTTCTCTTGTTCACTTTTTTCCGACCCAGTACGGAATGCTATAGATTTGTACAAAAATGGTGAAAGACTAGTTTTATGTAGTAACTAATATAGTCACACCTGGTATCTTTGGGAATGATGATAGATTGGCTCGAACATTATTCTCTTTGGGATTCAAAAATCGTAAAATTATTCTCATTGTATTTATTTAAGTTTTAGATTTAGAAATTAAGAAGCAAAACTTTGCATCTTACTGTTAATTCTGTTATTTTATGCGTGCATGGATCTGGAATGAGGTTCACTGTTTTAATTCATGAGCTGTTATTTTAATTGGTCCATAAATGTTGCACTCTAACCCATTTCGTACACCTGTATCTGTGTATTCCAGTTCATGACGTCAGACCACCAGTACATATCAAGAAAGGATGAAGGAGATAGAATGGTCGTCTTTGAAAGAGGAGACTTGGTTTTTGTCTTTAATTTCCACTGGTGCAATAGCTTTTCAGATTACCGAGTAGGATGCTTAAAATCAGGAAAATACAAGGTATGTTTGTGTATTTCATTTTGCAGGAACCTGTGTCTTACTAGGAAAACTAGCTATATAGATGTTTCTACTATTATATTCTTAAGATGGTTCAGTGAACCTTTGTATTCCTTAATTTTCCTTTTGGGTTGTGTGGTAGAGCTATTTCCATATATACCTGGCTAATCTGGTAGTTAAGAATTCTAAAATGCCTGCTGTGTCATGTTGCAGACCTTAGTTAGGTCATACCTTGTAGCTTGATCATTTTGCTGTTCTCTGCAGAATTGGAAATAAATATTACTACTAAGTAGATCCACCTCAGTGTATTGTCTTAGAAGGTATTTCATGCCTAAAAGGGGATCTGATTTATGTTGCACTCGTAATAAAAGCCGACTTCTATTTTAACAGTCTAACCAGCAAAGAAAATAGGATGCCAAAACAACTGCAGAGTGAAGAATATTTGATGCTTATATAAGTTATAGTTAGTGCTAAATCTATTTGGCAAGGGCATCATACAAGAAAATGGAAGGTTGTCTAGTTGAAGTGCAAATATCTCCCGCTTTCACTCTGGTTAAGCTATGGTTGAGTACGGTGGGATGACGCTATTTTTCTTCTGCTTATGATTGCTCATAGTAATTCCTACTGGATAGTCGCAAGGAATAACCGGGGGTGGTGTTACGAATAATCGAGTATATTGGACCTTTATTCGCCTCTAGGGTTGTAAATTCTGTGTTCTAGTGGCTGTTACAGTTTTGGCACAAATCTGAATGTCTTGTGTGAAAAACACTGACAACTTAATTCCGCCCAAGCATCAAATGCTTGTTTAGCTGGATTTCATTTTGTTTTAAAATACACTAGAAAGCAAATAGGCTTCAGGCTTCTGATTAAGTGATATCCCCGTAATGCACAGCACCAGTAAACTTGTCTTTACTCCAACCTTGATCTGGTTCATCTGTGTTCAAATTTGAAAGCACGTTGTCCTTCCTAGCATTTGTCCTCCGAACAAATAGTGAGATTTTTATTTTATTTTCGTATTACACTTTGCTAATTACATTTTGTGCTGCCTCTTTCAGATAGTTCTGGATTCAGATATGAAGTTATTTGGCGGCTTTGACAGACTTGATCATAGCGTGGAGTACTTCACCACTGTAAGAATTTAATTTCGTTTACCATATTTAAATCGTAAGAGATTGGAACAAGAGTTGATAAGTTAAATCCTTTTATCTTCAGGACAAACGGCACGATGACCGGCCTTCTTCTTTCCTAGTGTACGCCCCTTGTAGAACAGCAGTAGTCTATGCCCTGGTGAAGGATGAACAAGAAGCTATTGATGTGTGAACTCTTATTAGTACACCTTCATCGGCCGAGTCTTCTGTTCACTTTCAGTTGAATATCCAAGGAACGAGGAAATAACACCATGCCAAGGCTTGAATTCAGTAAAGCTCGATCCAAAAGAACCCAGATAGGTGACGGGTGGAGCGTTGAACTTGCATAGCTGTTTGAGGTAGCAGAGCAGTCTTGCGGAGGAATCTAGAACATTGTCGTAGCAGTTTTGTAAATGGTCATGCTTTTACCTTCTCTCTTAATAATCCTCACACCTACAAGATGTTAGAGAAGCATCTGTGCTGACATAACAACTCGTAGTGCATCCATATTTGCAGAATATGGTTTATCTAGTATGTTACCGAAACCTTTACCTTATATCTAGTATGTTACCATGTTACCGCAACCTTTATCTAATATCTTTATAATACCATGCAGTAATCAACATCATAGTCTCCAGCTGGTAGATACCCCTCTCTAATTTCTTACATATAGAACCCTTCTCATGCTCCATTTACCCTATCCGAAAATTTATGTCCATCTTATTAATTGACAGAACATTTAAGATCATAAAGGCAATTATGGGACTTTTGTCCCCAAAACACATTTAAGATCATAAAGGCAATTATGGGACTTTTGTCCCCAAAACACGTAAATTCCGGATGTTTTAAACACATTGGGCAGCCGACCATGCATTTTAAGGTTAGGGAACCGAGCATGTTTAAAACCTCGTCAAGATGAGATTTCGGGCTAAAAAAAAACCTCATGTTCACGATGAGGTTTTAAAATCTCTCTTATTTTTTGTATTATTGTTGTAAGATACCGCATTTTGGCATTTTCGAGACAAATCTTTTTCTAAATTTACTCTAGCAACACCACAAAAGGCTGAGACATAGGGTGAGTTTGGTGTGGATTTTTTTGTGGATTTTAATCCAAAATCTACTTTTCAGTTTTTTGGACTTTTTGTTAAGGTTTGGTATGGACTTTTTTGAGTGGATTTTGGATTTTCAAATTGTAGTGTAGAAAAGGTGGAAGCAAAAAGTTGAGTTTGAGTGAATTTTTTGTGCCTTTTTTCATCAAATCATACAAATGACAATAATATCCTCGCTAAACAACAAAACTGTCACATCAGTGACTTTTTAACATCACCAATTTTTTTTTTTACCAAACTCATGCATCTTTTTTCTTGAACTTTTGTGTCACGGACTTTTTTCACACCATCTTAAAAGACAGCTTAAAATCTAAAAAGTCCACACCAAACCCACCCATAACAACTCATTGAGACCCTGTAATAAGAATTATGCTGGTGCAGGTGAAGAAATGAAATCATCCCCTCCTACCGATGCGTATCTAGATATTTTATTTGGAAACATCACCTTGGATTGCACCTTTTTACTGTTTTGGTCAGAGGATTATGTTTTGGGGTTCTTGAAAGGGAACACTGACACAAATTTCTTGAGGGACGTTCAAACATTATGGAAGACATCCAGGTTGAAGAAGAAGGGGATACTTGGTTATGCAAAACGCGCAGAGCAAAATTCTATTCCAGTTGGGATTTTAAGTATTGCATGTTTGGGTTTTGAGAATTCAGTTGAGGCGGCTTGTTATCTCTCTTCGCTGCAGCAGTGCGTAAGATAGTCACAGAACTACTTGTATGTCCTATTATTTTTTTAGACGATTATCGTCCAGCCCAAATTATCACTGTTGTGTTGAAGCCCAAGCCCAGACTTGTTGCTCCGAAGCCCAATCATTGCTCGAAGCCCATCTCATGTGAAGCCCAAAAGTGTTGAAGCCCAATGTTTTATCTTCACCTCCTCTAGACTTTGAAAGCTGAAGAACAAGTGTATGAAAATCAATCTGCTGAATTATCCGACTCTACTGCTATGAATATCTCTGCTGCCTATTCTGCTTCTTTGAATTCCTATCAAGGATCTGGACGTGGTCGAGGTCTTCTCGGTCCAGAACCATCCACTGGTCGAGGCGGCTACGGCAGAGCCAGTGGATCCTTTGGTCGATCCAACTTCGAATCTGGTCCAAGGAACCAGGGAGGTAGGTTTGACCAAACTCAAGGCTGTGGTGGTCAAAGGGGTCACCACAATCGTGGTTCTCGTGGGTCGTTATAACCCGAACTCTCGTCCTTCTACTACACATGTTAAATGTCAAATATGTGGTCTTGACTATCATTCTGCGGCTGATTGTTGGAATAGGACTGACTACTCCTATCAGAGAAAATGTCAAATATGTGGTCCTGATCATGTCACAATGGGAAATGGTCAAGCTTCTTCAATTAACCACACTGGTACTGCATCTATTAAAACATCATCTCATAATTTCACTTTAGATAATACTTAGATGTACCTAATTTAGCAACAAACCTTTTATCTGTTTATCAACTATGTGCTCAACATAACAGCTACTTTGTTTTCTATGCCAATTCTTTTTATATTCAGGATCTGAGTGCGGGCAGTTCTTTACACAGGCTTGAGTGAAAATGGGCTCTATCCTATTTATCCTTTTCCTTTTATTGTTATGTCTCCCAAGGTCTGTTCGGGTAGTAAAATTAATGTGCCTCTGATACATGCTAGGCTGGGTCACCCAGCCAATGACATTTTGCTTCGTTTATTTTGTTATGCTTATAAGCCATCTTCTACTTCTACTGTGTGTGAATCATGCTTAAAAGGAAAAATAACTAGATTACCTTACACTAAGTCTACTACTGTGTCACATGCTCCTCTTCATCTTCTACACTCTGATGTTTGGTGTCCTGCTTCTGTTAAGTCTCTTTAGGGTTAAATATTTTATGTACTCTTCATTGATGATTTTTAAAGATACACCTGGTTGTTTCCTCTCTTTCACAAATCTGAAGTCTCTGCTGTTTTCCCAAATTTAAAATTCATGTTGAAAATCTGGTAGGATATACAATCAAAATTTTAAGGTCCGATGGTGGTGGTATATACATATCTATACTCTTTCAAAAGTTCTTAAACACAAATGGCATTACACATCAAAAATCTTGTCCTTATACTCCACAAAAAAATTGCATTTCTGAAAGGAAACATAGACATAGACTGCTATTACTATGCTTCAACATGCCTCTTTACCTCATTATTTTCTGGTTTCATGCAATTGCTACAACTGTGTATCTCATTAACAGAATGCCAAGTTCAGTTACTCTGAGAAAATTTCCTTAGGAACTATTGTTTCATAAAACACCTAACTATGATGATATGAAATTGTTTGGCCATGGTTGTTATTCTTATCTTATACCATAAACACACTCTAAACTTGATCTTAGAATTACGCGATGCATCTTTCTTGGTTATGTTGACAATTATAGAGGGTATTTGTGTTACTTGAAATATGCTCAGAAATTTTAGATTAATAGGGATGTTTTATATAATGAAACATTGTTTCCTTACACTTCTACTTCATCTCTAGATTTATCACCTTTTACAGATTCAGTTCATCCTTCTGATCACTCCTTCATATCTACAGGAAATGATGATACCACGGGCACTTCATTTGCGCTCTCTGCTGCAACCAGAAGTTGGTGATGGAGATGGTGCATCACAAGAGCAGATACCCACTTATTTAGAACAGATACAACCACCTCCCTCTCCCAACTTTGGCATGGCACCACCAGTGGCAGATCAATCACCTCCAGCTCACGGTCATCCTATGAAGACTAGAAGCAAATCTGATCCTCATCACTCACAAAAATTCAATGACTTTGGTAGACTTTTTGGGTTCCATGCTACAATCAATGCTCTTCATGTTTCTTCTCCTGAATCTACTTCATTTTCTGAGGCTAAGAAACACACTCACTGGCAAGAAGCTATGTCAGCTGAGTATCTTAGCCTCATCCAACAAAATACTTGGAGCCTAGTCTTGCCTCCTAAAGGCGCTAACATTGTTCGTAACAAATGGTTTTCAAAACTAAATACAAAGCTGATGGTTTTGTTTCTCGTTTTATAGCTAGAATTGTAGCCAAGGGTTTCATCAAACCCCTGGACTTGACTTTGATGAGACATTTAGCCATGTCATTAAACATGCTACTATTTGCACCATTCTAGCTTTAGCTGCTACTTTTGACTGGCCTTTTACAGCAACTTGATGTTAAAAATGCTTTTCTTCATGACCATCTTCAAGAACTTGTTTATATGAAACAACCACCAGGCTTTGTTGATCCTTCTAAACCTCATCATGTTTGTCAACTGCATAATCCATTTACAGTTTGATACAGACTCCAAGAACATGGTTTCATCATTTTACAACTTACATAAACTTCTCTTGGATTTACTCAATCTTCTACTTATAGTTCCCATTTTATTTGTCATTCTTCTGATGGCATCACTATTTTGTTACTAAATGTAGACGAAATAATTGTCACTGGCAATAATCTGCACAACTTCCGCATCTGGTGAAGTCTCTAAACTCAGAATTTGACATGATGAACTTGGGTCCGCTTCATTACTTTCTTGGTTTAGAAATAAAACACAACTCCAATGGTAATTTTGTTTCTCAAGAAAAATATATTCAAGGTGTCTTGAAACGATTTAATATGGTTAACTGCAAACTTTGTCCTCACCCTCTACCGTCTTCTGGAAAGTTTCATGCTCTTGATGGCACTCCTTTACCTGATTTTACAATTTTTCGTCAACTATTAGGGTCTTTACAATACTTATTGTTTACTCGTCCGGATATTGCATTTGCAATTAATCATCTTTGCCAGTTTATGCACGCTCCCACAAATGTTCATTTACTTGGTGCAAAACAGATTCTCCTTTATTTAAAAGGAATTCATTCTTGGGCTTTTCTATTCAAAAGGTCCAAGCCTAGTTCACGCTTTTACCGACGTTGATTGAGCTGGCAACCCAATAGATCATCGCAGCACCATGGGCCTTGTCATTTTATTGGGCCTAATCCTATTCATTGGGCTTCTCAGAAACAGCCCACAATTGCGCGCTCATCTACTAAAGCTGAATACAGGGCACTCGCTGTTACAGGAGCTGAATTATCATGGCGTAAAATACTTTTTAAAGATCTACATCTGCGCTTAAATCACCCCCCAACACTTTCGTGTGATAATGCTTTTGCAATAAAAATGATAGCTAATCCTATTTTGCATGCACGCACGACGAATATTGAAATTGATTACCACTTTGTTCGTTTAAAAGCTTTACGAAAGGAACTAATTATTTATTTTATTTCCATTTCATACCAGCTTACTGACATTTTTACGAAGGGCATGCCAACTCCTCGCTTTGTTGAACTTAAAGACAAACTCATGGCTTCAAGACCACCTTGAGTTTGAAGGGGGCTAGTAGACGATTATAGTCTAGCCCAAATTATCACTACTGTGTTGAAGCCCAAGCCCAGGCTTGATGCTGTGAAGCCCAATCATTACTTGAAGCCCATCTCGCGTGAAGCCCAAAAGTGTTGAAGCCCAATGTTTTATCTTCACCTCCTCTAGACGTTCCAGAAGGACACTCTTGATATTCTCTCCGAAACTCTAACGGTCTGTACGCAATTAATGCTAGGGTTGCCAACAGTTCATTATCAGACAGTCCGACTCTTTTGTATATATCTTCAGTTCATGAATGAGACATGCAAGTCGGCTGTTTATTCTTCATTATCGTCTAGAAACTCTAAATCCTTCTCTCTCTAGAAACTAGGGGTGCAAGTTCAAACCGGAAAATCGCAAATCGAATCGAACCGAGCTAAACCGGTCCGAGCACAAACTGTTCGAAAGATAAACCGAACCGGACCGGACCGCTTAAACCGCAATAAACCGTATTGCATAGAATTCATGTACCAAAAATATAGTATTATTATTTTCTCATATAAAATATTGAAGCTTCTTTCATATTCATGTAGTTTTTGATTGAGCATTTTCTAAAACATTCTTAGAATAGATCAAGATAACGGTTGTAGATTTGACTGAGTATACTTTACTCCTTAATATTTGAAAAAAAATTAAATTTTCTTTTACATTTTTTAGTTTAAATATCTAATTTTAAGTTTCAATGTGTACTAATATGCAAACCGCCTGTTTTAACATAACTGAACCACGTAAAATCGAGACCGAGGCGAAATCGAACCGAGACTAAACCGAACTATCGAGGTTTGGATTTGTTCTCCTCAAACCGAACCGAACCGAACCGTTTACATCTCTACTAGAAACTCTAAATCCTTTCAGCGAATACTGTTAGTATTTTAATTTTCTAGACGGGTTATAGAGCTTTATGTTTCAATGTTAGTTTTAATCATTAGAAGTATGTAATATACTCCTATCCCGGGTTGTTTGCATCACCTTGACTGAACAATTGATTAATTTTGACACCAAACAAATCAGTGTTACCAAAATTCATTCATACCCACGTGAATTGCGAGTTGGATCGTGTGTTCCGAAACGTGGAGCACCAGCGATCCACATCGCTTAATATGGCGATTCCACTTTTTTCACCATTTTCACCTAACGTATCAATGTAGAATGGAAGATTAAACTTAGATATGTTAAATTACATCTATTTTTTGGGTATTGACTTCTAAATATTTGTATATATTGACAAATTTCATACTTTATGATTTACGGAAGATAGTAAAACTCCTACAAATGTATTTAAAGAAGCCTACTCTTGACGTAACGAATTTCATAGGGTATAGCGTTTCGTGATCCCGTTCCATGAACCGGAACGATCTGGGTTGCAGATAACTTACAATTCAAATTGTTTGAGGGGTATATAGTTTTTCAAATTGTTTCATGGCCTTTGTTATAGGTTCAAGGCCAGTCCTCTTTGTGGATGAGAACACCCTAAGTCGCCTCTTCCAACAGAGCATTTCCCCTTAGCAGTGTCTGATTCCAGTACCATTGCTTTTTGTGTGGGTAGTCTAAGACCAGACTTTAAAGAATGTTTACATTTACATTCTAATGATGGACATTTGGGATATTTACTTGGGTAATTTTCACTTACACCCCCTCAGTTTTGGTTGATCTTCACTTTCACCCCTTCTAGTTTGGAAAATTTCACTTACACCCCTTATAACTACCAAACAATGTTGTCATTTACACCCTTTACGTGTATTTACTCTGTTAGTTGGCGTAACTTCCCAAATTCAGTTTTTTTGTATAGATTTACCCTTGAAAATGCTATATAAATCTCAATCCACCATTAATTTTGTAAACTCTAACTCGAGTTAATCATAATTTTAACTTGTAGTAGCTGCACCATGTTCAGAAATGCATATGAAATATGTTATAGAATACAAATATTTTGCATGTGTTAAGAATAGACTGGCCAGAATTGACTTTTACAGCCTCAACAAAGCTAAATTTGTTCGACAAACTGATTTTGAGAAGTTACCATAAGAACTAGCATAGTGAATGCGTAGAGGGGGCGTAAGTGACAACATGTTTGGTAGTCATAAGGGGTGTATGTGAAGTTTTCCAAACTAGGAGGGGTGTAAGTGAAGATTGACCAAAACTGAAGGGGTGTAAGTGAATTTTACCCTATTTACTTCTAACAACCTGCTAACAATGGCAAAGTAGGTCCCTCTAGTTAACAGCTACTACAATATAAGTTTGATTTAGATATTGACGCAGAATAGAAGCGTTCAAATATGTCAAACGACAATATTTGTAAAGTAAAAGTAGTTCTCAAACATGAGAATACTGAAATTTTATTGATAAAGATGAAAAGTTGATTTGCCATAAGGCTTACATGGTTTAAATAGCCTAAAAATCTAAAATATGGAAAATTTTTCAAAAAGGAAAAAATAAACTAACAAATTATTCTAGGAGAACAAAATATTCTAAGATCAACCCAATTGACGGAATGTCAATTGGTCTTTCCTACCAAGAGAAACAGTTAAATCAATTATTACCAGAAATAGCAAAAACACTGATTTCGAGGTCAAGATAGCCGAATTTGACAAAACTGACATGGTGCCCGTGACTAACGGGTTCTTCTCAGTGCACCGTTTCCATTCAAACTAAGGTATGGTTCGATGATGAATCTCATACCTTCGATGCTGCCTCTGATTTTTTTGACTGACCGAAACTGTCTTCCTGTTTTCGACGATATTTTCCATAAATCTCGTCCTACATCCGATATATTAACGTCCCCTCTTTAACCAAACTTAGATTGAAGAGGTACAGTAGATCCCAATCTGCAGAAACCTGAAGCTGCTGAAGTTCTTCCAGATTCGGTGAAAGGAACACAAGAAGCTTGTTGTTGAGCTACTGTAGCCATGTTTAGTTTGTCTTTCAAGTTGAAGAACTGAGAATTTATCAATCCGTCTGTGATTGTTTATGCAACATGTAACTTTGAATAAACGTATTGCATCCAATCCCTTTTTGCAATAACTTACTCTTTGACAAAGTGGTAATTCAGCTCTACATGCTATGCTCTGGCATGGAACGCATGATTCATGGCTAAAGCTAGGTCATACCGATTATAACACCGCACTATAGGAGCTGGATGAATAATGTTCAATTCTTTGAGAACATAGCTAATACATTTCATTTCCGTTGTCATAGCTGCTGGAGTCCTGTATTCAGCTTCTATAGAGCCCCTTGACACTGTTGGTTGGTTCTTTGAGGACCATGAAATCAATATTACGGTCAAGGAAAATGCCATAACTAGTAGTAATCCCGGTAATACGATCACGAGTCCAGTCAGAATATGAAAATGCGTGTAGTTCTAGATCTCCCGAAGTGAAAGAACAACCTTTGATTTATAGTGCCCTTGACATATCTCAATATCCTTTAGTACCACTCCGTCCCACCTCAAACGCACCATTTGGACTTTTTCACCCGTAACTGTGTCACTTTGACCCGGTAATTTGAATCGCAAAACGATGCAATTTTTCAATAAATTTCTTATGGCCTTGTAAATAAGAGTTCCTCTATAGAACTACGGAAAAAATTATTTAAAAATTGCAAAGTTTTGCTATCCAAATCATTTGGTCAAAGTAACCAAGTGAATAGTGGTAAAATTCCAAATGGTGCAAAAGAGGTGGGACGGAGAGGTATAAAAAAAATCCTTTCACATCTTGCGAATGATGATTACTAGGAGAGCGAAGAAATTGACATATTCCCTGCATATTGAATGTTTGCTCTTGTGAAGGTTAGGTACTGCAATCCTCATACTAAAGTATCTGTAGAGACACATACGGTTTTTACTCAGTCATAGTAGCAGTTTTGCGGGTACAATGACACTCCTGTTGCAATTCTACTGAAAATTTGACTATTTTCCCAACTCTTTTCATAGCAAATTTAGATTACTTATGACCATATCTGTTGGGTATTTAAGCTGATTTAGCTATCAACTAACTGTAGTTAGTTGCTAACCTTAGCTCTAAATAACTTCTTACTCCTTTACAATTGCACAGTAGGTCCCTCTAATTTACAACTAACACAATCTAAGTTTGATTTATTAAATTAACAACTTTCCATCTAAAGAGGAAATTCAGAAAAGGGTTCATTTTCCGACATGCAAAGAATACTAAAGAAGTATAGAATCAAACGTAATCGTGGGTGTTGAAGATTTCCGGTTTGCTGATTCAAGAGGAGAACCGAAGTAACTCGTGAGCAACTACTCACGCTAGCAAGCACTTGGCAGGATTCAATCCTAACATATTGTGTTTTCAGGTGACATGTTTTTGTTTTCATTTCAAGATCGATCGAGTATTATCATATTGTTAGCCTGTAATGTTATATTTTGAGGCGAATTCATTACGTAGACACGATGATGGGGATCAATTGCCAAAGATCAGAAAGTTTAAATTTTGAAATTCAATTTGGTTAAACAAGGATAGGATTTTCAGATTCAGTTAGGATTTTCATTTCAATTTAGGTTATCTTTTAGTAGTTGATTTGGTTAGGATTTATGCAACCATCCATCTATAAATTGGATGGATTGTCAAACATATTTTTCAGCTTTGATTTGAATAAACAATTTCCCTTCTCTTACTGTGTGTTTGAGTTCCCGAGAGTACTGTGTGTTTCTCGCCTAGCTTGTTTTTACCTGGTTCTACACCAACTTGGTATCAGAGCCAAACATCGACCACCACAAATTGCTGCCGCTGCTCTAGAGAGTTTTACCTTCGAAAATTGCCGACAGGGATCCTACTTCCTTGAGTTTGAATCAGAATTCTGACGTCTCTTCAGACACCGGTGACTACCCCGCCGCTATCTCGTCGGTGAAAGCCGAAGGTTGAGGCTCTCAGGCTGAACCAGAGGTCTTCGACGCCAGCACTTCCCTGGGCAACGACGTACGACAGGCCACCAAGCCACCTCCGCCGCCATCTCGCTGAACCAGGCGGCTTAGCCATCTCTTGCGGCCTCCGAAGCGATCTCAGACCGCCCTCCTCCACGCCCTCGCCAGTCGTTCCATCTCCGGTTTCCGAGTCCAACCCACGCAGCCACGACCGCGATCGCCATAATCGCGGGATCGAACAGAGGAACGTTTCCTTTGTCGACCGATTCTGCGCTTCCAGGTCTGCAACAGACCATTACTGGAACGCCATCAGCAACAAACATCAACACGGTCGCTGCCGAATCAACTCTCCACTCCGTTGCAGATAACAGACATAAACCCAGGTTCCAAAAAAAAAAAAAAAGAAAAAAGAAAAAAAACCCATTCTACCCCTTATCATTAACCTAGCCCAGTTACAAGCCCAACTTTCAGCTAAACCCAAAAGAAAAGAAAAGAAAAGAAAAGAAAAGAAAAGAAAAGAAAAAGCTCTGCTTTACAAATTTTCTAGCCCGACCCCTTTCAATTTCTTTCAGCAGCTTTTAGAAGAAAAAAAAAGAAGAAAAAAAAGAAAAAAAAAAAAAAACAAAATTAAATTTCTTGGCGAATTTTCTCTCTGGGAATTTTTGTCACATTCAGGCTCGTATTCTACGGAATTTCGGGTCAACCAATTGGGCTTATATTCTTCGGAATTTTAGGTCCCTTATATCTCATAAATCTTGAGATATAAGCTACTTTGATTTCATCGGAAATTTCAAGTAAAAGAATCTATCATGGCCAATCAAAGTATTGTGGAGAGACAAGATGCTTTGGAAAAACAAGTTCAAGCCATTGATAACACTGTTGGAACACTCAAAGGGTCTATTGACGAGTTGACTCAACAGGTGGCTCGTTTGGCCAAGTCGCTGGGAAGCAACCTCAAAGCGTGGAAGCAGTTGAATACGAAGTAACACCCCACGGCAGCCCTACATTTCAACAACTCGGTTCTGTCAATCGAAATGTGTGATAACTTAAGGGGGGAGTGCGACCGCTTAAGGGATCCACGTCAACACCAAAAACCCCGAGATGATTTGATGAGTTCGAGGAAGATGTTGACGAGCACTCTCATAGACACAATAGATCACATGGCAGACGTCAACAACGGTCTCCAGATAGAAACTATGATCGCTATAGACGTCATGATGATGAGGATCATGACATTACAAAGAGAGCTCGGGCCGAGGCCCCTAACTTTGACGGACAACTAGATCCTAATGCATTTCTAGATTGGTTAGATGCAATGGAAGACTACTTTGACTGGCATAACATGACTGATAGAAGACGCATTCGCTTTGCAAAGATGAAACTAGTGGGGTTGGCTAGACGTCATTGGAAAGACATGGAAGAACAAATAGAGAGGGTTGGTGACGAACCCATCCTTCTTTGGAGTGAGATGAAGAATAATATGAAGGCAAAGTACCTCCCAAAACACCAGGAAAAGCGGTTGCTCGATCATTTCATGAACCTAAAACAGTTATCCACAAGTGTGACTACTTACATGAGTAAATTCGACGACTTACGCATAAGATGTGGTATTCATGAGAAACCTTTAGTGACAATGATGAGATTTATCAATGGGCTGCGCTCCAATATGAAGCGAGAAGTCAACTTGTACGAGCCAGATACGATTGAGGATGCTTACCACAAGGCATTAGAGATAGAGAGTTATCAGAGAGCCCCAGTTCAGAAGCACTGGAACTCTCCAGCAGGGGATACCCAACATAATGGATCGAGTTCTTTCAAGAGGGCTACTGGTACTATGTTGGGCCCAACAGCATCAACTGCATCTAAGAGTAGCATGGCCTCCAATGCTGCAAGTGGTAGGACTTCGTTTCCGAATGAATCTTCAAAGGCGTGCTACAAGTGTCGAGAGAAAGGACACATAGCTGCTCAATGTCCACAGCGCAATTTGCTCGTCGAATATGAAGACTTTGACGAACAAAACGGGGAGTGTCATGTCCAACCATTAGACGAACCTCTAGACTCGGGAGAAGAAGAAGAGTACAAAGAGGATGATGATAAACAATTGAGTATCATGAGGTGCATCCTCTCCATGCCAGCCAAAGATGATGAGTGGAAGCGAACAAGCATCTTTCATACATTTGTGAAATGTGGGGACAAAGTTTGTAAGGTTGTTATTGATGGGCAATGAATGTAGTTTCCCAGTCTGCAGTGGCGAGGTTAAACCTACAACCCAAACCACACCCTAAACCATTTCGAGTTGCATGGGTTGATAAAACATCCCTCCCTGTGAAAGAGAGATGCATCGTTCCTATCCAAATGGGCCTCTACAGAGGAAATATCGTGTGCGATGTTCTCCCCATGGACGTAGCTCACGTATTACTCGCACGTCCTTGGATTTTTGATGAAGATGTCACTCACCACGGACGTGCCAACACCTATGCTTTCAAGCATGGAGATAAGACAATCAAGCTCTACCCAGCGAAACCATCTGAGAAGGATAAGAATGAGTTGAAGAGAGCCCAAAAACAAAACCTTCATGTCTTAGCCAAGAAGGATTTTGAGAATGAGAGTAGTGAGAGTGGGATTATCCTAGCAGTGGTGGCAAAATCTATTTCCTCAGTTACCTATGATCAGACACCATCTGCCTCACCAGAGGTTAGTAAGATGTTAGAAGAATTTCAAGATGTAGCCCCAGATGAGTTACCAAATGATTTACCACCGCTGAGAGATGTTCAACATGCTATCGATCTTATCCCCAGATCGCAGTTGCCAAACTTGCCCTATTATAGGATGAACCCTAAAGAGCGCATTGAGTTAAATAGACAAGTTTAGGAACTTCTCAAGAAGGGATTCATTCGTGAGAGCCCCAGCCCATGTGCAGTGCTTGTCTTACAAACCCTTAAGAAAGATGGTTCTTGGAGGATGTGCGTAACAGTCGTGCCATCAATCGAATCACTGTGAAGTACCGATTTCCCATTCCAAGACTTGATGACATGTTAGACCAAATGGCCGGCTCAACATGGTTTTCTAAGTTGGACTTGAGGAGCGGATATCACCAAATTCGTATCAGGCTTGGAGATGAATGGAAAACCGCCTTCAAAACTCAAGAGGGGTTATATGAATGGATGGTCATGCCTTTTGGCTAATCAAATGCTCCCAGTACTTTTATGAGGGTTATGAACCAAGTTCTTCGTCCTTATTTGGGGAAATTTTTGGTCGTGTACTTCGATGATATACTTATTTTCAGCAAATCCAAGGAAGAACATATGAAGCATCTCCACTTAGTTCTCACAACACTTCGCGAAGAAAAGTTGTACCTTAACTTAAAGAAATGCTCTTTCCTACAAAGTAGTTTGCTTTTCCTCGGATTTATTGTCTCTCCAAAGGGGATATCAGCTGACCCTGACAAGGTTAAAGCTATAAGAGAATGGCCCGAACCAAAGACCTTGACGGAAATTCGTAGTTTTCACGGACTAGCCACCTTCTATCGGAGATTCATAAAGGGATTCAGCTCAATTACGGCTCCGCTCACAGACTGCATGAAGAAAGGAGAATTCAAGTGGACCTCAGCAGCAACAAAGGCCTTTAAGGAAATTAAACTCAGAATGACTGAGGCCCCAGTGCTAAGACATTCTGATTTTTCCAAGGTCTTCGAGGTATCATGTGATGCTTCTGGCATAGGAATCGGGGGAGTTCTAAGTCAAGAAGGTCACCCTATTGCTTACTTTAGCGAGAAACTCAATGGAGCAAAATTGAAGTACTCCACTTATGACAGAGAGTTCTACGCTATCGTGCAAGCTCTTCGCTATTGGAGGTACTATTTGCTGTCACAAGAGTTTTTTCTTTATTCTGACCATCAGGATCTTAAGTACCTGCATTCGCAACGTAATTTAAACTCGAGACACGCAAAGTGGGTCGATTTTCTCCAGGATTATTCGTTTGTTCTCAAACACCGTGCCGGAGTTGAGAATAAGGTCGCTGATGCTCTCAGTCGGGTTGTTTATGTCCTTCATACAATGAATGTTCAAGTTGTCGGGTTCGATCGGATGAAGGACGGGTATGACACATGTCCTGAATTTGGTATTATATACCATGAGGTGAAAGATGGTAATCGACACGAGTATGTTGATTTTGTCATTCGAGATGGTTACTTATTTCGAGGTTCCAAGCTATGTGTACCTCGCACATCAATGAGAGATTTCCTAATATGGGAATTACACGCTGGAGGTCTTGCGGGGCATTTTGGGAGAGATAAGACAGTCGCACTTGTTGAAGACAGATTCTATTGGCCTTCTGTGAAAAGATATATTGCTCGAGTTGTCTCTCAGTGCCGAACGTGTCAAGTGTCCAAAGCAAAGAAGAAAAACACGGGGTTATACACACCGTTGCCTGTTCCGCATGAACCCTGGAAGGATCTTAGTATGGATTTTGTCCTTGGGTTGCCGAAGACTACACGAGCTCATGATTCCATTCTTGTCGTCGTTGACAGGTTCTCCAAAATGGCACACTTCATTCCTTGCAGTAAGACGGTGGATGCTTCACACGTTACGAAGTTATTCTTCAAGGAAGTAGTTCGTCTCCATGGATTACCAAC
Organism: Linanthus parryae; assembly: GCA_023055425.1. Taxonomy (NCBI): domain Eukaryota; kingdom Viridiplantae; phylum Streptophyta; class Magnoliopsida; order Ericales; family Polemoniaceae; genus Linanthus; species Linanthus parryae. The sequence continues at coordinate 97,113,353 of JALGPY010000005.1, read as the reverse complement.
ATCCATTGTGTCCGATCGAGATGTTAAGTTTGTTAGCTACTTTTGGAAGACACTTTGGAAGCTCTTTGGTACAAATCTCAAGTTCTCGTCTGCCTTTCATCCACAGACTGATGGTCAAACTGAAGTTGTTAATCGTAGTCTGGGAGATTTGTTGCGCTGCCTAGTACGAGACAAGCCTGTACTTTGGGGTTTGATTCTTCCTACTGCTGAGTTTGCTTACAATAGTTCAGTCAATCGGTCAACTGGAAAGAGTCCATTTGATATAGTTCATGGGGTTTCTCCTCGCCAACCAATCGATCTTGTTCAGCTACCCGTTAGTGCCCGTTCATCAGAACCTGCCGAGTCTTTTGCGGAGCATATTCGTAATCTACATGCTGAAATAAGAAGGAAGATCGCGCTAAGCAATGAAAGCTACTGCCTTGCTGCCAACACACATAGACGGAAGTTAGATTTTAATGAAGGGGATTATTGTAGGGTTTTAATTCATGGATCGCACAACGGAAGCATAATCAAACATAAACCATGCAAAACCCTCCAAGGATCACAAGTCTAGAGACATAACGATAGTAAAGGTAAGAAATCATAAACACACCTTTGGGTTCTCCTTGATGACTTCAAACGCGAATAATGTCACGTTCTCTATAGTTAATCCACGCCTAGAGTTGATCCTAGATCTTCCAAACTCCTTGGTGCTAGCCCGGATTAGGAAGAGGATGAACGAATCACGCAAAACGAGACAAAAAGAGGCTTTCGGCCTCTTTTTGGCCGGCGGGGTGAGGGCGGCGGCAAGGGGCGGCGGCGGCCCTCCTTGTTGCTTGCTCTCTCTCCTTTTGTTCTCTCCCACTCTTGTTATGTTCACTAATGAGCATTAGTTATGAGGAAGGAAGGAAGGAGGGTCCTTTATATAGTCCAACAACTCCTCGTTAACTACCTAAAGGACTTATTCTAGTCCAACTAGAATTCAATTTAGTCCCTTCCTTGCAAATTAGTCCCTACTAAGTTTGCAAGGGTTTGCAAAGTGATCCTTCTAATTAATTAATCCAATTAATTAATTCCCAAATCTAGTTCAACTCTATATAGCGTGTGACCCCATAGGTTCTATCTAGTTGGTAGCAACTATTTGCTAATATGGAGCGGTTTCTAGCAAAACATCCATTCTAGCCAACTAATAGAATAGTCATCTTGACAACCTTTGTACAAGTAATTGTCTCATCCCTTTGCCTCCATATCCGGATTGGACACGAGACATACAAGTCACACTCGTATATCCAATCCATAGTCTCTCGATCCATGGGAATAGCCTTATTCGTGCAAATAACATCAATATCCTATATTGATTTATTTGAGTCTGGCCAGACATTCTATAAGCACTATCCCTCGAGTGGCCTAGGATATTTGCTCCCGTTATGTGGGAGGGGCAAATCCTCTCTACGTCCACTACGATCTCTAAGCTTGCTTCTCATTGTATCCAGTACACGCCTTTATAACTACCCAGTTATGGTGTAGCGTTTAACGCTACCAAGATCACAATGATCCACAACTAGAATATCTAGTGACTTCAAGTCTAATGATGACAATACCATTGCACCGCGAGAAGCGCTTGTGACTCAACATAACGTGTATGTAGCCTTCTCGGAGATGGGTCAATCCAGTGCAACATTCCATAATGCACACCTGTGTGTTGGATCGTGATATCTCCATATCAATCCAACCCCATACTAGTCTATAGATGATTGTCCCATTTAATCATTATACTTGACTAGGGATATTTAAGATAAACAACACAATTGTAAATCTAAGGACTTCATTATATTAAATATCCAATAAATAATAAATGAATTTTCTAGCCATATATTAATTCATACTAAACTAGATTGCCTCTAGGGCATCTATTCCAACAGTCTCCCACTTGCACTAGAGCCAATCTGGCGCATCTCGTATGCCCATACTCATAGTGTGCCCTTCATGCTTCCACTGCGTGAGAGGCTTCGTAAGCGGGTCGGACAGATTATCATCTGTAGGAATCTTTCATATCCGAACGTCTCCTCTATCGATAAGATCTCGAATCAGATGAAAATTCCTGAGCACGTGCTTGGACTTCTGGTGCGATCTGGGTTCCTTTGATTGCGCGATCGCCCCAGTGTTGTCACAGAACAACTCCACTGGATCCGCAATGCTAGGGACCACACCAAGTTCAGAAACAAACTTTCTGATCCAAACAGCCTCCTTTGCTGCGCCATTTGCAGCAATGTACTCAGCCTCTGTTGTAGAATCAGCTACCGTCTCTTGCTTGGAACTCTTCCAGCTCACCGCTGCTCCATTCAGGCAAAACACATATCCCGACTGTGATCTAAAGTCATCTCTGTCGGTTTGGAAGCTTGCATCAGTGTAACCCCTTACACGCAACTCTTCCTCACCGCCAAATATCAATAAAGCATCCTTAGTTCTTCTCAAGTACTTTAGGATGTTCTTGACAGCAATCCAGTGACTCTCACCCGGATTGGATTGGTATCTGCTTGTCATACTCAAGGCATATGACACATCTGGTCTAGTACATAACATGGCGTACATGATAGATCCTATGGCCGAAGCATAGGGAATCCTACTCATGCGTTCCTTCTCAATCTCATTGGAAGGACAACCACTCTTTGAAAGAGTGATTCCATGTGACATGGGCAAGAATCCCTTCTTGGAATCTTGCATGTTGAACCGTTTCAACACCTTGTCAATATATGTACTTTGACTTAGGCCTAGCAACCTCTTAGATCTATCTCTATAGATCTTTATACCGAGTATATAGGCTGCTTCCCCTAAGTCCTTCATTGAGAAACACTTTCTTAGCCAATCTTTTACAGATTGCAGCATGGGAATGTCGTTTCCAATGAGTAGTATGTCATCCACATACAAGACCAGAAAAGCTACAGAGCTCCCACTAACCTTCTTGTAGACACAAGACTCATCTTTGTCTCTGATGAAGCCAAACTCTTTGACCACTTCATCAAAACGTCGATTCCAACTCCTAGAAGCTTGCTTCAATCCATAAATGGATCGTTGCAGCTTACAGACTTTGTTGGCTTGCTTTGGATCCTCAAAACCCTCCGGCTGTATCATATACACGTCCTCGAGGAGATTCCCATAAAGGAATGTTGTTTTGACATCCATCTGCCAAATCTCATAGTCGTAGTATGCTGCAATTGCAAGCAGGATTCGGATGGATTTGGTCATAGCGACTGGTGAAAAGGTTTCATCATAGTCAATACCATGAATCTGTCTGAATCCTTTAGCCACCAATCGGCCCTTATAGGTAATCACATTACCATCCATGTCGATCTTCTTCTTGAAGACCCACTTGCACCTATGGGCCGCGCCCCATGGGGTGGTTCCACCAAAGTCCATACTTTGTTGGTATACATGGATTCCATCTCGGATCTCATGGCTTCCAGCCACTTCTGAGAGTCTGGGCCACTCATGGCCTCCTCATAGGTAGTAGGCTCATCATCTATGAGCATCGTGTCACCGGAATCGGTTACGAGAAGTTCATACCTCTCGGGTTCCTGGCGCACTCTACTAGATCTACGATGCTCTTGTGTTACCTGAACAGGTGGCTCCACAACTGCTTGTGATTCCTGTTCATGTTCCATAATCGGTTCAGTGATTTGTGGTTCTTGAACTTCTTCAAGTTCTACATTCCTTCCACTTGCTTCTTTAGAGAAAAATTCTCTTTCTAGAAACACGCCGGTCCGAGCAACAAACACTTTGTTCTCGGTTGGATTGTAGAAGTAGTATCCCTTAGTTTCCTTAGGGTACCCCACAAATTTGCACTTATCCGATTTAGGCCCTAGCTTGTCTGATTGTAAACGTTTTACATAGACATCGCAGCCCCAAATCCTCATGAACGACAGTGTGGGACGCCTCCCACTCCACATCTCATATGGTGTCTTCATGACTGATTTAGATGGAACACGGTTAATGGTGAAAGCTGCACTTAATAGAGCGTAGCCCCAAAATGATAATGGAAGATTGGTTTGACACATCATAGACCGAACCATATCCAATAGGGTTCGATTCCTCCTCTCGGACACGCCATTCCATTGTGGCGTTCCGGGTGGAGTGAGTTGGGATACGATCCCACACTCTCTAAGATAGTCGTCAAACTCTTGGCTCAAGTATTCTCCTCCGCGATCCGATCGTAGAGCCTTGATACTTTTGCCAAGTTGCTTCTCTACTTCATTCTTGAATTCTTTGAACACTTCAAAGGATTCGGATTTTGCCCTCATAAGGTACACAAATCCATATCTACTGTAATCATCAGTAAATGTAATGAAGTAGACATACCCACCCCTGGCTGGCGTGGCAAATGGCCCACACACATCGGTATGTATGAGCGCCAATTGCTCACTAGTCCTCTCACCTTTCTTATTGAAAGGGGACTTTGTCATTTTTCCCAATAAACAAGCCTCACATGTCTCATATGATTCAAAGTCAAATGAGTCTAGTAATCCATCCTTATGGATTCTAGATACACGTTTCTCATTTATGTGGCCTAAACGACAATGCCATAAATAAGCAGGATTTAAATCATTTATTTTAATCCGCTTGGTATTAATGTTGTAGACAGGATTGCTTAGATCAAGGACATAAAGTCCATTAAATAATTGCGCACTAAAATAGTGAATACTATTCAAATAAAAGGAACAACAATTGTTCTTTATTGAAATAACAAAACCATCCTTGTCCATACAAGAAATAGAAATAATGTTTCTGCTCATAGCAGACACAAAATAGCAATTATTTAATTCTAAAACTAATCCTGAAGGCAGAGATAGCTCGCACACGCCTATGGCCAACGCAGCAACTTTTGCTCCATTCCCAACGCGCAGATCTACCTCCCCTTTAGCCAATCTTTTACTTCTCTTTAGATCCTGCATATTTCGACAAATATGAGATCCACATCCAGTATCTAATACCCATGATGTAGAGACAGTTAAATTGACATCTACAACAAAAATACCTGGTGGTGGTGGAATCACTATTCCAAGCCTCTTGTCCTCCAGATATTTTGGGCAGTTCCTCCTCCAGTGTCCAGGCTGACTGCAGTAGTGACATTCACCCTTAGTCACGACCTTGGCAATGCCACCAACAGGCTTAAGGGCTGGTTCCTTGGACTTGGCAACTGACTTGCCTTTGCCCTTGGAGGAAGAGGCAAACCTTTTGCCCTTTCCTTTCTGCACCATCATGATGGCCTTGCCCTTACCCTTGTTGATGCTCTGTTCAGCCGTCCTCAACATGTTGAGTAAATCTGGCAGTGGTTTAACGATCTCGTTCATGTTATAGTTCATAATGAACTGTCCATAACTCTCGGGCAACGATTGCAACACGAGATCGGTTGCCAACTCTTGGCCGACCGGGAACCCCAATCGGGCGAGATTCTCCAAGTACCCGATCATTCGGAGTACATGGGGTCCCACCGGGTTCCCTTCTGCCAGATGACATTTGAACAGTGCCTTTGAGACCTCATACCTCTCTACCCTCGCTTGCTCTTGGAAGAGCTGCTTTAGATGTTCGATCATATCGACAGCATCCATGTTTTCGTGTTGCTTCTGAAGCTCAGAAGTCATGGTGCAAAGCATAAGGCAGGCCGCATCATTAGCGTCATCAACACGCTTTTGATACGCCTTTAAGGCAGCAGGTGTCTGGTTCTCTGGACCTTCTGGAACATGCTCCTCTATTGCGTACAGTTTCTTCTCTTGCTTGAGAACAATTCTCAAGTTTCTGTACCAATCAAGAAAGTTGGTTCCAGAGAGCTTGTCCTTCTCAAGGACAGATCGTAGGGAATGTTGTGAACTCGATGAGTTGTTTGCCATTTGGAATTCTACAAAAAGGAAAATACGCAAGTTTTAGTATTTGTGAATTTTTTTTTGACTATATTTAATAATGGCTAGTTTATTAAATATAGCTCCCACTATTTTTCTACGGATTAATAACCCTCAAGATATTAATGCGGAAAATATCCTTATATTTTCTAGTGGGCCAAGATCCATCTTTTCATCTCCTTATGAGCTTGCTTTGGCAAGTCACCCATAATTTGACTACTTTAGGTAGGAACAATTCCAATTGCATCCCATATGCAACTCTTGGTTCAATCGGGCAAATAACTCCTTATTTATCCATCCTTATGGATAATCCCAATTGATTGCCTCTAGGTTTCTTAATCAAATTAATAGCCTAGTTGTGTTCAACCTCTTATCTAAACAATTGCACATTGTTACGTGTCATCGCATTCCATCATTATGAACCAAGTCGCCATGCTTTGGCACGCACGAGCTTGATAAATAATGATGATAATGAGTGTTTAAATAACGAGAAGGCAAGAACACAATATTTAAAATTTGAGGGATTTTAAATTCAATTTTTAATTATTTTGTTGATCAATATCAACTAATCTATCTATTTGAGTTTGGGCACAACTCCAAATAATAGATCCGGGTTGTCTAATTATCTTATTATCCTAATTGCATGCATCATCCATACACCAACCACACAAATAATAAGACAATAAATAAACAACCACAAAACAGAAATTAAACGTGATGTGGATATGGCCTTTTCTAGACTAAGATAATTCCAAGCCAATGGAATTATCTATGAACCCTAAGCAAACACATCTCCATGCGTCTTGATTTCTTGGTCCATCCTTCATAGTCATGTGGAATGCTCCATGCTCCATGCTCCATCTTTTGTGGCTTCTTTGGCTTTGGGCTTCTTTTCTCCAATCTTGGCTAACAATCTACTTTATCTAGCACTAACTAGCATCTATACTAAATAAAATAAATCTCACAAGTTGAGAAAAAAAATGGCACGCAGGCCATAAAACCCTAATTAATTATTACAATTAATTGATCAGCTCGCAGGCCGTAAAACCAAACCACAAAATTAAACATCCACATCAAACCACATCCTAAGGCCATATCCAATCACCATGCGATTTGCACATAAACAGTTAAAATCCAATTTTAACGCGCTTGGTCAATTTTAATTGCTTTTAGGATTTCTAGGGTTAAAACGGTCCATGGGCCCAACAATCCAATTGCCCGAGCCCATTAAAGTGAACCACAAGGCCCTAGGGTCGGCCCGGCCCAAAACCCGCAAGCTAGGCCCGTGGGTTAGGGCCGCCCGGCCTCTTAGGGCTCCCAAGCTTGGGCGGCAAGCAAGGGGGCGGTCCCTAGGGGGGCCGAACCCTTCTATGGGAGTTGTTTCCAAAACAACTCCCTTACTTGGTGCCCAAGTTTGGTTGTTTCCTTGTTTTAGGAGAACTCCTTCTTCCCCAAGGATGCCCAAACCCTAGATCTAAGATCTTAAAATTTCTCAAACTCACCAATTCATGCATCCAATGCAAAAATTGGATCTTGTTATGAGTAATTATTGACAAATTGCATCCCATGCTTGATTTGTCTTTGTTTTACGCGATAAACAATCAAATTAAGGTGTAAAACAACAAGAACGTAACACATAAACCACGTTTATGCTCTATGACGTGTGGCTCTGATACCACTGTAGGGTTTTGATTCATGGATCGCACAACGGAAGCATAATCAAACATAAACCATGCAAAACCCTCCAAGGATCACAAGTCTAGAGACATAACGATAGTAAAGGTAAGAAATCATAAACACACCTTTGGGTTCTCCTTGATGACTTCAAACGCGAATAATGTCACGTTCTCTATAGTTGATCCACGCCTAGAGTTGATCCTAGATCTTCCAAACTCCTTGGTGCTAGCCCGGATTAGGAAGAGGATGAACGAATCACGCAAAACGAGACAAAAAGAGGCTTTTTGGCCGACGGGGTGAGGACGGCGGCAAGGGGCGGCGTCGGCCCTCCTGGTTGCTTGCTCTCTCTCCTTTTGTTCTCTCCCACTCTTGTTATGTTCACTAATGAGCATAAGTTATGAGGAAGGAAGGAAGGAGGGTCCTTTATATAGTCCAACAACTCCTTGTTAACTACGTAAAGGACTTATTCTAGTCCAACTAGAATTCAATTTAGTCCCTTCCTTGCAAATTAGTCCCTACTAAGTTTGCAAGGGTTTGCAAAGTGATCCTTATAATTAATTAATCCAATTAATTAATTCCCAAATCTAGTTCAACTCTATATAGCGTGTGACCCCATAGGTTCTATCTAGTTGGTAGCAACTATTTGCTAATATGGAGCGGTTTCTAGCAAAACATCCATTCTAGCCAACTAATAGAATAGTCATCTTGACAACCTTTGTACAAGTAATTGTCTCATCCCTTTGCCTCCATATCCGGATTGGACACGAGACATACAAGTCACACTCGTATATCCAATCCATAGTTTCTCGATCCATGGGAATAGCCTTATTCGTGCAAATAACATCAATATCCTATATTGATTTATTTGAGTCTGGCCAGACATTATATAAGCACTATCCCTCGAGTGGCCTAGGATATTTGCTCCCGTTATGTGGGAGGGGCAAATCCTCTCTACGTCCACTACGATCTCTAAGCTTGCTTCTCATTGTATCCAGTACACGCCTTTATAACTACCCAGTTATGGTGTAGCGTTTAACGCTACCAAGATCACAATGATCCACAACTAGAATATCTAGTGACTTCAAGTCTAAAGATGACAATACCATTGCACCGCGAGAAGCGCTTGTGACTCAACATAACGTGTATGTAGCCTTCTCGGAGATAGGTCAATCCAGTGCAACATTCCATAATGCACACCTGTGTGTTGGATCGTGATATCTCCATATCAATCCAACTCCATACTAGTCTATAGATGATTGTCCCATTTAATCATTATACTTGACTAGGGATATTTAAGATAAACAACACAATTGTAAATCTAAGGACTTCATTATATTAAATATCCAATAAATAATAAATGAATTTTCTAGCCATATACAAATTCATACTAAAGTAGATTGCCTCTAGGGCATCTATTCCAACAATTATGTGATGGTCCGTGTCCGTCCTGAGCGTTATCCAAAGAACTCATTCAAGAAACTTCATGCTAGAGCGTTTGGACCATATCGTATTTTGCAAAAGCTTGGACCAAATGCTTACTTGCTTGACTTCCCTTCAGACTTGGCGATCAGTCCAGTCTTTAATGTGGAAGATCTCTTCCCTTATCGTGGTACATTTGAGCCGCCGACTGATGCAGTTGGTAACCCTACCTCACCACAAGCTATTGCACCAAGCATTCCCCGCTTCCCTCGTTAAAGAATGAGCAGGTTTCGGAAGTCCTGGATACAGAAGATGTTCTCACAACTCAAGGCACTATTCGTCGATTTTTGGTTAAATGGTGTAACCGTCCAGACATTGTTGTCACATGGATTACAGCAGATGAATTTCGCCTTATAGATCCTGAGTTTTTTCAGTCCCTGTCTCCGGAAGAGAGTTCTTTTCAGCTGGGGGAAAATGATGGGGATAACCTACCAAGAGTTCGCGACAAGTACAAGAACAAGTACGAGAGAAGAAGAAAGATTGGTATCCTAGGAGAAGAAGATTATTGGTAAACATATGCTTTCACTCTATCTCTCCGGAGGAGGGTTCTTTTAAACCGGGAAGAAATGATGGGGATCAATTGCCATAGATCAGAAAGTTTAAATTTTGAAATTCAATTTGGTTAAACAAGGATAGAATTTTCAGATTCAGTTAGGATTTTCATTTCAATTTAGGTTATCTTTTAGTAGTTGATTTGGTTAGGATTTATGCAACCATCCATCTATAAATTGGATGGATTGTCAAACATATTTTTCAGCTTTGATTTGAATAAACAAGTTCCCTTCTTTTACTATGTGTTTGAGTTCCCGAGAGTACTGTGTGTTTCTCGCCTAGCTTGTTTTCACCTGGTTCTACACCACACGAAGGGTAAGCGAACATTTCGGGGGCATTGTACCAAGAGCAATGGTACATCATCGAGACAGAAACTAACCTTAAGTTTACCAGATAGGAAGTTTTGAAACAAACAAATCGAAAGATAGAAAACAGGCATTTCATGGAACAACTCGGGAAAAAACAAACAATTAAAACGTCAACCAGAAATGAAAGGGGAAAGAAAAAGCGAAGTTATTCAAACATCTCTCCTCCTATGACAGGAGGAGAATGTCAAGTCAAAGGTGCCTTCAGGTGCTGACATAACTGATTTCAGAAGCAGAACCTCTCTGCAACTGGTGCAAGACACTGGTCGGCGATGAATTATTAGTCGAAGATCTCAGTACTTCAGCAAGCGGTCCACCCATTGGAGCCGCCTGGCTGCTACTCCAACCTGCAGTTGGCCAATTCAGTTGAAGCCTCTCCCTCTCCAGGTCCCCTTCTTGGCTGTTCCCAGGATTGTTGTCAACATTTCCATTTCCTGTTGAGAGTTTTAGCGAGAAGTCAGATGCCGGAGTCGCAATGGACAGGCAGGTCGAAGAGGCGATTGAGCTGGCACTGTTTTCTCCGTTGCCATGTTCTTCAAATGATCTTGGCCAGTCGTCAAAGAAACAACGCAGAACCTGCGAGCCTGATCTCCCATCGCCTGTGGCCTCCTTCTGGTTACCAAACACACCTTTGTTTTCATCTCTTGATTCCAGAGTTCTGTTTAAAGAGTGTGATCATAGCAGGGAAATGGAAACATGACTTAATCAGAATGGTGCATAATCATCTTCTCTTTTCACAGTAATCAGATAGCAATGCATGCAGACTTAGAAAACCGCTGCAGAGATTATCAACTGGATTGAAAGGATTGAGAAAAAGTGATCACTACTAATCTCCTATTCTCAAACTACTTTTCTGTATGTTGTCTAATAACTGTGCTTTTAAATGTATTCGCAAGGGGAAAAGGCAAATTTTCATGAACAAGTGTACGTTTAAGAACAGATCTGCCTTTACAGTTTACTTGTTTTTTTTAGATTCCTAGTTACTGATCAAGGTTTTGCTGGAGGATAAGTCATGTGGGTAAAGCAAAACTTGCTAGAACCGAAAGGAATGATGGCTTCATCTTAACTGTTGAGCCTCTTGTCATTTCCATTGAGCAAGGTATCAAAAGAACCCAGACTAGATAAGTTTCCGGTCAACTGACCACCAATGAGTTGGAACATTTACATATGAACTTCTGGGATTTATGAAGCAGATAACATTCAACTACTACTTCTCAGGTTTTATTTTCCACTGATCATACATAGATTACATTAGCGACATACTATGCTCCAATTCAAGTATAAGAAATTTATTAAACATTTCTACAAATCTCATTGTGCTATCTGAATAGCGATAAATTACCTTTTATTTTGGTGGAGGAGGTCTAAAGAAGGTGAATGCCCGGAAAGATTAAAACGACTTCCACCAGACCCCAATGTTGAATGTGGCTGTGCAGGAAGGGCAGTGTTAGCTTTGAAGACACCTCCAACTCCACCACCACCACAATCACCAATCCCTTCACTAGTACCACCACCACCACCAACGGTGGGGGCTGTGGGGGTTTCCACAGGCTTTCTTGAACGGTTCCGCCCACGGTGCACGTGCCGCTCACAATACTTCTGGCCAGTCACCACATCCCTTGAGCACCTCCATTTCTTTCCATCTGTCCTCCGGCACCGCCCTGGCTCAGGATCCATGGCACTTCTCCCCCAATATCCTGATTGCAGCACTATTTCAAGATGAAAATAAGACAAGTTATATAAGTTACCATCACAGCGACAGACCATAAACACAACCAAGTAAACAACTAGATTGTTCAATACAAACATTTGGGTGGTGCTTTTATTTCAGATTTTTGTAGTTTACCATAGAGCTTTTAGCAAAATCAATTGTAAGACCTGTATTGATTACAGGTCACAATCAAAGATATAGTGTACTATTAGATCAGAGTTCTAGTTTATAAGAAAGCTTGAGCATATGTGAACTCTTCAATCAATTTTTTCCTTGAACAGAGTATTGGATGCAGTTTCACACTCAAATTGATGAGTTTGTTGATCTTGTTTAGGGAACAATGGGTCCCAACAATCTTCATTCCCACATGTATGCCACAGAAAACAACCTCAGAAATTTCATACTCCCCAAATGCAAAATCAGCATAAAAGGGTAAAGATGGTCAATGTTTTATTTGATGAACATAAGCAGATCAGCCATGAGTGGACCCAAAAAAAAACACAGATTTGGGCACATGGGAGAAAAGGAACAACTTTGATGAGACCAAATTACTAGTAATCAGCAACAAGAAAGACAAGCAGACCACATAATCATACAATTACACACCAAGCATGCAAGAAAACAATAAAATGAATTGAGAATCAAGAAATGGAAGGGCTTACAAGCTGGGTGATATTGAGAGTAGTAGTGTTGAAGAGGATGATGATGGTAGTAATATGGTGAAGGAGATGAGTGTGGGTAGCTATTATTAACAAGGAGGCTTTTCTTGACAAGGTGAAGGAGTTCAGGAGGAACAGAAGCACCAGCCAACATGTGCCTGAAGATCAATGCTTGAAGCTCAAGCTCCTGCCACTGCCCCACACTGAAGTAGCTGCTTCCCATCTCTTCTGAAATTGAGAAATTGTTAGAAATACACACACACACACACACACACACACACACACACACACAGAGAGAGAGAGAGAGAGAGAGAGAGAGAGAGAGAGATTCATGATTCTTACTGTTGTGGGGAAGTCTGGTGGAAGTGGGTGTTGAATCATCAGGCTGCTGGAAGGCTGACAGGTCGGTGAGCCTGGTGGTAGTGGTGGTGGTGGTGAGTTCAGGTACAAAGAATGGAAGAGCAAGCGGAGACCCACCACCAGTTGCAGAGTTTTGTTGTTGTTCCTCTTGTTCTTGCTGTTGCGGGTCAAAGAGAAGAAGTTTTGGAAACTTGGCAGAAGGTTGTTGTTGTTGTTGTTGTTGCTGCTGTTGTAAGTCTGACTCATGCTGCTGCTGTTGCTGGTATCTCCATTGCTTCAGAGGATTGAAGTCCATCTGCTCAGAGAGAGAGAGAGAGAGATTTGTTGGGGTTAAATTTGCAGCAAATGTAGTTAGTTGGCCTTTTTAAATGGCTTTGTTTGGAGTGTTTAAGAGAAAGTCTCAGAAAGCTTTTGCACAAACTTATGTGGACTCTTTTATATCATGGTTGAGAGAGAGAGAGGGGCAAAGCCTGCTAAGTTTGTTTGTTTGCAGAAGGGGTAGGGTAGGGCACTTGAGAAAAAAGACAGACAGACTGGACAGTTGAGAGAAAAGAATCCCAAAAAAATATTGTTATTTGTAAATCTCAGACGAAGAGAGAGAAGTAACCTGCAGACTGTCTGTCTTTCTGCATTGGGAACACAACAGAAGATAGATAAGAATAGTGGTAGGAGTGTAGGGGTACTTCCCTCAATCCAAAAAAATTAGAGTTGGAGAGAGTCCTACATAGATCACCCAAAATTTAGAACGCACTTACAAACGTTGTGTACTTTGTTCTCAATTAGCTTCAGTATTTATTTGTCAAGTTTATTTGAATCCGAGTTAGATTGAAATTTAAACTAAAAGGACATTGCCAACACCTTCCTTACTAAAGTAGTTTGCTACTTCTTTGATTGTTAAGTTTTCATTGCTAACACTTGGCCAAGTTGAATTTTGACTGCATTCTTTAAGACGGGAGGTTCTAGTCTTATATAGAAGTGTATGCATGTTCCCCTTTTATAGTGCACAAGTTTTCAAACAAGTCTCTTTTAATTGCAGAAAAACCACTAAACGAAACCGCATCAGTTCACTGTCGGTGTGCGTTTGAATTCACACTTGTGTGTTTAAACGCACACAGTGCATTGTCAAATTTCTACTTTGTCAAATTTTTAGCATATCCTTCTCCGTGTGCGTTTGAATGCATGCGTGTGAACGAACACTGACCCTTCATTCTTCTTGCCTTAGGCATTTCTCCAGCAGGTTACCACATGTGTGCGTTTGAACACACACCTCCATTTGAATGCATGATGGGGTCTTCTGGCTCATGTCCTCTCTTTGTGTGCATTTGAACGCTCAAACTTGTGTTTGTACGCACACAGATTCTTCACTTCTTGACTCATAACCATTTTTATGCTTTTCCAGTCCTTCCTCGCTCTCTATGTGTGTGTTTAACGCACACAGGTTGCGTTTGAATGCAGAGAGCAATTCACATCCTCTTTCCCTTGCTACAACATTAATCAAATTCCTTGTTAAGTCTTTTCATGCTATTGCCAATGCTCCGGGTCCTCTTCCTGCATGACAACACGAACACACCGAGATCATACCCAGTTGATACAAAATAACTATAATTACTCAGCTTTCATCGAACCGGATCCAGAATGACGCGGCATAATGAATTTATTCAAAACAAACAATTTATTATTTTGTTGTTGTTGTTGTTGTTGTTGTTGTTGTTGTTGTTGTTGTTGTTGTTGTTGTTGTTGTTGTTGTTGTTGATTTGTTTTTTCATGAGACTGGGGAATATCCTCAACTTTAAACCAGATTATTCTCCGATTCGCAGTCGCTCATAGCGTATTGCATTTTGGGGTAAGGGTGTGAAAACGAATGAAGTCTTACTCTTGAACAATACGAAATGCCCCTAGATATCATAGAGAGTTTAACCAACTCTCTAAGAAATATCTAACTTACACGTTCCAAAACCATGGAATAATCTCCTAGCTTAATCTAATGCACCATCCAAGCTTATACTCCATTTTGGGGTTTCAAAATTCTAACATGTATGGGACGGTAGGTTACGTATAGAAGTGCAGTCCTATTTTGTCACGAAATTTTCTCAATATCATGAACCCACAACCACTCACCGAGTACATGGAAGGTGACATGAATCTCCTACAATTCCGGAGATTTAATTTCCCATCCCCGATGTGTATTGTCGTTCTGGCAGCCACGATGTAAAGTGAAAGACAGTATGTAGGTATGCAATACAGGAGCAAATACTCTAGGAGGGGGGGGGGGTGAATAGAGTATGACAATTTTTGCCAAAAGTGAGGTTTAAAACAAAGTGTGGAGAGCTAGAAGTATTTCAAGGCCTTGAGCTCAGATTCAAGCCCTTTAATTCAAAACAGATAGAGAAAAGTTACTGATAGTTTTCAAGGTCTTGAAAAGCCTTTCAAAACTTTGATCTTAAATCTGTTTTGAAGTACTTAACAAGTTAAGTGTAGAACTGAAATATAAAGGCAAGGAACACAATGATTTTACGGAGTTCAGTCCTCTGTGACCTACATCTCCGCCCGAGGGATCTAAATCCCTTTAGGATTTCAACAGACTTCTTATTAATCAAAAGTTAAGCCCTAGATCTCAAGCCAAGAGAATTGTCTTACTCTTGTTACATCTTGTGGTTCTCTCTAACCTATCTAGTACATTCTCTAGCTAACTGATTCAATAAGAATCTCTTGTTGTTCCTCTTGAACAACACCACGAGATTAAGTGATAAAGAAATATAACAAGATTATATACAAATAATTCTCAGATGAAGAACATTGTAACACAGTGAAGCAGTTAAGCTTGAAATGTTTCTTCAGGAATTTGGATTGGATGATTTAATCTTCCTTAGTGATGCGTATCAGTCTTGTGAGAGTGTTTGAATGCTATATGTTCGTGAATCTTTCTGTTCTCTGTAGTGGTTGTTCTTATCCTGCTGATTTGAATTGCAGAATTTATAGCAATCTTCAAACAGAATTCCCTAAAAATATTCAGAATATCTTTGACTCTCATTAGCTTGATTCCAAGGGCTAGTTGCTTGCTTTTCTAACTTGATTTTGATATGATCTTTCATCTGCAAGCTTATGGAATGTTGAGACAACCTTCCTTAACAATAGCACACAATCTGCAGACATCGATTGCCACTTATACATCTCTGCAAATAAGGAAACTTACTAAACCCGCAGATATAGAATTAGTTGATAGTTCCTGCAAAATAACTTAGGCAAATAATGAGATAAATGCATGTTAGATCACATAATTAATTTGTATTTCATCGTCTAATACAGTATGACCAAGTGCAGGGGTTAAGAGAAGCATATGAGTACTAACTTTCCCTTAGTTCATGCTCTTCAGTTTCAAGGCCTTGAAACCAGTTTCACGTCTTTGAACAAGCTGTGAACTTACAATCTCCCCCTTGATGATAGACAAAATCACTTATTCTGTCTGAACTGTTTCTCTGCAAAAGATAGACATTAGTAGCACAGCAGAAACAGTTATATAAGATCAAAACCAAATATCATTACTAACAGTTATAAGTACTAAACCATACCGAATAAAAAATAAACCAAGTAACCAACCCAAAAACAAAGTAATAAGAAGTTCAACAAACCAATTGCTACGCATCCAAACAAGATAAATATATAAAGTATCCCCCAAATTTCTCCCCCTTTTTGATGAATATATTCATCAAAAAGTGAGAAATTTTTGGATCAAATTGTTTTGAAAAACTTAAGTACTGAAAGAAAATTTTGAAAGAGGAAGGATGAATTCAAGGCTTTGAAAGGAGTTTAAAGGCTTTGAAAAGAAGAAAGAAATGCTACAATCAAGGTTTTGGGTCTTCATCCCCCTTAGGCTCTGCAGCTGCCTCTTGATCACTTTCTTCTTCATCTTCCTCATCTTCTTCTTCTTGTGTTACTTCTTCACCAGGCTCATCAGCCACCACATTATCTTCAAAAGTATCAGCTGAATTGATAATGGCTGGAACCTGTGCTTTCTTTTTCTTCTACTTCAAAATCTTTGAGCAGAAACCCAGTGATGTGTTCACCAAACAGATCAGTTGTAGATCCTGTCTTCTTTGATCCTTCTGCAACTTGTGAAACTTCTTCATCCACTATCAATTTGATACTTCTGAAGACACACTCAAGAATATATTTCATCTGTTTGAACTCAGTACCCAACTCAGACTGACCCTAATTCAATTCATCCAAGTCATTCTCAATGAATTCTAACCTTTCAAGAACTAGGGTTTGATCCTGAGATTAAGAGGGTAGGGTTGATGGAGGAGTTAAGGACGGGATCTTTTTACCCTACAACTCTTCAACAGACAATTCAGAGCACAACTTCCATGCTCCCTCACTAGTTTTCACAATTCTAATCATTTGAAAATATTTTTCATCAAGCATTCCAAGACTACTAGTAATTGTCTCTTCTCTATCAACTGGAATTTCAAGGTGTTGAAAGAAGAGTGTGAGGAGGTTGGCATAGGGTAGATGATGTTTCCTTTACTTGGTGCAAGAGTAAAGCATGTGCTGTTGGAATAGGTGTCCTAGAGGCAATCTAGTTTAGTATGAACAATAAATTGGCTAAAACTTTCATTGTATTATGTTTTGGATATTTAATATAATGAAGTCCCTAGATTTACAATTGTGTTGTGTATCTTAAATATCTCTAGTCCACTATAATGATTAATGGGACAATCATCTATAGATTAGTATGGGGTTGGATTAAATAATGGATATTTTGTGCCTGCTATGAGCATAAACATTATTTCTATTTCTTGTTTGGATAAGGAAGGTTTTACTATTTCAATAAAGAACAATTGTTGTTCTATTTATTTTAAAGTACTCACTATTGTAGTGCGCAATTATTTAATGGATTGTATATCATTGATCTAAATAATCCTGTCTATAACATAAATACCAAGAGGATTAAAATAAATGATTTAAATCCCGCTTATCAATGGCAATGTTGTTTAGGCCATATAAACGAGATACGTGTATCTAGACTCTATAAGGATGGATTTCTAGACTTATTTGATTTTAAATCATATGAGACATGTAAATATTGTTTATTGGGAAAAATGACAAAGTCCTCAATAAGAAAGGTGAGAGGACTAGTGAGCAATTGGCGCTAGTACATACTGATGTATGTGAGCCATTTGCCACACCTGCCAGGGGTGGTTACGTCTACTTCATCACGTTTATTGATGATATCAGTAGATATGGATTTGGATACCTTATGAAGGCAAAATTTGAATCCTTTAAAAAGTTCAAAGAATTCAAGAATGAAGTAGAGAAGCAGCTTGGCAAAAGTATTAAGGCTCTATGATCGGATCGTGGAGGTGAATAATTAAGCCAAGAGTTTGACGACTATCTTAGAGAGTGTGGGATAATATCCCAACTCACTCCACCCGGAACGCCACAATGGAATGGCGTGTCCGAGAGGAGGAATCGAACTCTATTAGATATGATTCGATCTATGATGTGTCAAACTGATATTCCATTATCATTTTGGGGCTATGCTCTATTGAGTGCATCTTTCACCATTAACCGTGTTCCATCTAAATCGGTCATGAAGACACCACATGAGATGTGGAGTGGGAGCCGTCCCACAGTGTCCTTCATGAAGATTTGGGTCTGCGATGTCAATGTAAAACGTTTTCAATCAGACAAGCTAGAGCCTAAGTCGGAAAAATGCAAGTTTGTGGGATACCTAAGGAATCTAAAGGATATTATTCCTACAATCCAACTGAGAACAAAGTGTTTGTTGCTCGGTCCGGCGTGTTTCCAAAAATAGAGTTTGTCTCTAAAGAAGCAAGTGGGTGGATTATAGAACTTGAAGAAGTTCAAGAACCACAAAGCACTGATCCTACTATGGAACATGATCAGGATTCACAAGAGGTTGTGGAGCAACCTATTCAAGTAACACAAGAGCTTCGTAGATCTGGTAGAGTGCTTCAGGAGCCAAAGAGGTATGGACTTCTTGTGACTGATTCTGGTGACACGTTGCTCATATATGATGAGCCCACTACCTATGAAGAGGCGATTAAAGGGCCGGACTCTCAGAAGTGGCTTGCGGCCATGAGATCCGAGATGGAATTCCTGTATACCAAAAAAGTATGGACTTTGGTGGAACCACCCAAAGGGGCTCGACCCATAGGGTGCAAGTGGGTCTTCAAGAAGAAGATCGACATGGATGGTAATGTGATTACCTATAAGGGCTGATTGGTGGCTAAAGGATTCAGACAGATTCATGGTATTGACCATGACGAAATCTTTTTCAGTCGCAATGACCAAATCCATCCGAATCTTACTTGCTATTGCAGCATACTATGACTATGAGATTTGGCAGATGGATGTCAAAACAGCATTCTTGTATGGGAACCTCCTCGAGGATGTGTACATGACACAACCTGAGGGTTTTGAAGATCCAAAGCAAGCCGACAAAGTCTTTAAAATGCAACGATCCATTGATGGATTAAAGCAAGCTTCTAGGAGTTGGAATCGACGTTTTGATGAATTAAAGAGTTTAGCTTCATCAGAAACGAAGATGAGTCTTGTGTCTACAATAAGGTTAGTGGGAGCTATGTTGCTTTTCTGGTCTTGTATGTGGATGACATACTACTCATTGGAAACGACATTACCATTCTGCAATCTGTTAAACATTGGCTAGTGTGTACAAAGGAATCCTACAGAGATACCTAAGTGTACACCTCAAGTAGAGAAGAAGAACACAAAGAGTTGTAGGTGTGTGTAGGGAGAGAGTAAACACTGATAACTGTGTATGAGAGAGAGACAGTAGACTATGTGTGTCTTGCTGTCTTATCGTGTCGCAACGGAGAGCATAACGATCCTATATATAGTGGGGAGGTGACCATTGGGGGGTTTAGTGCACCATAAATGGCGGCTTAATGATAGAACCCCCAACGGCACGTTCGACCGTGTATATAGGAACCGTTACGTATCAGCCCGCAAGTATCGGAGACCGTTATGAGATCAGCCGTATTAATGGGACACGTAGGCCTAGGATCTCTCGGTCAGTTACCAGAGGTCGCGCGCAAGCTTGGTTGTCACATGCGCGCGACGGACCTTACTCTAGCCTCCGAACCACTAAGTCCCTACAAGTGATGTAATATGGTGCGCGGGGACTCTGTCTCGTAGCCCCCACGTGGATCAGCACGGGTGGTGATCCGGTGTGGATGGAGCACAACTAGGTGTGCTGGATGGCTGCCACGTGGCGATGATCCTCATGTCTGGAAAGCAGTATATACAGCTAGGAAAGTGTTTCTCAATGAAAGACTTGGGTGAAGCAGCCTCTATACTAGGTAGAAAGATCTATAGAGATAGATCTGAAAGGCTGCTCAGCCTGAGTCGGAGTACATATATAGACAAGGTGCTAAAACGGTTCAGCATGCAAGATTCCAAGAAGGGATTCTTGCCCATGTCACATGGAATTACTCTTTCAAAGAGTGGTTGTCCTTCCAGTGAGATTGAGAAGGAACACATGAGTAGGGTTCCCTATGCCTCGGCCATAGGATCCATCATCTACGCCATGTTATGTACTAGACCAGATGTGTCATATGCATTGAGTATGACAAGCAGATATCAGTCCAATCCAGGTGAGAGTCACTAAATTGCAGTCAATAACATCCTAAAGTACTTGAGAAGAACTAAGGATGCGTTCTTGATGTTTGGAGGTGAAGAGGATTTTCGTGTAAGGGGTTACACGGATGCAAGCTTCGAAACCGATAGAGATGATTTCAGATAACAGTCGGGATTTGTATTTTGCCTGAATGGAGCAGCGGTGAGCTGGAAAGTTCCAAGCAAGAGACGGTGGCTGATTCTACAACAGAGGCTGAGTACATTGCTGCGAATGGCGCAGCAAAGGAGGCTGTTTAGATTAGGAAGTTCGTTATTGAGCTTGGTGTGGTTCCAAGCATTGCGGATCCAATATAGTTGTATTGTGACAACATTGGGGCGATCTCGCAATCAAAGGAACCCAGGTCACACCAGAAATCCATACACGTACTTAGAAAGTTTCATCTTATTCGAGATATTATCGAAAGAGGAGACGTTCGGATATGCAAGATTCTTACAGATGAGAATCTGTCAAATCCACTTACAAAGCCGCTTGTTCAACGCAAGCATGAAGGGCACACTAGGAGCATTAGCATACGAGATGCACTAGATTGGCTCTAGTGCAAGTGGAAGACTGTTGGAATAGGTGCCCTAGAGGCAATCAGTTTAGTATGAAAAATAAATTGGCTAGAACTTTCATTATATTATTTATTGTATATTTAATATATGAAGTCCTCAGATTTACAATTGTGTTGCTTATCTTAAATATCCCTAGTCCATTATAATGATTAATGGGACAATCATCTATGGAATAGTATGGGGTTGGATTTATATGGAGATATCACGTTCCAACACATGGGTATGCATTAGGAGTAATGGCATAGTGGATTGACCCATCTCTGAGAAGGCTACATACAAGTTATGTAAAGTCACAAGTGCTTCTCGCTGTGACAACGGTATTGTCATCCTTAGACTTGAAGTCACTAAATCTTCTAGTTGTGGAATATTGTGTTTTGGTAGCGTCAAACGCTACACCGTGACTGAGTAGTCATAAAGGCACGTATCTGATACAATAGGAAGCAAACTTAGATATCGTAGCGATGTAGATAGAACTTTTCACTCCCACGTATTAGGCCACTCGAGGGATAGTGCTTATAGAATATCGGACCAGACTCAAATAAATCAGTATTGGATATTGATGTTATTTGCACGAATAAGGCTATTCCCAGGATCGAGGAACTATGGATTGGATATATGAGTGTGACTTGTATGTCTCTTGTCCAATCCGGATATTGAGACAAATGAATGAGACAATACTTGCACAAGGTTTGTCATGATGTCTATTTCTATTTGTTGGCTAGAATGGATGTCTTGCTAGAGGCCGCTCCATATTAGTAAATAGTTACTACCAACTAAATAGAAACCTATGGGGTCACACGCCATATAGGATTGAACTAGACTTGGGAATTAATTAATTAATATGATTAATTAATTAGAAGGATTAAATCGCAACAACTTTCTAACTTAGTAGGACTAATATTCAAGTTGGACTAATCCGAAGTTGAGTAGGATTAGGAGACGGCCTTTATATAGTAACAAGGAGTTGTTGGACTATATAAAGGATGCTCATAGATCCTTCCCTACAACTAATGCTCATAACATAAGTTGAGTAGGAGAGATGTAAGGAGAGAACAAGACAACACCCAATGCCGAAGCCCTAGGTGTCGTCTGCCCCCTACCCCGTCGGCGAAAAGAGAGGTGGCCGAACCTCTCTCTTTGGTGCTCCGTTGCGCGATTTCGTCATCCTCTTCCATTCTTCCTAGCTAGAACAAGGCGTTTGGAAGATCTAGATCTCAATCCTAGGCGTGGATCAACCGTAGAGGTGTGATACTTTTCGTGTTAGAAGTCATCAAGGAGACCCACAAGGTACTTAACACGAATCATTCACCATCGTCATGATTTCTCTTCCTGTGATCCTTGGAGGGTCTTGATCGGATAAATTTATTTGTTATACCGCTGCACATCCATGATAAAAACCCTATATGTTCTCCATCACAATGCTTGGCAAACCAATTTCATAACCATGCATTATCATACATCAAATACAATACCATATCAGACAACAACTCTTTTGAATTCTCCGCAGGTACTAGACAGCTCATCCGAATGGTAAAAAAAATCTTAGCCTCAACAGTTAACACAAAGTGAGTCAACTGTTTTGAGGTAGTAGCTACATTAGGTAAAAATAATTCTTTCTTAGCTAACTTTAAAGCATCAATCTTGCTAGGATGATTATCAGTATTGTGTCTCTTTGGACAACCTAAGACATTGGAAAACTCAGTACGATCCAACTCTATGTTAATGCCAACCACCTTAGAAGATATAGTCAAAGCCAATTTTTTCTCCTGTTTCATGTTCAAATCGAACAGTCTGGTAAGCCTAGGTTATGCCACTTCGGAGGGGTTAAGGATTTTACAGAGAGAACTCTGTTTCAATCTCCTTATGCATTCCAGATTCATACCATTCAACAAGCTAGTACTGATCATGCAACTGTAAGCTATAGGAGTATAAGCAAAACCATCTAACCAATTCCCTCTTGCAGAATGACTACTAAACCACTTGCTAGAAAGAGTTTTCTTACCAGAAGGGGATTTCTTTCAGAGTAGATCTGAATCTCCTTCTCTGAGATTCCCGAATCTCCTTTCTAGTGAATTTCTCTTTCCCTTTGTCTGTTTTCTGTGGCTTATTCTTTACCTTCTTTGGGCTACCAATTTGAACAACTTTCTGTTTCTCATAAACATCTGTTTGATCTGGATATATCTTGCTTGGTGCAGCAGTCTGATCTCCCTTATATTTCTTTCTTTTCTTCTTCGGAGGAAGGAGATGGTGCACTAGGCGTTCTGGAACTGGATCCATCTTTTATTGATTGAACTTCTTCTTCTGCAGCTTTTCTCTTCTTTCATGAGATTTTCTTTGAACCTCCATCCATATTGATTCTCTCAGAGCTTCTTCGTGATTCCATTAGGGTTTGGGGATTTTAGAAGAGATAGGCAGAAGTGATAGAAATAAGAGAGAGTAGAGAGAAGATAAATACTGAAGTGTTTGAGTTTGAAAAGGAAACAGAATATTCCCTAAATATTTGAAGAATTAAGGTTTGTGAGAAATTCAAACTCTGTGTGTGATGTGTGGAAGAAAATAATATAAAATTGATTTGAAAAAGATTTGTTTTAAAAGGTGAACACAATATTAGGCAAATATCTACAGAGATAACACCCAGGATTAATGATCCATTCATTAACTATAAAGTATAAAGATTGATATTTAAATCTTTGAAAAGAATTTCAGGGCCTTGAAAAATTGTGATACTTTATATAAAATTTTCAAGGCTTTGAAAAGCTTCTCAATTATTTGAAAGACTTTCCAAAACATTGAAGCACATGGAACTTACATGATGCTCCATCTAAACCAATGCTTCTTTATTTAACATTCCCATTTCTAATCTCAGGGTTGTGAATCCTTCATCTGGCAATGGCTTAGTGAAGATATCTAAAAATTGCATGTTAGTAGGCACAAATGACAAAGATACATCACCTTTTTCCACATGATCTTTGATGAAGTGATGTCTAACATCTATGTTTTTAGTCCTCGAGTGCTGAATTGGATTATTTGTAATTGTGATCGAACTAGTGTTCTGACATTTGATGGCGATATCTCTGAAGTTATAACCCAAATCTCTCATCTGTTGAGCTATCCACATCACTTGTGAGCAACAAGCTCCAACTGCTATGTATTCAGCTTCTGTTGTTCATAAGGCCACTGGATTTTTCTTCCTAGAATGCCAGATTAGTAGGGATAATCTAAGGAACTGGCAACAGCCTGATGTGCTTTTTCTGTCTACTTTGTATTCTGAAAAATCAGCATCTAAATATCCACACAGAGAGAAGTTAGATTGTTTTGGATACCAAAGCCCTAAGTCCTTGGTACCATTGAGATATCTGAATATTCTTTTGACAGCAACTAAGTGTGATTATTTAGGATTAACTTGGAATCTAGCACACATACAAACACTAAACATGATGTTTGGACTGCTTGCAGTAATATATATCAATGAACCAATCATACCTCAGAATTCTTTCTGGTTCACACTCTTACCATTTTGATCCTTGTCTAAGGGTAGTTTAGAACTCATGGGAGTTTTAGCAGCCTTGTATTGAGACATGTTATACTTGTTCAGTAAATCCTTGGTGTACTTACACTGGTGTAGAAAAATTCCTTTCTCCATTTGATGTACATGAAGTCCATGAAAGAAATTTAACTCTCCTGTCAAGCTCATCTCAAATTCCCAATTTATAAGATTTGAGAAATCTTTGAAAAGAGAATCATTAGTAGCAGCAAATAAAATATCATAAACATATATCTGTACTACTAAAATGTCTTTCTCATGAATCTTTATGAAGAGAGTTTTATCAACCAAGCCTCTTTTGAAACCATTTTCAAGCAAAACTTTGAAAATTTTTTATACCAAGCTTTGGGAGCCTGTTTCACACCATAAAGAGCTTTGTCAAGTTTATAAACATAGTTTGTAAATCCCATTTTCAAATCCAGGAGTTTGAGCAACATAAACTTCTTCTTGCAGATAACCATTAAGAAATGCACATTTAACATCCATTTGAAATTTTTTGATGTTCTTACGAGATGCAAAATCAAGTAAAATTCTGATTGCTTCCAATCTGGACACAGGAGCAAAAGTCTCCTCATAGTCTATACCTTCTTCCTGGTTGTAGCCTTCATCTACAAGTCTCGCCTTGTTTTTGATTACCTTACCATTCTCATCCAATTTTTTTCTGAACACCCACCTTGTTCCAATTACAGACTGATCTTTGGGAGGAGGAACTAGGTTCCAGACTTTGTTCCTCTCAAATTCATTGAGCTCACTTTGCATAGAAATGATACAGTTTGCTTATTGTAGTCCTTCTTTCACATTCTTAGGCTCTACAAGAGACACAAAAGCATTAAAAACACACAAGTATTTTAACTTAGCTCTTGGCTGTGTACCAGTAGATGGATCAGAAATGATGTCTTCTATTGGATGTGATGAAAGATATCTGAACTTCTTTCTTGGTGTCCAAGGTTCTGTTTCTCCAAGAATCTTTTCAAGTCCTTGAGGTCCTGATGCAGCTGCTTGACCACTCTGTGTTTCTTGAGATCCAGTTTCAAGGCTTTGAAACTCATTTTCAAGGCCTCGAAAATTTATTTTGTTTTCCTGCAAGTTATTCTTGGAACCATTTTCTGGATCTGTTTCGTCCTCTGACTCAAGCTTGTTCAGATTCAAATCTGCAAAACCATCACTCAAAGAACCATCATAGCCTTGATCAAAAATAACATGTGTACTTTCCTCAACAAGCTTAGTTCTCTTATTGTAAACTCTGTAAGCTTTTCTAGTCAAGTAATAACAAAGAAATATACCTTCATCACTTCTACCATCAAACTTGCCAAGATTATTCTTACCATTGTTGTGAGCAAAACAAGTAAACCAAAAGGTTTGACATAAGAAATATTTGGCTTTATCCCTTTGAGAATTTAATAAGGAGTCTTCTTTAGAATAGGCCTAATCAGGCACATGTTCAAAAAATAGTTTGCAGACATGACAGCCTCTGCCCAGAAAGACTTTGGCAATTTGTTTTCCAAAAGCATTGTCCTAGAAATGTCCCCAAGAGTTCTGTTTTTTCTTTCAACTATACCATTTTGTTGAGGATTTCTAGGAGCATAAAAGTTGTGTGAAATACCATACTTGACACATAATAAATCAAACTCAAGTTGATCAAATTATCTGCCATGATCACTTCTTATTGAAGCAATAGGCAGGTTTTTCAAAGTTTGAACCTCTTTACAAAGCTTTGAAAATTCAGAGAAAGCTTCAGAATTTTCTCTAAGAAACATAACCCAAGTAAATTTAGAGAAATCATCTACAACAACCAGCATGTACTTCTTACCTCTTGGAGTTGGCACTCTCATAGGGCCACACAGATCCATATGAAGCAATTCAAGAGGTCTATTTGTACTTACAAAGTTCTTTTGCATGAATAAACTTCTTGTCTGCTTTCCCTGAGCACAAGCCTTGCACACTTATTCATCTTTGAACTTGATGGAGGGAAAACCTCTAACCAAGTCTTTAGAAACTAGTTTGTTTAGTGTATGCAGGCTGATATCTCCAAGCTTTCTATGCCAAAGCTTTGAATATTCTTTCAGAGCCTTGAGACATTTCAGACTTTCTCCTGCAACTTTGTTAGTATTCAAATAATAAACATTGTTTGACCTTTAAGAAGTGAGAATGCAGTATCCATATTTTTCATCTTTCACCACACATTTCTCTTTGTAAAAAATAATCTTGTTGCCTTATCGCATAATTGAGATATACTAAGCAGATTAAACTTAAACCATCTACAAGATAAACATCTGAAATAGAATTTTCATAACCATTACCAACCTTACCAATTCCTATGATGTTACATTTGCCTTTGTCACCAAGTGTCATTGTTCCTTCTGATTGCTCTTTCAGTTCAGAAAATAGAGAGCTTTTGCCAACTCATGTTCCTGGAGCAACCACTATCCATAATCCATCTCTTCTCTTTGCTCTTGGCGACAACCTGAAAATATTCACTGCCTTACCCAACTGTTAGACCAAGTGTGATATTTAGATTCATATTCAGGATCAACCATGTCAGGTGGTCTGACCCCTTGAGGAACCCAAATCTGCCTCACATGTTGACACGCTCCAACTGCAAGTGTACAGTTGTCGTGTGTAGTAATAAACCGGAAATCCGGGTTGTCGAACCCAAGGGACTTTGTGTAAATTAATTACTATTCTAAACCTTATGTAGGCACGTCTCAAGTTGTGTTTTTATCTAATTCTAAGAAAATAAACGCAATATTCTCAATTAACCAAGTGAAATAGTTCACGATTAATAAAGAATGAGTTTTAGGGTTTTATCAAATAAGAGAAAAGTACCGGGAATTCTCTAGGTTCACTAGGTTGATCTAAATTTATATTTTGATTTGTAAAACAACCATGTGTCATTCACTATTAATCAAGCAACATCAAACTTACCGAGTTACCAAGCAAGTTCACTATACTTTAAGTTAAAACAAACCGAGTTACCAAGTCTAGTTTATCTTTAAGCATGCATTAACACCATATTTCTACTTTAACGATCCTAGTTAACGATGTCGAGTTACCAAGCATTGATACGACTAGGTGGATTATTCAATTTACCGACTAATTCTCACGGAGTTACCACGTGAAAACTAATTTAGTTTATCTCTACGTTAGCTACTCGCAAAGATAATATGATTATGAACGTAAATAATCCATAATAGTGAATAAATACGTGAGATTAAGCTAGAACATGCATTACAATCATCAAAACATCAACTTTAGATCAAACCCTAGCTACACCAAACGAGAATTCCCAGCTAAAAGTGTTTAGCTACTCATATTCATAATCAAAACGACAAGTCTAATGAGTTTAAACATAAAAATCAAGAAAAGAAGAGAGTTTAGAATCCAAACGAATGATCCAAAGCTCCTAAGCTCTCCCAAAAGCTTCTTGATCTCCAAAAGATGTCTCTAATGTCAAAAACTACTGAAAAAGTCGACCTAGAATGCTTAAATACGTTTCCATAATCTTATTACAAAGTTTGGATAAACTACGAAAAAGCCCCGGAAAAATTCTGCACTTTCAGCGATCTCTTCGTACGAAGACATTTGTCTTCGCACGAAGAGTCTTCGTACGAAGACATCTGCTCTTCGTGCGAAGGCCTTCTTACTTAGATACTGCAAGCATGTTTTGGAAGACATTTTTGCCGAGCCAAAATTTGGCTAAGTATTTTGTCTTCGTACGAAGACATTTGTCTTCGCACGAAGACCCTCTGTTCCAGCCCTCTTTTCTTTGACTTTCTCTTCCTTCCTTTGACTTTCTCCTTCCTTCCTTCTTCCATTAACCTTCCTTTGAGTTCCTTTGACTTTCTCCTTCCTTTTGACTTTCCTTTGAGTTCCTTGTTTCCGAAGTTCGCTTCTATATCCCGCATGATCCTCCAAGCCCTGTTTTCCTGCGAATCACAACACGAAAACACAACCCGCGATCATATCACAATAAAAGCTCAAAAAATCTAAAGAAACGCCCGGATTTAACAAGTAATGCATATGAACTCACATTATCACATTTAAGCTCAATTTACTCAAAAGACGACGAATTCTCCATGATAAGCACGCAAAACGTAGAAATAAAAGGCATAAAATAACTCCGAAAACGGAGTTATCAACTACCCCCACACTACCTTTTGCTCGTCCCGAGCAAATCTCCCAAGTCAATTCCATTTCTCTCGAGCCAAAACTTCTCTCGCTTTCCCGCAATCCATCCAACTTTGCATACTAACCGAATTACTCATTGCATAACTTCCCTACGCCATTTGCATACTTTCACCTCACATTGCATACATAACCATTAACACTTGCATACTAATCCGAGTAGAACAATTCACCAACCATCCTTCTTACTAGTCGACACGACTCGATTATACACAATGCACCTATATGCAAATGCAATATTCACAATGCAAGTATTGAAATAACAAATTTTCTGTTTCTTTTGTGAGATTGGGCAATCTCCATTAGCTTAAACCGATTCACACGAAGCGATGAGAAATCTAGACACAAGGAATGATTTGAAATCAAATTCGACAACACGAATCCCCCCTAGCTAGTATAGAGAACCTAACTTTACTAAGTACAAGAATGCAATACCCTTTCATGTGTGCCACAAAATAAGAGGCTACGCTAGGCTAAGCCACGTTCAAGGTCCGAGCTCCTAATCCGCTAACGGGTTTAGAATGATGAGGCTTTAGGGACAAATAGGATAATAATCAAACACAAGTCCTAAGGCGTCACATTCTCACAAATACCATAACTCACACACCCTCACAACAATGATAGAAACCAAGCCCGAAACTCACCATCTCCGGCCCTCGATCCCCTCACACCCCGGTACAATTACGATCTCCGCGGCTATTGTCATGAATGATGTATAAGCCAAAATTTCCCGTTCGTGAACTAGTCGCTTCTCCACTCGTTCTTCCACAAAGCTTTTCATACTACCTTTATTCATATCTCCTTTTTTTCTCTCTCTTTTTTTTTTCGATTTTTTTTTTTTTTTTTTTATCTCTCAAAGTCCTGCACAATTTCTTCAATATCTGTCTCGAGTGGTCTTCCAAGTGTCAAGCTAACATATGATAGTAAGGGGAGACACTATCCAAATCAACATGTATAAATCACAAATAAATGTCTCTCCCTATCTCGATGAAATCCTCGGTGCAACAAACGAAGCCGCTAACATAATAGAGCACGTGTGGGGATGGAGTCGTCACAAGCGCAATCTCGATGTCCGAAGTCAAATGTCGACACCCCCACACTCGAATGTAATCCTGTCCCCTCTCAAGTAGTCAATCAAATATCTGTCTCGTGCCTAATCCAACCAAACCTCCTACACCATGATGAGTAAGATCCGGTACCTAGCACGATCCACCTATTAAATTCCCCCAACCCAAGTTTCGTGTGTATTGGATGGTACACACTCACGGCTCTCCTCACTTGTGTCCATGTTGTAATGCCATGGAACACCGCCACACCGAAGTGCGCAAGCCTACTCTCACTCACCCTCGCATTCCCCTCGAAGATCACACATGAAGTGCATGCGATATGTAAGACTCACACAAATATAGCATGAAGTACTCCCTCATCGAACCCCCTCAACTACAACACCCTCGTGACGCACTAAAGCGGTGATTCTAACCAATCAGTGATGAAGGCCAAGAATCGTCACCCTAAGTCCAAAGGTTGTCAAAGAATCCATGGTTCAAATCAGGGTTTACTAGTGGTCCTACAAGGTAAGTTCTATAAGCAGTGAGTGCTCTAATACACACCTCGCACAGCTGTTCTGTGTGCCACTACGAGGCGGGTTGGTGACTACCTAAGACGTACACAAGAACGTTCGGCTTGTTTAGCTCACACCTAGCTCAACTCTTGTAAGAAAATTAGGCACACACTTTAGATTTGAAAAATTAAGTTCGTGTGTGAAATAGGCACGCATTCCCGTAAAGAAAGTTTCTCTATACTTACTAAGGGAAACTCACATTGTCATTCTCGATCGCAATTCACGCCCTATGCCTAAAAGTCTCACACTTCTCGATTTTACCGAATTTTCAGCTTCTTTCGATTGCCCTTTCTCAAATTTTTAATTTTTTTTTTGTGTTTTCACATTTTTATTTTTTTTTATTTTTTTATTTTTTTTTATACCTATACTATATGCACGGCCAACTCGA
This sequence comes from Linanthus parryae, assembly GCA_023055425.1. Lineage (NCBI taxonomy): Eukaryota > Viridiplantae > Streptophyta > Magnoliopsida > Ericales > Polemoniaceae > Linanthus > Linanthus parryae. Next base: position 97,082,704 of record JALGPY010000005.1, on the reverse strand, counting down.
CTACTGACTCAATAATGGTGGGATGACTCAATAATACCAAAACGTGCACGCAAAAAGATGAATAATAAAAAGAAAAATAAGGACATAACCAAAAATTTCTAACTACATGCTGACACGGGCGATGCAAAGACACTCAACACTGACTAGTAAAAAGGACTCAACCACCCCCACACTAGAATGCATCGTTGTCCTCAACGATAACACGAGGACTCAACAATTCTAGCACGAGGGCACACTCCACTACTCGTCGTCTTCTTCCTCCTCTTCATCTTCTTCCTCATCATCTTCTTCTTCCTCATCCTCACTCGGCGGAACCGGATACTCAAATTCATCCTCCTGGAACCACGGATCCGCCGTCGGGACCGGTGGAACAAACTCCCTCGTTGCCTGACCACTCGAATGTATGACCCACTGGCCCACCATCTGGATTAATCCACCCAGCTTTGCCTGATTGTCCCGAGTGTGGGCAAACTGGTGTCTTCTCTCGATTCTATCCCGGGCCATCTCCTCTCTCAGGTGGTCATAGGCAACCTGGTTATCAAACCTAGAGGTGTTCATCCTCCTACCCTTGCCCTTCTTCCTTGCTGTCTCATCAAACCTATGCCACTTCCTAGCAGTAAACGGTTTCAAATCCATGTCTCTCCCAATGACTACTTCAGAAGTTTTGGCTAGGTGAGTAAGCAAGCAAGTATGACCGGGACCCAACTTGTTAGTCCTCGACACCCTCTCAAGACAATTCTCCCAAATCAGTTTAGGGATATTGATTCTAACCCCGGTGTAAAGACAGAGAGCCCAGAACGATAGGCGGAAAGTGTAACTAGGGTTTCGTGTGATTCCCAAAACCCAGTTCTCTAGCAATTCACAGCACCACCTTGCCTCCGGCCTATAATGCTTCTTTTCGGCCTTCCAATGAATCACCTCCCCTTTTCTGTCCCATGGATCTACCCCTTTCGCAAAACAGAATGCATTCAAACGAGACCAAAGATTCTCACTACGAAGAACAGTCTCGTACCCACAACCCTCTTTCAATGCAGGGAAACCCATGGCCAAAGCGATAGTCTCTGGCGTGAAGACTATCCACTCGTTCCGACAGTACACAAGACGAGGGTCTTGGCTCTCACCATATTTTGCATAACGCAAATTAACACAAAACTCTCGCGCAATATGCGAACTAGACGGCCCTACTAGCTTAAACCAATTGGTAAGCTTCTCGCGCTAAAAAATTTCCTTGATTGCATGAGGCATGTCCTCGTGCAATGGAAATGCCTTTTCGGGCTGCCCGTTCTTAGTCAAGTAGGTATCTTTGCGAGAGTCAATATGGGCCTCGTAAGTGACGAAACGGAAGCTATCATAGCACCCGGGCCCAACACTACTGTCTTTCAAATTAACCTTAGCCTTTCGTCGGCCTACAATGCCCGGTTTAGCCGGGAAAGGAGCATTCAAGATAGCATATTGGGGAATGGGCGGTATTTCTAATTGAGGCTCGCCCGACCCCGATGCTTCTTGCGAAGTACCCTCGCCCGTCTTCCGTTTCTTTCCACCCACCATTAAGAATACAATTTCAAGTAAAAACAAGAAACTCACTTTTGTGCACGTGACAAGAAGTGTGTACCGAATGAAACACGTAGGCACGTAAGCAAATAATTCCTAGGACTCTACGCAATCGCCCCCAAGTACGCTACTAAGCGCAACAAAAAAAAATTGGGCTTTTACTCAATTTGTGCCTAGGACTCGAATATTGAAATAACAAGTTTAGAGTGTACCTACGTGTCCGGAGCAAGTCTTACGGACACAAGAAACTCAGATTTTGACAAACCGGGCTGATTTTGAGGTTGTCGAACGAATTTGTCGAAACTTTGAATTGGTTGATGCTCCGTACTCCTTGTGTAGTCCCCGTTATCGTTGCCTTCTTGACCGTAAGCTGAATCAAGCTCCAACTTGTCCAATTTCTCAAATCTTCCTTCGGAACCCTAGTTCTTCCTCCTCTGATTTCTCTCTCGTCTCTCAATCTCACTCAAAGCTACCCTTCAATCCTTGTTCTCCTCTGAATGGCGAGCAAAACCTTGGGTTGTTTGCTGAATTTGGTGAAGAATCAAGGGAGGAGGTGATTTCTTGTGAGGTCGCGGCTATGGAGGTGAAGAGCTGCTGGGTTGTGAAGAATGAAGAAGAGGACGATCTGCTGTTGTCTTCAACCAAGCTTGAGAGCTAAAAGTCCATATTGCCCTTAAGAAGTAACCTCATGGTTGTTATCCGTGTATGGCTAAAACTGTCAATCTGCCCGATGTCTTCGTGCGAAGACAAATGTCTTCGTGCGAAGAGTCTTCGTACGAAGACAATTTGTCTTCGCACGAAGGTCTTCCTATATAGATACTGCATTGTGATATAGGAAGACAACTTCAGAGCTCAAAAATTTTTCTAAGTACAAAGTCTTTGTACGAAGACAATTTGTCTTCATACGAAGACAATGCTGGAGCTTGCCAAAAACATCCTTTTCGTCAAATTTTCGCGTATCCGATCGTGCCTTTGCTTTCCGAAGGATCTCCTCGACCTCGAGACTCCCTTTTTACCTTAAAACACTCCCAAAATCCGGGGAGTATTTCATTTGTCACTTTCACGCGTTCCAAGGCACGTTTTGCATTTCCGGATGCTTTTGGCCTCGTTTTACTCGCTAAAGCATCCTTTTTGGCGTAACTTCTTCATCCGGACTCCGATTTGCGCGATCCACCTGTCTACAGAAAGCTCTCGACCACCCCCACACGTTGGCACTATTCAATCCTTATTTCAGTCTGTCCTTCAAAATTTTACCTCGTAATCCGTGCCGGCGTGCTAGCTTTCTCCGTTCACTAATTAAATTCTTGCGCAAATCAAGACGGGGAGTCCGGGAACATGATCTTCCCCAGGTGCGTGTGTTGAATAGGTGCAGGAATGGCTTTTATCTTCAATTCCTTCACTTCGGATCCCGATACGCGTATTGGGCTGCACATCTTCACTTTTTACTCTGTTTCGCACGCGCGCATCAAGAAGGGGGATCCGAAATAGGCCTTTCACCTCGTATTCCTGCACATACTCATTGGAAATATTAAATCCACTCTCTCGCACCTCTCAATAAAATCAAACCGAATAAAAATTACAAAACAGTATTAAAACCTATCCTAAAGCAATAAATAGGTTGGGTTGCCTCCCAACAAGCGCTTTGTAATTTAAGGTCGACGGCCCGACCCAGTTACCTCAGAGATTTCTCAAGTTGCGGGAGTTGAATGAAGCCACTCAATGACTCCAATGAAATTCCCGTCCACGTACGGTTTCGCTCTCTGTCCATTCACCTTAAACCTGTTCCCATTTGCATCCTCTACCTCAAGAGATCCCCATGGATAAACTGCAGTAATCGTGTAGGGACCACTCCACCTAGATTTCAATTTCCCTGGAAACAGCTTTAGTCTTGCATTGAAGATCAATACTACTTTCTGTCCTACCTTGAAGTCTCTCGGGATGATGTGCCTGTCGTGCCACAGTTTTGTCCTCTCCTTATAGATTCTCGCACTTTCATACGCCATCAATCGAAATTCTTCAAGTTCGAGTAGTGCTTGCTTTCGTAGCTCACCCGAGAGCTTAGCGTCTAAATTGATCTTCTTCAAGGCCCAGAATGCCTTGTGCTCAAGTTCCACCGGAAGATGACATGACTTCCCAAATACTAACTGGTAGGGAGACATGCCTAAAGGAGTCTTGTAAGCAGTCCTATACGCCCATAAGCTATCATCTAAATGTAGAGACCAATCCTTGCGTCCCGGGTTGACTGTCTTCTCCAGAATCCCTTTTATCTCTGGGTTAGAAACTTCTGCTTGCCCATTCGACTGCGGATGATAAGCCAGTGATATCTTATGCGTCTTTACCCCATATTTTCTCAAGACATTGGCAAAGACTTTATTCACGAAATGCGATCCTTCATCACTGATTATGGCCCTGGGAGTTCCAAACCGTGTAAAAATGCTCTTACGCACGAATCTCTCTACAGTGGCTCCATCGTTTTTGGGACAAGCCATTGCCTCCACCCACTTGGTCACATAATCCACAGCTAACAGTATATAAAGATTGCCAAGTGACAGCTTGAAAATGTATTAGTTTGGGACATCTTTTTACCATTGGTTTTAACCCTGTGAGAGTTGAGTTTGGCCATTTTCAGCTTATTTTCCACCTGATACGAGGCAGAGATTTATAGATCATGATTGCAAAATTTGAGTAATTTTATGCATACTTTTGTTTGTTGGATATGATCGCGGGTGCGTGTTATGATGTGCAGGTAACAGGTGCCGAAAAATGCATGAGATTAACTTGAATAGGAGGCAGCGTGTCAGGAAAGCTGAGCAGAAAAAGAGGAAAAAATGCTAAGTGGTGCGTTCAAACGCAGGAGCTGCGTTCAAACGCACAAGATGGCGGCAGCAGGAAAGTGGCAGGAAAAATGGCTAAGTCCTGCGTTCAAACGCAGGCAGTCTGCGTTCAAACGCAGGAGTCAGAGACCAAAGTGCAGAAAAGCTAAGTCCTGCGTTCAAACGCAGGCGGTGTGCGTTCAAACGCAGGACTCAACACTCAAGAGAAGAAACGGCCAAGGGGTGCGTTCAAACGCAGAGGAGCTGCGTTCAAACACATGGGTTCAGGAGCCAGAAGAGAAAAATGGAAAAACGGCTAAGTCTTGCGTTCAAACGCAGAAGGTGTGCGTTCAGACGCACTGCGTTCAAACGCAGAAGGTGTGCGTTCAGACGCACTGCGTTCAAACGCAGGAGAGTTGCGTTCAAACGCACAACATAGTGCAGCAACAGACAGGGAAAACTGGCCAGAAAATGACTAAGTACGTGCGTTCAAACGCAGATCCTGCGTTCAGACGCAGGAAACTTCAAATTTCAGAAAGGTTAGAATCAGGCAGAATTCAAGCAGAAGACTAAGTATGTGCGTTCAAACGCACACCCAAAAAGTCAACGGAAGTCAAAGTCAAAAAGTCAACTCTCAAAATGTGCGTTCAAACGCAGCCTTTGTGCGTTCAAACGCAGGTCAAGATTTTCAGAATTTCTGAAGACGGTGGAAAAAAGTCAAACTTCGTCAGAAAAGTCAAAGTCAGCAGATGTGCGTTCAGACGCAGGACAGGATTTCCAGAAGCTTCCCAGGGCGGTTTAGACAGGGACAGAATAGGAATTTCAGCACAGGATTAGGGAAACTTCAGCAGTATATAAAGCAGCTCTGCCCATCAGTTTCAGCATATATACAGCATACACAACACAGAACACAGGACAGACAGACACAGAATCAGAGTTAGACACAGCAGAGACAGGGAGCATCGGAGCAGTCCAGGAAATCGCCAGATTTCCGTCACCTGTTTGATTCTCTTCTCTTATTTATGTTAGTTTTCAGTAGCTAAATAATTTACCTAGGTTCTCGGTGAACCTAGGGTTTATGATTTCAGCAACTTAGTTTATCTCGACTTCAGATTCATGATTGTTTAAATCTTAATACAGTAGAGGTTTTGTTTATTATTCTGTCTTTGGTTTTTACTGTTTATGCATGAACGGAGTCATGAACCTGGATTGCTACAGACAGGATCTGGTGCGCGAGAGTGGCCAGTGAGAGTTAGGAAGAGAAGACAGGATTTAGTACTCTGCCTTGATGGACCGAGAGGTGAAGAGAATCAGGGGACTAGCCCAGAAGCATTAGACCAACTGCTAGACGTTTAGGGGGAGACCGAGAGGAGAACCTGTAACCCTAGCAGACTTAGAACAAACCTGCAGATCTAGGTGGACCGAGAGGACCCGAAATCTGTAGGAGAGTGACAGGTGCATGAGACCGAGAGGAGATTGTATCAATGGTATGCTGGCATAAACAAAACTGCTGTGTGTTTCTGAATCGGAAAAACTGAAAGGCTGAATAGTAACCCTAGGGGATCCTGGAAATCTAGGCACCCGAAACCCTAGTTTTTACAGTCAGACTTTATTACCAGAAATTACTAAAAATATCGTTTAATTCTGTTTTTACTCCTTTTACTTTTTTACGTTTGTACTCTTTAAGCCTAATTTCTGATTATACAGTAACACTGTCCTCGTGGGATCGATAACTCGGGGTTGAAATACCAGCCCTATATTACTTGAACCGTGCACTTGCGGTAACACGTAAGAAATCGTGTCAAGTTTTTGGCGCCGTTGCCGGGGACAGTGGTTTATTGTTAGTTAGAAATTAGTTAAAAAAAAAAAAAAAAAAAAAAAAAAAAAAAAAAAAAAAAGAGTATCAAAATTATATATATATTTTTATACCTAGTTACCTCACAGGTATTTCTGGAGCGTTGTTTTCTCAGGAACGCAAGGAGCCAGAGAAATTGTAGGCATGTGGAGCGGCAATCTTGAGTCGGGGCCAACCCAGTTACTGTGTCCCCCCTACTGTGAATACTGCCACAATTGGCACAGAAAAGAGGATGCACACCGTCCAGTTTATTGCTTTCAGTGCAAAAATTATCATGAGTATGAAGAGGCGTGCATATTGCACTCACCCCAGCTTTATCAACAGTATTACCCCTACTGCATCCAGTGTGGGGGTGGTTGCGGGGTTGGGGCATGCAGAACTTATCAACCCTGGAGCTTTCAGCACTGCCAAGCAGGGGCGCATCTTGAGACTGCTCTGTACTACCCCGATCCACCTCAATTTGTACCTCCGCCACCTTTTGAACCGCTCACTCAAGAAGTTTTCTTCTCATGGATGTCTAAATTGGAGTGCATGCTGGAGAAATTTTTTTCAGCACGCCTTGACCAGATTGCAGAGGAGATGAGAGAAATTAACAGTGACATATTGCGATTGGCAAACAAGTATCAGGAACTTTCTCAGTCATGGATCTCAGCAGATACGCCAGAACCAGAAACAGAGTTCATGCCACCAGAATTTGAAGAAGTGCAGACAGTGACATCATCAGGTCCAGTTGAGCCAGAAATTGATTCAGTACCCGCACCACAGGAAACAGACTCATATATTCCTCACTGGCTTCCAGCAGTGCTGGAGATGCAGAAGGGCTTCTTTGCAAAGATGGCGCAAGAACAACATAAAGCTGCATCACAGGTTGCTGTCATGGAAGAAGAGGTGCCCGAGCCAAGAGAAGTGTGCACTATTCAAGAGCCATCTCAGGTATTTCATTATTATGAGGACTCAGATTCTGAATCAGATTTGGAAGAAACAGTGCCTGCATGGATGGAACCACAACCAATTTCAAATTCTAGGCATGATTTGAAAGACACTGATATTGAGCAATGGGGGTGTACTGAGGAAGAAACTGTGTTCGAGAATGTGTCCACTGATATGGATGAGCTTGAGGTAGGAATACCAACTCAGCCTGCTGAAGAAATCACCATGTCGTATGTTTATCAAGTATGTGAGGAGTTGGAAAGACGGCTGTGTGAGGACTCTGACACGGAAGCTGATCATGACCATTCCCCTGATCCTTGCTCTATGGACTGTTCTTGTGACATTACACAGGACATAGAAAAGGGATTGGAAATCACTCAGTGTGGGGGTACTGATAAGCTGCCTGCACGGGTTTTTCAGCATCATGAGTCAGCTGGATATGAGCTGAAGTTCCAGAGTCCACAGCAACCATCCAGGGGTGAAGTTCATCGGCAGGACTTTGTAAAAATATTCACAGACAAGCCAGTGAACAATGAGTGGAAGCTGATCAAGAAGAAAAAGTGCAAAATCAAAGAAATCATATTTCACAACTATCCACCTCGTGAAACGAATGAGTGTGCACGTGAGATGAGGATCATTGAGAAGAGATGGTGGAAGAAGAAGAAGTGGAGAGATAAAGAAGCCTTCAAATTTCTCAAATGTTGAGGTAACAGGGTCGGGCCGTCGACTGTAAATTACAAGCACTTGTTGGGAGGTAACCCAACGTAGGAGTTAGTTTCACTTATTAAATTATTTATTGTTTAATAAATTTTGAGAGGAGAGATGAGGGTGAGCTAATGTTTAGCTGCAGAAATTTTCAGAAAACAGGTTACAGGAAGCTGAAGTACAGAAACTGGCTCGCTGTCAGCATCCAGATGCAGACTGACGTTCAGTGGCAGCCTGCCAGAAAAAGGCAGATTGGAAAAATCCTGAAGAATCGACCCCGGTGCACAGGATGCACTCGACCTTCACAGGGACTCGTATGAGTTGGGGATTTTTCAGGAACAATTTTCAGCAGGAAAGGAGCAATCGACCCCGGTGTACGAAAATACACTCGACCATATGGGAGCACATTGTCACAGACGATGGTGCTTGGGGATTGCACACTTGAAGAGCGCAACCGAGCCCGGAAGGTTGACAACTTCCGTTGAGAAATTTTCCGGCGACCGGTCAACGGTCCTTCTCTGCCGGAATCTGCAGAAAAGTCAGCGCCTGTACGAACTGACTCCGGGTGAACAGGTTTAATTTCTGTCTCTTGCTTTATTTTTCTGAGTATACTACCAGCTGGTTGACTGACGGCCAGGCTCGAGCCAGCAAGCCAGTGGCTCTATCAGGCCATAAGTCAGTCGGTCAGTCTAGCATTAGGTCGTCCCAATCCCAGTAGATGAGTCACGCCAGCTCATCAATCCAGATTATATGCCTGATGATTAGTACCATGAGGGCATGGCACCATCCAGTGTGGGGGTGGTGGCGTTGTAATCTAGGAGAGAGCATGCAGACCCAGGGGAGAGAGCATGCAGACCCAGGTACCCAGTACCCACCTAGGAGAGAGCATGCAGACCCAGGGGCCAGCAGTGCCCATCCCGGTGCCAGCCACGCTGGTACCGCTGCCGCAGCACGCCATGCTGCGAGGAAACGCACCAGAGGGCGAACCCCTTCACCATCTCCCGAGCCGACTGACCAGTCTACTCCGGAGAACACAGATTCGAGTTACCGACCAGATCAGTAGAGTCGCGAGGACGCGCCACCTCTAGTGTGGGGGTGGGGAATCGTGTCCTCCTGCATAGCCATGTCAGCATATTTTTGTCAATTTTATTTTTCATTTTATTTTCATTTTTTTGAGTCAGCACGTTTTTTATGTTGAGTCGACCCACCAACCTTTCTGACCTTGCATGATAAAAATAAAAATAAAAAAAATATAATAAAAAAAATATATAATAATAAATCGGGAAAATGAAAAAAAAAAATTTCTGAGAAAGGGCAACTTAGGACCTAGAAACTGAAGAGAGTCCAATGAAAGAGCTTATGAGAGTAGGAAGCACCGTAGCAGGGATACTTCAAATTTTAGTATTTTGTGCACAATTTTCACGACAGGCTATCCCGGGTATTCAGGAATGTGGAAAGTAGATAACAGGCATACTTTTGACTTCTCTAGTGTGCTAGGCAGATTTGGTCTTTAGATAGTTGAATATTCTGTTTCCCGTGGAAACTGGTGGACTCTTGGAATCTGGGGTGGACCTTCGTGTAGAGTCGGTTTTATGTGGTACAAATCTGTAGCCTAAGCGAAGTTGGAGAATGTACACCACCATCCCTTAAGGTGGTTCCAAGAGAAAATCCTAAAAAGCCCACACTCTTAACGCTCTACTGCACAGTTGTAAAAAACAGAGGGGATTATGAAAAAAAAAAAAATAATAATAATAAAAAATAAATAAATAATATTTTGTGCTTAAAGGAGAAACAACATAATGTGCTTCCATTCACATGGAAAATTTGGATTCAATCCAATTTAGAGCTTAAGAGGGAAATTAAAGTCAAGCCGTATTACACAGGAGTTGTGTCTCCCAGCAATGGGACAATTTGCAAATCAAACGCAATAACGGCTAAGAGGGTCTGAAAACCTCAAATGACTTGGCGAAGAAAAATTATCTGTTGACTATAGATGCCTGGACCCTCAAAGTCAAAAGACGTGCTTTATCTTGGTTGGTTTGGTGGATGTTTGGGGATACCTTAGTGAGTTTGTGCATAGGATCAGTTTATATCATTTCTTGCTACGTGTTGTGGAATTTCGAAATGAGCTTGTGAGGATTTGATGATTTCAGTTTATGATAGAGAGGTTGCCCAATTTCAGAAAATATATATATAAAAAAATTTTTAGCTGTGTTTTGAGTCAGTTTGTGTATATTCTGTATCTGAGTCAGTCGTCTATTGAGTGTTTTGGTCTGTGTCTTGAATCTGTGAAAGAGGGGAAGTATGCAATAAAAGTATGCAAAAAATGGGTCTGCAAGGCAGTATGCAAGGGTCTGCTCGAGACGAGCAGAGATAAGTGTGGGGGTATTTTGACAGCTTGAAAATGTATTAGTTTGGGACATCTTTTTACCATTGGTTTTAACCCTGTGAGAGTTGAGTTTGGCCATTTTCAGCTTATTTTCCACCTGATACGAGGCAGAGATTTATAGATCATGATTGCAAAATTTGAGTAATTTTATGCATACTTTTGTTTGTTGGATATGATCGCGGGTGCGTGTTATGATGTGCAGGTAACAGGTGCCGAAAAATGCATGAGATTAACTTGAATAGGAGGCAGCGTGTCAGGAAAGCTGAGCAGAAAAAGAGGAAAAAATGCTAAGTGGTGCGTTCAAACGCAGGAGCTGCGTTCAAACGCACAAGATGGCGGCAGCAGGAAAGTGGCAGGAAAAATGGCTAAGTCCTGCGTTCAAACGCAGGCAGTCTGCGTTCAAACGCAGGAGTCAGAGACCAAAGTGCAGAAAAGCTAAGTCCTGCGTTCAAACGCAGGCGGTGTGCGTTCAAACGCAGGACTCAACACTCAAGAGAAGAAACGGCCAAGGGGTGCGTTCAAACGCAGAGGAGCTGCGTTCAAACACATGGGTTCAGGAGCCAGAAGAGAAAAATGGAAAAACGGCTAAGTCTTGCGTTCAAACGCAGAAGGTGTGCGTTCAGACGCACTGCGTTCAAACGCAGAAGGTGTGCGTTCAGACGCACTGCGTTCAAACGCAGGAGAGTTGCGTTCAAACGCACAACATAGTGCAGCAACAGACAGGGAAAACTGGCCAGAAAATGACTAAGTACGTGCGTTCAAACGCAGATCCTGCGTTCAGACGCAGGAAACTTCAAATTTCAGAAAGGTTAGAATCAGGCAGAATTCAAGCAGAAGACTAAGTATGTGCGTTCAAACGCACACCCAAAAAGTCAACGGAAGTCAAAGTCAAAAAGTCAACTCTCAAAATGTGCGTTCAAACGCAGCCTTTGTGCGTTCAAACGCAGGTCAAGATTTTCAGAATTTCTGAAGACGGTGGAAAAAAGTCAAACTTCGTCAGAAAAGTCAAAGTCAGCAGATGTGCGTTCAGACGCAGGACAGGATTTCCAGAAGCTTCCCAGGGCGGTTTAGACAGGGACAGAATAGGAATTTCAGCACAGGATTAGGGAAACTTCAGCAGTATATAAAGCAGCTCTGCCCATCAGTTTCAGCATATATACAGCATACACAACACAGAACACAGGACAGACAGACACAGAATCAGAGTTAGACACAGCAGAGACAGGGAGCATCGGAGCAGTCCAGGAAATCGCCAGATTTCCGTCACCTGTTTGATTCTCTTCTCTTATTTATGTTAGTTTTCAGTAGCTAAATAATTTACCTAGGTTCTCGGTGAACCTAGGGTTTATGATTTCAGCAACTTAGTTTATCTCGACTTCAGATTCATGATTGTTTAAATCTTAATACAGTAGAGGTTTTGTTTATTATTCTGTCTTTGGTTTTTACTGTTTATGCATGAACGGAGTCATGAACCTGGATTGCTACAGACAGGATCTGGTGCGCGAGAGTGGCCAGTGAGAGTTAGGAAGAGAAGACAGGATTTAGTACTCTGCCTTGATGGACCGAGAGGTGAAGAGAATCAGGGGACTAGCCCAGAAGCATTAGACCAACTGCTAGACGTTTAGGGGGAGACCGAGAGGAGAACCTGTAACCCTAGCAGACTTAGAACAAACCTGCAGATCTAGGTGGACCGAGAGGACCCGAAATCTGTAGGAGAGTGACAGGTGCATGAGACCGAGAGGAGATTGTATCAATGGTATGCTGGCATAAACAAAACTGCTGTGTGTTTCTGAATCGGAAAAACTGAAAGGCTGAATAGTAACCCTAGGGGATCCTGGAAATCTAGGCACCCGAAACCCTAGTTTTTACAGTCAGACTTTATTACCAGAAATTACTAAAAATATCGTTTAATTCTGTTTTTACTCCTTTTACTTTTTTACGTTTGTACTCTTTAAGCCTAATTTCTGATTATACAGTAACACTGTCCTCGTGGGATCGATAACTCGGGGTTGAAATACCAGCCCTATATTACTTGAACCGTGCACTTGCGGTAACACGTAAGAAATCGTGTCACCAAGTGAAGACGGGAATGGTCCCATGAAATCAATGCCCCAAACATCAAAGGGCTCTACTTCCAACACGAAATTTTGAGGCATCTCGTTTCGGTTGGAGATATTGCCGGTTCTCTGACATCGATCACATTGCTGTACAAATAGATGAGCATCTTTATGTAAAGAAGGCCAGTAAAATCCACTTTGCAATACCTTTGCCACAGTACGCGTTTTGCCAAAATGTCCTCCGCAATTCAATTCGTGGCAGTGTCTAAGAATGTCCAAAGTGTCTGGCTCAGCTACGCATCTTCTCAACACATTGTCAGCTCCCAACCTAAACAAATAAGGGTCATCCCAGAAATAGTGTCGTGCATCTGCGAAAAATTTCTTTTTCTGATGGAAAGACATGTCTTTTGGGACAATCTTGAGCGCCTTGAAATTTGCCAAATCCGCAAACCAAGGCACAGCTGCTACCACTACCATAAGTTGTTCATCTGGAAAATCTTCTCTAATCGGCACATCTTCTTGTTTTTCGTTCTCCAGTCGTGACAAATGGTCTGCAACAACGTTCTCTACACCCTTTTTGTCCTTTATCACTATGTCAAACTCTTGCATTAGCAACACCCATCGAATCAATCTAGGCTTCGCATCCTTCTTAGCAAGAAGATATTTGAGGGCTGCATGGCCCGTAAAAATAGTCACCTGAGAACCCACAAGATATGGACGAAACTTGTCCAATGTGAAGATAATAGCCAACATCTCTTTCTCCGTGGTGGCATAATTAACCTGTGCAGTATTAAGAGTACGACTAGCATAGTAAATTACATGAGCTACCTTGTCTTTCCGCTGTCCCAGCACTGCTCCCACCGCGTAATCGCTGGCATCACACATAAGTTCGAACGGTAAGGTTCAGTCTGGGGTGGCTATAATGGGAGAACTAATCAGCTTTTTCTTGAGCAAATCAAAAGCTGTCTTGCAGTCTTCATTGAAATCAAACACGGCATCTTTCTCAAGCAAACCAGATTAAGGCTTTGTGATTTTTGAAAAGTCCTTAATGAAGCGCCAATAGAAACCTGCATGTCCTAAGAAACTCCGTACCCCTTTGACAGACGTAGGGTAAGGAAGCTTCTCAACCACCTCAATCTTCGCCCGGTCTACCTCTAAACCTTTACTGGAGATCTTGTGCCCCAATACTATTCCCTCGGTCACCATGAAATGGCACTTCTCCCAGTTGAGCACTAGGTTGGTGTCAATACATCTGTCCAGTACCCGAGCTAGCTGCTGGAGACAGTCTTCGAACCCATCACCATAAAGCGAAAAATCATCCATGAAGACTTCAAAATTTTGTTCCATCTTGTCTGAGAAGATAGACATCATACACCTCTGAAACGTAGCTGGGGCATTGCATAGCCCAAAGGGCATGCGTCTGAATGCAAACGTCCCATATGGACAAGTAAATGTCGTCTTCTCCTGGTCTGCTAGCTCAATCGCTATCTGATTATACCCAGAATATCCATCCAAAAAGCAGTAGTGTGAATGGTGAGCCAGCCTATCAAGCATCTGGTCCACAAATGGGAGGGGAAAATGATCCTTCAACGTGGCATCATTGAGTTTGCGGTAGTCCATGCAAACTCTCCACCCAGTAACGGTACGGGTGGCAATTTGATCACCTTTTTCCCCTTTCACCACAGTTATACCTCCCTTCTTGGGGACACATTGTACCGGGCTAGTCCACGTACTGTCGGAAATCGGATAGATGATACCTGCTTCCAACCATTTAAGCACCTCTTTCTTCACCACCTCCTGCATGTGAGGGTTGAGGCGGCGCTGAAATTGAAATACCGGCTTTTTGTCTTCCATGAGCCTGATCTTATGCTGGCAAACTGTGGGGCTGATCCCCTTAATATCTGCTATGGTCCATCCCATAGCTGCTTTCCTCTTCTGTAGTACCTTGAGAAGCTGCTCCTCCTGTTCCCTGTCCAAACATGCAGACACAATCACAGGTAAAGTATCATTAGATCCCAAGTATAAATATTTCAAATGAACAGGTAAAGGCTTTAATTCTAAAACAGGAGCAGTAATAAGAGAAGGAGTAAGAATCTTCCTGCTTCCCTCATTAAAGAGGGGTAATGGTGGGCGCCAATGAACATCTAAAGCTTGCTCTTTCTCGCTGGAATCAAGTAGAGCAAGCTCCGCAGATAGTTGCTCCAACAAAATATCGTCCTCCTCGTCCAGCGTGTATGCCTCCACCCCAAAGCACTGCTCGCTCACCGCGTATGCGGGAAACTTCATAGCCTCAAATACATTGAAGGCCACCTTCTCATCATTGATCTGCATAGTCAGCTCCCCATTGGCCACATCAATGATAGTCCTCCCAGTAGCCAGGAATGGGCGGCCCAAAATAAGAGGAACATCATCGTCAGCCTCCATGTCTAAGATCACAAAATCCGCTGGGAAGACGAGTCCTTCAACTCTCACTAATACATCTTCTAAAACACCCCTAGGGCATTTTATAGTGCGATCAGCCATTTGCAAGCACATCCTGGTAGGCTTAGGATCTCCCACACCAAGTTGCTCAAAAACCGACGTGGGCATCAAATTAATACTTGCACCAAGATCACATAATGCCCTCCCATGAAACGCATCTCCCAATGTAACCGGGATGATGAAACCGCCCGGATCTTTCATCTTCTTTGGTAGCGCCTTTTGCACAACTGCGCTACACTCCTCATTCAGAGTTACGGTTTCAAAGTCATCCATGCGCCTCCGATTAGAAAGGAGGTCCTTGAGAAATTTGGCATATTTAGGCATTTGTGAAATGGCCTCCGCAAAAGGTATATTAATGTGCAGTTTCTTAAAGATATCCACAAATTTCTTGAAATGCTTGGCATCCTCTTGACTCTTCAATCTTTGCGGGTATGGTACTCGCACACTGTATTCCTCCCTTGGCTTCTGTTTCTCATCCGACTTCCTCACCGTGTCCTTTGATTGGGGATTCACGGTAGGCACGGGAATCTCTTCATCCAAGGCTTTCTCAGTGGCCTTAGTCGCCTCAGCTCGCGCGTGGCTAGGATATGGGGGGTCCTCAGTAGTGATGCCACTGCGAGTTGTGATGGCATTTAGCTGCTCATTAGGAGTGATTGTATTTGCTGGAAGCATACCTGGTGGAAGCTTGATATTTTGATTGGCGATCTGCCCAATCTGAGTCTCGTGGCTTTTCATTGTGGCTTGTATTGAGACAATCGTGCTCTCCATCCTGTCTTGATTAGCTAGGAGCTTTCTCAATAGAGCATTCGTCTCTTGCTCTTCTTTTTGTGGAGCCTGCTGTTGTGGAACTTGCCTTTGCGCTTGATATGGAACATTGGGTCTCTGACCGGGTGCATATAATCCACTGTTCGGATTGGCATAGCTGAAGTTGGGATGATTACGATTGTTGGGATGATAGGTGTTAGGCCATTGCTGCTGTCGCATAAAATTCACATCTTCCACACTATTATCATATCCCTGGCTTTCGTCTGCTAGTAATTCACCCATGGGCTTCTGTGATGGAGGGTGCATACCGTGAAATGCTGAGGTCATGGATTCCAGCTTTTGTTCCATCGATTCAATCTTGTTGACTAAGGATGCATCCCCCGGTTTGGAGTACCTACGCGTTTCAGTTCGTGTAGACTCTCTCTTTGACGCGTTGTTCAGCAGATCTTGAGCTCGCTGTGCTCCAAGTCCCATAAAATTACCTCCAGCTAGCATATCTAACTGGTCAGCTGTCTCCTTGTCTAATGCAGTGTAGAAATAATGGAAGAGCTTGTGCCATGGCTCTCCATGATTCGGACATCTACGGAGAATTTGGCTGAACTTCCTCCACGCGTCTCCCAACGAGCTGTCTTCATCCTGAGTGAATTTTGCAATCTCAGCCATCTGCTGAGCGACTCTGGATGGTGGCAAATACTTCCTCAGAAACTCATGACAACAATCCGCCCATGTCACTATGCTACCAGCTGGCAGCTCCATAAGCCACTTCTTGGCTTTTCCAGATAAGGAGAAGGGAAATAGTAATAGCTTAACTGTTTCATCTGGAACTCGTTGGTCGTGCAGGGTTGATGTGATTTGCTCAAATACCAGCAGATGGTGATTGGGGTCATCTCCTGGAGCCTGTTGAATGCGCACTCATCACGAACCATATTGATCATATGTTGGCGCAACTCGAAGTGTTGGGCATTGATCTGTGGCCTGACAATGGTAGGCTGATAACACGCTGGAGTGGTCCTGAAATAATCCACCATAGGGCGTTCTTCAATCTCAGCATTGTTCTGCCTGTTGTTTTCCCCATTATTCCCATTATTGTTCCCACCGATGTTCGCCACTTGTGCCCCCACACCAGGACGTGGTTGTGGATTTGGGGGAGCCAAGCGATCCATCCTTGCCTGCATCTCAGCCATTTGAGCTCTCACCTCCTCAGCTTCCGCGGCTCTGTTTGCAGCCTCCTCTACAGCTGCAGCTCTAGCTGCTTCCGCATCCTGCATACCTTTGCGGATCCTCTCAAACTCAGCTCTCGTCTCTTCATCCATAACTACTGAGCTTGAATTCCTCTTGTCTCTACGCTGTGCTTTTAATAAGGATCCCGGGTCTTCAAACTTTGGATACAAAGGCTCGTCTCGAGAACGGGTCATGCACCGTGTAAATCAACCTGAAATCACGAAATACGCAAAACGTAGGTGAGTAACGGATATAAACAATAAATTAAAATCCCTAAGGCTAGGAATTATAACTAATTTAGCCGAAGTCCCCGGCAACGGCGCCAAAAACTTGACACGCTCCAACTGCAAGTGTACAGTTGTCGTGTGTAGTAATAAACCGGAAATCCGGGTTGTCGAACCCAAGGGACTTTGTGTAAATTAATTACTATTCTAAACCTTATGTGGGCACGTCGCAAGTTGTGTTTTTATCTAATTCTAAGAAAATAAACGCAATATTCTCAATTAACCAAGTGAAATAGTTCACGATTAATAAAGAATGAGTTTTAGGGTTTTATCAAATAAGAGAAAAGTACCGGGAATTCTCTAGGTTCACTAGGTTGATCTAAATTTATATTTTGATTTGTAAAACAACCACGTGTCATTCACTATTAATCAAGCAACATCAAACTTACCGAGTTACCAAGCAAGTTCACTATACTTTAAGTTAAAACAAACCGAGTTACCAAGTCTAGTTTATCTTTAAGCATGCATTAACACCATATTTCTACTTTAACGATCCTAGTTAACGATGTCGAGTTACCAAACATTGATACGACTAGGTGGATTATTCAATTTACCGACTAATTCTCACGGAGTTACCACGTGAAAACTAATTTAGTTTATCTCTACGTTAGCTACTCGCAAAGATAATATGATTATGAACGTGAATAATCCATAATAGTGAATAAATACGTGAGATTAAGCTAGAACATGCATTACAATCATCAAAACATCAACTTTAGATCAAACCCTAGCTACACCAAACGAGAATTCCCAGCTAAAAGTGTTTAGCTACTCATATTCATAATCAAAACGACAAGTCTAATGAGTTTAAACATAAAAATCAAGAAAAGAAGAGAGTTTAGAATCCAAACGAATGATCCAAAGCTCCTAAGCTCTCCCAAAAGCTTCTTGATCTCCAAAAGATGTCTCTAATGTCAAAAAATACTGAAAAAGTCGACCTAGAATGCTTAAATACGTTTCCATAATCTTATTACAAAGTTTGGATAAACTACGAAAAAGCCCCGGAAAAATTCTGCACTTTCAGCGATCTCTTCGTACGAAGACATCTGCTCTTCGTGCGAAGGCCTTCTTACTTAGATACAGCAAGCATGTTCTGGAAGACATTTTTGCCGAGCCAAAATTTGGCTAAGTATTTTGTCTTCGTACGAAGACATTTGTCTTCGCACGAAGACCCTCTGTTCCAGCCCTCTTTTCTTTGACTTTCTCTTCCTTCCTTTGACTTTCTCCTTCCTTCCTTCTTCCATTAACCTTCCTTTGAGTTCCTTTGACTTTCTCCTTCCTTTTGACTTTCCTTTGAGTTCCTTGTTTCCGAAGTTCGCTTCTATATCCCGCATGATCCTCCAAGCCCTGTTTTCCTGCGAATCACAACACGAAAACACAACCCGCGATCATATCACAATAAAAGCTCAAAAAATCTAAAGAAACGCCCGAATTTAACAAGTAATGCATATGAACTCACATTATCACATTTAAGCTCAATTTACTCAAAAGACGACGAATTCTCCATGATAAGCACGCAAAACGTAGAAATAAAAGGCATAAAATAACTCCGAAAACGGAGTTATCACATGTTCCTTGAGTTGAAATGGGAAGGTATTCCTCATGATATGAGGTTCTCTTCTTCTGAAGGGACAAGTCAATTTAACATGTAAATTTTTTTCCACATTAATGACATTTTGGAGAATGTCTGCCACTTGCTTTCAAAATTTTGGTATTGTTATTTCTTGGAAAGTTTGGATTATATCAAATACCAGTTTTGTGAACAGAATGCAAACTTCCTCAAAGAATCAATTTGAGATTGTGTTTTGAGCCAGCAAGTTTTGTCATAACATTATTGGAGTCTTGAATTTTCTTAGTCAAGAGAGTCTTCTCTTCCTCTAGTTCACCACGCTGATGACTTAGAAAAAATAAATTTGTCACTAAGAATGGAGCTCTCAGTTACAACCTCTTTGACTTGAGTTTTCAAGGCTTGAAATTGGTTTCCAAAGCATTTAAATATCTGTCACTCTTTGCCAGAGAAATTTCAAGATTCTTGTTCTGGCAAACTAGTTCCAGATTCTCTTTCGCTTGCTCATGAAATTTCTCCGTCAAAGATTTTATTTTATTTAAATAGTCTTCTTCATTTGAAAGCATATTTTTCAAAATTTCAGAAAGTACATCCGCAGGTTTTCACATTATACAGTTCACCGTTACCTCAATGTTCTTTTCTGAACTTTCATCATGCTTGGCCATAAGACAAAGGTTGGCTTGTTCCTCTTCAGATTCTGATTCACTTGAAGAACCAGAGTCACTACATGAAGCTACCATAACTTTCCTCCTTCTGTCATTGTTCTTCTTTTGAAAGTGTTTAATTTTATGTGAGGACAATTTCTTCAATCTCAGCATTGTTCTGCCTGTTGTTTTCCCCATTATTCCCATTATTGTTCCCACCGATGTTCGCCACTTGTGCCCCCACACCAGGACGTGGTTGTGGATTTGGGGGAGCCAAGCGATCCATCCTTGCCTGCATCTCAGCCATTTGAGCTCTCACCTCCTCAGCTTCCGCGGCTCTGTTTGCAGCCTCCTCTACAGCTGCAGCTCTAGCTGCTTCCGCATCCTGCATACCTTTGCGGATCCTCTCAAACTCAGCTCTCGTCTCTTCATCCATAACTACTGAGCTTGAATTCCTCTTGTCTCTACGCTGTGCTTTTAATAAGGATCCCGGGTCTTCAAACGTTGGATACAAAGGCTCGTCTCGAGAACGGGTCATGCACCGTGTAAATCAACCTGAAATCACGAAATACGCAAAACGTAGGTGAGTAACGGATATAAACAATAAATTAAAATCCCTAAGGCTAGGAATTATAACTAATTTAGCCGAAGTCCCCGGCAACGGCGCCAAAAACTTGACACGCTCCAACTGCAAGTGTACAGTTGTCGTGTGTAGTAATAAACCGGAAATCCGGGTTGTCGAACCCAAGGGACTTTGTGTAAATTAATTACTATTCTAAACCTTATGTGGGCACGTCGCAAGTTGTGTTTTTATCTAATTCTAAGAAAATAAACGCAATATTCTCAATTAACCAAGTGAAATAGTTCACGATTAATAAAGAATGAGTTTTAGGGTTTTATCAAATAAGAGAAAAGTACCGGGAATTCTCTAGGTTCACTAGGTTGATCTAAATTTATATTTTGATTTGTAAAACAACCACGTGTCATTCACTATTAATCAAGCAACATCAAACTTACCGAGTTACCAAGCAAGTTCACTATACTTTAAGTTAAAACAAACCGAGTTACCAAGTCTAGTTTATCTTTAAGCATGCATTAACACCATATTTCTACTTTAACGATCCTAGTTAACGATGTCGAGTTACCAAACATTGATACGACTAGGTGGATTATTCAATTTACCGACTAATTCTCACGGAGTTACCACGTGAAAACTAATTTAGTTTATCTCTACGTTAGCTACTCGCAAAGATAATATGATTATGAACGTGAATAATCCATAATAGTGAATAAATACGTGAGATTAAGCTAGAACATGCATTACAATCATCAAAACATCAACTTTAGATCAAACCCTAGCTACACCAAACGAGAATTCCCAGCTAAAAGTGTTTAGCTACTCATATTCATAATCAAAACGACAAGTCTAATGAGTTTAAACATAAAAATCAAGAAAAGAAGAGAGTTTAGAATCCAAACGAATGATCCAAAGCTCCTAAGCTCTCCCAAAAGCTTCTTGATCTCCAAAAGATGTCTCTAATGTCAAAAAATACTGAAAAAGTCGACCTAGAATGCTTAAATACGTTTCCATAATCTTATTACAAAGTTTGGATAAACTACGAAAAAGCCCCGGAAAAATTCTGCACTTTCAGCGATCTCTTCGTACGAAGACATCTGCTCTTCGTGCGAAGGCCTTCTTACTTAGATACTGCAAGCATGTTCTGGAAGACATTTTTGCCGAGCCAAAATTTGGCTAAGTATTTTGTCTTCGTACGAAGACATTTGTCTTCGCACGAAGACCCTCTGTTCCAGCCCTCTTTTCTTTGACTTTCTCTTCCTTCCTTTGACTTTCTCCTTCCTTCCTTCTTCCATTAACCTTCCTTTGAGTTCCTTTGACTTTCTCCTTCCTTTTGACTTTCCTTTGAGTTCCTTGTTTCCGAAGTTCGCTTCTATATCCCGCATGATCCTCCAAGCCCTGTTTTCCTGCGAATCACAACACGAAAACACAACCCGCGATCATATCACAATAAAAGCTCAAAAAATCTAAAGAAACGCCCGAATTTAACAAGTAATGCATATGAACTCACATTATCACATTTAAGCTCAATTTACTCAAAAGACGACGAATTCTCCATGATAAGCACGCAAAACGTAGAAATAAAAGGCATAAAATAACTCCGAAAACGGAGTTATCACATGTTCCTTGAGTTGAAATGGGAAGGTATTCCTCATGATATGAGGTTCTCTTCTTCTGAAGGGACAAGTCAATTTAACATGTAAATTTTTTTCCACATTAATGACATTTTGGAGAATGTCTGCCACTTGCTTTCAAAATTTTGGTATTGTTATTTCTTGGAAAGTTTGGATTATATCAAATACCAGTTTTGTGAACAGAATGCAAACTTCCTCAAAGAATCAATTTGAGATTGTGTTTTGAGCCAGCAAGTTTTGTCATAACATTATTGGAGTCTTGAATTTTCTTAGTCAAGAGAGTCTTCTCTTCCTCTAGTTCACCACGC
The DNA here is from genome assembly GCA_023055425.1 of Linanthus parryae. Taxonomy (NCBI): domain Eukaryota; kingdom Viridiplantae; phylum Streptophyta; class Magnoliopsida; order Ericales; family Polemoniaceae; genus Linanthus; species Linanthus parryae. Next base: position 97,060,923 of record JALGPY010000005.1, on the reverse strand, counting down.
TGATGACTTAGAAAAAATAAATTTGTCACTAAGAATGGAGCTCTCAGTTACAACCTCTTTGACTTGAGTTTTCAAGGCTTGAAATTGGTTTCCAAAGCATTTAAATATCTGTCACTCTTTGCCAGAGAAATTTCAAGATTCTTGTTCTGGCAAACTAGTTCCAGATTCTCTTTCGCTTGCTCATGAAATTTCTCCGTCAAAGATTTTATTTTATTTAAATAGTCTTCTTCATTTGAAAGCATATTTTTCAAAATTTCAGAAAGTACATCCGCAGGTTTTCACATTATACAGTTCACCGTTACCTCAATGTTCTTTTCTGAACTTTCATCATGCTTGGCCATAAGACAAAGGTTGGCTTGTTCCTCTTCAGATTCTGATTCACTTGAAGAACCAGAGTCACTACATGAAGCTACCATAACTTTCCTCCTTCTGTCATTGTTCTTCTTTTGAAAGTGTTTAATTTTATGTGAGGACAATTTCTGATCAAGTGTCCTGCATCACCACATTCAAATCAGTTCATTATTTTAAATTTATTTCCATGGGAAGAGGACGTACATATGTAGTCCTTTCTACTAGAAGATCTGGATATGTCTCTGCTGAAGTCTTTGTTTCCAAAGTTCTTATTTATTTTGAAAATCCTTGTCAAGGCTTTGAAAATGAGAGCAATAGGATCTTCTTCACCATTTTATTCTTTTTCAAGGCTTTGAGTTTGTTCACTCTCTTTTATATTGAGTGACATATTCTTGACATTGTTTGGTAGTTACCCATCAGCTTCACTCATGGAGATTTCATGTGTGATTAGTTTTCCCTGTAAATCATTTAGCTGGAGAGAGGAAATATCTTGAGCTTCTTCAATGGCAGTGGTATTTGGTTCCCATTTGGATTTGGGAAGACTTCTCAAGATCTTTCTGACTTTCTCTTCATTGGAAAATACTTTCCTTAATGACTCCAGGTTGTTGACAATATCTTTAAATCTTTTGAACATGTCCTTGATAGATTCATCTCCATTCATCTTGGACAGTTCATACAGTCTAAGGAAGATATTTATCTTGGTTTGCTTCACTTAGCTGGTTCCGTAAAAGGTTACCACCAATTTATACCATATCTCCTTAGTAGTCTTGCATTCCTGCTAAAATCATCTTCATTCAAAGAACAATATAAGAGATTCATAGATTTGTAATTCTTTGAAACTTGTTCTAATTCACAAGTAGAGAGGGAGTTATCAGGTTTGGGAATTCTAATCCCATCCTTTTTTGTGTAGAACATGTGAGGTCCATTCTGCATGATATACCATAGTTCAATGTCTTGATCAATGATAAACATTTTCATCAAGACCTTCTAGTGTAAAAATATCCTCCACAGAACAAAGGAGGTCTGTAAGCAACTCTTCCCTATGAGAAATCCCATTACCTACAATACTCATGATCACAAGATTGTTAGATCTATACAGCGATACAAGCTCTGATACCAATTGAAAGAAAGTCTGTAGGTATACAATATATGATCAAATACTCTAGAAGGGAGGGGGGAGGCGTGAATAGAGTACGACAAATTTTTCCAAAAGTGAGGTTTTAAACAAATTGTGGAGAGCTAGAAGTATTTCAAGGCCTTGAAATCAAATCAGATAGATAAAAACTTACTGATAGTTTTCAGGGCCTTGAAAAGCCTTTCAAGGCTTTAAACTGAAATCTATTTTGAAACAGTTAACAAGTTAAGTGCAGAACTGAAATGTAAAGGCAAGGAACACAATGACTTTACGGAGTTCAGTCCTCAATGACCTACGTCTCCGCCTGAGGGATCTAAATCCCTTCAGTATTTCAACACACTTATTATTAATCAAAATCTAAGCCCTATATCTCATTCCAAGAGAATTCTCTTACTCTTGTTACAGCTTGTGGTTCTCTCTAACCTATCTAGTACATGCTCTAGCTAACTGATTCAATAAGAATCTCTTGTTTTTCCTCTTGAAAAACACAATGAGATTAAGTGATAAAGATATATGACAAGATGATATAAAAATAATGCTCAGATGACGAACAGTGTAACACAGTGAAGCGGTTAAGCTTGAAGTGTTCTTCTGGAATATGGATTGAATGATTTGATCTTCCTCAGTGATGCTTGTCAATCCTGTGAGAGTGTTTGAATGCTCAGTGTTTGTGAATCTCTCATTTCTCTGTACTGGTTGTTCTTATCCTGCTGATTTGAATTGCAGAATAGATAGCAATCTTCAAACAGAAATCCCCTAAAGATATGCATCATATCTTTGACTCTCAACAGCTTGATTCCAACGGCTAGTTGCTTGCTTTTATGACTTGATTTTGATATGATCTTTCATCTGAAAGCTTAAGGAATGTTCAGACAACCTTCCTTAACAAAAGCACACAATCTGCAGACATTGATTGCCACTTATACATCTATGCAAATAAGGAAACTTACTAAACCAGCAGAGACATAATTAGTTAACTGTTCTTGCAAAATAACCTAGGAAAATAATGAGATCAAGGCATGTTAAATCATAGAATTAATTTGTCTTTCATCATCTAATACAGTATGATCAACTGTAGGGGTTAAGAGAAGCATAGGAGTAATTACTCCCCCTTAGTTCATCTTCTTCAGTTTCAAGGCCTTGAAACTAGTTTCAAGTCTTTGAAACAAACTGTGAACTTACATGAAGTGCTGCGAATTTTTAGGAAACTCGCCTACTCAGCTAAATAAGAAAATTAAAGCCCCGTGGTATTTTTCTTTCTTTCTTCATTTTTTCCTGTTTCTTACTCTTATGTTTTCGAGTGGCGTACAAGTGAATATAAACAGCTGAGTACTGAGTGGCACAAGTTCATATAATAAAAAGATGTGGGAGTGCACAATCATTCTTGATATATAAACGCATCACCCCCCCCCCCCCCCCCTAAGTGAAGCATACCAAAGTATTCAATGTATAAAATGCGCAAGTCCAACCTACCTCCTCGGCATTGATAATAATAAAATTTGCACATCCATCGATTAAGCACAAACCATCTCTAGTACCCCATCCCATGTGTGTGAAAAAATGCCTTGCACGCGACTTCTCCTCTTGTAATCATTACGTCTTGCAGTGAATCACATTCACAAATTAATGTTGGCCTCCTCTATCTCACCCTCACATACCGAAAATAAATATAAAAAATTCCACATCAAGATATACAAAAACTTTGTATACTTTCTCAAATCTCCCCTCATTCAACTACCTCTACCATGACTAGTAGGAAGTTTACTCTACTTTCAAATTTTGCAAGTTTCAAAGAACGGCTTCCTGGGCTCATTGGCTGTCAAAAATGGGAAAAGTATCGATAGTGGGCAGTAGTGGACCTAGGGATCGAGACAGGCCAGTGGGATACATTTATCCTATCACTCCACCAAAATATGTGGTAACCGTGATGGCAGGATATCGACTAAATATAGACGGTGTCCATGCATTATGAACGTCCTACTCGGGGAATCTTAAAGACAACATGTACTTTCAAATTTGATGTCTCAAAATGTTTCAGGTTTTCCAAAATAGCTAGGCATATGTGAGCTTTTAAGTGTCACACACAAACGCTTCATCTATAAAAATAACACCTCTAAACTCGTCATCGAACCCTCTCCACCTTAATTCATTTTCCCCAATCTCAATTTTCATTTTTTTACGGAATATTTCAATTTTTTTGATTTTTTTTTCACGTAAAAACACAAGCAGTCATGACGCGCCCACCCATACACTAAGGGTGAAATTCCACAACTCCACATCTGGCGCATACTCTAGTTCGGACGATGAAGGTTCATAGTGGCTTCAAGACGGAGTACTCGACCGTCTGTTGGAGCGACTACTCGACCGCCGACTAGACTGTGTACCGGTCTGCCAGTGTGACTGCCTAATGGAACCCCCACTAATATGGCTATCTTAAGTGTGGCTTCTCTCCGAACAGCTAGCAGCAAACTCACTAGAGTAACGGGCATGAAATTCCAAATCATCCACCAGAGGTACTCCATTTACCTTTCCGTGTCGGATCTGCTGGTTTTGGAGCTGGGTCAAAGCGGTCTTGTGGGACATCCCTATAGTCCTCTGAGTGCGAAGGACATGGGAAAGTTTCCAAAAACGTTTACCCATCATCTTACCTAATTCCTTTACCTAGGTAATCTTGGTGTCTTGTTTCTACTCGAGAAAGTTTACGCCTAACCATAGCCTCACTACTCGGGGCATCAGCTTTCATGACCTCACTTCTCCTCATCGGCTGTGAGGGTCTAACACCCCCTCCTTCCTAAAAAAATCATGGGTATGTTTACCCTGAGACTGGCACTCCTACACAATGTACCTCCCTATGGTGGATATATAGGGCAAGATGCTCATCCATGTCACCAACCTCCTCATCTAAGTCAGCCACAGGGTCCTGTGGCCCTAGAGGATTTCTAACTCTACGAGAAGGTTTAATCTTGGAGTATTTCTTGGTGGCCGACATAGGAATTTCCCTAAAATTGGTCAAAATGGGTGCCTCGACGATCACGACCATCTGGTCGAAATGGGTGCCTCGGCGATCAGAGACATTCAAACAACATTCGGGATTGACAAGCAACAAAGAAGTGAATTTCTTTGTTACTTTCTCGTGGATTTTTCAAGGTGAACAATATAGAATTCTTAGTTAATTAGTTAGCTAGAGCAGGTACTAGATAGGTTAGTGAGAACCACAAGTTGTAACATAGTAAGGCACCTATCTGTGCTTGAGATCTAGGGCTTAGCTTTTGATTAATAAGAATTGAGTTGAAAATCCTACAGGGATCAAGTCCCTGAGGTACATACGTAGGTCCAAGTGGACTGAACTCTATATATCTTGTGTCTCTTGCATTTACTTTTCAATTCTATACTTAGCTTATTTGCAGAAAATAAAACAGGTTTTATTTCAAGGGTTTGAAACTCATTTCAAGGCCTTGAAATAGACTTAGATGTACTACAAAAAACTGTTTTTATTCCAAGGACTTGAAACTCATTAAAAATCTGTTGAAACCACTTTTTTTGCAAGTTTAGCAAAAGTTGGCATACTCTATTCAACCCCCCCCCCCTTCTCGAGTATTGATCCTGTATTCTGCCTACTGTATATTCCTTCAATTGGTGTCATAGCTTGTATCACTACATAGATTTAACCAGCTTGTGATTATGAGTACTGTAGGTGATGATGGTTTCTCTCATGAAAGAGCAGCTAATAGACCTTCTCTCTTCTGTGAGACAATTTTGTTCACTGGAAAGCCTTGATGAAAATGTTCATCATTCATCAAGACATAGATATTTGGAATATCATACAGAATGGTCCTCATACTTTCTACACATATAAAGATGGGATTAGAACTCCCAAAACTGAAGACTCACTCTCTTTTTCTGAACTAGAACAATTTTCCAAAAATTATAGAGCTACGAATCTCTTATATTGTGCTTTGAGTTCAGATTGCAAAACTTCCACGAATATCTGGGATAACCTTGTGGTGACATTTGAAGGAACCATCCAAGTCAAGCAAACCAATATCAACATATATCTCAGAAAATATGAGCTATTCAAGATGAATGGAGATGAGTCAATCAGAGACATGTTCGAAAGATTCACTGATATTGTCAACAATCTTGATTCATTGGGAGAACACATTTCCAATGAAGAAAAGGTTAGAAAGATTCTGAGAAGTCTTCCTAGAGCAAAATGGGAACCAAAGACTACTGCTATTGAAGAAGCTCAAGATCTATCACCACTTCAACTTGATGATCTGCAAGGAAAACTCCTTACACATGAGATATCCATGAATGAAGTTGATGGAGAGTTACCAGAAGGTGTCAAGAATTCAGCTCTCAAGGCAAAGGAGAGTGATCCATATCAAAGTCTTGAAATTTAAGAAGATGATGATGAAGGTCCTTTTGCTTTGATCTCTAAAGCCTTGACCATAATCCTCAAAATGAAGATTGTTTTTGGAAACAAAGACTTCAGCAGAGGCAGACACAGATCCTCCAGCAGCAAAGACTACAAACGTTAATCTTCTTCACATGGTAATAAGCCTAAAATAATGAATCGCTTTGAGTGTGGTGATGCGGGATACTTGATTAGGGGCTGTCCACACAAAAAGAGAAAAAACTTTCAGAAGAAAGACCATGAAAACCTGGTGACAAAGGAAAATATAGCATTCTAGGTATTGGTAAAGTTGGTACAAATCCTGAAAACTCTATTTCTGATGTGTATCTAGTTGATGGTTTGAAATTTAACTTGCTTAGTGTATCTCAGCTTTGTGACAATGGTAATAAAGTAATTTCTGACAAATAGAAATGTGTGGTGAAAATGAGAAATCTGGAAATTGCATCCTCACAGCCTCCAGGCCAAACAATGTGTATACCTTTCAAACTAACACAATTGCAGGAGAAAACTTGAAGTGTCTCAAGGCCTTGAAAGAAGATTCAAAGCTTTGGCACAGAAAGTTAGGACACATTAGCTTGAATACTTTGAACAAGCTGATCTCAAAGAACTTAGTAAGTGGTCTACTCTCTATCAAGTTCAAAGATGAATAAGTATGCAAAGCCTGTGCACAAGGCAAGTAGAACAGAAGCTCATTCAAACCAAAGAACTTTGTAAGTACTACTAGACCCATTAAATTATTGCATATGGATCTCTGTGGTCCTATGAGAACTCCAACTCCAAAGGGTAAGAAGTACATGATTGTTATTGTAGATGATTTTTCTAGATATACTTGGGTTATGTTTCTTAGAGAAAAACGGAAGCCCTCTCTGAATTTTCAAAGCTTTGTAGAGAACTTCAAACCTTGAAAAACCTACCTATTGCTTCAATTAGAAGTGACCAGGTAGAGAGTTTTATCAACATAATGTATTTGTTGAAAGAAAGAACATGACACTTGAAGACATGTCAAGGACAATTCTTTTGCAAAACAAACTGCCAAAACACTATTGGGCAGAAGCTGTGAATACTGGAAACTATATTCTCAACAGGTACTTGATCAGACCTATATTGAAGAAGATTCCTTATGAGTTGTTCAAAGGAATAAAGCCAAATATTTCTTACTTGAAACCATTTGGTTGTACCTGCTATGTTCATAATAATGGTAAGGACAATCTTGGTAAGTTTGATGCAAGATGTGATGAAGGTATTTTTCTTGGTTATTCACAAACAAGCAAAGCCTATAGAGTTTATAATAAGAGAATCAAGCTTGTTGAAGAAAGTATTCATGTCATATTTTATGAAAGCTTTGATGGTTCTTTGAGTGATGGTTTTGCAGATCTTAATCTGAACAAGCATGATTCAGACAATGAAGATGACTCTTCAAAAGGTTCCAAGGAAATCGTACAGGAAAAAAGAAGGCATTTTCAAGGCCTTGAAAATGAGTTTCAAAGCCTTGAAACAAATCGTTCAGAAAAGATAGCTGATCCAAATACTACTTCAAGTTCTCACAGACTTGAAAAATATATTGGAGAGCCTGAACCTTGGACACAAAGGAAGAGATTTAAATATCTCTCATCTCATCCTGCTGATAACATTCTTTATGATCTAACCACTGGTACACAAACTAGATCACAGTTAAATAATCTTTGTGCTTTTAATGCTTTTATTTCTCTTGTATAACCCAAATTTGTGAAGGAAGCATTACAAGAAGCAGAATGGATCATAGCTATGCAAAGTGAACTCAATGAGTTTGAAAGGAACAAGGTTTAGAATCTATTTCCTCCACCAAGATATCAGTGTGTTATTGGTACTAGATGGGTATTCAGAAACAAGTTATATGAGAATGGGAAGGTAATCAGAAACAAAGCTAGATTCGTAGCTCAAGGCTACAATCAAGAAGAAGGTATTGACAATGAGGATACTTCTGCTCCTGTTGCCAGGTTAGAAGCAATTAGAATTCTACTTGCATTTTCATCTCACAAGAACATGAAACTTTTTCAAATGGATGTGAAGTGTGCATTCTTAAATGGATATCTGCAAGAGGAAGTTTATGTTTTATCAACCTCCAGGTTTGTAAAATGACAAATTTTCCATACCATGTTTATAAACTTGACAAGGCTCTTTATGGTTTCAAACAAGCTCCAAGGTTTTGGTATGAAAGATTGTCAAAGTTTTTACTT